>CM070502.1:62041687-62678629 GCA_036346375.1 Guadua angustifolia | reverse complement strand
ATTCTTGAGATACTTTAGTAGGTACAATCTGTAAGGATTTATTATTCTATTTGTTTAAGCTATGGCTATTGCTTGTTTAAATAACTTGGGTTGTGCCTCTCTATTGTCCATTGTCATACTTCATTTTATGTCTTCTAGTTGAAATAGATTGTCTAGGTGTTAAAGTTGGTGGTTGCTGAAAATATGGTGAAATATGGTTAATTGTTATTGTTGAGATTATGTTCAATGTCATTACTTGTTGGAATTACTTGGTAGATGTTGCTTTTTGTCTACAAGTGTATGTATGATGTTGCTAAATTTTTTAATTAATATGGGTTAGATACTAGTGTAAAGGCCTGATGAGATAACATTCAGGGCATATGGGTCCGAGGTGCATCCAGGCTCTGCCACACTCGCTGGTGCGCAACCGTAACTTGGTCACCTCTCATGCTTTCTAGTTACCAGTGCCTTCTGTGATGGGGGAGAGGGTCATTTTTTACAATTACATATAGAAGAAGACTAGACTTGTAAAAAACAATCTACGGGACTAAATACGCGAACAGTTTAAGAAGAAACAAAAGAAAAAAAAAGACAGGGGTATTTCAATCTTTGTACTTGTGATTTTGTTATAAAAAAATAAAAATAGCTGCAAATCTCTTTTTTTTTTTTTGCTTTAGGAGTGGCAGAAAGATCAATCGAGAACTTAGAGGTGGCAAATAATAAAACGTAGCTATTAGCGATGGTAAATCATCAATTGTTCCCATGAAAATACAGATAAACACACTCTGTTTGTCGAATAATGGAGCTAGCGGCAGCAGCAGAAGCTGGCGAGCGACAGCCCCAACGGCGGAGAATAGTTACATTAGGCGTAGGATTAAGGAGCTAGAAGAGGAGAGGAAGCAGCTGGCTCAGAAATCAATCGATCAATCAAGCAATGAATCAACGGCAGCACACCCGGGTGCGAGCCCGCTCCAGAAGCAGCAGCCGGTGGCCAGGGACAGGCAGCCCAAGCCGAGGGCAACTGGGCAACGAATTCGCCTCCATGATGCCCGTCGGTTGGCCAGTAGCCTAGCAGCACGAAGGAAGCCACGAAGGCACGCTCCGCGCACTCGCCGAAACCAAAAAGTGCGGCCGGGATCCGGCTGCGCCGCCGCCGCCTTCCGGCGGTGGGTTCTTGAGGTCGTCCATGTATCTAGATACGCTTCGTTCGTACGGCGCGCGAGAGGAGTAGTGCCGTGTTCTGCTCTACTGTGTGTATTTATTTATGGCCATTAACAGTAATTTTGCCCCGAAGAGGGTTAATAATAACGATTTAGGGTTGAAAATCGAATTCCCGACTTACTAGTTTACCGTGAAAATCGAGAGAAATTAGCTCAATATCGAATGATTTGCAAAGTCAAACCCAGTGGTCAAACCAAGCCCAAAAATTCAAAAACCAATTGGTTTTTACGGTTTATCGAGCGGTTTTGAGGGAAAAATGGTGACGGGATGAAAAATGGAGAGAAGGGTAGAAAAAAATAGAAAAATTGCAGAAAATTGTGAAAAAATTGTAAAAAGCCGATAAAGGCCCAAAAATTAAGGAAAAATGTTAGAAATGTATAAAAGATTTATTGAAAATTACAATAAAATTCTGGCATGACTTTTCTTATATTTTAAGACAATGTAAACCTGTAAAGTACATATTTTGCAATAATAAAACTATGTAAAATATGAAAAATTTCGGCATGACTTTTATTATATTTTAGACAAACTCAAATTGTAAAGTATGCATTTAACAATAATATATCAGCAAATAACATTTCATTTCAATACCACTCACAACTCAATTCAACAAGTCCACGTTTCAATAATATTTATTTCAAGTCAGATGCAAAACTTATCGTATATGTTCAATTACTCTAGAAAATAATAACTTTAAGAAGCGAGAACTTAAAAAATTACTGATGAATTCCACACTTACAATAAAAAGGAAAACACTCCATTCAAAATAAGCATGCACATATATAGTGCTCTTCTTTCTACGCATATGTGTACAGTGTACGCCACATGTCTTGCTTCAACTGTAAAAATCATACAAAATGGTACTGCACCTAGCTAGCTATAGCAACAAAAATCAAGTATTAGTTACTTATACATGGTTACCAAACCCATTTTAAACGACATTACACCAAAATAGTTACAAACTACTGCATAGACTAATTAGTTTTGTTCACTAATGTCAATTATACCTCATAGTTTTCCTAGTATAACTCAACTAAAGGGTAGAAACAGTAGTCAACAATCTGCCACCACGAAGAAACTCACTAAAAACTACCAACCCTGGCAACCCGCTAAGAAGTGACTTCACTTGCTTGCCTGAACAAAAATCTCTCGATTTACCTCTAAAATCGCTCGATTTGCATGGAAACCGCTCGGCTTACCTCGAAAATCGTCGCGCCCGAAGAACCAGCCGACACCATCGATTTTCCTTGCGAGCCAATCGATTATCGCGGCTTATCGCTCGATTATCAAGCTTACGGGTCGATTTCTGCTCACCGGCGACCAGATCTGAAGCCTGCCTCTTGCGAGCTGAACCGGAGCATGGAGGGGAATCATTAATGACAATTAGCCATGTGCCCGTACGTTGCAACGAAAACTCAATTTGCGATAAAAAGTTTATTTGCAAAGAGCACTAAAGGCAGTCCGGATCCATAGTTTCCATGAAGAGTGTCTAGAGGAGAGAGAAAGCAAGAAACCAATGCATAGTTTCCCAACCCATGGTTTTCATGAGTAGTGCCTAGAGAAGAGAGAGAGCAATAAACCAATGTATGCACCACAAACACGCTTTGGTCAGCGCGCAGAAATGTTCAATGCATATTTTGCTAGTTTCTTGCGTCTTGGTGTCCGCGCCAACCCAGTTTCTTGCATGAGACACGGTTTCTTCATTTTTCCTTCTCTCCCTTCCTTAATTCCTATGCCACATCAGATTTTTGCTTAGTTGGCAGCGTAATTAATTCTATAGACACTAGCTGAGGTGGAGGGTTGGGACTGCCTTAACAGTGGCAAAGGTTAAAGAGCGGTGGTAAAGGTAGGTAATTAAAAAGCGGTAGTAAAAATAGATAATTAAAGAGCTACGATAAAAGTGAGTGATTTTGATGAAGTGACGCGAAAAGAAATTCTTACTTGATACGATAGAGATAGTGCGATCGGTAGACTCAGACAACCCACAACTGACTTATATCCGAAGAAACTTAGTAGTGGGCTGGTCGGGTTATTGGGCCTGAGCTGCACTGGCACTGTACTCTTTTTTTTTTGGTATTTTCATTTTTCTATGTTCATTTTTTTGGCAAAATGTCCAAAAAATTTGATTTTTCACCAAATTTTCATACCAGAGGTTAAAACACTATTAATACTGATTTTAAGGAGCTTTTGGATAATTTTTTTCAATTTTTTTCAAATTTTTAAATTTGAATTTGAATCTCACCGGTTAGGATCGGTTTTGATCACCGAATCGGCTCGATATCGACGATTTTCACTATTTTCATTCGAAATTCGACGGTTTTGTTAACCTGGTCTCGAGTGCGGGTAGGATCCGTTCGAGTTCAACCGACGATTTGGTCCGTCCGGCTCGGATTCGGAGGGGGGTTGTCATCGACAGAGTGCTTCTTCCTGGTGTCCGCGACGCGGTCGTTCATCAACGGCTCGGGCCTGCTGGGGCAGGCGCTGCTCGCCGGCGAGCCAACGTAGATCGCCGTAGGGCTCGACGCCGCCCCTGTTGGGAATATGTGCACTATTATGATTAATTTAGTTTAGAATTTATTATCAACAGTCACATGATCACATAATCAAATACGTCTATCTCATACATATGAGCTAACACACATAGCATAGCACTATGGCCAAATTCATGACTACGCAGAGCACATAAAGCACTACTTGTGAAAACTAATCTTTCGTGAATGAAATGGTACAGGCTGCGCTCCCGTAAAAGTTGTGGCTGGGGAAGATACACGACGGAGAGGCAGCGTGGCGAGCGAGCGCGTCTACATTTCATTTGCTTGCTTGGAGGAATGTTTTCGCGGCGTGACCACTACAAGGTTGTAGATTTGCCCCAAGTATTTTCCACACTCGGGATAGGGCACAAAACAATCGGGATACCCTATCCCGAGTCGACACGTCGTGCGTGTTTGTGATTGTGCAAAAATAAAAGGTCTTTTTTGTGAAAAATAATTCGAATGATCTAAACATAATTACGTCTTTTTTTGGTATTTATTTAGAGCCCTTTCATAAAAGTTTCGCGGTATAACCAAAATATCCTTCTCGCAAAAAACTACTTGAAGGACCTACACATAATTATAATTTTTTTTTGAAGGGCGCTTGCGGATGGAGGACACGAGACGCGTGATACCGCGCCCGGCAAAAAAATTTGACCTGGATTTTTTCTGAAAAAAATAAAATTTCATTTTTCTCGACGCTGTTTTTTTTTAACTGGTCACCATGTTATATAAGCATGCTCTCTTTATTCCTATATTGCACTCTCACAAGTTACTTCTACGAGTAATCTTAAAATATTTGTTGTGCTGCAAAGGATGAGCGCTTCAATTCAGATAAGACGTATACCAAGAATGTCGTCTACAAAGTTCTTACATCATAGATATCTTATAATACAATTAAAAGATGTTTTATTTGTATTCATGTTGGACGGGATGCAACATAAAACATTTGTTTATAATCTGATTTATTTACTAGCTTGCCAAGATATACTCCGCTTAATGTGTGTATGAAAGAAATTGTACTTTATTGTATGGCTTAGAATTCTTTTTACTTATATGTATCATCCTTTTTACAATTCCGTTACAACTTACAAGCACCCTACTAGTCCTATTCTAAAATGTCATGCTAATTTTACCCATAACAGTCATAGACTCAATGTCCCTTTTTATTTAAGTAACACTCCATTTATGAATTGCTAAAGTAAATCATACAAGAGTGAACACGTTTTCTATTCGACGGTTCGATCCATCAGATTTCAAGTATTAAATATTACTCCCGATCCCAAATATACAAACATTGGCATCCTTTCACTAAACAATCTATCATCTTAATCCCTAACTACCTACACTGCTAACAATCACCATGCATCGAACCCTAACTTCCTTAACCACATGAGAAGCTACTGAAGCTAACAAATCCGCATAGTGAAAGCATTATCCTAGCATAAAATGAATAAATTTTGGACATATTTGCCAAAATTTCACCGAGAAAAAACAAGATCTCATTACCTTTTTGAGTTGGTCTCGAGCAAAATTTCGGAGAAATGGACCGAAATCTCGGTATATATCGACGAGGTTTGTCTCTCTTCATCGGATATGGCGGAATATGGCTGGATCTTCACTAGGGATGAAAACGAGTCGGATATCTCCCGCTCGATTTGGGATCGGATTTTACTATCCGGTTGGATCCGGGACCAGATCTAGATACTTGAATCTGGATTTGGGACCGGATCCGGAGCATCCAATATCCGGTAAATACGGGATGGGATTTTTCCTATTCGGATATCCAGACTTTTTCTGTTCGGAATATCGGATTGGATATTCGGATTTTTCCTATTCGGATATCAGCAAGACCCAGCCCATTTTCATCATTTTTCCATGTCAGCCAATTAATATTAACAATTAGTTGGTTTTATTGATTCTCAAATAGTATATTCTTTCAACGACATTTGTTGAATTTGATTGATATATAATTTGTTACTATAGTCACATGCTCATATGGTTTTAATTCAATATATATTACTCTAAATATGCGTGTATTATCCGTATATGTTTATCCGTTTTCGACCCGAATTCGTCATATATCCATCCCGTATCCGTATCTGTATCCCGAATAACCCGAATCCGTATCCGGTTCCGAATCCAAAAAAAAAAGATTAAGATACGGGAAGAGTAATATCCACTCGTATCTGATCCGTTTTTACCCCTAATCTCCACCGGACTTGTAATCTCCACCGGACTTGGTCAGAGACGACTGGGGTCGCGAGGAAGCTGCTCGGGGATGGACTGCATTGACTGCGATAGGTAACTGAATGACTGAGCCCGTGACAGGAAGTGAATGAGTGATTCACTGTGAGAACAATACATAACTGAGGTTAATAATCATGACTAGTTCTCAGCACTATCTCTAGCTCACTTGGTCATGAGCAACACTAGGTTCTGGTGGCGTGTTTGCCCTATTTTTTTTGGCAATTTTTGAGCTGCAGATTGAGCATAAAAAAAATGAACAAAAACATGCTGTGCCACATGGTTCGAACCTATACCATATTGTACCAACTCAGCTAAGCTCCTTTGTTGTACATTTTTACATGCATTACTCTTAAATAGCATCATGATTGTAAAAAAAAAATGGCGGCCAATCACACCCATATAACATACAAATCAGTAAAAATAATATGCATTTCGATCAAAATAAGTGAAATTTCGGTGAAATTACTGTAGTATTTTGATTTTTTTTAAAAAAAAATTTATGCCAAGATTTTAAATCTCCTCCGTGCTAAAACCCGAGATCTCGGCCGAGTTATCTAAAATGTTTCCAGTTTTTTAACCATGTCCATGCAGCCAGCCATCCCCATCCATCGACGCTGATTTAGATGGGCAGCGCGAATTTTTTATTTAACTGGAACCAGTGCCAGATTTTTTTGTGCTAGGACCTTCTCCTGCAGTGTGTGTGAACCGGTGCTAGAACACACGCTCTTATCATAGCACTAGGTTTTCACCACACCGTGAATTTGCCTAATAGCATAACTTGCAGTGTGTGGGGAAAGAGTGAAGGCTAGGTTACCGGGCTGAGTGTGCGCGTGTTGACTAGATCCTCGCCGCCGTTGGATCTCCTCTGTTTGGTCACCGGAGATCGTGTTCCCCGTCATCGGCACCCGAACTCCTCTCCGTCTTCCGCGCCGCTAGCGTCCAGATCCTCCCGCGCTGCCAGCGTCCGAGCCTCCGAGGTCGTCCTTCAGCGCCGCCACCGCTAGGGCCCGAGGTCGACCTTCCGCGGCGGGCGAGCCTCGTCTTCCCTCTGCGCCAAAGACTGAAGCTCTTCCTTCTGTGGGTGCCCCAACCTCCAGCCGTGGCGCCCGAGCCTCCCAGGCTACCAAAGACTGAGAGCTCTTCGTTCACGACGCCTTGAGAGCCTCTCGTCTTTGCCAGTGAGGTCTGCCTGTGCCCTCGCCCCTCTACAACTTTTTTATGCCAATGGAAGTGTGGAACAAGTCGATTTGCCAAGCGAGCCTAGAGAGAAAAATATCGGGGTTTCACTGTTGGATGAATCGATGCTGTTAAGTATATACCAAGTTGTGAACAACTTGAACTTCCTAGAAGTACGAGAGTGAGAGAACTTCATGATGATAAATTCCAATCCGAAAAAGAGGAGGGCAATAAGGAGGAAGAGGTGGCTGTTGAGTTCAAGAATGACGAAGACGAAGTGCTGCCACGAAAGCTCTATCCGTTAGAGGATTGATCATTTCATGACCATTGACTCATTTATCATTTATCATATTCATTCATGTGTCTTTCAAACTTTTGTGGAACTTAGTTATGTGTGGGACTATGTTTTGTGACTTGATTATGTGTGAAACTTAGTTTTGTGACTATATTATGTGTGAGACTATGTTTTGTGATTATATTTAATCTTTCATGTGTGTCTTTCACTCTTTTGTTTCACTACAGTCTGCTATTTTGTGATTTCCACCTAGGCGGGCAAGGCAGTAGACGGGCCTACTGCCTAGCGCTTTTTTGAACATTAAGCTAAACAGCTCGCGGAATCTGTAACTAGGCATTTCAAACAAAGGGCCATATTCTCAACCCTAACATAAGAACTACAACAGAAGCAGAATGCAAGTAACAGGATTATAAATTATAAAGCAGGTAAGTCGATCGTAATTAGGTCCCGAATATGCCTCAACGTAACAGGGGACGGTATGAAAGCTCAAAACTCTCTTTCTAGCGGATCAAACATTCTAAACCATTGACATAACAAGATGCCCTAAGGGGTACAAAAAATTGATAGTGAACAGATAGAACTGAAGAAAGCTAGGGTAAACAAAGTATCTTTGCTTATTTCTTCTTCCCTGCAGCATCTCCAGCCTTTGTCTGCAAAAATTAATCCAACGAAGCAATTTAGTTATATAAAGTTACGAACAAGAATGATCTTAAAACATGTCAGTGATTGGCACAAATATAAGTACCTTCTTCACACCACGGATTTTCTTTGCCCTGTTCTTCCGCTCCTTCATCTGCTTGCGTGACTTCTCTACCTTGGTAGCAAGACCATTCTGTGGGAGCAGGAGCAAAAATAAGCAAAGCACCAACAATAGAAATTCTAGAGTATACTTGTTTTCTCAAGTAAAATTCTATATACTACGCTGGGATGCATTTCAAAAGAGATGAATGCCATGCACACACTATTGTTTAGAGAACATGGTACGGACTAGTGAACAAGGTAGAATATGAAGCTTTCATACAACATTGAATTGTAATGTCATTACTATGAGCTACCAAGATATTAAGCATGTAAAAAAATGTATTAGTACACAAGAAGGCACAATAAACAACAAACTGTCCTTGATGTTTCATAGGCACAATAGCCATCGGCATAACAAATACAGCTTACACTATATTACAATAACAATATCCACACACTTGGCAGTAATTGCTAGGATAACCTCATGGGAAGCGCAAAACACATCACATGGTAGCACTTGTTTGATGGACAGAATAGCATAATAAGACTATTCTGCAACCATTCACATTGAGCACAAATTAGCTTACTGCCGTGTCAGTTAACACATTTGATTAATAATTGAGTTAATGAAGCCAAAGTGTGCACAATGCAAAATGATACACAGGAAAAACAAACATAATGCCATGCTAAACTTACAAAACAATTTGAACCGTGAGGCAGTTATGCTATCATTTAGGGGAAAAAACTTCTGACATCCTAGGGCTCCATTTGGTAGAAGGTGGATGCTGCCAGTTAACTAATCATGGATACATTTATTCTCTAGCACTAACTTCTAGATCAATATTTCACAAGAAATGGCATTCGATGTAATGGCCTAAATGCCAAATCCAGTAGCACAAGAAGCCAAAAAAAACCTAAAAATCAAAACTAAACTACAGACATCACCAGGAAAGTAGCATTGTGAGCTTAATGTGGTAAATACAAAGGCTACGGTAGGACAAGATTTGAGCTTTAACCGGACATGGAACCTTACGGATTCATAGCGGATTGGGGAGCAAAAAGGCAGGATTGATGAGCAATGCGGCAGCAAACACGTACCCTGATGAGCCTGTACTTGGGCTCGTACTTCTTGGCAGCCTCGAGGTTGTCGTAGATGAGGCCGAAGCCGGTGGACTTGCCGCCACCGAAGTGGGTGCGGAACTTGAACACGAATATGCAGTTCGAGTCCTTCACCTCGTACATCTTCGACAGCCGCTCCTTGAGATCCGCCTGCAACAAACAACCATCAACCCCAAACTCGCAGCAAATTTCCCAATCGCATCGGATGAAAAGCAAAAAAACATTTCAACAAGATATCGAGGTGACGCACCTTGGAGACGTTGGCGCGCCCGGGGTGGAGCACCTCAAGCACGAACTGCTTGCGGGAGAGGAGGCGGTTCGTCATGAACTTGCGGGTGCGGAGAGTCACCGCGGGCGCCGCCTTCGAGTCCGCCATGATTGCTGCTTCTGCTGCCGCCTAATGCGTGCGTCGGCTTCGCCGGAACTCGCGGTGATTCCTAGCGGCGGCGGCGGCGGCGGCGGCGGAGACGGGGGCGTGGTGAGGAGGGGATCATACATATATATCCTGAGACCCTAGGTCTTTGAGGGTGGTAAGCTGAAGGGAATGATGCGTTTTTGGCGGGCTTACGTGGGCCTTGGGGATGATTGGGCTACATAGCTTAACGGGCCGAATTTGAACGGCCAGTTACAATCCATTGGACAGCACTTTTTTGTTAGGACCACCAAATAGAACTTTTTCAGAGTACACTTAATTTAATATAGATGTTTATTTTTTTATCCAATAGATTAGATTAGCTATTATTTATTCATACTTCCTTTAGTAATAAAGTAGTAGGAATAATCTTAATAAATCAATGACTAGATCTGATTTCTATTACCCATTACATGCTATTCATATAATACACTGTAAAATTTCTTTTTAAATATCACTAAGGTGATTTCTCTTCTCTGACCTCGCCTAACTGACCTACACCTAAGACATGAACTCCTAGCTCTTGTTTAGGTCTTGTATGGCAAGGCTTTAAGCCAGCTTTAGCTTTTAAAAAACCAGCAAATTCTTCCAAACAACCCAATTTTTAAATGGCTTTTGAAATTAGTTATTTGTCAAACGACCTCTTATAAAAAGCTATAACAGCTTTTTAGCTTAAAAAACCAAAAAGCAGCTTTTTCGGAAAAATTATAACTCTCTCAAAGAGGCATTTAGGTGTCTTGGATGGCTTGAGATCTCGGCTCACCCACAAGAAAGTTGAAGCAACTTCCACCTCCTTTTACGTGCTGGGCCGGGATTCCGGGTCATCCAAACAAAGCGGCGGAATTCTAGTCCGCTATTTACGATCGTAGGCAGCACCAATACATTGTGCTCAAAAGCTGTGGGGTACTGCAGCTGAGAGAGGAATGGCCACACAAAAATAGTACGTTGGAGCTTGCCGTCCCCTTGACATACCTAACATTCTCCTCGCCTGCAAGTCAACAAACACAAGCAACTAACAGCCCTCTACCCACGCATGGTATAACTATATGCATGAGGCAAGCTCACCAGCAGCTAGGAATCACTAGCAAACTTCGGACCGCGAGCAAGATCTGTCGTCGAACAAAATATAAGCTCGATCGCGGCGAATCAACCATCCAAGGCGCGGGGTGGAGTTGAGAGGATCGATGTGGCCGCCGGCGGCGCTGTTCGCGGTGGGCTTCCTCGTCTGGCCCTTCTCCGCCATCGCGCCGTCCGGCCGGAACCTCACCGCGCTGCTGCCGGAGCTGTATGGCCTCCTCGGCTCCCTCTACCGGCACATCCGGCGTGAGTTCCTCCTGCTGGTCACGGCCACGCGCCCCAGCTAGCATTCGGCGACCGCGGCCTTCCTTGCGATACTGACGAATCAATCCGTCATGCGCATACGCGAGTAGCTTCGTCGTTCCATCTGAATTATCAATGCTTTTTTTAGAGGAATCTGGATTCTCGATGCATGGTTGCACTGGTCGGTGCGCGCGCGTATTGGCCGACGGTAACGGGGGGCCGAGTTGAGCGGTTTCCATAGGTCGTTTAGGCCTCCAGTGTCGGGCCTCGCCCTTCACAATCCTAGACGCTATTTGTGTATGCGTATACACCTTGTAATTAAGAAAACCGATAATCCGTAATAACAAAAAGAGTAAAACTACACATCTTTCGAGCAGCCAAGTATTTGACCGATCGGACCAACATGTAAGTGACACGTGGAAACTCGTGCGTCGCGCGACTCGGTGGACCAGGCGCATCAAGTGTGCGCCATCAGGGCAGGCACCACTGTGCTTGCTGGCTAACACGGCGAAGTTTCGTAGGTGGAGAGCAGGGCCGTAAAAAAGAACTCGAGATTCACGAGCTAAGTCGAGAGCTCGTGAGTTTGATAAATTTAGAATTTATTTATTAAATATTATAATATGTTAACTTTTATTTAGCTTATTCGAAACGAGTTCAAGTTTAGATATTGTTTTTATCGACGTTTTGGGAAATGGATCCTCACCGAGCTTCCTTGTTGAATGAGGGATCAACCAAGACCCCTTTTCCGCGATGTGTTTGGCGTCCGGAGGATGCCACTGAGAGGGGATGCATGCTCGAAAAGGACAACAAACAAGAGATTTTATTCTGGTTCGGAGCTCTCACGATGGAGATAACAACCCTACGTCCAGTCATAGGCAGAGGTAATGGTGGGGCTAGGTGGAATTGGAGCCTACCACGCCAGCCCAGCAAAAGAGTTTCCAAGAGCGCGCGACGGCCGTCTCGCACGGCGACACCGCGCGGATCGCCAAGGCCTATACCGCGTAGCACAGAAGGTGGTTTATCCATTGGTCTATAGACTAATTGAATTGGCACTAATTTTACCTGTGAGGACAGCTACAGTTGAATAGGCTTTCTCGATAATAAAGATTATTATGACAAATTTGCGCAATAAAATAAGTGATGACTGGTTGAATGATTTTATGGAATGCTATATTGAGCGAGACATGTTTATAAATATAGACATGGAAGATATCTTACAACGTTTTCAGAACATGAAAACTCGTAAATATCAACTGTCAACTCTTTTGAAGCAATGAATGGTACGTTTTCTCTTTTCATAGTTACATACTTATATTGCATACAATTTAAATTTTAACTATTTTACAATATGTCGATAGTCATAGTAGTTGATTTTGGATGTCTCTTTTTTAAACCCCCTCTTTGGAACTTTCTGGCTCCGCCACCGCGTCCAGTGACTTTACTACTGCTTGAATGCTTACAAGATGTTTGCGTGAATGTGTTGTGCGCCTTTCCCTCTTTCTTTTCTCTCCTCTTTTCTGTTCTTCCTCTTTTTGTTCTTCCCTATCGGGGTATTTATAGGTGTCCATAGTCTTACAGCAGTTATAACCAAATAACATGTCACTACTGTACCCGAACGTGGCCGTAACCGACTCCCCCGCTTTCCACCATGTTGTGACGTGGGCGTAATGGGCTTAGAACGTGGCCGTACGATCCTTTGAGCCGTAGTGTGATTAATGCTACTCCGTCTTCATGGACCAAGCACGACCTGCCGATCATGTCTGGGATTTTTCTTCGGCTTTGGCCGACTGCCGCACTCCTCCGAGCAGGCACGCTCGAAAAACTAAGGCACATGCTCGGGGACGAGCTGGGACGTGGTCGGGGTAGACCCATCAGCCGATCTGTCCGAGGGTCTTCCTTGGGGACACCGTCCAAGGGCAAGTATGGTCAGCCGAAGATTGGCTGCTGAGGTACGATGGTCTTTATAGAAATTATCCAATCCCCGATAGCTAGCCCCCGAGACTCAAGTGGAAATTCACTTGGTGGGCCTTCCCCTTAAGCCTTCAGACTCACAGGAGGGATTGGAACCTTGCAGCGGAACACTGCTGTAGCATCCGAGCAACTCTTGCCCATAGGCAAGCATGCTCTGGCGAGGACCGAGCATCCGGCTCTAGACCCGACCAAAGCGAGACTCAGGAAAAGAAGCGAAAGGTCGCAATGGTTCTTTCTCCGCGAAGCCTTGCGGGAGCAGTTCTGACAGTTTTTGGGAACCGTGCCTTTATTAGACAGTTTCGAGAATCGCACCACCGCGCGTCGGTTCACGAACAGGGGGGAGCTATTTTCGGCCTGTTCGACTTCTCCGCCTATATATATCAGCGGGAATGGTACTGAGAAATTCTTCACTTCCATCTCGCAATCAGACCTCAAAATCTTCCAAGCCCTAAACTCTTTCATCCCCGCGTTTTCTTCTTCAACCTCTCCCCATAGCGAAGTTTGGTCTGAGCAAGATCAGCAAGGAGAGGCTGCAGATACTTGAGGACTTCGGCTACCTCGATGCGGGCACCTGGCGCATGCCCGACGGCGAAGGAGCCCTAGTGCCGCACAACGACGAGATCGTCTCCTGCGATCTCTACACCATCAACGGGCTTAGAATGCCTGAGAGTGAGTTCCTCGAATCCGTACTCGCTCAATGCGAGTGCGAGATTACCAACTTGAACCCTAACTCCATCCTTGTTTTGGCCATCTTCTCGCACCTTTGCGAGGGATTCGTGGGCATCGTACCCACGGCGAGCCTCTTTTTTTATTTTTACTACTTGTTCCGCACCGGTGGGGCTTCTCCCACCGGCTCTACATACTTCCGTTTGCGACCCAACTAACCGTACGAGTATCCCTTCTTCACGCTCAAGGACTCGGTGTCGGACTGGGCTGACTTCTGGTTCTACTTGAAGAAGGTGGAGGGAAGAACTCTTCGCTACTTCGGAGCGGCGGTGCTAGTTGTCGAGACCCCACGTCCGCACGTGCAAGCTGAGGAGGAGCGGACGTTGATGATGATCAACGAGCTCACCAACATGGGGCTCACTGGTCGCGACATCATTTGGGACTACCTCAGGAACCGGGTGTCCCCTTTGAGGAGGGAACACCCCTTCTTCAAGATCTCTGGGTGGCAAGACCTCACTCGAGAAGTTGACTCTGGTAAACTTCTTGGACTTAGGTAATTTCTGCTTCTTATGCATGATTTCTGCTTGTGCTAACGCTCTCTCTTGATTGGTTGTAGCCCTGAGCAATGATTGGGTGGAGAAACGGGTTGCCGAGATGTTCGGTACCCCGAAGGGCAAGGAACTCGAGCATGGGCGACAAGTCCCGAGGAACGTGCTCGAGCAGGGCGAAGTGGTGAGTTTCCTTGTGATACGTGCTCGAGGAACGCGTCCGAGCATCTTCTGATGTTTCTTTGCTTTTGGTAGGATAAAATCGCTCTTGAGGCCACGGTGACCGAGCTTAAGCCGCTGTCGCGTGGCCAAGGGGAGACCATCCTTGCCGCCAAGACCAAGAAGGCGAGGAGCAAGCGACAAGCCCTTCCGCCACCACCTCCTGCCCGACCATTGAAGAGGCGGGCAACTTCGACCAGGAGTCCTTCTCGGCAGCACTTGGAGTATGCCGATAGGATGGAGGTAAGTGACTTGAAGGCCTGGATGAAGGAAATCGGGTCTGATGGCTCGCTTGCAATAGCTCGCGGAGCGGGCGTGGCTAGCCGAGCAGGTGAAGGATGCTGAGCGCAAGGCGCTTGAGGGGGAGGTTGCCGAGCTCCGGGCCAAGCTTGCCCTCGGGCTCTCTAGCGAGAGAGTCCGAGGAAGAGGACGAAGACTCGGCGCCTCTCACCTTGAAATGCCGGCTCCTGAGGAAGACCCTGGAGGCGGTCGACATGGAGGATGTCGACCCCTTGATGGCGTGGATCAGCCACGTTGCTATGGAGAAATCCAGGCTCATGGTTGCGGCGGCGGCCGGAACCATCGAAGATGACAGCGAAAAACTCAACCAAGGTAATCTTTTGCTCTTCGCATTTTCTCCTTTCTTTTCTTCCCATTGTTTTGCTCGACCGAGCTAACCCCACTCTGTTGACGTGGGCGTGATAGCTCGTAGGGGCTTTTTGGATATTAAAGCTATGGTTGACGAGATTCTTGATCATGTCACAGAGAGGCAGCTTGCCCTTGCTGCCGACCTCGTGATGGACGAGGCCGTCGATCTAGCGACGGCGGAAAAGCTCACCGACGACCCCGACCAGCAGCCCGCGGCACATCTTGCCCTGGAGGGACCAACTCTCTAGGGCGCATACTTGGCTCTCCTGAGCATATTGGATGCTCAGGAGGAGGAGGACGACCACACGCTCCCGAGCGAAGAACATGCTCGGGGGGAAGACACGAAGCCTCTGGGCGAACTACCTGCCCGGGAGGAAAACGCAAAGCCCTCGGGCGAAATGCTTGCCCGGGAGGAAAACGCAAAGCCCTCGGGCGAAATGCTTGCCCGGGAGGAAGGCTTGACACCCCCGAGCGAAATCCTTGCTCGGGAGGAGAGTGAGAAGACCCCGAGCGATACGCATGCTCGGGAAGAAGGCTAAGACTCCCCGCCGAAGTCCCCCGCGGGAGATCTCGCGGACCTTCAGGAGGAAGACGTCACCAAGGCCTTCCGGGACAATCTTCTTGCACGTCTCTGCTGGGTAAGTATACTTCATTTCCGAAACTTTCTTCTTTAAAAACCGAAGGAAATCTAAGACCTTCTTGCTCGCAGGTGCTCCAAGAGACCATGGTGGACTTCAAGTTGGCGACCGTTCCCCCTGAGGTCGTGACCAAACTTACTGCTGAGCATGATGCCAAAGTGGCGGAGCTCGAGCAACAATTGGCCGACCTTAAAGCTTGGGACCTGGAGATCCAGACAAGGAGCCGCCAGGCCAAAGAGAATGCTACCAGAAACAGAGAGCGGATATGCGAGCTCGAACTAAAGCTCGAGCAAGAATAGCAACGCTCTCAAGTCTTGGAAGCGAAGGTGGACGAGCTAAACCTGTCTACACAGGAGGCCACCGAAATCGCCGACCAAGATAAGGAGGAAATGAAGCGACTCCGCCAAGAGGCTCGCAAAGGACGCAAAGCTCGACGGCGGGTCCTCGACCTCGAAGCCGCGCTCGATGAGGCGAAGGAGGAACTTTCGACACTTAGAGGAGCAAAGCTCGGGAAATAGCCCCCTTGTCTAGGACTTGTGTTGATGTAATTTTTTCTGATAATGTGAATGGAAGATAATTTTCTTGAGATTTGCCTTTTGTCTCGTATCTTTGGCGTTTTGCCCTTTTTGATGAGTGCCTGCATAAAACAAATGCGAGAACGGAAAAAGGATACAAGTAGAAGTAAACGAAACACGAGCGCGTGTTTTTGAAAAAAAACACGTTAGTGCGGTAGTTCGTCCCTACTAAGCCCCCGCTGTGAATGAAGGTCGTGCACCTATGTTGCAAGCACGATGTGGCGACCCGCATAATTAACCCCAGATAATGACTGAAGTGGTTCATTAATCCCGAGTTAATTACACTAATCATGGCATCTTAACTAATAGCTCGTCGAGTAAGCCCGACAATTTATTAGTTAACACGCCATTTCAGAGTGTTGCAGCAGAACACTAGTTAGAGACTTTACAGGAACTTTATTACATTCCAAATGCAATACCTCCTTACAGTCCTTCACCTGTCATATTACATAATTTACAGTAAAAGTTCAGTACATCTAATTAAACATATTTCCTAAAGAGAGAAAGCATCTATTCCACCTCGTCCTCTGAGTCAAACTCTGCCTCCTTGTTTTCAAATTTTATTTTGAGAAAATGCTACTAGCACTCAAGGCAGACAACCTACGCTGGTTGTTATATTGATAACTTCTACTGGTTATCATTCTATTAACCTACGCTGGTGTCGACGTATTCCACCTGACAGGCCCGGAGTCTAGAGACCGGGTTTGGTTCAGTAGGAGGGCGTCTTCGCGGCTGGCTAACCCTAGCGAGTGAAAACCCTAGAGACTCCCACACGAAGGACTCCGACGTCTATGAACTAAGATGACACAGAGATTTTTACCCAGGTTCAGGCCCCCCTTGCCTTGGGTAACAGCCTTACTTCCTGCTATATTTTTTATAGAGTGCTTGAGGCTAATACAGAGCTCTCAGATTACAAGTTCTTCCTTGGGTTCTACAGCTGAGCTCTTGGTTCTTCGACCCCTCTTCCCCATGCACCAGAGGGCCCTTATATAGCCCAGGCTAACGGGGGTAGGTAAAAGGAGGGTCATCATGCTGATCTTCATACATTTATTGCTCCTTCCCGTGCTGTCCCGTTCCTTCAGCCTCATTAAATGCCGACGCATGGCTTCGCCTAGTCCGCCCAGGATGTGACTCCTGTGTGACGGGTAGGTGAGAGGCGTCAGAGGAATGGGCTTGTAGCAGAAATCCTCGCAGTTGATAGATCGTCTGGCAGAGCTGCCGTCGCAGCGCAGACGATAGGGAAGGAGACTTGAGGCGGCCACCGTGCCCCACCTTTTTACCTTGCGAAGCGGCGGTGTCTCGCCCACCCTGCGCGGACGCCATGTGGGCAAGACTGGCGGCGGGGCATCTTCGCCCGCACCGATTGCCCGCCACGCGTGGGGTGGCGCCGAACAAGCAGCGTCCTTGCCACTTGCTTGCCGAACGGCACATGGGCCAACACTGGCGGCGGGCGTGCTTTCGCCGCCGATTGCCAGTCGCCACGTGGAATTGGCGCCGGGCGAGCAGGCGCCTCGCCCACCGCTTTCGCCGAACGCCATGTGGGCAAGACTGGCGGCGCGCGTGCTCGCCGCCGATTGCCGAGCCGCCACGTGGTGGGCTCGATAAGTAAAGGCGTCCTCGCCCACCTGCTCGCCGGACGCCACGTGAGCTAGCTTTGTGCGTCGGAGAGGGTACCCCAGCGTAAAGTACGCTGACAGTAGCCCCCGGGCCCGCCCTAGAGTGCGTGCTGAAGCCTTTTGGAACCTTCATTGAATGCTTGGTGCGCTCTTGGGCGGGGCCACCACTCATGAGGATACGACCGACTCGGTTCCCTCCCATATCCGTCGATTTGGCGCACGATCTTGTCTCTTCGCGAACTGTCGGTGCGGGTGATGCATATATAGATACATCTGTACCAAGTGGTTTACGCCTTCTGCTTTCTTGCGCACTTCAACTTTTGCTTCTCCGTCTTCCTTGTTCAAAATCTTTGCCTTCTTCGCACTCATGGCGCCTTCCATCCCTGCATCCACCGCTGATGCCGCCACGGTGAAGAAGATCTCCCATATCGCACCGGAGGGCACCTTCCGCTTCCGGGCGGGGACCCCCACGCCGCGGTGCCTCTCCGATGAGATTCTTATCCACGTCTGGGCGTTGATGGCGGGTCTGGTCCCACCATTCTTCGACTTCTTCCTCACTGTCCTCCATTTTTACGAAATCCACCACCTTCACCTCACCTCCAACTCCATCATCTTCCTTTCCATCTTTGCACACCTCTGTGAAATGTTCATGGGGGTGATGCCGAACCTTCCTCTTTTCCGCTACTTCTTCCTTTGCCGCAGTTCCAACGACGACGAGGTAGTGGGGAGTTGCTATTTCCGCCTTCGGGACGAATTGGCCTCCCGCTACATTGCCTTCCAAATTTAGGTCTAGCTGAAGGCGTGGCGCAGAATGATCAGGTCAGACATCAACGGCGATGACAATGAGTCGACGCTCGGAGTGCCGCCCGGCAGAGAGGCCTCTGAAAGTCTGGAACTTCGGCTGGTCGAGGAGCGGCGGAGCTTTTGCAATGGCGGCCCGCATCAACAGACTGCGGGACGCCGGATTAACCGGGGCGCTGATAGCCCGGGACTTCGTGGCCTGGAGAATCAGCCCCCTTCGTCGGCGCCGTCGTCTGCATGGCGATACACGCGGCACGCGATTTACATGACGCACACGTACCTTGGCCATAAGTCTTCGCTTTCCTTTGGCTTATTTTTGCACACATGCTTCTTTTTGCGGCTTCCTACCAACTGGAAGTCTTTCTTTATCTTTTACCAGGTGCGGGAAACCTAGACGAGCAGCTCGTTAACAGATGGCTCTCCGGATTGATGCCGCTGATTCCAGGTGGCTTGGATTTTCCAGCAGTGGCCCGGCCGCTCGCCGACTTGGAGCACGCGGAGCGCCTGCGGATCGTAAGGCTGCTCCCGCCGATGGACTCCACCGGACCCGCCGTGGTGCCAGCCCGCGGCTCTGTTGGTGATCGAGGGAACGATGGCGGCGGCAAGACTCTGAACAAGCGGCTAATTGCCCGGACGCGGGCACTCGACCCCAAGAAGGTCCACGCCGCGGACCAGACTCCCGCCGCTGCCAGCCCTGATGCGGCGGTACCTTCGCAAGGGGCGGCAACACAAGTCGCCCCTACCACGACTTCATCACCGGAGCCACCGCCTCCCGCGGCGCCAGCTCCATCGCCCTCTCCGGTTCCTCCTCCTCCGGCGCCGGCCCCGACTACTACGGCGCCAACACCCTCAGCCACGGGAGCCCATGCCGCCACCCAACAGGGCGAGCTTACGCTCCCGACGGCTGCCTTCAGATTGAGGGTGCCGCCAAGGGTGGCCCCTCAAGACGCGCCAAGGGCGCAGATACCACCCGCGCCCTTAGGGGCGACGGAAACTCTCGCCAGTGCCTCCGCCGCCACTCTCGAGAGGGTGGAGGAGGCGGCCCCAACACACCGGCCGGCCACCTAGCCCCTCGCACCGCCATTGCCCCCGCCGAGCGCTTCGTCGAGCTCTTCACCGAACTTGGCGAAATGCACGCCTCGCTGGGCACCGTCCTCACCACAACCGCCAGGCATGGCGCTCGGGCAACCAAACAATTGGCGTCGATGGCGGCGAGTATGACGCGAGCGGAGAGCGGCGGCGGAATTGGCGCAAGAAAGGGCCAACGTGGCCGCCACGCAGCTGCGGGCGGAGAGGGCCGAACAGCGGGCGGAGAGGGCCAAGACGGTGCTGAAACACTCAGAACACGAGTCCTTCCGCCTGCGGCGCAATCTCGCCATCATGCTCAAGAAGGCCTTCCAGCGCACGAAGAGGTGCCTGGAGCCTTTGGGGGTGGCTCTGAACGTGCCCCTGGAGGACTCCGCCTTGCAGTTTGCCCACGCGACCAACCAGGCCGCAGAGGCACTCCGGGAACTGCCCATCGCCCTGGCCGCCTGCTCCGCCAGAGAGGGGCGAGAAGTTGCGATCATGGCCGCAACTTACGTGCTGTCCTGCTGCGCCAGCCGCGACGCCGCCTTCGATCCAATGGCGGTGGTGACTACCGGTGTTGAAGGGGATGCGGCGCAAGCGGAGGTGGTGCGCGTAGCCGTCGAACACGTGGCCGGACTACTGCAGGTGGAGCAGCCGGTCATGGACGTCTCCACCCCGCTGGCGGAGGAAGGCGAAAGCGGTGGCGACCTTGACTTCGGCGACGAGTGAAGGACTGGGCAGCCACTTTTGTTCTTTTGTTTTATTTCTTTCTGTTGATCTGTCTGCATTCACAAACGCTTGGGCAAATTTTGGTGTAATGGATACTTCCCGTTTAACGTTACCTGTGTGTTTATCTATCTTGTGTGATCGAATTCACTTGAGTGAACCACTTGGCGGCCAACTTTCAACTTGGCTGGAACGCCTGACGAACGCCTAGGTTAGGGCAGCGTTCCCGAGTCCCACCAGCAGTTCTATGTAGTTGCTGCGAACATAAGCATAGATTATGCAAGTCATACAGGACTTAGGCAAAAATGGCCTCAAGTCCAGCGGGAAGTGCAAGACGTAGTTTAGTCTTAGCATCAGGTTTTTATGTGAGATTGTTGCTGGTTCAAAACCCTTCGGAACTTGAATCCCAAAGATCTCCTGGAATCGCGCTACAGCGCGGCGCGGCGAGGCAACAAGTTCCCGGAAGTGCTGTTAGGCCGGCAGTACTCAACGGTGACGACCAGCGTCGCTTCAGGGAGCTGACCCGAGGCATGCGAGCCGTGTCTGAGTACTGTGCCCAACTCGCGCTCCGGTCACTTGCCCTCGCCTGACGCTGACACTTAGCGCTTTCCCTTTAATCATAAGGGACCGTCGGTTTCTGACGCTCGCAACAATCAAGCATAGATTGATTCATCTTAGTGTACGCACATAAGGAAATGGCCTAAAGCGTAGCACAAAGCACTTAGCTTGCTTATACATCGCTGGGCGACCAGCCCCCAAGTATCTGTAACTCAGGTAATGCATGGTGTAGACGCACTATGGCAGTGTAGGCAGCATCATCCATAGCAACCTCTATAGTAGATCCATATCCCTCAAAATAACGCTCACCTTCGTCCATGGGAGGACGGGCTGGGACGTGCAATCTTGTAGCATATTCTATAGTGGATGAACTCAAAGGAACATAGTACACCATATAGCGTGGGTTCTCGGTGTAATGAGCCACTTCCATCATCCTTGCTAATATCCCTCGAATCCTAATTTCTTGTTTCTCATTATTCTCATAGCATAGAATGATGTCCATCTGTATAGTTAGAAGGAAAGATTAGAATTTTTCAACAAGAATGGATAAGAAATAATAATAGATACTTAAGACAGGAGAAGAATTAAAGGAATAACATACATGAAATTTTAAGCACAAGTTTTTAATCTTAGTGGTTCCTTTTACTGACCATCTTGTCTAAGGTTGTTTTCTGATCATGTATGGCTCTGATACCAATCTGTAGCGACCCCATTTTTGATAATAAATTATCAACAATGGGCTCTCTGTGTACACAGTGCTAGTCCCTAGATCCGTAGCTAGCACACACAGTTTACAAATTGACATCACATCCATACATGATATTATTACAACTGTAGCAGTAATTTAAGTTCATACAAACATATTACAATCCAAAAACTTATAACTGTCGGGACCCGGATTTACCAAATCCGGACCCTCTGTGTTTCCACCGTGCTAGTCCAGGAACAGCTAGCACACACAGTCATACAGTGATGATAACTCAGACATATCATAAAGTAAATAACAACAATAAAGCAAAAGAGTGTAAACATCATCACATTATTACAAGTATCGAGCCTTACGGCTTAAGTGTGAAAGTAACAACGGAAAATGTAGCAACAAAAAGAGCCAGTCAATGTGCCCACAGGCAACCGACTGGGGTACGCTCCCTAGTAGTCCGGGTCTTCCTCATCAAAGTCTTCACCATAGATGTCGAACGGTGGGATGCACGCTCTTGGATAGCTAGCTCTGTCCTCATCTGCTTTATGGAATAAGCAGCCCCGCAATAAAAAGTGAGGGTGAGTATGCAACATACTCAGCAAGTCTTGGAAACTTAATGCAATTAACTAAATGCAAGGCTTGAACAAAGGAAGCATATAGGGTTCATTTGCATAAAGCGAAATTGAAGTTTAAATACAAGTAATAATTTCATAAAGCAACATTCAACAAAATATAAATAGCATAATTAATTAACTTTTGAAGTATAACAATTTTCCAGGTTCCAACTACCTGGTTGGCTCCAACCGCCAAACTAAAATCCGGGAGCTCTAGCCGCTCACGGATTCCCAACCACATTTTCATTTTTAAACCAAGTCATCATTTTTGCATTTAAAACCAAAAACCAGAAAATCTACTATGTGAAAGCGTTCCACGCTTGCCCTTGTCCGTGGGCACGGCTACTCAAGTAGTTTTGACTCTGCAGAGTTGGTACACTTTACCCACACGACATGATCAACCCTTTCGCCAAGCTATTGACACACTTCCTTTGGTGTGCCGGCAGGGAGATCATGACAAGGCCTTTACAATGCATATACGCTACCGACTCCGCGCTAAGGTTTCACCATTGTTAGGGCTACCCGCCCAGTACAGAAGCCCCTCTTGCGCCTTGCAAGTACCCTCCCGGCAAACCGCACATCCAAATGGCGAAGTCAAATAATGATACATGCAAATTACTTAGCTAGGTCGTACCCATTATAGACATGTGATTGTACTATATAGCATGGCCCAAGGTAACACACGACCGGTTCTTAATTGACTAGGGCGGACAATCACATTCCAGAATTTTGTGCATCCCACCGCCATACTGACCAATCCGCCCGGTCTAAACCATTTTTTCACTTTTATTTTCAAATTAATACCGCAACACCAATTGCCATAATTTCCACAATTCATTTTGAATCAAATATGAAAGCATTTCCATAATGGTAAGGTACCGACGTGATTAAGCATGGCTAAGCATCTTTCTACCGTCCCATAACAAAATGATTACCATTAATTACAGTAATTAGTTTCCCTAAGGTGTCAAAGGTTGTCAAGTTGAATATCAATGTGGCATAACAAAGTTGGAATATAGCTAAGCATTAAAACAATATTTAAAGTATGATACGCAAATAATAAGCATGCAATAATTTAAAGCAAAGTAACATTTTCATAAACTTGGGTTCAATATGGTCAAGGGAGACTTGCCTTCAACCTCTCCCGCTGCTGCTACCTCTGCTGGATGCTCCTCTCGCTCAACCGCTGCGTCGTCTACACGCGAAACACGCAAATCGAGGCACAAATAAATAAAACAAAAATAAATAAAATCCAAAATTCAAAATAAATACACCAACAGATAGATCTTGATTTTAGATGAATTTAGAAATTTGAATCGTTCGAATCGGAGTTCGAACGGAGGAGAACGGGGCTTCCGAAGTTTTAATGGGAGAGAAAATCAGAAAATACTAGAGGGTGACACGTGTTAGGCTCGGGTTGGTTGAATAATTGGAAATTCGGTTTAAATCGGAAACAAAGAGAAATAAAATGTACGGCTGACATGCGGGGTCCACTCGGCAGTGACACTATTCACGAGGTGACAGTGGTGAGGTGGCGACGCGTGGCGACGCGGCGTGGCAAAGGATAAGGCGACACGCGACGGCCACACGGATCTAGTGCTTACACGGCGGTGAGGTGGTGCTACAGGGCAACCACGTGGCGGACAGGGTGCGAAATAGGGCTGATGTGGCGCAACGTGGCGTACATGTGTGCTACACATGGTGATGACATGGCGGATGACCAGGCGTTATGCGGAGAAGACAAAATGGTTGGGCTCAACACTTACGGTGGGGCACAGGTGGCGCAGATCCGGCAGTAGATAAACGATCGGGCGGTGGAGAACACTCGGCGCATTTCGGCAAGCGGCGGTGGCTTGAACACGCCGGACTTAGAGAAGAGGACATGCCAAACGACGGAAGAAGACCGGATCAACCACCAAACGGTGCAGAACGTATAGAGGACGAAACGAGGATCACAAAGGTACCAGCCTCTGCACCGGAGACTTACCGGAGAAAGAGATATGCGGCGGAGAAGGCTCGGGCTTCGTTGTGAACTCCGGCGAGGATGTGTGCACGGCTTGCGGCGTCTCGGGAGGCGTGGCTAGGGCCGGCGGGTGCGGCGCGAGGCGGAGAGCACGGCGCTGGGTACGGAGGAGGCTTTTATAGCCTCGGGAGGCGTGAAACGGCACGGGAAACCAAGATGACCGCGCGGCTAGGGTTTCTAGTGGCGGCGACGGCATTAGGGCGACGTGGCTGATTGCTGACCAGTCGATCAAGATCCCACGGCGAGGAAGAAACAAGCTTTTGGGTTAGGGTTTTGATTTGGGAGGCGGCGCGAATTGCGGACGTTGGATCTAAATCCAACGGTGGGCGCATTAGGGTTTTTGGTGTTTTGAGTCATGAGTAAACGGGCAAGTAAGTCGGAGGAACAAAGGATGTGAGCCGGGTCGAGATGAACAGGAGAATCAGCCCAAAAGAGTTTAAGTATTTTAAATACATTTCTGATTTAAAGAATTCCATAAAATCCGAATAAACTTTAATAAATCCCAATAAATAGCAAATAAATTCGAAAAAATCCCCAAAAATACAGAAAAATCAAATTAAGCACAAGGAACCCAAATAAAATAAGAAATAATTAATTTGAAGTATTGATTAATCGAATTAAAACCTTGTTGACTTTAAAAATTCAATTTAAGCTAGATTAAATTCGAGAAAATTTTCAGGGGTTTAGATTTTGAATTTCAAATTTGGGAAATTGAAAATTGAAATGTTACAATAACAGCAGCAGAAGCATTATTTATCTTGTAGTTTGCCCCATAACCCCAGGCAACAGACAAGGTAAAATCCTTAGAAAGAGGCATCATCGTTATCCCCGTATTTTGAAGCGTCATAAACATCGTCTGGATAATCAGAGTCATCACCTAAAATAATGTTGATAGCAAGATTGAGTACATTGTGTACTCCGCAAGACTTGTAGTGTTTGACAAATGCAATATAAATAAAATGCAGGTTATAACAATGGAGAAGTTTCTACAGTTATTTTGCAATTGCACAATTAAATCATAACATATGTAGATTGAATCGAGACCTTGCAAAAGAGCAGTTTCAGTGATAGCAAAATAATAACAAAACATTCAACATCATAGCATAGTCTCCGACTAAATTAATCCATTCTTATGCCATCCCCTGACATATACATACTTCAAAGCTCCCGTTTCCCATCAAATCAATTTTTGAAATAATAAAGTCTAGCTATGTGATGACATCACCAAGTGCCTTTGATCGCAGGTGCGGCTAATTAATTAGATTCATACTCTGCAGAGTTGTACAACATTACCCATAAGAAATGATCTACCATTTTTGCAAGGCCATTTAACACACTTCCTTTGGTGTGTTAGCATGGTGATCAGAACATAATCGTTACATTACTTAAACCCATCTTTGCACTAGCCCAGTGACGTTAGTCCTTATTATGGAGAAGAAACAAGAATGGCAGACATACCCTGTCTTTTATAAAAGTAATATGTGTAGTACCCCTACATTATAGTTTCCTTCCCATAATAAGGTGTACACTGTTGTACCAATATGCATTTACCCATACCGAAGTATGCAAGTCTCTCACAAGCAATCCTAACCAGAATGCTTCTACTTTCTCCTGCCTACCAATGTGCAAAGCTAGATTCAAGTAATTTAATAGATTACGATTGTCCCATACCAGTACTCATGGTTGTACGGTTTCCTTGGTTTGTAAGCAACCCATAGCTCGGTCCTTAGCTTGACACGGGCGACACTCCACCCTACACTACGTACAATCCCTTTGTACATCCGGCTAATGCCAATAATCGCCCGCATCGAAATCATAGTTTTATTTTGGAATTTGTAGTTAAAATACCAGTAGTGATAGCATGTCATTCTAGTAAGTTCAAATTCCCAAGATGTAGTTTTAATTTAATCATCTACTTCATTTCTACTTAAGCATGACTAAGCATTGCTAACATTCTTATATACCCAATTATCAGTCTATATGAATACCCCCTTTTCCTTATGGTTGACAAGGTTCTCATTTTCAAATTCATGATGACAGTTCCCAGAAATAACAGGTTTATCTACCTTCAACCCAACATAGCATTTTTATGAAAAAGTAAGCGCATGGATACTAGTTTTGCAAGCATTTAAAGGACAATTAATTAAAATATTGGGAACAAAATGGTCAAAGAGGTGCTTGCCTTGCTGATCAACGTCTGGTAAGAAATCCAGATCAAGGTCAGTATCGTCGTCTACCAATTCTGGGTCGTTGCACTCTTTTATTCCATACTAGTCCCGGGATCAGTAGCTAGTACACACATATATAACAATTGGAACCACAACCATACATCATTTTATTAATGCGGAAGCTAAATATATACAATGTATTTTACAACTCAGAGCAAAAACTCATAGTACATGATAAATAAAGTCTAGTAGTGTGCCCATCCAACACTCAGGCAACTGACAAGGCAGAAATCCCCAGGAAGATAGCTTTACATGAAATTCTCGTAACCTGCGGTGAAAAGATATTCTTCGAAGCGTCGTTGTCTTATCCACCTAAAACAACATAATAAGCATGGTTGAGTACTTTCGTACTCCGCAAGACTTAAGGTGCTATTTGCAAATGCATAAATGCAAGTCATGTCAAAGGAGGCTTCTACAGTTAATTTGCATAAAGCAACATTTGATTTGTAAGACAAGTTGCAATTGAGAGACGGAATTTGTAAAAGCAAGATTGCTGATAAGAAATAGGTACAGCATGATACTCACAGTCCATTGTGCATCCAATAATTCATCATCCAATTCCATAATCCAATCATGAAATTCATCAATGTCATTCCGTTGACATGAAGACATAATCATTCATCCAATATTCCATTTCATATAATTCAACAATGTCAACCCAATGACATAAACATATAACCATTCATCCAATAATCCTCATATGAAATCCAACAATGTCGGTCCATAGACATAAAATCATAACCATTGCAAAACAGGTCCCAAACCCAAAACCCACTTTTAGAAAATACCAAAGTCTAACTCGTATCAGTTCGCCAAGACACCCATAACCGCGGGTACGACTAATCGATTAGATTTACACTCTGCAGAGGTGTACAGCTTTACCCACAAGAAATGATCAATTCTTTGTGCAGCGCAATTGACACACTTCCTTTGGTGTGCCGCAGAGAGATCATAACATAACCGTTACATTACCTAAACCCGACTTTGCACCAGACCAGTGACGTTAACCCTTGCTATGGAAAAGAAACATAAATAGCAGACAGGGGTCTTTTAAAAAATAGAAAAATGAGCAGTATCCCTGCAATGAAGGTTTCTTCCCCTAATAAGGCGTACACAGTTATACCGGTATGCATTTACCCACACTGTGGTGTGGTAGCCCCTCACAAGCAAACCTAACCAGAGTGCTTCTACTATCTCCCGCCTACCAATGTGCAAAGCTAGATTTAAGCAACTTAATAGGTTAAGACTGCCCCATCCCAGTACTTCTGGTTGCACGGATTTATCTTGGATCATACAATACGACGTTCGGTCCTTAATCCGACGCTGGCAATACTCCACCCTACACTGTGTATAAGCCCTCTTGTACATCCGGCTATTGCCAACAATTGCCCTTATCCAAACCATAGTTTTATTTTGGGTTTTTATCAAAATAACCAGTATGCAATAGTATCATACCCAAACACATTTTCTATTTCTCAAGAAACAACTTTTGATCTGATCATCATCATTGATTCATCGATTCAGTATTGATTCTAAAGCGTGGCTAAGCTTTGATTATTAAATCGCTTATACCCAAATTAACATTATATATTGTTTAACCCTTTCCTATGGTTATCAAGGTTCACGTATTCATACTTATCAAGGAGGTTCCATGAAACGACAGGTATAACTACCAGTACCACCAAATAGCAAATTTACTGAAAATAAACGCATGCATGAAATCATTTGATAAACAAAATGAAAATAAATACTAGGAGCAATATGATCAAAGGGGTGCTTGCCTTGCTTATTTGTCGTTTACGACGAAGTCGTGGTCGTAGCCGGCGTTGACGGCGATGGAGTTAGTAACGTTGAGTTCTACACGTTGTTCGACGGAAAAATAGCAAATAATAAACTTTAATAAGGGAAAAAGGAAAATAGATAGAAAAGCAAATGAAGATTCTTTACAAAGAATAGGGATTGCTCTTTATGAATTTATTAATTTTATTTTACGAATTCAAGATGTAAAAATTATTTAGATTAATAGAATTAATCATCAGTCAATTTGTTGTATGATGTATATGTGAATATTATTCATTTCTTAATTAACACTTTATTAGCATTAGTTTGAACATACTAGACCTATTATGATAGGTTACTAGTTATATATATTCGTGCTTTTTAGTAAGATTCTGGTGATTCAAATATCTTAATTATAGATTTCTTGAAACCAACGCACCATTCTCTGGTACTCGGAACCAAGTGGTCAGTGTTATTTGTTTTTGCTGCAGTAAATTTGGGCATTATTCCTACAACTGCCTAAAGAAGAACCAACAAGTCATTAGATCTGCATTTGCTTCAATTCAACGAATCAACCACAGCATATTTGATGCAATGCCAGATATATCCTCTGCAAATCCAACTTCTGCCAGAATTTAAATTAATTTGAAGTTGTCTTGTCTCTTTGAATCTGCCTAAAATCTATCATCTACTTATTAAAAAGAAGATTCTCTTAACCATCTTTAATCTTTTCCCAGTCCTTGCAAATCTCGAGGACGAGATTTCTGTAAGGGGGTAGATCTGTAACATCCTAAAAATTTTAAATAATAAAATAAAAATAAAAATTTGGAAAATGAAATTGAATAAAAATTTCAGTTAAAATTTAGAAAATGAATTAAAATGTTATCCTTCATCTCCACATGTTGAAATCAACCTTAATCAAAGGATGAGCTGCAAAATAAAATTTACAGATCAATCAAAATATTAAAATAAATTTAAAATAAAATTCAATTTGAAATTTCATTTAATCATAAATTTTCTTGAATTTTGGTTCTTAAGAAATCTTTTTAGTACAAATTGAAATAATGGATGAAGAGAAGAATAAAAATGATATGACAATAAAATAAATAAAATTTTATATAAAACTAGGAAAACCCCAGTGACTCATTTACAAATTTTAAAATGTCATATCAAGCATTTATGGGCAAATGAAATGCTATTTAATGAATCTTGACGAGCAATAGTAAAAAAAGTCAGAATTAAATGAAAATATTCCATCATCATTTCGATCTGAAAATTTTATATTATCTTCTGAAACCATAAGTTCATCCACAGTAAAAATTACAGAAATTAAGAAATTAATTTAAGATATTTAAAAATTCAAAAATAGTGAGATTAGAAAACTAGTACTCTGAATGTCAGAATTTTAATAAATTAAATACAAATTATTTAAATCTAAAACTTTTGCTGAAGACTCACATGATCAGGGTGAACTCATATAAAAACGTCTCAAAAAGTTTTGAAAAGATTAGACTGTCTGATAATTCGAAAACAGAAAACTAAGAACTGTGCATAACGTCTTGTCAGAATTTTTATAAATTCTGTGAATAATATATTTCTCCGAAAGTTCTACAGTGTCTAGATAACCACTCATTCATTCTACAAAAAAATTGTCATAAATTCTTGATGAGACATGAAACCGATTCATTGAACCTCATCATACTCAGCTTGCAGTTCTTCCTCATTTTGCTTCTGACCGGTTCTTTCTCCGCCATGTTGGACCGTTCCTGTTCAGCCCACACGCCACCTCTTCCTTGCATCATCTTCTACCTCCGATCATTTGGTGCCCCGAGCCAAGCCCTTCTACGCCTGCAAGACTGTGACGCGTCATCCTCTCGCCATGAGCACCGTCCAGCCAACCCTAGCTCGCCACCATTCCTCCACGCGGCTTCCTCTCCCGTGTTTCCCGCTGCCCAGCCATTATTCCCTCTTGTCGCACACGGTGAAGCGTCTATCCGTGCTGAGCTCAATCCGGCCGAGTCCTTCCCACCGAGTTCTCCCTAGGGCAGGGCCTACCTGCGTCCTCACCGCCTATAAAAGCCAGCCAAAATCGCAATGACCCGAGTTTCATTTCCCCTCATCTCCCTCTACTCTTCTCTAGCTAGAGCACCTCATTCCTCCTCCCATTCCGCCATTTCTAGTAAACTTAGAAGCTCGGGCAACATCAAAATTGAGCCAATACACTTGATCAATTCTCAATTCCCTTAATATGTAGCCTCTCCAATCATCCATGAACAAAAGCCCTCAACAAAGTCTACTTCTCTCCATGAGAGACCACATATCCAGATCCTTCAGAGATCCGCATGGACAGGTTACATAGTCTAGTAGAGTTTAGCAACGTGTCGGATGAGCACCACTGCCGAGTGGCCCAGGAGGCAGTGGATTGTCGTCGCCGTGTGGGATACCTAGAGGGAGTGATAGCCCCGTTTATCAACATGGGGTTTATCTCCCGTTCCGTCATGGGTACCGCCAGCACCTGTTGTTCCCCTGCACCACCTGCGTCTGCTGATCCCACTACTACACCACCTCTTGCTCCTGCTATACCCACCACCCATCGCCGCACAGCCCGCATGTCCGTTGGTGGGAGTTGACCCCGCCATGCTAGGCGCCTTGCGGAGTCCACACCGTCTACTTCTCGCCGTTCTCCTTCACCACCAGCTCCACAACAAGATGCTTCTCCTGCCACAGGAGGGAGCTTGTCAGATCCACCACCACTGAAGAATGAGTGTCTTGAGACTGAGTTCGCCGGATGGATAGAGCCTAGTAACTAGAGTAGTTGGTATGTCTTACTAATAGCAAATGCCCTTTTGTAAAATAGATGGTAAGGGCTGATTTTGGTAATGTAGCATGTAAAATAGTTGACATAGGAAGTTGGTTTTGTATCATGTGAGATATCAAGTGTAAAAGTTTGTATTGTACTATGTCATATGTAAGATATTATATATATGAATGTAAGCTTTTGGGTTGCAGAAATTTTCTGAGTGTCCTGGATTGCATTCGTGAATATTTAGCATAAAAGTTAAAATTTTCACGACATAGCAAACCTTGATAAGAATATTCAACAAGTAAAGTAAAAGCATATAAGAACTCTAGAATTAGAAATGCAAAATGGTTACTAATCATTTCTGTTTTTGAAAATAATTTTAGATGACCAACGAGACTAAATGGGTTAATATTGCAAGTAAACTAACAGAAAATTTAGGGCAAGAAAAACATAAATTTATTTTTGATATCAATAGAATGCAAAATGGTTATGAAATATATAGTCATGCCATTACCATATTTGAGAATACATCGCAATGCAAAATATTACCATGAATCTAAACATGAAGCCATTCAAGAATTAGAGCATAAACTACTACAACAAAGTTGCGGTTTATAATACTAATAGGAAGTCTTATAATTGCACATATGAAGCTTATATGGAAGCACAGAATTTATCATGAAAACATAGACGACAGGAAGGTAACTAACATGAATATTAACAGAAATGTTTAACTAGATGGAACGCGAAATCCTCCTCTTCTACCTTCTAGTTCAGAAAAACAGTTATGACCTAGAATCATCTTTATTTTACAACAGTCTAAGGTATACAGATTGTATCTAATGATTTAATTAGAAAACAGTGGATTTCCATTGTAAGAGCGGGTACTGTTATGCAAAAAAAAGTGTAATCAGTTAGTTCATTGTAATATATGTAGATTATGTGTGTAACTTTTGATGTTGTATGGCGTATTTTGAGAAGTTTTATTTGGTGTTATGGTATGGATATCTTTCGTTAATATATAACGTTGAAGTGAAAATTGCAGATGAGATGATCCTTGTAATAAAAAGAATATCCTAACTGTTATTCATAAAATTTAATATTATTCATTTATTACTCGTCCATGCTATTAAAACAATTCTTATTGTCATTTCAGGATGCCAGTTACAAGATCTCTTAGTTACCTTTTGAAAAGTGAAGCTACTCCAGTTACCCGATCTCGAGAAAATATAATTCCAACGCCCGCTCAACCAAATCCTATGCACCCTTCTAGAACTTCATCACCTCAACATACAAATCGCAATGCTCCACCCCCACCTCAAAATCAATCAAAACCTATTCCAGAAGAACACCTGCCTGAACCCCCAACCATGGCACAAGTGCTGCCATGATCGAACTTTTTATAAAAGCCACCAAAATCGCAATGACCCGAGTTTCATTTCTCATCTCTCTACTCTTCTCTAGCTAGAGCACCTCATTCCTCCTCCCATTCCGCCATTTCTAGTAAACTTAGAAGCTCGGGCAACATCAAAATTGAGCCAATACACTTGATCAATTCTCAATTCCCTTAATATGTAGCTCTCCAATCATCCATGAACAAAAGCCCTCAACAAAATCTACTTTCTCCATGAGAGACCACATATCCGATCCTTCGAGATCCGCATGGACAAAGTTACATAGTCTAGTAGAGTTTAGCAACGTGTCGGATGAGCACCATCGCCGAGTGGCCCAGAGGCAAGTGGATTGTCGCCGCTGCAGTGGGATACCTAGAGGGAGTGATAGCCCTGCTTATCAACATGGGGTTTATCTCCTGCCTCCGCCATGGGTACCGCCAGCACTGCTGTTCCCCGCACCACCAAGGCTCACGATCCCACTACTACACCACCTCTTGTTCCTCGCTATACCCACCACCCATCGCCAAGACAAACCGTCGATGTCCCTGGTGGGAGTTGACCTCGCCATGCTAGGCGCCTTATGAGTCCACACCGCCTACTCGCCGTTTCTCCTTCACCACCAGCTCCACAACAAGATGCTTCTCCTGCCACAGGAGGGAGCTTGTCAGATCCACCACCACTGAAGAATGAGTGTCTTGAGACTGAGTTCGACGGATGGATAGAGCCTAGTAACTAGAGTAGTTGGTATGTCTTACTAATAGCAAATGCCCTTTTGTAAAATAGATGGTAAGGGCTGATTTTGGTAATGTAGCATGTAAAATAGTTGACATAGGAAGTTGGTTTTGTATCATGTGAGATATCAAGTGTAAAAGTTTGTATTGTACTATGTCATATGTAAGATATTATATATATGAATGTAAGCTTTTGGGTTGCAGAAATTTTTCGAGTGTCTCGGATTGCATTCGTGAATATTTAGCATAAAAGTTAAAATTTTCACGACATAGCAAACCTTGATAAGAATATTCAACAAGTAAAGTAAAAGCATATAAGAACTCTAGAATTAGAAATGCAAAATGGTTACTAATCATTTCGCTTTTTGAAAATAATTTTAGATGACCAACGAGACTAAATGGGTTAATATTGCAAGTAAACTAATGTAAAATTTAGGCAAGAAAAACATAAATTTATTTTTGATATCAATAGAATGCAAAATGGTTATGAAATATATAGTCATGCCATTACCATATTTGAGAATACATCGCAATGCAAAATATTACCATGAATCTAAACATGAAGCCATTCAAGAATTAGAACGCAAACTACTACAACAAAGTTGCGAAGCGCATAATACTAATAGGAAGTCTTATAATTGCACATATGAAGCTTATATGGAAGCACAGAATTTATCATGAAAACATAGACGACAGGAAGGTAACTAACATGAATATTAACAGAAATGTTTAACTAGATGGAACGCGAAATCCTCCTCTTCTACCTTCTAGTTCAGAAAAACAGTTATGACCTAGAATCATCTTTATTTTACAATGCCTAAGGTATACAGATTGTATCTAATGATTTAATTAGAAAACAAAGGATTTCCATTGTAAGAGCTGCAATCGTTATAAAAAAAAGTGTAATCGCTAGTTCATTGTAATATATGTAGATTATGTGTGTAACTTTTGATGTTGTATGGCGATATTTGAGAAGTTTTATTTGGTGTTATGGTATGGATATCTTTCGTTAATATATAACGTTGAAGTGAAAATTGCAGATGAGATGATCCTTGTAATAAAAAGAATATCCTAATCGTTATTCATAAAATTTAATATTATTCATTTATTACTCGTCCATGCTATTAAAACAATTCTTATTGTCATTTCAGATGCCGCCATAAGATCTCTTAGTTACCTTTTGAAAAGTGAAGCTACTCCAGCATCTGATCTCGAGAAAATATAATTCCAACGCCTACCAACCAAATCCTATGCACCCTTCTAGAACTTCATCACCTCAACATACAAATCGCAATGCTCCACCCCACCTCAAAATCAATCAAAACCTATTCTGAAGAACACCTCGAATCAACCATGACCACACACCATGACTGCTTCATTGCTACAAAATGGCAATGGAACTCCACAGTTGAACAAATGGCACAAAACTGATCAGTACACATGCCTCCAGTATGATCGAAACTCATTCCACCTTCCCAACTGTTTCAAGCCACAATCAAAGCAAGAAGATATGCAACATGCCTTATATGAATCATGCCACATACTGATCAAAACTCTGCCATCTCAAACAACTTCCAAACTGGATTTCTTTCCAAAACAAAATTCCAAAACATTCATGCATGGTACTTGCATCATGCTCTCGAAGTTTTTCAAGTACCATACTTAAATGTCGCATGATGTTCTTTTGTTTTGGAATAGATATGATGTCGCCCATGAAGACCACTATGAATTTATCTAAGTACTCCATAAAGACTTTATTCATGAGGCACATAAAGTCGGGCCGAGCATTAGTAAGTCCAAATGACAATACGATGTATTCATATAATCCGTAACGTGTGATAAAGGTTGTTTTTGGAATATCTTCGGTCCTAATCTTCAATTGTTAATATCCATGTTTTAAATCAATCTTGCAAAAGACATGAGCTCCATTTAGCTGATCAAATAAGTCATCGATACGGGGAATAGGATATTTATTTTTAATTGTGACTTCATTTAATGCGCGATAATCCACGCATACGCGATACCGCCATCCTTTTTAGGAACAAACAAAGATCGGACTACCCCATGGAGATGAGCTAGGACGATGAATCCTTTACTTAATTGCTCATTAATTTGATTTTTCAATTCCACTAATTCATATGGGGGCGTGCGATAACGGCGTTTAGAAATAGGTGCTGTTCCAGGAACAAGATTTATGACAAATTCCATATCTCGATCAGGAGGTAATCCCGCAATTCTTTCCGAAAGACATCGATACTCGTAAACAATAGCTATTTTGCTAAGCTCTTCTATGATGGTTGAACAGAGAAATGACTATGGTTTGGAAGTATTTTTAGTTGGCAAGAAGTGCACTTGGGTTCCTTCTGGATTAGTAAGAGAAATAGATTTATTTGCACGCCTATTCGCCCTTTATATTTGGATAAGCAAATTCATACCAAGAATAATATCTAGGCCCCGAAGTTTCAATGATTATGAGGTCTCGTGATAGAATATTACTCCATTGATTTCAATGCTGATTCTAGGACAAAAACTGGTGGTTTTGATTTTTGCTCTAGGAGAAGAAATTATCATGTTGAAAGGCAAAAGATCAATAGATATTTTGTTTTGATCAACGAACTTCTTGGAGATAAAAGAATGTGAAGCTCCGTAATCGAATAACACCAAAGTCGGCACCGAGTGGACAAGTAGCGCATCTATTACCACATCCGGTGCTTTAGTTGCCTCCTCGGCATCACATGATGCAAGCTTACCACGAAAGGTGTCCCGGAGTGTTGCTTGGGGCTATCCTATTGGGTTGTGGTCCGCTTATCCTGCGACGTCCGGGTCGATGTTGCACTCCTTGGGACTGCAACTGAGCTAGATTTGTTTTGGGGCATTTATTTGCATAATGCCCATACAAAACATGTTACATTAGCCGCTTGATTTTTCGCAGCTATAGGCTTCTTTCGAACATTGGTGGGGCGTGCAGTTTGTTGTTGATGAGAAGCTTGAGGCTGCGAAGCTTGCCCTTGGCATCTTTGCTGGAGAGGTGGAGCAGAAAATCTTGGATTGGATGTTTGATCAACACGGGGCTTGGAAGGATTGGCATTCATTCTTTTCTGAGCCACCCACTTCCGTTTTCTTGATTCTGCAATTGTTTGAGTGCCTTGCTCCACTCGAAGGGCTTTATCTACCAGCGTTTGAAAATCATGGATGTCATGTGCCACCAAGGTCCATTTGATTTCATCATTCAAATGCTCTCTAAAACGTTCCACTTTCTTTTCTTCTGTGGCGATCTCTCAAAGAGCATATCCGACAAGTGGTTGAAGCGCCAAGATACTCTACCACGCATAAATTGTTTTGGCGAAGATCAAGAAATTCCTTTTCTTGAAATCCATTAGACCGATGGAATATGAGTTTTACTTTGAAAGCTTTTTGAAAGATTCCTGCCGATGGTCTATCCTTGATGTACCATGGCTCAAAATTTTCCCACCAAGTCGCCGCAGTCCTTGCAGTTGATAGGATGCATAAAGCACTTTTTACAAATCAGTGCACTTAGCAATAGCCAGCTTACTCTCCATAGAATGACGCCAATCATCAGCTTCTAAAGGATCATTTGTGGAAGAGAAGGTAGGGGGTCGAGTTCTAAGAAACTCATTCAGCTTGGAATAATTCCCATTGCCATTTCTAGCAATGGTGGCACTGATACTAGCAGTGTTTTGGACCATTTGTTCTAGCAACAAGGTATGTGTCTGTCGATTTTGTTCGATCATGGAGAGCACTTGTGCCATGGTCAGGGGTTCAGGTAGGTGTTTGTCAGGACCCGAATCTACAAATCCGGACCCTCTGTGTATTCTGTACTAGTCCAGGATCACGCTAGTACACACAGGATAAACAGGTTGAGATGCCACAATCATACACAGCGAAAATAATAATTAAGTATCTCAAACATAGTTAATACGAGTTACAGGACCTTATGGTCACCTTACAATAATTCGTCGCGCAGGACGATAAATAAAAGTAACACAAGTTCAATAGCGGAAGGAAAAGTACATCAATGAACCCCTCTTTCTGCCACATGCAACCGACGAGGCTCAACCCTAATTCTCCGGACCTTCGTTAAACTCCTCCTCCCAAGCTGGTGTTGCTTCTTCTTCTGAGGTTTTTGTTGAAGCAAGGGTGAGTATACAACATACTCAACAAGTCATGCGCAATGCAGTTTTATTACTACATGCATGGCTTATTCCAAGGGAAAGGCTTAAATGGTTATTTTGCATAAAGCAGTATTTCTTTTAACAGATAATCTTATTAGATTAAAAGCGGTAAAACTATTATTATAATAATTAATTTCTTAATTCTTTTCCAAAAGTTTGGCACACAGCCCTAAATTTTATTCATCAACCTTTGGCACACAGCCACTCATTCCACATTTTATTTTGAAAATCTAACCCTTGATTGTAATCCCCGAGCATTGTCCATTAGCGCGGACGCGGCTATTCGAATAGATTTAACATACACTCTGCAGAGGCTGTACACTTTACCCACAGGATACAGTCGCTCACCACACAGGTGATTGATTGCAACAAAATCTTTCAAAGACTAATACTTAACCTGTGAACCTCTCTAGTATTGCCTTTCTATTACTTCCCTCACTTAGAGCCAAAGTTTAGAACAGGCAAATACAGTTGGATGGGTACCAAGCCGTAGCACAGGTACGCTCCCCCACACGGTTACATTTTTGTGTAACTGTCACCCGAGGTGTCAAAGGAAAGATATCAGAACCCTACTAAACTAGGTCTATCCCATTCCAGACAAGTGGTTGTACGAGTAACTCAGTTCAAAGGCTCGCAAGGTGAAGTCCTTAACTGTCCCGGGCAAGACATCCATTTTATATTTCTCGGCACACAGCCTTTACATTCTTTAACACATCCCGTTGCCACACAGGCCCACCTGGCACGAAGCCTCCTTGCCACTTGCCCCGGTCCAAATCATTTCCCACCCCGAATTGCATTTATGCAACACATGCCAATGCCCACTTCATTGCATGAGTAGAACCACACAGGTCGCTACCCCCAATTCCATCTCATGACATCATCGCATTATTCCAAAATGCGTTCCATAATTGTTTAGTCAATATTCTTTTGCAATTTGGAAGTCATTCAGCGCACACAAGCATACTAAGCAACTAATCACGATCTAGCCTCCGGTGTTAGCATGATAATAGCAACCAACTCAATTTAATATCTTAGAGTGACAAGGATTTCAGGGCATACAAATAATATTAACAAGGTAGGTGTATTATCTATTTTACCCAAAATTATTCAGTGTCATTTTTAATCAACATAGCATGCATAATTTGAATCGAAATACATTTGAAAATCTAGGGGCAACATGGTCAAAGCATGACTTGCCTTCGAAACGTAGTTGATCCTGATCTGAAACTTGCGATGGGTCTTCGAATTCTTCCCCGACAGGTTCGGCAACTCGAGTCTACTCGAAATAAACGTACATACAATAAATATACTTAAACAGACAGCAAGATCAACACTAAAAATAAAATAAAATTCACCAATAAATAGTTCACATTTTTACAAATTTTTAGGAACTAGAATCGCTCAAATCCGAGCTAAAACGCAAAAGTTATAGCGATTACAAATTTTGCATAACCAAATAAAGAAATACCCGAGTTATTTGATTTATTTCTCTACTGGAAATCCCGGTTAAATCTCTCAGCTTGACACGTGTCAGCACCGGAGTGAGCCACGTCGCTTCGGTCTATGGACCGGGCTCACAGTTCGGTCGGGTTCACCGTGGACTCGGTCCACCGAACAGTGCTGCTGACCCGCCCCCATGGTGACATCATGATGACGTCAGCCCTCACGGCTCTCACTGACAGGTGGGCCCGACGGAACAGTGCACGGCCCGCTTAGGTGGCGACACTTGGCACGATTCCGGCCGGCCTACTCAGTCACAACCATTCCCGCCCATTGGATCCAAATCCAACGGTCGGTCCAGCACGGCTTCTGAGGTCTCGGATGACTACGTGGCAAGATTTCGGCCACCGATCTATGATCCGACGGGCATTATCAAAACGTGTCGACGTTGGCTACGTGGCGCTACGGTGGCGGTAGGATTAAGGATCTACGGCCATTTTCAACGCATCCAAACGCAGCTACGTGGACTCACTGGCGCGGTTGGATGAAGATCCAACGGCCGAAGTTACCTGAGCGATACCCTATTCACCGAACCTACGTGGCTTAATCCGAGCCGAACATCTAATATCTAACGGTGAAGATCTACCACTATTGGTCTACGCGATGCAATCGGCACCGTTGAGACGAGATCCAACGGCCATTATCAAGGCATTCATACGGCAGCTACGTGGACCTCTCAGAACTACACGATGACGATCCGGCGGCCATTTTCAAACGCACGCGTTACGGCTACACGGCGCTATGGTGGCGGTCAGATTAAAATCCTACGGTCGGAATCTACCGAGGCTATGCGAGTCTAGCGCTACAGGAAGAGAAGACGTGGTGATACCTCGGTCGTTCGATGGAGATCTGACGGTCACGGTGAACTGCGATGCTTGAAGAAGAGGCGGCGGTGCTTGTCGCCGGAGCTGAGGAAGATGAAGTAGTCTACGGCGCTTCCGGGCGTCTCCGGTCGGAAGAAGTGGTCCCCGCGATGCAGCTCATCACCACGAACTCGGTAAGGGTCTTGGGTGCGGCGGAAAGCGACAGCCGGTGGTGGAAAGTGAGGACAACTGAGGTGGCAGCTGGGCTAACTCCGGTGAGCTACTAAGAGGGCTACGGGACACGACTGAGAGTGGGCGAACGGACAGGACATGCGGGGTGAGGAGACCGATTAAATGCGTTGTAGCACGGTCGCTGAGGTGCCTTGGAAGACGCGCAAATCCTCTGACAAATCTCGGCGACCAACCCCCGACGGCGGTGCCACTGTTCGCCCCCCCCGTCTTGGCCGCGATCGGGCCGTCCGTCGGTTGTGATCCGACGACCCGGCGGCGGCGGTGGGCTCATGCGCGACCGTCCGATTGCAATCCAACGGCACCGGATGGGCGACGGTTGGTTGTTCGTATGACGTGGCGTAATCTGGTCGATGCAGGTTACTACGATCCGACGGTCCTTGCGATTAGGCGACGCGGCCAAACCGCATCCGTCCGATCGAGATCGAGCGATCCAAACAATTGCGCTTGGGTTTAGCGATCAGACGCACAATGTTGGGCTCGACCACGCAGTAAGCTACGTATTTTCCGGTTTTTAACATTTAAATTAATTCTAGAAAATCAAAGTAATTGTTTAGGGCACTAAAAATACCCGAAAACTTCTAGAAAAATTCTAGAAAATATTTCAAGGCATTTAGAGCTTAAATAAAGTATTTTTATTTATTTTTGATAATTGCCTTTCTGAAATTTAATTATTCAAGAGAAGGATAATTTAAATTAATTTCAATTAAATCCAAATAATTCCCAAAAATTCACAAAAATTCAAATAACTCCAAAATTTTAAATTAGTCCAAGTTTTTGGGATGTTACAATGTTCTTCTGGAATAAGGTTTGATTGATTTTGAGGTGGGGGTGGAGCATTGCGATTTGTAGGTTGAGATGATGAAGCTCTAGAAGGGTGCATAGGATTTGGTTGAGCGGGTGTTGGAATTACATTTTCTTGAGATCGGGTAACTGGAGTAGCTTCACTTTCCAAAAGGTGACTAAGAGATCTTGTAACTGGCATCCTGAAACGACAATAAGAATTATTTTAATAGCATGGATAAGTAATAAACGAATAATATTAAATTTTATGAATAACAGTCAGGGTATTCTTTTTATTACAAGGATCATCTCATCGGCAATTTTCACTTCAACGTTATATATTAACGAGAGATATCCATACCATAACACTAAATAAAACTTCTCAAAAGACGCCATACAACATCAAAAGTTACACACATAATCTACTAATATTACAATGAACTAACTGATTACACTTTTTTTTGCATAACACTATCTGCTCTTAATGGAAATCTACTATTTTCTAATTAAATTGTTAGATATAATCTGTATACCTTAGACTGTTGTAAAATAAAGATGATTCTAGGTCATAACTGCTTTTCTGAACTAGAAGGTAGAAGAGGAGGATTTGGCGTTCCATCTAGTTAAAAAATTCTGTTAATATTCATGTTAGTTACCTTCTTGTCGTCTATATTTTCATGATAAATTCTGTGATTTCATATAAGCTTCATATGTGCAATTATAAGACTTCCTATTAGTATTAAGCGCTTCGCAACTTTATTGTAGTAGTTTGCGTTCTAATTCTTGAATTGCTTCATGATTAAATCATGATAATATTTTGTATTGCGATGTACTGCTTGATCTTCAAGTATGGTAGTGACATGACTATATATTTCATAATCATTTTGCATTTTATTAATATCAAAAATAAATTTATGTTTTTCATGCCCTAAATTTTCTGTTAGTTTACTTGCAATATTAACCCATTTAGTCTCGTTGGTCATCTAAAATTATTTTCAAAAATAGAAATGATTAGTAACCATTTTGCATTTCTAATTCTAGAGTTCTTATATGCTTTTACTTTACTTGTTGAATATTCTTATCAAGGTTTGCTATGTCGTGAAAATTTGAACTTTTATGCTAAATATTCACGAATGCAATCTAGGACACTCAGAAAATTTCTGCAACCTAAAAGCTTACATTCATTTATATAATATCTTACATATGACATAGTACAATACAAACTTTTACACCTGATATCTCACATGATACAATACCAACTTCCTATGTCAACTATTTTACATGCTACATTACCAAAATCAGCCCTTACCATCTATTTTACAAAAGGGCATTTGCTATTGCTAAGGCATACCAACTACTCTAGTTACTAGGCTCTATCCATCCGGCGAACTCAGTCTCAAGACACTCATTCTTCAGTGGTGGTGGATGTGACGAGCTCCCTCTTGTGGCAGGAGAAGCATCTTGTTGTGGAGCTGGTGGTGAAGGAGAACGGCGAGAAGTAGACGGCGTGGACTCCACAAGGCGCCTAGCAAGGCGGGGTCAACTCCCACCAACGGACATGCGGGTTGTGCGGCGATGGGTGGTGGGTATAGCAGGAGCAGGAGGTGGTGTAGTAGTGGGATCGTGAGACTTGGTGGTGCGGGAGGAACAACAGTGTGGCAAGATACCATGATGGCGGGCAGGAGATAAACCCCATGTTGATAAACGGGGCTATCACTCCCTCTAGGTATCCCACACGGCGACGACAATCCACTGCCTCCTGGGCCACTCGGCGGTGGTGCTCATCCGACGCGTTGCTAAACTCTACTAGACTATGTAACCTGTCCATGCGGATCTCTGAAGGATCTGGATATGTGGTCTCTCATGGAGAGAAGTAGATTTTGTTGAGGGCTTTTGTTCATGGATGATTGGAGAGGCTACATATTAAGGGAATTGAGAATTGATCGAGTGTATTGGCTCAATTTTGATGTCGCCCGAGCTTCTAAGTTTACTAGAAATGGCGGAATGGGAGGAGGAATGAGGTGCTCTGGCTAGAGAAGAGTAGAGGGAGATGAGGGGAAACTTCTCCATTGTTATAACCTGCATTTTATTTATATTGCATTTGTCAAACATTACAAGTCTTGCAGAGTACACAATGTACTCAATCTTGCTATCAACATTATTTTAGGTGATGACTCGCAATGACCCGAGTTTCATTTCCCCTCATGGAGAAATCTCGTCCTCGTGATTTGGCGAGGGTTAGAAGAATTCAGGGAATTCTTTGCGTAGAAGGTCTTCACTTTCCCATGTAGTTTCCTTTTCAGAATGATTGCTCCATTGAATTTTCAGCATTTTATGAGATTTATTCCTGGTGTGTCTTTCTGCTTCTTCGAGAATATGGATGGGATGCTCTCGATAAGACAGATCAGGTTGTAGATCAATATTTTCTAGATTGGTGAGTTCAGTACGAAGACGAAGGCACTTTTTAAGTTGGGATACATGGAAGACATTATGGACTTCGGATAGTTGGGGTGGCAATTCCAACTTATAAGCTATTTCACCCATTTTTCCGAGAATTTTATAGGGTCCTATATAGCGAGGGGCAAGTTTTCCACGGATTTGAAATCGACGAACCCCGCGGAGTGGTGAGACTTTGAGATAAACAAAGTCACCAATTTCAAAGCTGAGGTTACGTCGACGATGGTCGGCATAACTCTTCTGGCGAGATTGGGCTTCTTTCAATCGACTCTTTATTAATTCCACTTGCTCTTGAGCCTCCTAGATAAGATTTGGTCCAAAGAAATTTCTTTCTCCTACTTCAGACCAAAAGAGAGGAGTTCTGCACTTTCTTCCGTAAAGTGCTTCAAAGGTGACATTTGGAGACTGGCTTGGAAACTATTATTATATGAAAATTCTGCAAAAGGTAAGCTTTTCTCCCAACTAGTGCTATAAGATAGCACATAGGCTCTTAACATGTCTTCTAATATTTGATTTGTTCTTTCTGTTTGCCCGTCCGTTTGAGGATGATAAGCAGTACTAAAATTTAACTTAGTTCCCAAAAGATTATGCAAGCTTTCCCAGAAACGAGATGTAAACTGAGAACTTCAATCAGAAACAATGGTCTTTGAGACACCATGAAGACGAACAATATTATCCAAATACAGTTCGGCAAGCTTATCTCCAGAATAGGTAGTCTTGACCGGTATAAAGTGAGTCACTTTAGTTAATCGGTCAACAATTACCCAAATAGAGTCATTTCCTTTTCTCGTTTTTGGTAGACCAGTTATGAAATCCATATTTATGTCATCCCATTTCCATTCTGGAATTTTTAAAGGTTGAAGAAGTCCAGCAGGGCGTTGATGTTCGGCTTTAACTCACTGGCATATGTCGCAAATTGCAACATAAGCGGCGATGTACTTTTTCTTGTCTGAGATCTTGGTACATTTTTGTACTCCCGGGATGGATTGAAAGTCGTGATTCATGAGCTTCTTTCAGGATCATATTCTTAAGCTCAGAATCATTAGGAATATAGATCCGATTCTTGTACGAAGTATTCCATCAGAGTTTTCCTTCAATTCAGACTCAACATCTTGTTTTAATCCTTCCCTGATCTTGAGAATGGCTTCATCTTTAAGTTGGGCGGCTTTAATAAGAAATTTTAAAGTTGGCTGCACTTCTAATTTGGCCAGAAATCCATTTTTAACAACTCCCAAATTAAGTTTTTGGAATTCTCTTTGCAATTCTGATTGATCAGTAAGAGCTGAAATTGAGATACAATGAAGTTTCCGACTAAGGACATCAGCTACAACATTTGCTTTACCAAGATGGTAATTGATGCTAAGATCATAATCTTTGATTAATTCCAACCATCTTCTTTGTCTAAGGTTTAGATTTGGTTAAGTGAAAAAGTACTTTAAGCTCTTGTGATCTGTGTATATATTGCATCGATTACCAAGGAGGTAATGATGCCAGATTTTTAGAGCATGAACTACTGCTACTAGTTCCAGATCGTGGGTAGGGTAGTTCTGCTCTTGAGGACGGAGTTGTCGAGAAGCATAAGCTACCACTCTGGATCCTTGCATCAAAACACACCCAAGTCCATGTCGTGATGTATCACAATAGACATCAAAATCCATATGAACATCAGGCAACACAAGTACAGGTGTTGTGATTAATCTTTTCTTTAATTCTTGAAAACTAGTTTCACATTCAGGGGTCCATTCAAACTTCTTTTCCTTCTTCAATAGCTAAGTTAAAGATCTAGCGATTTTGGAGAAATTCTCGATGAAGCGGCGATAATATCCCGCTAGACCGAGAAAACTTCAGATCTGAGGAACAGATTTAGGTTGTTCCCACTCTTGAATGGCTTGAATTTTTCCAAGGTCAACAGAAATTCCGCTTTCTGAGAGAATGTCCCAGAAATGCAACCTCTTTCAGCCAAAATTCACATTTTTCAAATTTTGCATATAGTTTATGCTCTCTGAGTTTTTCAAGTACCATACGCAAATGCTGCGCGTGATGTTCTTTTGTTTTGGAATAGATAAGGATATCGTCCATGAATACCACTATGAATTTATCTAAGTACTCCATAAAGACTTTATTCATGAGGCACATAAAGCTGGCTGGAGCATTAGTAAGTCCAAATGACATTACGGTGTATTCATATAATCCGTAACGTGTGATAAAGGCTGTTTTCAAAATATCTTCGGTCCTAATCTTCAATTGATAATATCCATGTTTTAAATCAATCTTGGAAAATACATGAGCTCCATTTAGCTGATCAAATAAGTCATCGATACGGGGAATAGGATATTTATTTTTAATTGTGACTTCATTTAAGGCACGATAATCTACGCACATGCATATACCGCCATCCTTTTTAGGAACAAACAGCTTCGGACTACCCCATGGAGATGAGCTAGGACGTATGAATCCTTTACTTAATTGCTCATTAATTTGATTTTTCAATTCCACTAATTTATATGGGGGCGTGCAATAACGGCGTTTAGAAATAGGTTCTGTTCCAGGAACAAGATTTATGACAAATTCCATATCTCAATCAGGAGGTAATCCTGGCAATTCTTCTAGAAAGACATTAGGATACTCAGAAACTATAGCTATTTTGCTAAGCTCTTCTATGATGGTTGAACAGAGAAATGACTATGGTTTGGAAGTATTTTTAGTTGGCAAGAAGTGCACTTGGGTTCCTTCTGGATTAGTAAGAGAAATAGATTTATTTGCACAATCTATTCGTCCTTTATATTTGGATAACCAGTCCATACCAAGAATAATATCTAAGCCCTGAGTTTCAATGATTATGAGGTCTGCATAGAATATTACTGCATTGATTTCGATGCTGATTCTAGGACAACAACTGGTGGTTTTGATTTTTGCTCTAGGAGAAGAAATTATCATGTTGAAATGTAAAAGATCAATAGATATTTTATTTTGATCAATGAACTTCTTGGAGATAAAAGAATGTGAAGCTCCAGAATCGAATAACACCAAAGTCGGCACTGATTGGACAAGTAGTGTACCTATTATCACATCTGGTGCTTCAGTTGCCTCCTCGGCGATCACATGATGCAAGCGACCACGAGCAGGTACTGGGGTGTTGCTTGGGGCTGTTCTGTTGGGTTGTGGTCCGCTAGGTCCTTGCGGACGGCCCGGGGGTCGATCTTGCGCTCCTTGGGACTGCAACTGAGTTGGATTTCTTTTGGGGCATTTATTTGCTAATGCCCACGCTCATCACATACAAAACATATTACATTAGCCGCTTGATTTTTCGCAGCTAAAGGCTTCTTTTAACATTGGTGAGGCGTGCAGTTTGTTGTTGGCGAGGCACTTGAAATTGCGAAGCTTGCCCTTGGCGTCTTCGTTGGAATGGAGGAGCAGAAAATCTTGGATTGGATGTTTGACCAACACGGGGTTTGGAACGATTGGCATTCATTCTTTTCTGAGCCACCCACTTCCGTTTTCTTGATTCTGCAATTGTTCGAGTGCTTTGCTCCACTCGAAGGGTTTTATCTACCAGAGTTTGAAAATCATGGATGTCATGTGCCACCAAGGTCCATTTGATTTCATCATTCAAATGCTCTCTAAAACGCTCCACTTTATCACTTTATTTTCTTCTGTGGCGATCTCTGAAAGAGCATATCTGGACAAGTGGTTGAAGCGCTGAAGATACTGTACCACAAACAAATTGCCTTGGCGAAGATCAAGAAATTCCATTTTCTTGAAATCCATTAGACTGGATGGAATATGAGTTTTACGGAAAGCTTCTTTGAAAGATTCCCAAGTGAAGGTCTGTCCTTGAGGTACCATGGCCTGAAAATTTTCCCACCAAGCTGCTGCAGGTCCTTGCAGCTGATAGGATGCATAAAACACTTTCTCGAAATCATAGTTTTATTTTGGAATTTGTAGTTAAAATACCAGTAGTGATAGCATGTCATTCTAGTAAGTTCAAATTCCCAAGAAGTAGTTTTAATTTAATCATCTACTTCATTTCTACTTAAGCATGACTAAGCATTGCTAACATTCTTATATACCCAATTATCAGTCTATATGAATACCCCCTTTTCCTTATGGTTGACAAGGTTCTCATATTCAAATTTATGAGGACAGTTCCAAGAAATATCAGGTTTATCTACCTTCAACCCAACATAGCATTTTTATGAAAAAGCAAGCGCATGCATACTAGTTTTGCAAGCATTTAAAGGATAATTAATTAAAATATTGGGAACAAAATGGTCAAGGAGGTGCTTGCCTTGCTGATCAACGTCTGGTGAGAAATCCAGATCAAGGTCAGTATCGTCGTCTACCAATTCTAAGTCGTCGCACTCTTTTCGTTGATCCGTAAAAGAAACAATAGATCCAATAAGAACAATTAAAACACAAAAAGGAACGTTCAAATGAGAATTCAAATAACGGCATATAAATAATCATCAACATGATTATAAATGGTGTTTATAGGTGTATATTGTATTATTATTTGTGATTATTAGCATCTAACGCTTCATATGAATCATTCTATTTATTTTATCGAATTCAAGATGCAAAAATTGTTTTAAAATGAAAAGAACATAACACCTCAAGTTGCTTAATTGGATTCATATTCAAAGCAATATGTTTATAAATTTTAAAATTCATATATTCAGTTTCTTCTTGTCATATATTCCCTTTAGATTTACTCTTTAAATCTTTATGTGCTTAGTATTGGATATATGTATATATGTACTTTCATTACTTATAAGTGCATATACCAATATATGCACATGCTCTTGTATTACATATGATTCATATATATATTATAACTTCAGATCGGTAGTGTATGAATATTTCTACACATCTTGGTCTTACTGTCATTCCATCCTTTAGAATGTAATTTAATGAAAACCTCTAAATTCCTTTTTACCATTTTCTCATTTTTATCATGTTGATATTATCCTCTAATAGAAAAGATTGAAAAACAAATTGAACTTCCAAATATTTTTACATATTTAAGTTGCTGACAATACAAGGTTTACAGAAAAATTATTTTTAGTATAATTTGAATTTGATCACAGAATTTTGGGTTTAGTCTATTTTATCTTTTTCTTTTATCTTTTCTATTTTAATATTTTTCCAAAGCTGGTTTTCAAAGTATTTTTGCATATTCTGAAAGTTATTGATTTTAGATGAATTTATCAATTGGTTTCATTTCATTTGGATTAAAAATTCAAAAGATATTCAAGTTTGAAGTTTAAACCGAATTGGAAATTCTGGAAAAACAAAATACGTCTTCAGTGTACTGAATACGCATTTTGCTTCGCGCCACTGTGCTCATTCAAATGAACTACAGTCACTGATGCTCGGGACCCACTTGCCAGTGACTTGAGTCGGTCACACTGAGCTCAGCCACCATCACTGACAGGTTGGTCCCACTACGCAACGACACAGAACAGAGCACACGGTTGCGACTTCGTCGGCGGCAATCGATGGCCGGAGGGACAGAATCGGTAGCACGGCAAGCACCAGTGGCTCAAGGCGCACCGACTGGTGGTACCGATTCCTCCCGATGGTGGTCGGAACTACCTCGCCACTGTGGCCGAGCGGCGGCAGAGGAAGTTACAAGCTTCGCCGGCGGCAGAGTACATCTCCGGCCGAATGGGTTCCATTTCTAGCATCAGTGATCACTAAGCATTCCATTTTGGCTATTTGTAGCTACCGGAGAGCACGGGAGGGGCTTACCACCGTTCGCCGGAATTAGGGAAGAAAGGTGCACCGCGGCAGCGGAGTTCTAGTGGCTAATCCCTGAAACCAGAAAAGGGGTTTTGATCCTTATCAAATAGGGATACTAATATGGAAAGGAATTGGAAAATGGTTGATTGCACCGGTTGATTTGGAACCTTTCTCAATCGGCTAGGGTTTTTCAATCGAGATCAATTCGAGAGGGAATAGCAGTGATCAGTAGACCTTGAGGTATGAAACCAGAGGGAAAATGATCAGCACCCATATGTGACTCGGAAGCGAGTATTTATAGTTGAGGATGGCCACGGAGGAGCTCACATATGGCAGGGAAATGGCGGGAAGCTTTGCTGAGCTCAGAACAGGCGGCGAAATGGGCAGTGCAGCGGGCAATTAATGCACAACGGGGGCGTGGCAATCTCAGGTGAGGCGGTTTCCTCGGGTGTCGCGCAGGTTGCACCGGTGGCGCGAGCAATAGGGAAGAAATCATCACGGTAACATGCGCTGGGTTCGGCTGAGAGGAGGAGGAAGACGACACAGGCTCTCGCTGACGAGTGGGACCGTGAACAGTGCTCGGCCCACGCAACAGAGACAGTAGATAAGAACTTCAAGTTTTTCTGTGAGATGGGCTGGATAGGTTCAATGGTTTTGTTTCATGTCTTGTCCAAGAATTTATGGAGATTTAACTGGATGATGTAGGAATAGTTATCTACAGTCTAAAATTTTAGGGCAATATTGTTCATCAAAGAATTTATATAAATTCTGAGAAGGTATTGCGCTCCGTTTTATATTTTCTAATCCTGATTTATTTGAGTGTTCATATATTAGTTAAAATTTTGGAAACTTTTTCGGGTAGTTCCTTTTGACCATATGAGCATACTGTAAAAATTTCAACTTCAAATTCATTATGGTTTATTTATTAAAATTCTGACACTTGGATTTCCAGATTTTCATTAATTTAGTTTTTGAATTTTTAAAAATACCAAATGTAATGATTATCCCCTAAAACTTTTACTATAGGTGCATCAACCAGGGTAAAGATAATTTTAAAATTTCACATCATATTAATGAGAGAATATTTTTATTAAATTCTAACATTATTAATGTTTCTAGTCAAAATTTCTTAATTCACCTTTCATTTCAGTTTTAATGCATGGATATGACTTTAAAAATTAATATTTCGAGTTCCTGGATAATTACAAGATTTTTTAGGAATTTTTATCATTTTTTTGTTTTTCAACTCTTTTCTTATTACTTATTGCGTTGACAAATAATTAAGAAAAGAGTTTCCTTTCTAAGAAATATTCAAGAACATGAATAAGCTTTATCTTTTCATCATTCTCACGAACCAACTTAGGTCCTATCAAAGATTTTTCTCCAGTTTCGTACCAACAAATTGGAGATCTACACTTTCTCCCATATAGTGCTTCATATGGTGCCATCTGAATACTGGCTTGGTAGCTGTTATTATAAGCAAATTCAGCTAAGTGTAGATGCTTATCCCAAGTATCCTCAAAATTCAGTACACATACCCTCAACATATCTTCTAAAATCTGATTTATTATTTCAGTCTGCCCATCTGTTTGAGGGTGGTAGGCTGTACTAAAATTAAGTTTAGTTCCCAATGCTGTTTGCAAACTTTCCCAAAATTTTGAGGTAAAGAAAGATCCTCTATCTGAAGTGATAGTCTTTGGTACTTCATGCAGGGTGACTATCTTTTCAATATAAATCTCAGCTAACTTGAGAGCAGAATATTTTTGATTGGTGGCAATGAAGTGAGCAGATTTAGTTAATCTATCTACAATTACCCATATGGCATCCTTTTTGGCTTTGGTTTTGGGTAGGCCTGTAATAAAATCCATACAAACATCTTCCCATTTCCACACGGGTATCTGAAGAGGTTGCAGTAATCCTGCCGGTCTTTGATGTTCTGCTTTTACTCTTTGGCAGGTATCACATTTACTAATATATTCTGCTATCTCTCTTTTCATACCCGTCCACCAAAAATGTTCTTTCAGATCTCTATACATCTTTGTACTACCAGGATGAATGGTGTATAAAGTATCATGAGCTTCTTCAAGAATTATCCTTTTTATCTCTGAATCATCAGGCACACATATTCGACCTCGAAGCTTGAGGCTTTCTTTTTCATCCAATTCAAATTCTGATGGTTGTATCGACTTGATTTTCTTAATTTCCTCACTGATAAAAGAATCATTGATTTGTTTTTCTCGGATTTGATCAAGAAGGGTTGATTGAATGGACATTGTAGCTAAAAGAGGATTGAATGAAGAAGAATGGAATTTGATTTCCATTTTGGCTAATTCTTGGAGTAGTTCAGGTCTAAAATCTTGGATTGAGGTGTGAATGCATTGAGTTTTACGGCTCAAAGCATCTGCTACCACATTGACCTTGCCTGGGTGGTAGTTTATGGAAAGATCATAGTCCTTAATAAGTTCAAGCCATCTCCTTTGCCTCATATTTAATTCCTTTTGAGTGAATATATATTTGAGGCTTTTATGATCACTGAATAAATGACATTTTGCTCCATATAGGTAATGTCTCCATATTTTTAGAGCAAAAACCACCACTCCTAATTCCAAATCATGAGTAGGATAATTAACCTCATGGGGTCGTAATTGCCTAGATGCATAGGCAATCACTTTATCATTTTGCATCAGTACACATCCTAATCCTGATTTTGAGGCATCGCAGTATACCACATATTCGACTCCATCTTCAGGTAAAGAGAGTACTGGTGCAGAGGTTAATGATTGTTTCAACTTCCGGAAACTTTCCTTACATTTCTCGGTCCATAAGAACTTATGATCCTTTCGTAGGAGCTTAGTAAGGGGTAATACTATCTGGGAAAATCCCTTAATAAACCTGTAATACCCCAAATCGTTTATCAGGATTTTCCTCTCACCTAACCTCACCTATCCTTCCATTGTGTGGCTATCATTCCTCCTGGCCAGATCTTTTCTTTCCTCAACCAGTGCCGACTCCCTCCCCCTCTCATTTTCTGGATGAAGCGCACCCAGGCCGGCTGCCCTTGCTCCTGGCCGAGAGCCCTCATGCCGGCTGCCTCCCGCTCTTCCCCTGGCGAGTGCTCCCTGGTTGGTGCTTGCAAAACCCCCAGCCGACGAGTGCCTCCTCCCCCGGCCGACGCTCCAGCACCTCCTGGCCGTGCGTCTGCCTCTCCCAGCGGTCGCCGCCCCGACGGCCACGCCCGGCCGGTGGCCTCCCTCCAGTGGCGTCCTCCCCTCCAGCGGCGGCCTCCTCCGGCCAGTGGCCTCCTTCCAGTCGACGTTTTTTCCCCCAATCTGAGCCTCCCCCTCCAAGTGCAGGTATATTCTCTTAGGGTTCCATGGGGAGTTTAATTGGATGGGTTTAGGGTAAGATGAGCAGCAATCTTTGGGTGTGTTGGATTTTAGGAGCCATGGGTGTTACACTGGGTTTGTGTTAATGCTTGGCTGCGTAATGTGGTTTAATTTATGCCGATTACATTGTTTTAGACGGGTGTAGCCTATTACAAATCTGTGTTGGTATCCGATCTACTGGAGCATATGTTGCGGAACTTATGTGATTTCATTCAACTTATTTCAGTTTATGCCAAGTAGAGAGTTGTGATTGCGAATCTGTGGGTTGCCAAAGCTCCAAAATAGTTGGTTATTCTGGAGCCTTTGGCCTGGATTTTGCTTCAAGAAACTTATTAGTTTTATGCTTGCTCTTTTTCACTTGGTTGCAGCATCCACAATCTAGTGCAATGACCCTAACCATCAGTGTATCTGTTGGGAATGTGGATGGTTCACTCTTGCTTTTGTCCCTTGTTTGCTGGGATGGAAGAATCTCATGGTGGTCAGTAAGAGCTCACAACCTTAGGTTAATTGGCAGTGTACTTAATTGTGTCAAGTGATAGTCTGATTATAAGATAATATTCCAGCTTATAAAAGCAGGGGCAATTGATAGAGTGAACGGGAGAGATGTAGTAGAGAGAGTGATGCTGGACTATGGAGCTAGGAAGATGATATTGCGATGTTTGGCCACTGAAATCCTAAGTTATGAGCCCCCGGTTTTCTTACCGCCCCTAGCATCTGGGTGCATCCTTTCTCTGACCAAACTGTGTTATGTAGAGTCAAAAATTGGTGACAATTATGTCACACTTTTGTTAGCATCTTGTTGATTAGTCGATTGGGTTAGTATGTTGTGTGGATCTAATGAATGGAGTAAACACTTCACGCTGGTTGTTAATAACATCAAGAAAGAACATTTATAATGGATACAAGCTGGGGTAGAGAAGCTAAAGAAATTGACACAACAGAACTCATGGAGTGCGAGCAAGTAACTTAGAGGCTATTTCTAACAGTATTCATGGGCTGATTTTGATGGGTCATCCTATTTATGAAGCTTCATGTATACTTGTTGTGATATTGGAAGGCTGGAAGGAAAATGTATTACCTTATCTTTTGTTGGGTAAAAACCTCTTCTTTTTGCTTTTTGAGCACTTATCCGCTAATGCTTTCTTGATGCCTAACTAAAAGACTGTGTGTTCAACTAGTTTATTTATTGCGATTGCTCGGGGTTTGGTGCGTAGTGTGATATGGTTTTATTTGTTGTATCTCTGACTACAATGTGTTTTTGAGAAGGTTTTGTTTACTTTAGGTGGTGCGACTTGTGTAACCTCAAGGTCGACGCACCCCTCGCAAGCAAAGATAAAGAGGCAAGTGTATTGTGTGAATGCAGCCCCGTGGCCATATGATTATTCATGTTTACAATTTAAATTGCATGATAGAAATGATGCGTTGTGTCACCATGTCTTTTTGTTGAATTTGATGAGACTAGTATAGATGGTAACTTAAGGATGTGAGGATTGACTATGCTTATGCATTTGGTTATGACTATGTTGTTGTTGGAAAGGAACAAAGGTTGCATTTTTTTTGTTCACGTTAATTGCATTGCGCATTCATAAAAGGAAGAGGCGGCCCATACTGATGTGTGCCTCTGTGTTCATACGTAATGAACACAAAAGTCCTACCTCGTAGTCCCATCCACGGATGGGAGCGAGTCGATAAGTAGGCCCGCCACGGATGGTTGGGAATGAGAGGGTTCACATCGACGGTGTGCACTCGGCTATCCAGATACGCTATGACAATGTGCATTATGAGCATGCATGGTGCATTCATTTTATGATTCATGAGAAAGATGATGAGAGCATAAAAGTATTGCATTGTGTGTTGTAATTGGTAAATGTTAATTGATGAGAATGGAAATGACAGGTTGAATATTGAGTCGTGGACTCATCCTGAAACGATTGTTGAGGCATGAGTAAGGTTTATTTATGTTTCCGAGTTGGAGGTGGTAAGTAGGGTTAGTTTCTGCTTCTTTAACTGGATAATTTCAATTAAGTAATGGTTATAGCAAATGGTGGAGTAGTCGTGTTCTTACGTTTTGAAGTTATATGAATTCAAATTGCTCCCTTTATTTAAGGATGTCAAGTAAATGAACTATTACTGTATGTCTTGAAGTCGTTGTATTCTAATCGAATTCATTACTTTTATGTTTGATTGCACTTTGCTGAGTCTTGAACTCACGCTTGTTTGCTTCCTGTTTTAGGTACCTTGCAGACGACTCGCTGGGTTGGAAGTAGAAGCACGTGCGACTTGATGCCGCCATCGCATTTAATTAATGCATAAAGCCCGAATGTAATTAGTGGGGTTGTAATATGTTATTTGTCGTCACAGTAGTTTATCTTTTGTTAGCGGAGGTGTGATTGATATCTAAGGACCTGCTAGAATGTCTCTTCGTGATTGAATGATTGATTTATCTTGTTATTGCTTTACGTCTCTTTGAGTGGATGTCCTTCTTTCTAGGAAGGTCATGCTGAAATTTTGAACTTTTGCCGACTTAGTTTTAATCGGTTTTAGAGTTAGCGGTTGTTTTAGACAATTACATTGAGTTGTCGTTGAGTGTTTAGAGTTTTGGGTAGCATCCGTGGCGCGGCTGGCGCCGGGGTGTTACAAAACCTACGATAATATCCTGCTAGACCAAGAAAACTTCTAATCTCAGTGGTATTTGTTGGTGGTTTCCATGATTTAATTGATTCAATCTTACTCGGGTCTACTTCAATTCCCTTGCCTGAGATGACATGTCCAAGGAATGACACTTGTTTTAGCCAAAATTCACTTGCTGAATTTGGCGTACAATTGATTTTCTCTAAGAAGTTGCAGGGCTATTCTCAAATGTTTTTTATGCTCTTCCTCACTTTTTGAGTAAATGAGGATGTCATCTATGAAGACGACTACAAATTTATCCAGATATTTCATAAAGACCTTATTCATTAAGTTCATGAATACTGCAGAGGCATTGGTTAATCCAAAGGGTACCACAGTATATTCATAGTGTATATATCTGGATACAAAAGCTGTTTTTTCTATATCCTCAGCCCTGATTTTAATCTGATGATATCCAGATCTTAAATCAATTTTGGAGAATAAGCATGCTCCTTTGAGCTGATCAAACAAATCATCTATACGAGGTAGAGGATATTTATTCTTGATTGTGACATTATTAAGCTCTCTGTAATCAGTACAGAGTCTAATACCACCGTCCTTTTTATCCACAAATAACACTGGTGCTCCCCATGGGGACACACTTTCTCTGATAAATCCTTTAGCTTTTAATTCTTCCAGTTGCTTCTTAAGTTCAACCAACTCAGGAGGATTCATCCTATATGGTCGTTTGGCTATAGGAGTAGCTCCAGGGATAAGATCAATTGAGAATTCTAGTTCTCTGTCAGGTGGCATACCTGGCAGTTCTTCAGGAAATACATCTAGGAATTCCTGAACTACTGATATCTCAGCTAATTCTACTTTAGCCAATTGATGATGACTGAAGTTTAATTCTTTTTGTTTTGATATGACTCCTTGATATACAATTCTATTCCCCTCTGAGGTTTAATGGAGGCTTGCTTTAATTCACAGTCTATATTTGCTCCATTAGCAGCTAACCAATCCATTCCTAATATTATATCTAAACCATAAAGATCTATAACATAAAGATTAGCTAGGAATGGAATATCTTGAATATTTATTCTCTGATTTCTCCTGATATGAGTTACCAAAATTTTTCCTGCTGGTGTATTTACCTTTAAAGGTTTATCTATTACTACGCATTCCAACTTATTTTTTTCTAACATACTTTTGGAAATAAATGAATGTGTAGCACCAGGGTCAAATAACACAATGCCAGATGACAGAGGAATAGAAAGCATACCCGTCACCACATCAGTGTCTTCTTCTGCTTGTTCTGCAGACACGGCATTAAGACGAGCTGAACCCGCTGATGATGCTCTTGGGTTGGGCTTCTTGGAAGAAACCATATTAGATCCTCCTTGGCTGCGTGCTGCAATTGGTGCACGAGAGGACTGTCCTCCAGGATTATTTTGACTAGGATGATTAATCAAGAGTGGACAATTACTTTTAATATGTCTATCCTGGTGACAATGGAAACATGGACCCTTAGAAGGCTGATCACAATTATTAGCATAATGCAGACCTCCGCATTTGTAACATTTTGGTGGTTGTTTGAAAGTGGTTGGATTTGGGCGTGGATTAGATGCAACTGATCTAGATCTAGACACAGGTTTTCTGGTTGGCATTGGAGGTTTACTGAATCTGGATTAAGAAGAAGAGGTAAAAGCTCTGTCTTCAAATCGCGCTCTTTTCCTTCGCACTTCATTTAATTGAGACTGTGCATCCTCTAAAATAATAGCACGGTTTGCAAACTCCGCAAAATCAGTGAACTCTCTTGTGGATAGGAGCATCTGAATATGCGAAGTCATTCCTCTTTTAAACCTATCTATCTTCTTTTCATCTGTATCCACCTCATTAGAAGCATATCTGGATAATTCATTGAACTTCTGAAGAGATTCAGATATCTTTTTATTGCCCTGAGTTAAGCTCCAAAATTCTCTTTTCTTAATATCCATTTCACCTGTAGGAATATGAGTCCTACGGAATTGTGTGGTAAACTCCGCCCAAGTAATAGTTACATTCTCAGGACGTGAACCAGAAAAATTTTCCCACCATATAGCTGCTGGTCCTACTAGCTGATGGGATGCATATTGCACTTTTTCTGCTTCTGAAAAACCTATAGTTTTCAATTTCTTCTCTATTACTCTAAGCAAATCATCAACTTCGAGAGGCTCTGTGGCTTTAGAAAATGTAGGTGGTCTGGTCTGTAAAAACTCTCCCAAAGTCACCTTACCCCTAGTAGATTGAGTCTGAATACCAGGGATCAGATTAGTTATTAAATTCTCCATAAACTAATTCTGACTATCCTGGGCTGCCTTACGAGAGTTCTTAAAATACATAAAGATCCTCTCTAACTGGTCTGGCTTCTCCAACTGGCTGAGATTGAGATCTTTGATTTGAGTTATCAGGCTGATTCGGATTTCTAGATGAGGTTGCCTGACGAGTAAATACATTTGGAGATTGATTTGATGTTCCCAACCTAAGGATTAAACCTCTATCATCACCGCCGTTATCAGACATCCTGCAAAAGATTAGAGATATGATCATATTATTACAGTTTTTATTCTTTACCAGATTAGTATTATGAGCTTCTTATTTATTTAGGCACAAGTTGGACCATTAACAGCACTCTTTTATTAGGAAAGAACTTATGTTTAATTTGAAGATTATAGTTATAAACAAGTTTTTATCTGAAGAATAGGAGAGATATAGGACCGTTACGCTCTCTTTCGTTACTCATTTTTCAAAAAAAGCTCCTAGATTATTTATATACTTATTTAGATGCTAATATTAGTTCCTTATTCTTCAATGCTGTACTCAGCTATTTATTTTCACACAAGCATACCTTGCATTTCACAATATGAATCCAATGCTATCTGGTCCTTAGGGTAAGGAATAACAAGAATCACCAATTCACATGCTTCTCTAAACAATCATCCTATGTTATGCAATATGAATCATGATGATATGTAATCCTAAATGCAATTATGCCTATCTAGCTTATATGGAGAAGTGCATTTAAACAACAATATCATAACAAGCCACACTATACATGTCCTTATCTCATAAAGAAACTAAGAAGGTTCTAATAAATTTTGGCAATATAATTACTTAGCACAGTAGTAAGAAAATAAATACTAAAGCATTTTGACAAGATAAGAAATACAAGATACTTAGTGCCATATAGCAAGAAAAATATTTTGCACTTAGGCCTCCTACTAGTCCCAAATTAGATAACTGCGTGAGTCTCGTAACCATTGCTTTGATGCCACCTGTGGCGACCCGCATAATTAACCCCAGATAATGACTGAAGTGGCTCATTAATCCCGAGTTAATTACACTGATCAGGACATCTTAACTAATAGCTCGTCGAGTAAGCCCGACAATTTATTAGTTAACACGCCATTCAGTGTTGTTGGCGAGAACACTAATTAGAGACTCTACAGAACTTTATTACATTCAAAAGCAGATTACCTCCTTACCCTCCTTCTGTCATATTACATAATTTACTGCAAAAGTTCAGTACATCTAATTAAACATATACCCTAAAGAGGGAAAGCCTCTATTCCACCTCGTCCTCTGAGTCAAACTCTGCCTCCTTGTCACCCTGCTCTTGCGAGGGATCATCTAGCCATTCTTTATCAGAGCATCCATAGCAATCAGAGTCTAAGAAAAGAGGGAGTAGATAAGAGTGAGTACAAAAATGTACTCAGCAAGCATTAGTAGGAATTATGCAGCCATGAGTTTTATCATCGGGAACCATTACCAGTTCCATACCTCAAAAACCAATACCTCAAACCAGATACCAAAAATGGGTTTTATTAATAAAATCTTGTTTTCAAATTTTATTTTGAGAAAATGCTACTAGCACTCAAGGCAGACAACCTACGCTGGTTGTCATATTGATAACCTACGCTGGTTATCATTCTATTAACCTACGCTGGTTAATAGTATATTTCTATCTCGAGACCAGAGTCAGACAACCTACACTGGTTGCCATTCTGTTAACCTAACAGTATACTATCTCGACATAGGAGTTACTCCTCCAATAACTTTACATACTTCTATCTCGAGACCAGAGTCAGACAACCTACGCTGGTTGCCATTCTGTTAACCTACGCTAGTTAACAGTATACTGCCTCAATATAGAAGTTACATCTCCAATGGCTTTGCGTTCTTCACTATACATCCGACATTGCCCAACTTAGCACATAGCTGATTTAGATTTTATTTAAAACAACATTTTACCATGCAAGAATAACACCACATATATTCCAAATAAAATCTTAATATCAAAATAAGATGGTCATGGGTTGCTTGCCTGGATTTTGATCAAAATACGCGTCTTCACCCGTCGACTGATCCGCGATCCGATTTAGTTTGTTTCCTGAAATTACATAAGTGCCATATTTAGTGGCGAATAGGTTCTTGCATGTTTTAAATTGTCCAACATGCTTTTCTTATTATTCTGAGATTTATGAAATTAACTTTGTGATTTTTAGAGCTTAATTGAATTTATACGGTCGCGCTTTATTTAATAGTTCGACCGACTGATTTAATCGGTTTTATTAGTTTTCAACTGACTTGATTGATTTTAATTTCTTTACAGAGACAAATTATTATTATTTTAGCTGATTTACTCAAATTTAAATTTCCTTGTTTTTCTCTTCTTGTCTCCTTATTTTATTTTTATGATCGCTTACTATCTGCAGTTGATTTATACGACTTTTAATACACAATTGATCTTATGATTATCTTCCTGTGATCTAGAAGCAAATTTTATACATTTCAGAATTTCTAAATTTTCTTACTTTTCTTTTTCGTTTTCTTTCTTTTCCTTCTCCTCTTATTTCTTTTCTTCCCCCCCTCTCTCTCTCTCTCTCTTCTTTTATTTAGTCGCTTCCCTGGACCCTGGCCGACAGAGCTTCTTCCAGCTCTGGTCATTCCTCATTTTTCCTCGTTTCTATCTCTCTCTTGCTCCTTTCAATTTCTTCTGACCTTCTCATCTTCTTGCTTTGGCTCCTTTCCTCCCGAGCGGTTGCTGCTCTGATCTAGCCGGCCCACGGCCCCGGCGCCGGCCTCGCGACTCCCTGCTGACGCCGCCCACTTGCGCACAAGCAGGCGCACTCACACCCCGGGCTGCCCCGACCTCTCGCTACAGGGTCTACCTGGTCGGCTCGGTTTCACGCCCGCGCCACCAAAGCCTCCCCTTTCTACCGCCTGATCTCTTTCTATCTAAAGTTTGGCATATCCAGACTACGATTTCTAGGATTCATTTTCATTTTTATGCCTCTGTGATGACAAGATCAACAGGTAGAATATTTGGTCTACTGGGTCTTGGCATGTTTCTATAGTCATTTTAATTTGCACATGATTATTTAGTTCTACGATGCAAATGATATGACTAATAAAGTTTTGGTCTGTGATGATTTAGCTAATCTGAGACTACTACTCATTCTACTGTCATTTGCAATTTTTCACTAAGTTTTTCTATACCACTGATCCATAATAATGCTACTAATGGGCTGAATGGATGATTACCTGGCTCCAAGGAATAAAATGCAGTGGCTGTGAATGATGAAGCTAATGAAGAGGATGCAGTATGGTAGTGCTCCTCTCTTGCTTCTGATGCTGTACTGGTTGGCTTATATGGTTGATTTGGTTGCCTGGCTGCCTTAAAGGTGAAGCTTCTGGCTCCAGAGAAGAATAGCCTTGATGATCTTTAGGCTCCTTGCCTTTCTGTGTTTACCTTCAGGCTCTTGAGATGTGGACGTGAGCTTGTGTTGGGCTCTGTTGGCATTTGTGTTTATTGGAATAAGGCTGTATGTATGGGACGATGAATCATGAATGCCTGAGGCTTAAATGGCTGAGACTCGCTGGCTTTCACGAGAAGGCTCTGGAGTGTGAGCTGTCCTTAATAAACAGTGCTCTAAGTCTATCCTTAGAGATGAGCAGCGTTCCTAAGTCTATCCTTTTGCACTGTGCTCTATTACCGTGTGTTATTTTCTGAAATACGCGTATCTACGGTTTATAACAGATTTGTATATTGTCGAATGATGCAAACAAATCGTGAGAAGTGACTAGTTAGCCCGCAGACAACATTTGATACCTCGATGAGTGATAATAAATATTCGGTCGATGACAATTTCTAACTTTCGGTTAATTTATTTAATTCCTTATGCATTATTAATTTGTTAACTTATCAATGATTGCAATATTTTTATTGATTGCAGGCGGTTAAAGATTTGGATAACAGAAGACTTTCAGAGACCAAGATTTTTTTTTACTTTTTTTTAATAATCGATTCTTGTAAATAATTGTAATTACAATTTAAGTTTTCAATATATATTAAAGTTTATTTGATTGAATCCGAATGTAATTATTCAATGGGTGAGATTAATAGATGTCCGTTACCTTTGTTAAACAAAATTTAATTTTTGCTAATGACATTCTTTTGGCTTAACAAAATTTACGGTTGTTTCACACGAGTTGTTTCACAGGAGAGTTAGAAAAAATGTGCGCTTTTCTCTTGATCAAACCACCAATTTCTCTGAGTCGCGAGCGTGGGATAGGTCGGGAGAAAGAAACGCGCACGGCCTTAACTTCCTTAGTGTCTCGAACCCATGCCCCTAAGTTGCAAGCATTGCCTTGACGAGGAAGAACATGCGGTTGTGTAATACTGCAAAGCGCTTTTCCAGTTTTTTTTGGCCGGTGATGTTCTCATTTTCTTGATTCTAGTATTTATTCTGAAGAAAAGTTTTGTCGCCTTGTAGTTTAAAAGTTTAGTAAAGGTTAGGGTTAAAGATTTAGGTTTGGGAAGGGGTATTTTTGGAATTTCCCCTCTTCCTCTCTTTTTTCTTGGTGTCATTTATTTTTCCCATGGCCCAGATATTTCTCCCAGCATTCCCTGGCCGACACCCCACCTCTTCTCTGGCGCCTCCCCTTGACTGGTCTCGTCGTGCCCTCGGCCGCCTCCTCCGCCTGCTCCCTGCCTGCCGCTTCCTCCTCTGGTGTCTTGCCTCTCGAGCCAGCCTTGACACCGTGCAAGGCGGCGATGAGATCAGTGCACCAGCAAGAAGAGAAACAACGATTGCAGCAAAGACTAAAGAAATGAAGCTCAAAGAACCTCAGCCGGAGGCAGAGCAAAGGCATGAGGACCAGGCGACCAAGCGACCACGGCAAAGAATCCCTCCTCACCTCCCTCCTTCCTCCATGGATGAGCTTTGAGGTAGTCTAGCTTGGGTGTTTTCATGTATGCTAGGTGTTCGATGAAATGCCTAGAAGGTTTAAGGTTGTTGAATGTGTTGTGCATATATTATCTTGATTAGTTGGTGAATTTACAAGTAGCGTAGTACTTGAGGTGATAATCGTGTCGATGTTTGTGGAATGCTATTCCAAAGATTTATGTGTGTAGGATATCCCGTAGGAATTTTCTCGTGATCTGCATCCTAGTTCTTATGCATTGGTTATTGATTGAAAGGGCACATCCTTTTTGCCATTTTGGATAGCGAGACGTATGCAATTTGTTCTCATTGTAATTAAAGAACATCCACTTACGGTAGGAAGAGTGGAAATGTTATTTCAAAGGAGGCATCTTATTAGTTGTTATGGCAACCATTGTGCCACTCATTGTTAAAAGGGGATTTTAGTTGCTTGAGTATACTGAATTTAAGTTCAAAACAGAGATCGCTGTTGTATGCTTATACCCATCTTTAAAGTTTGAGAACCCATCCTTTTGCCCTTGGCAATATGGTGAATAAGACCAATTTACGTATTATTACGATCAAGATTGCATGTTAGGTTGACTGATGAACTATTGTTGGTCATTAGTTTAACCGATGTTGGTTCTGGGTGAAATTGCATCTCTCGAGTGTAAAAAAGGTTAAAGGCTTTCATGCGTGTTTGGGTTATGAGCTATGTTTTGAAGTTATGTTGACCTATTGTGGAGTTGAATTTCGTCTTGAATTTTGGAAACGATGCTTGATCAATATTAGCATGAGAACAATTCTGAGAAACCATGCATTTGTTCATATGGATTGTAATTGTGGTGTGTTGCCCCTGGTTTGTCGAGCATGCATTTAAGTGGTTATGAGGGATGTTTTGGTTTCGATTGTAGATGTGAATATGTAGAGTTGTTTTCTTCTGTCGCTTGTACCGAGTGTGCATGAATTTGAGTTGGATGAATATTGTTTTATTTGCAGGGAAGGTTCTGTCGGGAGTGGCCTCAACCGCATGCCACTCCATTCTTTCATCGGTAAAGGCAAGTGCATTGTATCGGTTGTGGCTTGGGTGGCCACTAGGTTTTACAATAATACAGTCCATGTGTTGCTTTAATATTGTCATGTTTGATTTTGCATGCGCTATGATGAATGAGAATGGTTAATTGGTTATGCTTTTATTTACAATGAGTTTATATACAAGTGTAACCCGTATATCTCTTATACGGTATCTAGTTGATTGCTTGTGTTATGTATCTGCTTATGCTATGGTTGCATTCGTGTTTATAAGCACATCTAGTAAGGTAATTGTCTTTTGATGAAAAGGGTAAGTAATCTGATACAAGTGCATCGTTGTTCGAGCGTGTTATGATTTGTTTGATGAACTTTATATGCCTTGCCATCCTGAAATTATGCTGCATTCCTGGATTGAATATTATGTGCGATGTTTAATAAATTTCGTCTAGATGCCGTGATGACATCTTGCTAAATTTTACTTCCATATTCAGGTTCACTAGTTTGATAGGCTAGTGAGAATACTGAAAGTATGGGATTGGATTGTGAAAATGATTTGATTTATGATCAAGATAGATGAAATTAGTAATTACTCGAGAATTGGTGATGTGAGTATGATTATGAGCGTTGAGAATGTGATTTTGAGTGTTGAGAATGTGATTATGAGCATTGAGAATGTGATTATGAGTGTTGAGAATGTGAATGGTAATTTCTGGATGTGAGAAGTGGCTGATGTTTAGGTATTTGGCTATGGTTATGCAATGTGAGAAATGAATGTAGTTTGTAAATTTGTTTATGTCAATTGCATTTGTGCATTCATAATGGAAGAGGCGACCCATTCTGATGTGGGCCTCTGTGCTCACAAGTAGTGAGTACGAAAGTCCTACCTCGTAAACCCCGTACACGTGGTTGTATGGGAGCGAGTCAGTAAGAGTAGGCACCCTCCACCATGGGGTGGAAGGGGAATGAGAGGGTGCACACCGACGGGTGTGCACTCGCAATACCGGTATGTGCTAAAAGAGGAGATGAGACATGCATGATGCATCATATGCATGAAAATTGTGAAATCTGCATTGCATAGACGATGATGAATCATGTTTAATGAGTTGATTGTGATGTATGGGTGTGTGATTCTTCTTTTGTATGGCATATTTGCATCTGCATTGCAATGACAATGATGAATCATGTTTAATGAGTTGATTGTGATGTATGGAAATGAGATTGTTCTTTTGTATGTTTTGTGCACTTGAGCATGAAGGCAACGAATGGAAACTGTTAATGGTTAATTGTGGAGCTAATGGCATTTATAGATTGAGGATTGAGTTGTGGTCTCATCCAAAAGTGGCTATCGAGGTATGAGTAGAGTTTAAATAATTCTTGAGATGGTTGTGGTATTTGGAACCAGCTTTCGGTTCATTTATTTACCAAGTTCAGTCAAGTATTTGAATATGTTACGTTTCAAAGTATTGGTATTTTGTTTGATTCGGTTGCGTTTCTTTATTGTTGCACTTTGCTGAGTCTTGGACTCACGCTTGTTTGCTTCCTGTTTTAGGTACCTTGAAGCGGATTCATCTGGTTGGGAGTAGTATCAGGTGCACGACTTTGGTCTTCAACAATTTATTTAACAAATTCAATAATTCTAGATGTAATTAATGAGGTTGTAATATGTTGTTCGTCGTGTTGGAGTTTATTAACTTCTATTGGGGGTTTGATTGATTAACTAAGGACCTGCTAGAATGTTTCTTCCTATTTTGAGTGATTGATATATATTATATGACTACTATCATTCTTTTGTCTGCTGAGTGGATGTCCTCTGTTCTAGAGAGGTCATGCCAAAATTTTGTAAATTTCGGTGGCTTAGTTTTAACCTGGTTTTAAGCAGTAAAAGGTTGACTTCAATCTTTCCATAGAGTTTGTTGTTTGTTATTTCGAGTTTTGGGTAGCATTCGCGGTGCGTTTGGTGCCGGGGTGTTACAGGTTGCTCGATAGAGTGCACGACGACCGAACACGCGCGAATCGAGCTAAGGCTCTGGACCGATCGAGAGGGTGTCTATGTGCGATTCTGAACTTGTAGTGAAGGACTATTGCAAACGATAATTGGCTTATGAAAACTGCGGCCTCTGGTGGCGAGATTAGCGATTCGGCGTTGGTCGTGGCACTCTGTACGTTCTTGTGCACGCTAACCGAACCTTAGAATAGGCTAATTGAAGCGAATGTTCATATCCGGACGCGCTCGTCCCATCACCAAGACTGTGAGGAAAAGAATGTGCCCTTGTGCGAGACTGAGTCGGCTTACCAACGGGCAGTGATCTTAGAGGCATTCACAAAATCTTGGAAAGAATGGACTTTGCGCAGGCGAAAGAACCGAATTTTATAGAAAAAAATTCGCTGAGCACACGTAAGATACGAAGGTAAATGAAGGCTAGATGAAGATAGTTGATCAATATTCCAAGAGCTGGTGAGCACCCGATCATCCCCCATCGCTAAGCGGACAGCCCCCGGGTGTGCCATCGAGACGACCGTGAATGGACACTCCCAACTGGGGGACAGCTTGTTGGCTTTTGACAGGTCCTGAACTCGACGTAGGACTAGGTCGCCAACTTGTAAGGTCCTTAGTCTGATCGATTTGGCCGCATGCCTACGAAGAGTCTATAGGTAAACGACGGATCACAGTAAAGCCTATTCGCGTGTCTCCTCAGCAAGGTCTAGGTCAAGGATACGCTCAAGCTCCTGGTCAACGCTGTCGACCAAGTGTACTCTTTGAGAACCCAACACTATTTCAGCGGGCAATACGGCCTCTGCACCATAGACGAGCTGGAAAGGGGTTTCGCCCGTAGCCCGGCTCGCCGTAGTGCGAACTAACCATTGGACGGAAGGAAGCTCGTCCACCCATGATTGACCGTGCTGGCTGAGGTTTTTGAAAACTCTCTTTTTGATACATTGGATAATTTGCCCATTTGCTTGCTCGGCGCTCCATTGCTCTGCGGATGCGCTACAAAGGCGAAGCAGTCCTTTGTCCCGATGATTTCACAGTAGGCTTGAAACAGTTCGCTAGTTAACTGAGTGTTGTTACCTGTGATGAGGCGATTAGGAATGCCAAAACGTGTAACCATGTTACCGCGAAAGAACTTCCTGGCTACTTCAGCCAAAATGGTCAATACGGGTTCGGCTTCGATCCACTTAGTGAAAGTATCGATGGCCACGAGCAAGAATTTGCAGTCTTTCCGACCACGGGGGAAAGGTCCGAGTATATCGACTCCCCAGGTCGAGAATGCCCCTGAGAGAGGGATAGTCTGAAGCGCGTACGCCGGCTGATGTGTCTTGCGAGCATGAAACTGGCATGCTCGGCAAGTCGCCACGATCGACCGGGCATCGGCTAAGGCCGTTGGCCAATAATAACCCAATCGGAAGGATTTGCTCACGAGCGTCCTGAAAGACGAGTGAGCTCCGCACACTCCCTCATGGATATCTCTAAGAAGGAATTTACCCTCTTCTTGAGATATGCACTTGGAGAGGACTCCTAGTGCTCCATTGCGGTACAAGGCATCCTCGATCAGCTTGTATGGACAAGATCACCATATAAGCCAGGAACGCTCAGCTTCTTCCTCGGGCAGTGTCCCATGTGCGAGATATTGGACGAATGGCATCATCCAATTTGCACCGTGCTCGAGGAGGGAGACGCTAGCACACGTCTCCGGTGCTTCCTCTACAGAGGGAATGGAGGGCTTGTATAAGTGCTCGACGAACACCCCCGCCGGGGTGGGCATTTGGGAGGAACCGACCTTTGAAAGGTGGTCGGCTAGGGAATTGTCCTTCCTGGGGATGTAAAGTACTTCAAAATTCCTAAAGTACCTCTCCATCTTCCTTAATTCAACCAAGTAAATCGCCATTGAGTTATTGGAACACTGATACTCCTTATTAACTTGGTTGACGATCAACTGCGAATCGCCTCTTACAGTTATTCGATGGACTCCGAGCGCTTTGCATGCTCATAGCCCGGCCAGGAGGCCTTCATACTCCGCCGCGTTATTGGTCGCGGCGAAGTGTAATTGAATAGCGTACTGGAGTTGATCTCCCTGGGGGACACCAGTACGACCCCAGCCCCCAAGCGTTCGTAGGCTCGCGACCCGTCAAAGTACATGGTCTAGCGACCTTCCCCGGATCCAACGAGCTTGGTAGCGGGTGGCACTGGATTCATCCATTCCGCTACAAAGTCTGTCAGGATCTGGGATTTGATCACTGTGCGAGCCGAGAAGTGGATATCGAACTCGGCGAGCTCCATAGCCCATTTTGCTATTCAACCACAAGCGTCTTGATTTTGTAGGATCTTCCTAAGTGGAAAGTTGGTCGGAACTACGACCTTATGGGCTTAAATAGTGGCGCAGCTTACTTGAGGCCATAAGCAGCAAGTACAATAGCTTCTGGACCTCAGGGTATCGCTCCTTTGGTCCATGCAAGACATCGCTGACATAGTAAATTGGTCACTGCACCCCATCTCGTTCGACTGTCAACACCACGCTTACGCCCTACGGGGCTGCTGCTAGATATAACAGAAGCGCTTCCTCCGACCTTGGTGTGGTTAAGACAGGTGGGCTGGACAGATATTGTTTTAGCTCCTTGAAGGAGCGATTTGCCTCTTCCATCCATGCGAAACCATCGTGCCTGCGGAGCGCCTTGGAGAAAGGCAGCCCACGCTCGCCTAACCGGGAAATGAAGTGACTCAAAGCCACCATACGTCTGGTCAAAGCTTGGACCTCCTTTACGCAACTGGGAGGCCGCATTCTTTCGATGACTTCAATCTTTTTCGGGTTTGCCCCGATGCCTTGTAGATCGATCATGTAGCCGAGCACTTTGCCCACCCTTACCCCAAAGGCACACTTTTCAGGATTAAGTTTTATTAGATGCCTGCTGAGGTTACAAAAGGTTTCCTCAAGGTCGGATATATGACCTGAGGTGAGCTTACTTTTGACCACGATGTCATCCACATAGACCTCCAGATTTTGACCTATTTGATCTGGGAAGGTTTCTACATCAGGCGCTGAAAGGTTGCTCTAGCGTTTCTTAGACCGAAAGACATGGTCGTGTAGCAAAACGTGTCGAACAGGGTAATGAAGGAAGTATTCTCTTCATCTTCAGGGGATATGCTGATCTGGCGGTAGCTCGAGTAGGCGTCCAGAAAGCTCATCACCTGGGACTCCGCTGTCGCATCAACCAGCTGGTCTATGCGTGGCAACAGGAAGTTATCTTTGGGACAAGCAGCGTTCAAGCCGGTGTGATCGACACACATGCGCCACTTGCAACCTTTTTTCTTGACGATGACCAGGTTCGCCAGCCATTCCGAATGCTCGACTTCCCAGACGAAGCCGGACTTGAGGAGCTTATCGAGTTTATCCCGGATGATTGCTTGTTTCTTCGGGGAAAAATGCCTGAGCTTCTGCCACACATGTTTCTTATCAAGCCGAACAGCTAGTCTGTGCTCGATTACTTCCCTTGGGACTTCGGGCATGTCGGACGGCTCCTAAGCGAACACGTCCGCGTTCCTCCAGAGGAAAGTAATGAGCTCGAGTTCCTATTTGGGATTTAAGGAAGATCCCAAATGCAAGACCTTAGCCGGATCCGCGCTGCTCAGCAGGATCGCCTTGCTTTCTCCTCCCGACTGGAGGGCAACTTTCGGCCAGGAATTATTCGGCTCTTGGTCAGGGCCGCGCTGAGGCAGCTGCCTGACCATGTCAAGCGACTTTTCATCGCAATTCAAAGCTGCCCTTTGGTTCCCCCTTTTGGTAATTACGCCCTTTGGGCCGGGAACCTTTAGGCACTAATGCGCATGATGCGTAGCGGCCATGAACTTGGAGAGAGCCAGCCTACCGAGGATAGCATTGTAGGCTGACTCGAAGTCGACCACTTCAAAGGTGATCATGTCTGTTTGGAAGTTGCTCGGGCTCCCGAACATAATGGGCAAAACGATCTGGCCAAGGGGCTCGACCGAGGTGCCCGGAACGATCCCGAAGAATGGGACCGCTATGCTCTTGATCTTGGACCGAGGAACTTGCATCTCGTCCAGGACCTCGGCGGATATGAGGTCCAGGGAACTCCCGCCATCAATGAGGACTCGCCCCACCTTGGCGTTGCTGATGGTCGGATTCACGACCAAGGGAAGCTTTTAAGGCTTAGTCATTCCAAGGGGACAATCATCCTTGGAGAAAGTAATGGACAGCTCGGACTACCTGAGCTGCTGCACGGGGGGCTTGCCCAGAGCGACGTGGTGTACCTCCCATGCTACCTCCTTCAGGTCCCTGCGGGACCTGTATGCCGAGGAGCCCCCGAATATAACCGCTATATGATTATAGGTTTCCTGGTACTCCATGTCCTCGTTGTCTTCACCTGCGGGCCCCTTGCCCTTACCCTTGCTGCTCTCCTCTTTTCCTGGGAGTGTGGGCATAGGGCCTTTGCCATTGTAGAACTTCTCCAGGCGGAGCGTCTAGGTTCGACAATTGCGGAGGTCATGCCCGTATGCCTAATGAAGTGGACAAAAGCGGTCGTTAGAAGGCATACCTTGGCTACCGCGATCTTTGACGCCGCGAGCTTGGTCATTGTGACTTTGGTCATTACGCCGCTGAGGTGGTCGACTCCTCCCTCTCTCGAGCTACTGAGATGGTGGAGCCCGCGGCGGATGATGCTCGATGGCCGCCACCACGCCGGGTGCGGACAACCTCTTCTTCTTAATCTTCTCCACAGAGCCCGGATGCTTCTTGCTTGTGGAGCCTTCCAGGCCCGGCTGAGGCGGCAGCTTGCCCTCGTCCAGCATCTTCTTCCACTGGACCGCCTCGTCGGCATTCGCATAACGGTCGGTCATATGGAACAGCTCGTTGGCCGTCAGGTCTGGATGAATTTCCAAATATTGCGTGAAGCGGATCTCCCGAACTCCAAACTTGAAAGCGTGGACGATTGTTTCATCCGAAATGCTCGGGATTGAATTTCTTACCCTGATAAACCTCTGGACAAAATGCCTCAAGGATTCTTCTTCGGTCTGGATCAAGTGCTCGAGGTCACGCTTCTTGCCCAGGCGAACGTAGCAGCTCTGAAAGTTTTCCCGGAGTGCTTCACTGAGTTGCCTCCACGAGCGAATCAACCCCTCCTTTTGGTTGAAGAGCCACGACCTAGCGGCTCCGTCTAAGACCGTGGGGAGGAAGTTGGCCATAACTCCCTCATCCCCTCCAACTGCCAGAATTACAGTGGAGTAAATTGAGAGAAACTCATCTGGATTTTGAGCCTTGTTAAATCTTTCAATGTGACCGGGCTTGAATTTGCTCGGCGACATTGAGAATGCTCAGCATCCGAATGCCGGACTGTCGTGATGACCCCTCCGAGCGTGGCGACCGTGACGGTCACTACTGCGATGGCCCCCTACACACGGGCCAAGGCGAGAGAACACCTCTCCATATCGGTGCGGCGAAGACCGCCTCGAGGCAGAGTACTCAGTATGCCCGTGACTGGACCGAGCGTACCTTTGATCCCGCGAGATCGTCCGGAAACCGCTCCGAACGTCCTCGCGGCACCGATCATGCTTCCTGCGGCCTTCCCGAGTAGGGCTCCGGGAGTCGCCGTGACGGAAACAAATAGGAGAATGATGCTTACTATCCCGGGAAACACTCCGGGCTTCCTTACCGCTAGGGGATCCTGAAAGTTTCATGTCAGCGACGAGTTTTTCCAGATTCTCGGCCACGACCACGCCCATGGCCTCCAGGTCCGCCTGACCGGGAAAATTCCGAAGGTTGCGCGCGACTGTCGCCATGGCCCGCAACCGTTCAACGCTCTGGAGAACGTGAGGGGATGATCTTGGCCGGCGGTCACGCGCGTGCTCCGGAGAACGGTGCTCGCAAGAATTTTCGCGAGCCGAGTCTTCAGCCCTAGCGCCCGTCTTTTCATGAGCTTGGCGACGGATGCTTGCCAGGGTTCTGTTCAGGGACGCCTCCAGATGACTCTTGGCTGCCTCGTATCGATGATGATGAGCAGCCCCCGAGGATTCGACCTCGGGATCTTCTTCTCCTCCTGCCATATTGACGTCGCGGGAGTACTGGGACCGCGAAGGCGACATCATGGTGTCTCCATGCGACGTGATCTCATGTCGGGCTCAAAATGATCAGGAATATCCAGACCGTCATAGAGACCATCATATTCTTCCTTATCAGTGAGGGAATCACGCTGCGAGCGGAGGAAACGCTCTCGCGCTGCAGCAGCCAGGGAAGAATTCCCAGACTCAGTGTGACCTTCCGGGTCAGCCACACCAGCTACGTCTTCGTCGGCGTAGTACATGTCATCATCCTCAACGTCATCGAAGATGCAAAGGTCTTGACCATCCTGAGAATTCGGCATCTTTGGGGATTCTTCGTGAAAGGACTCGGTCGCTCCCCACGGACAGAGCCAGCTGTCGACATTTTGGGAAACGGATCCCCCGCCGAGCTTATTTATTGAATGAGAGATCAATCAAAGCCCCTTTTCTGCGAAGAGTTTGGCATCCGGAGGATGCCGCTGAGAGGGGATGCATGCTCGAAAAGGACAACAAACAAGAGATTTTATCCTGGTTCGGGCCTCTCACGATGAAGATAACAACCCTATGTCCAGTGGCTTTACTACTGCTCGAATGCTTACAAGATGTTTGCGCTAATGTGTTGTGCGCCTTTCCCTCTTTCTTCTCTCCTCTTTTCTGTTCTTCATCTCTTCTGTTCTTCCCTATCGGAGTATTTATAGGCGCCCATAGTCTTACAGCAGTTATAACCGAATGACATGCCACTACTATGCCCGAACATGGCCGTAATCGACTCCCCCGCTTTCCGCCATGCTGTGACGTGGGCGTAATGGGCTCAGAACGTGGACGTACGGTCCTTTGAGCCGTAGTGTGATTAATGCCACGCCGTCTTCATGGACCAAGCACGACCTGCCGATCATGCCCGGGATCTTCCTTCGGCTCTAGCCAACTGCCACACTCCTCCGAGTAGGCATGCTCGGAATATTAAGGCGCATGCTCGGGGACGAGCTGGGACGTGGTGGGGGCAGACCCATCAGCCGGTCTATTCGAGGGTCTTCCTTGGGGACACCGTCCAAGGGCAAGTATGGTCGGCCGAAGATTGGCTGCCGGGGTACGATGGTTTTTATGGAAATTATCCAATCCCCGACAGTTTTATTGTTAAAAAATAGTGTACATTGAATTGTTTACTGATATCGAGTTTACTTGTGCTTGAACCGAACTGAGCTCAAGCCTAATTTCAAACTGAAACCTAAACTTAAGCTCACTCAAGCTCGGTCCATTTAGAGGCCTTCCGGGGGGCCAAGCCTTCCTCGGTGGTCATGCCATCCGTATGAAGGGCATTATTCTTTCGAACATCTTTAACTTACGTTGTTAAAGAATAGGCCATCAAGCAAGCATATATAAGTTGCACTCTGCCACTCTACTCACCTTACCAAAATTCAATGTGAAACAATGAATTTGACACTAGTTAAAACCTGATGAGCCTTTCCCATTACGATGATTTATATTTAATCTTTTAGAATTTGAAAATATGTGCTATAGGGAGTTCTTGATAAATCCTAATAGGATTAGGATTAAGATTCTTCCTTTTTTTTTAAGTAGCATTCCTACTTTCCTTTAGAGTAGGACTAAGAAGGCTATATAAATCCATGGAAGTGGTTACGGAGAATCAAGCACGAATCAACGCATTCTGGAGCACTAAATTCTTGTATAATGTATAGATCCGAGGATACTAAAATATTTGAGAGGGTTGTGAGAGACAGGGTTAACAATACCATTTCGACCTCAGATTATGACGAGCCAGTAGTATTGAAATTCACTAAAAACCGAACGGTTTCGAAAGTCAAACGAATTTGAAATATGGTCAAACCACGAAGCAACGAATTTTAAGCAGTTTCTCGAAAATCCACAACAGGTTGAAAAATTGGGAAAAATTGTAAAAAAACCATTAAAGGACTGAAAAATGGAAAAATGTTAGAAATATATATAAAAATATAGAAAAACATGAAAAAATTTTAGCATGATTTTTCTTAAATATGAAAAAAAATTACATGACCTTTACTATATTTTAGACAATTGCAAGTTGTAAAGTAGGTATTAACAATAATATGTCAACAAATAATCTTTTATTTCAATATTGCTCACATATCAATCCAACAAGTGCAAAAATAGGCATTCACATAATCATATACCAATATCATTCACATATCAATACCATTTATATTTCAATATCTTTCATTTAGAGTTGTAAAGTAGGCATTTAGCAATAATATGTTAACAAATAAACTTTCATTTCAATACTACTCACATATCAATCCAACAAGTGCAAAAATGGGCATTCACATAATCATATACCAGTACTATTCACATATCAATACCATTCACATTTCAATACCTTTCATTTAAAGCTGTGAAGTAAGCATAGCTTCATTTTTTCAATTATCTACATTTTTATTTTTTTTTTTTTTCTTTTTTGCTTTTTCTATTATCTACATTTTGAATGGCTCAAAAAGTCTCTAAACTTCATTTTTTCAAAAAAAAAATTATTCACACAAGAGGTCATAAAGCTATTAATACTAATTTTAGGGAACTTTTGGATAACTTTTTTTTTCAAGTTTTCCATTTTTTAAAAAAATTTGAATTTGAACTTGAGTAGTAAACTGAACGAAATCCTTTTCCGAACTAGAGTGGTACGAGCGAATTTTTTGAATTTTGAACGGTTTTCGACAAAAAGTGAAACCCTGGTGAGAGAACAATAATCCCTTATATTATTTTGAGATTGTGCTTAAAAAATTTGCTATTGGCTTCACCAAAATTTTCTCTCTCGTTGTGGTTGCTTTGTCGCTGTTATTTCAGTTCTCTCTATGAGATTTATTTTCTTCATTGTTGAGACCGTATATGTTCGTGCTATATTTTACAAAACTTTGATATGATCTGGGAGCTGCTACGTATAAAAAGAGGTATCAAAGTATACTACCTCTGGAAGGAAAAATATGCAGGTCTTTTAGCTAGCTGCAAGCCTGTGATGATGATGACGAGAGTTGCATTGCATAGTGGCGAAACTAGAAAATTTCTAATGGGTATGCCCGCATCACGCCACGCTGCCGCCCGCCCAAGCTACTTGCCATGCTGCCTTCTGCGCAGTGCACCCAATGGCCCGAGCAGCTCACCGCGCAACGCACCTCTTGCTGCGCCGCGTGCCCGCCTAATGGCCTGAGCGACTTGCCGTGTTGCCTGCCGTGCCGTTGCTAGCCTGGTGACAATGTGCTGAGCCAATATGATATCGACCTCCTCTCGGCAGCTGCGTCTAACGGGGCATTCTTCCTGTCCAGAAATGCCGGCTTCACCACCAAAGGGATGGACTGCTTGGTCTTTATCGTGAGCATTAACACGACTTCCGACATCGCCGCCCTCAGGTTTAGGTATGGCTGCACGTAGAGCAACGCGATCTGGCACACTTGCATGACCTCCTTCTTGCCGAACCCGGCGGCCTGCACCTTCAGATCGACAACCTCGAGTATGTTGGATAGTTGGATTGCTCATAGACTAGCAACCGTTTCGGTCTCTCTGAGCAGCACCCTAAAAGGCGAACAAGATTCTTGTGTTGGATACTTGTTATCATATTCACTTCGATAAAGAACTCGAATTCACCTTGCCTAGACTTGCCAACACTTCAGTTGATTCACAACACTTCAGTTGCTTCACAACAACTTTTCGGCCATCAGCTAGCCATCAACCAGGGCAACAACATCAAGTCCCAGAATTTTAGGGGTGCTGGAGCATACCCAACACCCTAGTTCCGCCTTGGCATTGCATGTGACGGTGCAAGAAAAAGGAGAAAAACGGAGACCAGAATAGGGATGGCAGTTTTACCCATGGGTTTGGGTACCTGTGGGTACCCGACCCGATAAGAGTGGGTATGGGTAGTATTTTAGACCCATGGGTTTATGGGTTTGGGTACCCGATAAGCTCATAGGATGGGTGTGGGTGTTAATTTGTACCCATGAGTACCCAATGGGTATCCTATGACATGTGGACCCACTTTTTAGAGGTATATTAGAAAAACAAACTCACTGACTGCTCGGCTGAGTCAGCTACTCCTTGATTCCCCTCGCCCCCATCACTTCCCTCCCCTTGCCCCATCGCCTGATTGTTTCGGCCTCCCTTCCCTCGCCTTTGCCTCCCTCAGCGGTCGACGCCTGCTCCTCCCCTTGTCGCCGACTCCTCCCATCGGCTCCCTCCGGCCCGGCGCACATAGTGCCCAAAAGAAGAGAGAGAAAGGAGAGGTGAGAAGGAGATAGAAGGAGAGGTGACCCCTACTCACCCGAAAGACGCTGCCCCCCCGCGCTACCCTGAGGTCTAGTGTTCCGGCGGACCGAGCCATGCCCTTCGGTGTCTGCGAGGGGGGAGGAGCATGTGGTGGCCGTAGCACCCCCCACCTTTCCGCCTTCGCCCTTCGGTGCTCGCACACAAATCTGTGCCCGTGGGTACCCATTGGGTATTGGGTACCCATTGGGTTTGGGTATGAGTACAGATCTGTACCGATAAAGTTTAGTGGGTTTGGGTAGATGGAACTTTATTCGGGTTTGGGTTTAAGTTTAAGGCAGTAGTACCCGGAGGTACCCACCCGATTGCCATCCCTAGACCAGAACACGCAGGAATTGCGAACGCTAGCAAGAAGAGTCCCCCGTTGGGAGGTTTGGATCCAGCAAACACCAGTGTGAAACATCTGTCCGCGTTTTCTTTCATAGGCTACAGTGCTACACCAGGACAGGGCTCACTGCCTCACTTACTTTTTTCTTCCAGCTAGAAACGACTGAAATTAATCGGCTCCAATGTATAAATTAATCAGCTCTAATTTATCCGTTTGATTATCTATCCCATATCCATATCTTGAATTCATATTCATATTCGTATTTAGCTCTGAATTTGAAAAGATATATGGATTAAAATAGAGAACGAGTAAAGTAATATATGTTCTTATCTGATTTGTTTTCACCCTTAAATATATAATATTTCGAGCAATAAACTATGCTAAACAACGTGTATCTTTATATTAGACCGTAGTTACAACGTCCTGACGAGCCCGTGAGCCCCTGCCTTCTTAAGATACTTTTATATCATCTCTTAAGGTACAGTAGCTTTGGGAGTGAGAGCGTGACACATTTACTAAAGTTACCTTCTAAAACCCCAGATTTGAATGTGTAGTAGCTTCAGGATAAATTCATAAAATTTGGTGCGAAGCTACACTACCAAGCTAACGCAAAGTAGTTTCAAGATAGGCTCTAAAATTTGAAACGAAACTACGATACATCTCTCTGACACACTCCGGAAGGAGTTGCTTTGGGATAGACCCATACTAAATAGTTTTAAGATACCATAACTTCACGTGGCATCTCTGTCCTACATGAATAGCTAGAGGGACATATCCACTAAGAAATACAGGGGCAGCTTCTCACCATGGGGAATTTGAAATTAACTAGTCTGACATCATTGCATCAATGTGAAACAGCAAATGTTTTATGCCAATCTCATTTATTATCTGTCTATCGTAGTAGAGTGAAATAATCAAATCTCTTCAACAGATACAACTCAGTACACGTAGCTAGTCACTAAAAAAACGACCTCCGGACTTGAACTGTGCCGCGATCTGAACTCTTTTGCTTTTTCTACTTTCAACAAAGATATCTCATTTTGTGACATGGTAACGTCAAATACACAACACATAACACCTGTACCCTCATTTTTTTAAATAACCTATCCAGCCAATACAAAATTCACTACCTGGCAAAAGAAAATCAGATGGTAGCATCAATGCTGCAGACATCATGAGAACAGGAAAAACCTTTCTGAAAAGAACTACACAAAAATAAAAGAAACTGGGAAGTAGTTTGGCTAAATGATTGCCAAATTTGATCTATGGTACTCGTTTCAAAGAGTTAGTAGTTCTTGCTGCGGGAGTTGCTTGAGTGGTTGTACTTCTTCGCGTACCTGTTGCCGCTGATAAAAATAGAACAAGTTGTTGAAATGGCAAAACAGCATATACATTTCAGATCATGTGCATGTCGAAAAATCGAGAATGCAAATGGAATATAGGGGTTTGAAATTTTGAATAGCATTCTGTAGAAACTAGAAAGTCAGGAATCTGCTGACCATCAACCCTCGCCAAGGTTTCTAAGTATGTAGTGAACAAACATTAACGACAGGATTTGGTTGTACATGGATTTGCCTGTACTCTGTGCTTGGATTACTGTCCAGGGTAAAACCAGAACAAACGAATATTTGCATTAACAAACACCATAATCATCTGGACCAGGTTGAATTAGTCTAATCATAATAAAAGAAGTGAATATGGAAGTCCAGGAGAAAATTTTATCAACAATAATTTGCCAAGGCAAGTTACCAATTTCTCATACAACCAATCCAATAGAGTTTGATACAAATTCAGTTAAATCCATGGAATTGTGTGTGTGTGTGTATATATATAGGAAAAATATCTTTTACTCCTGGGTGTAGTTACTCCAACATCTGAAATACTACCTAAACGAACTTGAAATACTTCTTTATCACATTGGATACACTTTATACTAATTATAAGATATTCCAATGTGAACCACATGAAAAAATTGCAAGGAAGTACATAGTTTTTAGCATATTTGATAAATACCTTTATGTTCAAAAAATATACATACCACCTCTAAAAAAATGTAAATACTACCTAGCTAGTTTTATATACTTGTATACTACATATACATACCCTCCGTTGCGCGAGATACTCCCTACGTTGTGAGATAGGGAGTAATTACTCCCGGAAGTAGAAAAGAGGCTTCCTATATATATATATATATATATGGGGAAGTATATAGTGAAAGTAGGCATATGGTGAAATGATAAAAGTAATCAAACAGCGTATTGGATCAAACTTGAATGGTTCAGATCTAGGTGAAATCCCACCTCCTCACTTAAACACGTTTTACACATAACCCCCTAGAAAAATTACAAAATTCCACACTTTAAGTGGAGGAGGTGGGATTCCACTTAGATCTGAACCATTCAAGTTTGATCCAATGTCCCTGTTTGATTACTTTCATGATTTCATCATATGTCTATTTTCACCATATACTTCCCTATATATATATATATATATATATATATATATATATATATAGGAAAATGGTTCAATACTCCTGAGAGTATGTACTCCTACTTTACTTCCGGTTCCACCTGTTCCATCTATCGTTGATTTGGCTCCCCCGATCAAACTGATCCCACAGGCACCCTATCGGGTTGTAAAGAGCAAACCCGTTTTTTAATTTTCATAACAAAAAATACCGAGCAAAACCTGTCATAGAGATTGAATATTTGGTGAGCCCCAGATTTGTTGGATCACAGTTTACACCTTGGATCTCTGCTCCGGCGATGTTGTGCACCTGGATCTCTTTACGCCCGTCGGCGGCATCCATACCTCCTCACGCCTGGCGGCGGCATCCTTACGACCTCATGCCCGGCGACATCATCAACTACCTCCTCGCATCCTTACGACCTTGCATCCAACGACATCATCAAATACCTCCTCACGCCTCCTCATGGCCAAAAAGAAAAAAAAATCATAGGCCGACGGCCACCATGTGCAAAACAAAAGGTATGTTCCCCCTGTTTGCATATTTTTGCACCTACTTGGCTTGAGCTTGGTTATACGACATACTTGATGTAGTTTATAGAGTCGTTGTTTAAATTCCCTATTGGAGATTTTTTTTGTGGAAATGGTATGTACAATAAGTGAATTGGGTATACTGATAAAAGTTTGGTAGTATAACCTTCCATTACATTGGTCTATTTCTTCGATCGGTTTCTGCATTATGAATTTTCAGTTCTCTGATCTTGGCGAAGTTCAATAATCAGTAGCACATTCCTTGTAGTATGATCTAATCAATTCATATCAGAAAGTTTTGTAAAAGGGTATGTGCATGTACTCTCCTATATATTTAGTCAATTGGTGTACAATTTTTTTCTTTCTAATATACTCGTATTCGAAAGAGCTACTAGACAATCCAATCATCATCGCAGGTGTTGCTGGAAATTGCTGCTTCAATTTTCATTTGGGATATTTCCATTCAGTAAAGGATATGAGTGAGACAAAAGGGTATACTGATAAAGAAACAACTTTGTTTAGTGTATGTGAGTGCAGTTGAGATTAAGCTAGAGAAAATATCATCTTGTACTTTGTACAACATTTAGCCCTTTAATTAGGATTGTAATTAGATGGAATGCCAATGCACATATACTGTTCCTGTTGTGAGTATACTGATTTTATCAAGAAATCACAATTCTTTTATATTCCGGTAACCTTTAATAATTTTATAGGCTTATATGTTTTGCATTGCAATTAAAAACTAGTTATCAGATCCTTCTTTCCAAGTACATGTTTTACATCTAGTAGATACCTGCATCCAAACGGCGCAACGACTGGAACCATCCTGCCATCCTTCTTTTCTTGTTCATTGTTGTCTTAACTTCATGAAATTGTTGCTTGAATTTTCTTTGGAGGTTTGTCTATTTCAGAAAGGGTATGTGCTTAAGAGAAAAGGGTACAATGGTAGATTAAGGATGAGCAATTTTTTTGTTGGAGCAAATATATACTCTTATTCTATTGCATTCAGTTTTGTGTTGAAAGTCACTTTTGAGCTAATCAATTTCTTATTAATGGTTATGGTCTGCAGAATGCAGGCATGTTGTCATCATGAAGCTGAAACTAGTAGAGATGCATGACATCTATTCGATGAAATTCCAAGAAAATTTGCTCGCAAATGGTAGTCATAGGCCTGGCATCTGTCTTGAGTAGGCTTCTGATAGTAGATATTAACTAGTGCAAATCGCTCCTGATGTATATACTCTTAATTTATTTTGAGTAACTGAGTGGAACATACCTCTTTTCTAGCACTTATGTCAGTTCAGTTCAGATCGTGGACTTGTGATGCTGTAACTTGAAGATTGGAGTTCTTATTGTTTCTCTTCTAAGAGTAATATATTTCATTTCTATGTATACTTTTTCATTATACTTGTTTGATTAGTCTCCTATTTCAGTATACTCAATACTCACTTAAGAATACTTCAGTAAACACATTACTCGCTCGCTTATAGGATCGATAGTATTGTACTACTTTCTTAAAAAAAGTACTATGCTACGTTGAAGCTAAAGTTATTATACTACTTTTGTGAATAGTATGAACCACCATGAATGGAATGCAAATGGTGTAATTTGAATGCACTTCATTCGAGGCAAGCATATACTACTTTCATCGTTGAAGTATAATTCCATACAGTGTAATTTCGAGAATCAAGTTTGGCAAGTATATATTTTATTGCTTGGGATACTTCGTCAAGGAGTATAGTTTGCTTTTAAATTTTGAATCGGCAGTTCCACCTAATCCTAAATCGGTTGTGCATGCATGCAGCAATTAAAAAAAGCATTCCTTTATTCTCATCTGCTACTAATAGAGGTATCCAATACCAAAGAACCCGCTAAGTTAGCCCACACCTTAAAATTGATCAACGGCGAGAAAAGGGTGGGAGTATGTACTCCGAGAGTACTTAAAAGGCTTCTATATATATATATATATATATATATATATATATATATATATATATATATATATATAAGTGAGTTCCATGAAATTTTTTGTCATGATCCACTTTTTATAGAACAATTTGTTTATACACTTCTTTTACATATGAAAAAGTGTATATAGCACAAATAAAGGGCTTGGATGATATTGTTTTAACCATATCGGATTGGAGTATCTTAGAATTATTATTGATGTATACTGAATATTGTAAAAGAGTATAACACATTCGCTTAAATGGTATATTAGAGATGAGAGTATATATATATATATGAGTTTTCTTTGCGGTGCTTTGTAAAGCACGGATCCTTCGTGATGGCTGAAATCCATGATGTTCGATCAAACCATTCATCTTCTTCATCTTGTTGAAATGTAGCTTAGACCAAATTTTATTTTTTGTTTACTATTTGTTTTGCATTTTCTAAAATCAGCAAAATGCAAAACAAATAGTAAACAAATTAAAAAAACGAAATTTGGTCTATAGCTACATTTCAACAAGATGAAGAAGATGAACGGTTCGGATCAAACATTTTTGTCACGGATTTCGCAAACCATCGCGGGTTATCACAGGAGGATCTGTGCTTTGCAAAGCACCGTAGCAAAACTATATATATATATATATATACACATATGTTCTCTTATTCAGATTAGGAGTGAATTATCTGTAAAATTATTGTTGTCAAGCTCAGATCCATTTTTCCCAAACAACATTTCCTCAACCTGTGCATTTTCAGAAAGTTAAGTTGTAATCGAAATGCAAACTTAAGGCATTTTACCTGAGGATTTAGGAGCGGAAGGATCTCTTGGTTTAGGCCGCAAGCTTGTATATATATATATATATATATATATATATATATATATATATATATATATACACACACACATATGTTCTCTTATTCAGATTAGGAGTGAATTATCTGTAAAATTATTGTTGTCAAGCTCAGATCCATTTTTCCCAAACAACATTTCCTCAACCTGTGCATTTTCAGAAAGTTAAGTTGTAATCGAAATGCAAACTTAAGGCATTTTACCTGAGGATTTAGGAGCGGAAGGATCTCTTGGTTTAGGCCGCAAGCTTGATGCTTTTGGGACCGTCAACTTCTGAACTCGAGATACTGCTTTAGTCCTTCATGAGAAAAGATGAGGAAATCACAAATAGTATTCAAGACTATGGCAAAATTTCCACTTACTGCAAAATTTTTACGCTCTAAAGATGTCAAATGAATGAAAATATTAGCAAGTCTCAGACTATGGGGAACTGGAAGTACTCACAACCGCTCTTTCGCAGCGCCAGACGTTGTCTCTTGCTCTTGGTCCACCGCATTGATTACTGAACTATCAGTTTCTACACCCGCGGAAATACCACCATCAGATGCATCACTTAACCTACCGTCAGAGTCAACGTCGCCAAGGACAGAAACCTCAGGATCAACAGAGAACATGGACCCAACTTCAGATTGCCTGTCGCTGGTGTCAGAGAAGTTATCAAGATCAGAAGCTGCCCCACTGCCAACACTTGTGGCCTTCCCTAGCGATGTCATGCCCGGAGAAGAGGATGAATGCTTCAATAGGGAATCAGCTTGTTTGGTGGACTTCAATCTGTAGGTACTAGTACTGAGTAGTTGCAGCCGGTCAATTTCGTCATCCTTCTTTGAAATAGTATCTTTGAGCAGTGCAAGCTGCATGTTGAAACATTACATGACAACAACTGTAATTGTAGTTCATTAGGAATAAAATTCTATTGCCTACAATACAGTGTTTGAACTTGACATTCCAGTACGGTATTCTTGATTTCTTCGCACAACTCAATATTAAGATTATTGTGCTAATATGTTGCATTTATCACTTTGTAATTTATCGCTTTGGCGCAGATATAAGCAGGGGAGAAAGTAAACTGGTAACCTGGTCCATCAATTCTCTGACATCTTTGGCCTCCTTATTGGTCCTTGCAACACCTAGTTCCACCCCAGACACTCGTTCTGCAAATTTCAGAGTACTTAAAGAAAATTTTTTAGGATTTGTAGACCATTTTTACTATTTTATCCCGCGCGCTTTTGTCGAAATACTATTCATTGGCCAATAGGGATTGCCACCTGTCATGCACTGTTCACCTGTCTTCAACCTCCAGCCAAAGTCCAGAGAAACGATCTCTCTTCCTTCCATGGACACCTTCTCTTCAAATCACCATAACTCTGCGAGTCCTGCACCGAATTGAATGAAACCAGTTGCAAATCGAAGGTGTGATCGTAGGGAATTCATTCCCGGCCTTGTCCCTCCCCGAAACGTCTTAAAACTGCCGCAATAAGCATTCAAATCAAGATTATTGTGTCTTTGATTGCGCGGCCATTTCTCCGTCTTTTCGAGTGCCACCACCTCCTATAAGAGCGTCCCGGCATTCTCTACCCAGTGCCCACATCCTCTCTCAGTATCTCCACTTCAATCTTTCGGGAGCTCAAAGAAACCGACGTCGGTCGTCCTCCGTCGACATCGCCGCGGCAACTTTTGATCCGGTGAGGTGATTGCAATTCCGTTCGCGTCACGGTGTGCGCATTGTCACCACGATCAAAAGCCCTCAACCAAATTCACATTTCATTGCAGGACGGCGGCGAATTTTGCGGTCAAAGTTTCCGATTGGAGCTCCGTTCATCGACGATTTCTCTCACTCCGGCGATCCCCTCCGAAATCCGGCATCACCGTTAGGTTCGTGTTGTTGCGTTCTACGTGATGCTCACTTCCTCTTTGCTATTGCATGCTCCAAAAATTTTTTTATTCGTTTGGCCACCGTGCGCGTCTTATTTCCAGCCATAACTCCGGTGAGCATTTTCCGGTGATCTGCTGGTCCGATCATTATATAAATTAAACCCCAGAATCCTCTCATCATTACCCACACAACCCAATTGGAATTTCTCCAATCCAACATACGGATCTCGTTATAGAAGTCATTCTTTTCGAAATCCGGTGAACTTTCGGCGAGCTCTCCCGGCTACTCCCGACCTCCGCTCGGCCTCAAATTTTTACTGGAGCTTCCTCTAAATGTCCCTTACATCCAGTAAAATTATATTTTTAATTTGATCGGCAGAGCTCCGCTGGCAACCGTTTCTTCACCAAGTCCGGCGGGAGGTTCAAAAGGCTCGCCCTCTTCCGTCAGAACCTCGAATCAAGTGATTCAAAGTTCTAAATTCATCCTCTATCTGCCAGTATTTTTATTATAATTTTAGTTTCTGTTTGTTTTATTTTATTCATTTTGTGCACCGTTTACGCAGAGTCAAGAAATCGCCGAACTGCCGACTGCCGCCGAACCTCGACTTTGATATCCTCACGACCAAGGCAAGTTCAAAGAAATTTTGCAAGTTCCTTGAAGCATGTTGATCCATATTTTGAAATGCTTTGTAGATTTACAAACTTGCAGGCTATGTTGATTAATAAATATATATATATATATATATATATATATATATATATATATATATATATATATATATATATATATATATATATATATGTTATGATATATTGTAGTTAAATACCTTGTTAATATGTATGCTTGTTACATATTAATGCATCTGTCCTTTAGCTGCTCTAGAATGATTAATTATAATATAAATGGCTTGATACTTTGTTTAGTATAATAGTAGTGCTTAGTTATGCTGAATACTATTTGTATGTTCAATTGAAGGCTTGTTACTTGAAATCCTAAATGATTGAGTGGAAATATTATTTAAAAAGGGCAGTTGGTGCTGCTAGTTTGCTAAAATAAAAGAAAAGATTTGGTATTTTAAAACTTGAATAGGGTGGAAGGTTGCATGGCGGGTGCAGAATGCACAAGACTCGGGTTCGAGTCTGTACCACCCTAGTCACCCTAAGGACCGATCCCTTGTGATTGTCAAACAATGTACAACAATACGGCCGCGGGTTCCGGTATGGGACGGGCCTGGCCGAGTAGCTAGTGAAAACTTGATTAAGGCATGCCAGATGGTGGAGTAGGCGTGGTTGGAGCCACAGAGTCCTACAGCGCAAGAGGGGCTTCCATTATGGTTGTAGCCATTTGGCGGTGAAACCTCAAAGCATGGACTTAGTTAAGATGTAGCTAGAGAAATGGCCTTGTGATTTTCACTTGGGGTTATATGCCAAAGGAAATGTATGACCAAAAAGAGAGAATATCTCTCGCGGGTAAAGCGTGCAAACTCTGCAGAGTAAACAAACTATTCGAATAGCCGTACCCACGGTCAAGGGTGGACAAAGGGCGTTGTCACATGGTAGATTTTCCCTATTTAGTTTCAAAATCAGATTTTTATAAAATGAAGTACGGTTGGAGCCGTGAATGTTTTGATTTGATAAAGACCGCGGTTGGAGCCGTGAATGTTTTGATTTGATATAAGTACGTGGTTGGAGCCACGAGGAAAAGATTTCAAAAGAAAACCACGGTTGGTGCTGTGGAAAAGTATTCTTAAAATAAAACCATGGCCAATGCCGTGAGTTGGTTTGTGTTTTGTTTTTTCCACGGTTGGAGCTGTGTCCTGAAAAGTTTGAAACTCTTATTTCTTAAAAGAAAATACCTTTGAAAATTGCTCTTCAAAATTCCAGTATAAAATTTTAAAAATTGGCTTTTGGCAAATTAACCAATTCCTTCCCTTGAATTAAACTACATACTGCATTTCTTTCCGAACTTGTTGAGTATGTTGCATACTCACCCTCGCTTTTCATTGCGGGGCTGCTTATTCCATAAAGCAGATCAGGAGATCAAAGATAGCTATCCAAGAGCCTACATTCCACCGTTCGACATCTGTGATGAAGGCTTTGAAGAGGAGGATCATCCGGACGCCTAGGATCGCTTTCTCCAGCCTTTGCCTCGTGGTGTTTTGGACTTCGTCAAGTTTATTTGCCGCTTTAATGTTTCATTTCACAGTATGACCCACGGGTCCAACTTTTGTAATAATGGGCCATGTCGGCCAAGATCAATTAAATTTTTATTTATCGCATGGTTATGGTCCATATCGTTATGATCTGTGTACTAGCTATTGATCCAGGACTAGTATGTAAACACACCGGGCCCAGATCCTTTTGTGGGTTCCGGCTGCACGGTATCGAGCCCACTACTACGTAAAAACAACATCACGCAGACGGTTCGCAACGTTATCGAGACGGTTTTGTGAACCGTCAAGAATAATAAGTCTCGTGATGAAGGAGCTCATCGAGACGGTTCTCTACACGCTCGGAGAAATATATATCACGACGGTTTATTAATACAACCGCTCGCGGAATTAACTATCACGAGCATTTGTTATGATGATTTGAAACCGCTCAGTGATAATTCAATATCACGCACGGTTTCAAATCATAACCGCTCGTGATATTAATTCATCACGCACGGTTTGAAATAAGAACCGCTCAGGATATGAACTCATCACGCGGTTTCAAATCATAACCGCTCAGGATGACCTCATAGAACCCTCCATTAGTTATGGTGTTGTTCAAATTTCCATCAATATTTCTTCCATGATTCATAGGAGGCTATAAGAACACAATTTGAATCTGGTTCTGGTTCACATGTGCCTTATCTATAACCAAGGTCGCCTTCTTCCGCTGCACTCACCGCTCCATCGCTTCCTCCCGCCTCCTCTTCTCCATTCAAGCCTGTGTTCCAAAGTCCTTCCGCAAGGAAGACCCGACTTGCAATCACATTTGTTCAATCTTTAATTACCCTACCTAAAGTAATCTATCAAGTACATCTACAATTTTACCAAAGTACCATGTTCGATCTCCCACCGCGGGCACGACGGTGACGCCAAGACAAGAGCATGCCGCTCGTCAAGCTTCAAGACCGTGGCACTACGGTGACCTCAAGCAGCCACTTCAGATGGCATGAAGCAAATCACACACTCTAGTGTGACCGGTTCGATGGAGAAGACCGTGGTTTGCCGCCATTATGTCGCTCACGGTCTTGGTTGATTTATTAGTCGAGTTCCATCAACTTTATCATAACAAGGAGAAAAGTGCTACAAATGTTTATATTTTAAGTCTATCCCGACGGACAAACTGCTGCCTCAATGCATATAGGAAGTGCAGATATTCAATTACAACATCTATAATCGGCCGTGTCTCAGAATATTGATGCAGAATACCTAAGTAGATGGAAATTTCAACAACAACCCATAAATAATGGAGGTTCTCACGAGGGTGTAGGAAAACATCTAGTTCCAACAAGCAAGACATTGTTAAGTTGTTGCATTCAAGATGAGCAAATATGTATTAAGGATAATATCATGTGACAATACAATGCATCGCATAAACAAGAATAACCGCAAGTTTTTGACATATTTTCCAATTAATGAATACCATTTGACAATTGTACAACTCAGAACTTATAAGGTCGTGGAACGCGCCATTTTTATTTATTACTTCGGTGAGCAGAAGAAACAAACTCTCCTCTAATGTTGCTCAAATCGGCTTGACTCAACGCAGCTTTTAATCAGACATACTTTTTTAGCTTATTTATGGTTTGCATGTTGTAGCAAACATAAAATCCACATAGGTTATTTCCCGACCTTGCTGGTGGCATCGCAAATAAAACCTACTGTTAGTTCTAGAGTCACTATTACGGGTTTGATATAGAATTGTTGTGTATAGCGGATACCGAAAGTTCAAATCATGTCAGTAGTTTAGTCCAATCTTTCACGTGTTTGAACGCTCTACAAGATTGCAAAAGGTTAGCCTAAGCCATTCCAATAGCAATATAAACTCGAACAACTTACACGACCATATACGAGGGAAACGTGATTACCGGTGAGTAATTTTGCGATAGGTACTAAGTCGTGGTTTCCGCCACGTCCGAATCAAGATACTTAACCCGGTTTGTGTCTCGGTTCAATTACAATGAGAACCCAAAGGATACCTACACAGTATATCACAATGGACAATGAACAAAACAGAGTTGTGTGCACAAGATGCACTAAAGTATAGCATGTGGTAGCACTTACCCCGGGTTATGGGGTATAAGTATGAATTCTTTATCTTTTGTGCTAGCAATGCCTCTATCACGATTTCTAACCATGTTTATATCATCATCCATTGTTTGCTTTGAGACTATATGTGGGTCGAGGAAACCGATCGATAGTTTCTTCGTGGTCGCCTGTTGCATGTATCTATATATACAAAGGCGGATTATATATATATTGGAGGACATTTATCACTATTAGATTTAATGTAGACCGTGATAGCACACACTTACAAGGTCCAAGATCTTATGAGTGCGGCCGATGGCGCCGAGGTTGTAGAGATGGAACAAGTCCGTAAAATCGACCGTGAAGAAGCCCTCACGAAGTCGTTGAATAGATGTTCATACTTGAACTTAACGCCGATACTTGTTGTACGCTCACGCCTCGCTTTCCAATTTCTTGGTGTACCACTTATGCAATTGTTGGCAAGATATACCAAGTGAAGTTACACCGCCTTTCGTTAGTAACGGCTCTCCTAGCTTGTATTGTTTAGCCAACTCAGCAGATGGATAGTCAACTTGTTCTTGCCGCTTTCTTCTTCTTCTTTTTGCCCTTGCCTTTCTTTTTGTTTTGTATGAACCCTTCACGGAGAGGAATGGGCAGGAAAGAGGTCAACATTATGTACATCAAGTGGAGTCTCGCTTCACGATCGCGATTTGGTAGCCAACCGATCGACGGCGATACAATAGGCTAATCGATCGTCGCGTTGTTGCATGACGTAAGGGCGCACTCAGGAGATGTCGCTAGGCCATTGGATGAATGTGCCAATGGCATCCCCAAGTTTCACGATCTCGCTGCTCGCGGCTTCAGAGATCGACAATTTTGAAACTATCAAACACCCCGCCCACATTGACCTTGGTGAAACCCGACGCTATGATGGTACTGCACCATGGTCCCTTTGGGGATGGATACGCCATGCCCCAAGCAACCGCCGAGGAATGGTGCCATTGCTAATTTCACTTGGAGATTGCAATCATGGCCACCTTAATGTCACATACAAGATAAGTCCCGCTTATGTTCATCTATGTCACTTGGAGGAACGGATGCACACCTGCTCTTACTAAGCAAGCAATGACTTATGACATACTCGGGCTTGTGCAAGATTTCTTTCTTGATTGGTGAGCCTTTCCTCGAGGATTCTTATCCTTTCATGAAATTCTTCTCTCGCCTCCCTCAACTCTTCTCTCAACTCTCCTCTCAACTTGTCCTCCAAATTCTTTATAAGATTTGACTCGCCGCCTCTAGTTCTCTTCTTATTTCTGATATGTGGAAGTCGTCTGGGAATCCAGTTTTCCATGGAACAAAAACCCTTTGCCTCTTGTACGACTGTGGTGTTCTTGTTTCAAGGCTATGGATGTGCATCTTTCTCTCGTCTGGGAAAAAGAGCCATCGCACGATTGTGTACTCAACGCCACCGCAAGATCCGGACAAGTTATTTCACTTATGAAGTCATGGACTAATTACGAAAATTGGTAGTTCGATTTATATATTACCAGCGCTATGCATTTCCTCGTCCGCTGGGTTTACGGGAGACGGCTATGAGGACGTGGCATCCGACTCGCTCTCGCTCTTAGCCGCCTCGCACGCTCATCTGCGGATCGGCGGAAATGGCGCGATACCTCCTCGCCCTCCCCGCCCCATTGCTCTTCTTCCCCAGAGCGCAGCAAAGGCCGAGTCTGTGGGGTGAGTGTTCTTGCTTGCAAGGCCTTGTTTACTTCAATCGCGGACGCATTTAATTCGCTCGTGGTCTTCATCCCAACAAAACGCCCACGTGTCCTCATCAATGAACCCATACTTCGAGTATGGAACCAGATCCTTCTTGACGTAGTCTACGAAAGCGATGCTTAAAGGTCTTCCATGCCTTTCTCGCCGCTAGCAAAGGCATACCGTCCGCACTAGGGGAGCGGATTCTTCCGAATGTTGAATGATGAAAATATTTCCGCTAGCAAGGCATTGCGAGCCTCAATAGTCACCAACCTCCGTGAAGATAGCGTGATCGAACCCGCTCCCTACTATCCCACACATACTCAAATGCATTCGCCGCTTTTTTGGCTTTCTAGGGCCCCATCATTTGGATCGATCTCGTAATGGTATATCGGTCTCTGGCCTTTTGTTTGGTCCTCTTGCAGCATGGTCGATCCTTCTTTTGAGGGCACATCATGTCCTTCATTTATGGATTAGAGGACTACATCTTCTTTACAAGTTAAAATAGTTTCAAAGTAACTAAAAGTGAAGAACAAATAAAATCACATTAGAGTGAATGAGTTTGTTATACTTGCATCTAAAAGAACTAGCCTAAATGGCTTGTTATTAGCCTTTTCAAAGAACTAGCCTAGATGGCTTGTTATTAGCCTTTTAAAAGAACTAGCCTAGATGGCTTGTTATTAGCCTTCTAGCAAAGAAGCTTAACTAGGAGGTTGCTTAACTTAATAAAAATTTCGCAAAGACTCTCCCTAAAACTAGGACATCCACACAATGCATAAAGGTAAGAATACATATGGATTCAACCATTTGACAGCTTAACAAAATAATTGAACAGAAGCTCAAGATCTCACATATGAACATGTACAAGATACTTAATAAAGCAATTAGCATAAAGCTCATATTGATTGTTTGAATGTTCTCAGATGTCAAGTTGTTTTAAAGGCCCTCCTCGCCACAATGGACAAGTAATAGACTAGATTGTGACAACTTTATCTCAATAACAGATTTAATACTTGACAAAGTTAAGTATAAATCTACTAATTGGTTATCTTATATGCATATTCACTAACTAAGCATATAAAGACAGTTTGTAATAGAGCTAATCAAATATATATATATATATATTTTAGATCAAAAGGTTTCTGCTTTTATTCCAGACCATGTACAACCACAAGATGTACAACCACAAAGACCATCTCACATATGAACATGTACAACCACAAAGACCATCGCTTCCTAGCCAACCGTAACAAAGACATTTTAACTAGTTATCTGCATCGGGCTCTAAACAACCGTAAAACAAACATCATCGCCGAACTCACACTAATCAAATATATATATATGAAAGTGAAATTGATCGCTAAGATTTGTTGTCACAATTAGTCTATTCCATCCCTAAATCATCATCAACATTAAGCCCACACGCAAGGTCCCTAAGCCGCAGACGACCGCCCTTTGCAAGTCCGAGAATAATCACGAAAGTGTCCTAGAACTCACTAACTAGCAGAGCAACACCGAAAAATAGAGCAAATGGCCAGCAAAGGCTTCCAGACGAGAAACGGCCTCTAGCTCGATGGCTAGTCCCCGTAAATACTCACGGTTGAAGCCCAAGGGCGACGCCGAGGGGAGGACGCCGAGGGGAGGACGCCGAGGCCGGGAGGACGCCCGGGGGGACGCCGAGGGGGATCGAGGACGCCGAGGGCGGGGGAGGACGCCGGGAGGGGGAGGACGCCGAGGGGGAGGCCGCCGCGGGAGGCAAAACGTCTCAAAGGTTTAGGGTTTGGCGCGCTGTGAATGAGATCTGCAAGGAGATATATAGAGAGAGCACATCATGCATTTGTTCTATAATATAACGGTTCAGGATGATATATCACTGACGGTTCTATAATAGAACAAATGATGTTTAGATATTACGATGTTTAGATGTTATAATATCACGACGGTTCTATAATAGAACCGCTCGTGATGTTGGTGACATCACCGACGGTTATATAATAGAACCGCTCTCGATGTTGATATATCACGCATTGTTAGGTAACATAACCGTCAGGACAAATAACATCACTGCATCGTTATGTTAAAGAACCGCTCTGTGATATATACCGCTCATCGACATTCACTTGTTTGCTCAGCCAATCGACTCTTGTCTCTGTGCACTTTGTTGTATCTTCCGGGAAAGTTGTCTTTAATGTAATATAGATCGATGTGGTTGAAGTGGAGATTCTAATCCTCAATTCAAACCCTAAAATCTGAGAGCAATCACATACAACTATTTCCATATTGCCAAAGTAGACATGATTCTCGTTCTTGTCATCAATTATGTCCTAATGGCCATCTTTGAATCGTATTTGGAATCATATTGATATTAACTAATAAATACGTGTTTTATACTTGCATCTTTTCCATCAATCCAGATGCTTCACAAGCTACTTACAAAGATCATCACAATCATATGTACAAAGCATGATGGGTCGATCATCTTTACAATAGCATTAATGTAATATTATTACACATGAAAATTAGTAAGCATGATGACAATGCACCCTTCTCATAACTACGCCACCACATGCTTATTCTTTGTATGAAAATTAGCCCTTCATGATGATCGACGCTGTGTAGCTTGCTTCCTCATGTTGTTCTTCCGGGACCGTGATGTCATTTCCGATAGGTGGCAACTCATCAAATTGATTGTACTCTTCCTCATCTACTACATTCTCAACTCCGACAATTCTCCTTTTTCCTCAAGAACTACGTGGCGCTTCTTGTTGACGGGTCTGTTACATAGAAGACTTGAACAACTTGGTTAGCGAAAGTACTAATGGTTCATCTTGGTATCCGACACGCTCGAGGTCCACAGAGTGATGCCATTCCTGCCGACCTTCACGGCCGGAGGTGGACCCAACGGCACCAAATAGGGAATCTTGAAAAGTACGAGTCGAGCTCCCATATCTCCTCTATGAACCCATAGTAGGAGCTCCTCGTCAACCCAGCAGTATTATTGAATGCATCTATGCGACACCATCGCTCGGTTTGTGCTCTTCATATCCTCGATCTCTCGTAAAATGTGTACCCATTTAAGTCATATCCTTTCCATGTGACAACCGTAAAAGTTGGTCCTTTGCCAACCATGTCAACAGAGTCATCCGACGAGCTCAAAGGATAGGTCGCCTTCAACCATTTGTTGAACTCAAGGTTATGTTGCCTCGTGATCCAAGACTCTCGCCAGGCCGATTCTTCTTGCCTTAGCCATTGCTTGTGCTCGACGATATAGGTGGACACTACAGCCATGTGTTGCAAAACCGTGAAATGGGCTCGAGCATAATCAACCGAATCAGCGTGATTGCTTTCTTCCGATGGTCCCCATACCGGAGCCTCCTCATGGCGAGATCGAGGCACACCTATTGGTTCGACTCGGGCCATGTAATCGACGCAGAACTCGACGGCCTCTTCGTTGTATAACCTTCGACAATGCTACCCTCCGGACGAGATCGATTCAGACGAAGACTTGAGAATTCCATGTACCTCTCGAACGGGTACATGCTACGAGGAACACCGCCCAAGATATCTTTATCTCTGTCACAAGGTGAACAATGAGATGGACCATGATATCGAAAAATGATGGAGGGAAATACATCTCAAGATTACATAGAGTCATCACCACCTCGCCTTGCAGAGCATCTAGTCCTTCGATCGATGACCTTCGAGCGATTGTGTTAAAGAAATAACACTGCCTAGTGATTGTCTCACTGACCTTGACCGCAAAATACTTCTAATTGCGATAGGAGCATCTGGTCATCAAGACATGACAATCATGAGACTTCATGCCGATTAATTTCAAATCTTCCAACTAAACAAGTCTCTTCATGTTGAGGAGTAACCGACGGAACTTTCACACCATGCAAGCACCGCACGATTCAGCTTTTTTCGCCTTTGACAGAGTATAACAAGGTGTTCCAAGCACGCACGGCCTTTATCGCCTCTTTCGGTGCTAACTCGTGTCTTATGCCCATATCGACCAAGTCAAGCCGCATGCTGATACCATCCTTTGTTTTACCCTTAATGTTGAGTAAGAGACCAATCACGCCGTCACGCACATTCTTCTCACGCATGACATCGATGCAAAGGCTAACTTCTAGGTGCTCCCAAGAAGGTAGGTCCCGCATTATTGATCTCTTCTTCCACATGCTCTTTTCACTGTACTTGATTTACGCCCTTTCCATACACAACATCCAAATCCTTAACAATGTCATGAACATCTCTCCCGCCAAACGCTTTGAGCTGGACCATTTTCGCTCCTTCCGTCAAAAGTTGCTTCATCTTGCGATATGGGTGATTCCTCCAAGGAACCTACTGATGACGCATGTACACGGTTTTATGGGAGTGATTCAACCATAAACTCTCAGATCATCTAGCAAAGGAGTGCAGCTTTGGTTCCTTTTGTACTCCGGCCCGACAGTTAGCAAGGGCAGTGGTAATCATTTATGGTGCGTAACAACAAGCAAAGGCAAAGTAAAGTTCTCTCGCTTGTACGCGATCCCATACGTGTACCCCAGAACTCCACAGTTGTTTTTAGATCTTCCACCAATGGAGCTAGGTACACATCAATATCGCTCCTGTGTTGTTTCGGGTCCTTGGATAAGCATGCATAACATAATGTACTTCCGCTTCATACACAACCAAGGAGGAAGGTTGTAGATACAGAGATTTACGCCAAGTGCTATGCCGCCGCTTCATGTTACCGAAAGGATTCATTCCATCCAGACTCAATCCAAACCTTATATTTCTGATCCGCACCGAATTCTTGAAAGCTCTGCCGATGTTTCTCCACCGATGGAATCAGCAGGTGCCTTAGCATTCCATCATTCTTACGCCCTCAAAGTGCCAACGCAACAGCTTTTGCCTCCTTTGGGTTCGCAAACAAACGCTTCAAACGGGAATTACAGTGCAGATACCATGCCACCTTAGCAGAGGACCTTTTTCACCTCAATGCTCTCGCCATCATCATCTCAATAACTTTACGCTTTGTACCGGATGCGCTGCACACCGGACATATATGCAAGTTTGTGTACTCTTTATGACAGATACAAATGCTTGGACATGCATGTATTCTTTTCTACTTCCATTCCCAAGGACAAAGAACTCGCTGGCTTTGTAGGTGCTTGTCGGCAACTCGCTTCTCTCGAAGCATGTCCGCCAATAGACGAATAAATTGTGAAACTCTTTGTCGGACCAACCGCTGCTTGCCTTCAATTTGAGTAGTTGAAGCACGGATGATAACCTTGTGTATTTCAACTTGCACCGCGAACAAAGGTTTCTCCGAGTCCTCCATTAAGCCCCGAACTGCCCATATTCCCCGCCATCAAGGTTTCTTCGCAGATCGCGTAGCATCTCGATCCAAATTGTCATCGTAACCCGTCCTCATCGAAGCACAATCGATATGATCATCCGACATATCATTGACATCGCCGATTTATATTAACACTACTTGTCGCTTCTCAGATATTATGCTCTTCGCCATGACCGGTCCAACATGTATAGCCCTTTGAAACCCCTTCAATCAAGTGTGCTTCGATCCGCTACCGAAGTTTCAAACATCTTCAGATTTTTAATCAATGCACGGACATGACATGAATTGCACCCCTTATTAAACATATCCTCCTCTCGCAGCTCTTTTGAAAGTGGAGACGCCATTAAGGTACTCAAGACTCAGACGGTTCTCAACAGACATCCAAATTTCGATCCATCTACGCTACACATGTAACACTTAGTGTTAAATATTATGCACTGTGTAGTGCGATGCACACATTCTTAAACTAATTATGCAATTACATACCTTAATTACATCACAAAGAAATAATTAACAAAATTCAAATTAATCTTCAATATAATAATGAAATTAGAACCCATTACTAATCTTAGATCACCAAAAGACTTGAATTGATCTATAAGCTAGATCTAAACAATCTTTAAATTCTATCCTTAACAAGCTAGCTAGCTACATCATGATCGAATATTATATTATGCAAATAGAACCATTACTAGCTAACCTTATTCATCAAAAACCAACACATGGTTCTACAAGCTTAGATCTAAAAATCATCAAATTCCTTCCTTATCAAGCTAGATGTTGAATATAATGCAATTAAAACACATTACTAACCAAATATCACAAACAACATATGGATCAAATACAATTAAGCTAGATCTAACCAAACAATCTTTAAATTAATTCTCTCCTAACCAACCTAGATATATATTGAATTGATGCATGCAATTAGAGAACTCATTACTAACCTTAGATCACCAAAATCAAATGAATCTAATATCACCCTTCAAATCAATGTCTTTTTTTAAAAATCGCCCACTTCGCAGAAACCGCCACTTAGATAGAAACCAAACCCTACAAACAAAGTGGATGGAACGAGGCTCGCTTTCTACCTCGACGGTTTTATCACAGACGGTTTTATATTACAGCCGTGCGTGATGCAAGAAATATCACAGACGGTTTCTAAATATAACCGCTCAGTAATGACTATCAGATATTACAGACGGTTGTGTTATATAACCGTCAGGAAATCCTGCACGGTTTTACTTTGAAACCGCTCTGTAATGAGTATCAGATTATCACGCATTTGCTATATTTTGAAACCGCTCGTGATAGTTGTTACATCACGCGGCCGTAATATAAAACCGCTCAGGATATTAGCATCGACGGTTTGAGTACATAACCGCTCTGTGATATTCCATATTACGCGGTTTTTCAAAACCGCTCGTGATCGTAAGGCCCGATATAAGCCTCGCTGTAGTAGTGGCCAAGACTGTAGAACGTGACATAGTTAGAATGGCAAAGCCTTAAGGATAATTATTTATATAAAAATATATTTATGAACTTCTAAGTTCCCTTGCTTCTATCTTTTCTATCTTAGCATCTTGCTCTTATCTTATCTTTTGTCTAAAATGTTTTACTGATCTTGCCTTGTTTCAAAATTTCATAGATGCTTTGCTATACCTCGCTACTTTGAGAAGGAGGGAGGTTTTTGTGAGGAGTCTTTTTGATGCTTCCCGAGCTAGGCTACACCCATCGCCCGAGTATCAAGTACTTTCTCGTTGTTGGTTATGGCATGAACATGTGGAGGGTGAGAATGCTCATTTTTTTCCAAGGGGCACCAGGAGGATGACTGCCCTCATTACTTCACAATGGAGCGGCAGAAGCTTGGTGATGCTATGTAGGATGAGGCCTATATCCACATGTCTCTTGAGCTTCAAGATGATTATAAGGATCTTGCTGCAACCAGACTAGAGATTTTCAAGATGAAGAAAGCACTGCAGGAGAAGCAGGAGGTAAATCTAGCTACGGGACACCAGGATCAGTTTGCTCCAATGCTGGGCCCATCCACCGTGTATGCACTGGTCACCTCACCTGTGGTGGCTGGAGGAGTGAGAGTCTTAGGATTAAGTTGAGACTCGAGTATCGAGTCGCGACAATAAGATAGCCTTACCCTTTGTAATAAACGATAAGTTTGTGTGCTTAGTTTGGTTCTTATTGTTTGCTGAGTGTGCAGTATGTGTTGCATAGCCCCTAGGCTTTTGTAAGCAACCATACCAAGTTAATTAATAAAGTTGTTAAAGTTTGGGTTTAACCTATTCCCCGCCTTAGAAAATTCTTACATCTTATCTATGCTACTTCTACCTTTCCTAACCCAAGCAACACTCAAACAGATGGTGAACACCCGTAGCAAGGGCCATGATGTTTGTACCTCGTCCGATACAGCAGACACCCCATCAAAACCTCGTTACTCACCAAAGAAAACTAACAATACAAACGAGATGTAAAGGCTACAATTGCCATCAAATGGGACATTATGCAACCAAGTGTCCTCGATAGGCGCCAAACATAGCTCCAGCCCATTTAACCGGGATCACTTCATCAGGCACCAAGTCAAGGTCATGGTAACCCTCGACTCCCGTAACCCCAAATCAAACCGAAGGAGCCATGTGAACCATATCTTCGCTAAAGAAGCACAAGAAGCTCGAGAATGTAGTGATGGGTACGCTTCAGAACTCTGTACCTACTACAATTTTGTTTGATTCTGGTGCATCTCATTCATTCATATCTAAGGGTTTTGTGGAAAGGAACCATTGGGATACAATGAACCTAAAGAACCCTATGATAGTAAAATCCCCGGGAAAAGAAATGATGACTAAAAAGGTATGTCCCAAGCTAGTAATAGAAATTAATGGGGTGAAGTTTCTAGCAAACCTTATCCTATTAGATTCCCAGGGAATAGATGTAATACTTGGTATGGACTGGTTAACCAAACATGAAGGACAAATTAATTGTGCCAACCATACCATATCTCTTGTCAATAAAGATGGAGCCCGAGTATGCTTCTTATCTGACCTTGCCTCAAGACCGACCAATTTGTTGAATCAGTTAAAGGAAATGACATTGGAATCAGTACCAGTAGCAAAAGAATACCCTGATGTCTTTCCTGATGAATTGCCAGGCATGCCACCAGATCGAGATATAGAGTTTGTTATTAACTTAGTTCCTGGCACAACCCCAATCCATCAGAGACCTGCAGGATTACTACAACCGTTAAAAATTCCCGAATGGAAATGAGAAGAGATAGGAATGGATTTCATTACTAGATTACCAAGGACTCAATCTGGATATGATTCAATCTGGGTTATAGTTGATTGTCTGACTAAATCTGCTCATTTCATTCCTGTTAAAACCACCTACACCGGAGACAAATTGGCAGAGTTGTACATGACAAAGGTAGTGTGTTTGCATGGAGTACCCAAGAAAATTGTGTTGGATAGAGGTATTCAGTTCACCTCAAAGTTTTGGCAAAAGTTGCATAGTTTATTGGGTACGAATCTTAACTTCAGCACAACATACCATCCACAAACAAACGGCCAGACCGAAACGGTAAATCAGATTTTAGAAGATGTGCTCAGATCCTGCGCTTTGACAAACAAGACAAGTTGGGACAGGAGTTTGCCTTATGCAGAGTTTTCATACAACAATGGGTATCAATCAAGTATTCAGATGTCACCTTTCGAGGCATTATATGGACGCAAGTGTCGAACACCACTTTATTGGAAGGAAACCGGAGAAGGAAAAGTGTTTGGACCAGATGTACTCAAGGAGGCCAGAAGAACAAGTGAGGTGGATCCAAAGAAAATTAAAAGTCGCTCAAAGTCGAAAAAGCTAATACCGATAACCGACGTCGGGACCTGAAATTTGCCGAGGGCGACTTTGTGTATCTGAAAGTTTCACCAATGAAAGGAATCAAACGATTTCGGGTTAGCGGAAAGCTTGCACCTAGATATATTGGACCGTTCAAAGTTTTGGCCAAGAGGCGAGGTGGCGATCAATTGAATTACCACCACAACTAATCGACGTGCATGACGATTTCACGTGTCTCAGCTTGAAGAAATGTCTCGTAATTCCGTAAGAACGGATGTCTTTTGAGAAATTAGATTTAAAAGAAGACACGTCAGATCTAGAATATCTAGGGTACCCCACAAAGAAAGTATACATCTATTTCAAGATCGTCTTTCTCTCAATCATACGGACATGGCAAAGAAGACTAGCAATGATGCAGTAGTAATCAAGAGGGTATTACCAAAGTCTCCGTCCCTCACGGCAACACCGAATATTGGATGAAACACAAAATGGGCCATTCTAGGCCATGTTCTGACTAAAGGCCTTACCAGGTCACGAAGGATCCCCGGCCTAGGTCAAGCCCACCGAGAGAACTCCGACCTAGACCCGGTCCCACGCCCCGCCACTCCAAATTTAGACCGGTCCGATGCCTCAAGCAGTTCGACCGAGGTTCGGGTCCGACGCCCCCACAGCTCGACTGCCTCGACCGGCCCCGCCGAGCTTCAACTCCGCGACCTCCGCCACGTCGACAGTCGACGACAAGCTGGTCACCTGCCCCACGGACACGACGGCCATGCCGAGGCGGATGTCTCCTTCCCAAGGCGGTCAGGGGGGCGCCAGAGTCAAGCGCCCGTCCCTTCACGTCGTCGCTGTCTGACAGGCGCACAGAGGGCAGGCACGCACCTTCCCAACGGAACACTGTCTGTTATGTCTACCAACCCGGGCGTGGGATGGACAACAACTGTCAGCGCCATTTACCAGAGACCGGACTCCGGCGTAGTATACCCTACCATTTTTCTCCAAACTCCGTGTAACCTTGCCCTCCGCATATATAAAGGAGGCAGGCTTTTAGGAAGGGCTTCCCACTTCAGATTCGTGATTTGGCAATCAATTCGCGTTTGCAATCGAGTCCTCATCCGACTCGTGAACGTTCTTAGCTCCGAGCTCTCGAGCCTTCGCCTCTCACTGGACGAGCTCAAGGCTCGTCTTGAGCCTCGCTTGTAACCTAGTGCGTACCATCGCGCTTCAAGCAATCTGAACCACCACCATAAATCGGACGAGGGATATTCAGCCCGAACCAGTATACATCTTGGGCTCCCTGAGTCAACCATCAAGGAGAGAGAACGCGTGGCCCCTTGACTTACAAATTTACTTGCCGGGTACACGAAACACCGACAGCATGCCAGATCGTGGAGTAGGCATGGTTGGAGCCACAGGGGTCCTACAGGCGCAAGAGGGGGCTTCCATTATGGTTGTAGCCATTTGGCGGTGAAACCTCAGCGGGCGTGACTTAGTTAAGATGTAGCTAGAGAAATGGCCTTGTGATTTTCACTTGGGGTTATATGCCAAAGGAAGTGTATGACCAAAAAGAGTGAAATATCTCTCAAGGGTAAAGCGTGCAAATTTCGCAGAGTAAACAAACTATTCAATATTGTACTCCACAACCAAGGGTGGACAAAGGGCGTTGTCACATGGTAGATTTTAATTTGGTTTCAAAATCAGATTTTTATAAAATGAAGTACGGTTGGAGCCGTGAATGTTTTGATTTGATAAAGACCGCGGTTGGAGCCGTGAATGTTTTGATTTGATATAAGTCCGTGGTTGGAGCCACGAGGAAAAGATTTCAAAAGAATACCACGGTTGGTGCTGTGAAAAAGTATTCTTAAAATAAAACCATGGCCAATGTCGTGAGTTGGTTTGTGTTTTGTTTTTCCACTAGTTGGAGTCAGGTCTCAAAAGTTTGAAACTCTTATTTCTTAAAAGAAAATACCTTTGAAAACCGCTCTTCAAAATTCCGTAATAAAATTTTAAAAATTAGCTTTTGGCAAATTAACCAATTCTTTCCCTTGAATTAAACTACATACTGCATTTCTTTCCGGACTTGTTGAGTATGTTGCATACTCACCCTCGCTTTTCATTGCGGGGCTGCTTATTCCATAAAGCAGATCAGGAGATCAAAGATAGCTATCCAAGAGCCTACATTCCACCGTTCGACATCTGTGATGAAGGCTTTGAAGAGGAGGATCATCCGGACGTCTAGGATCGCGTTTTCCCATCATTGCTCTGTGGTGTTTTAGACTTCGCTTCAAGTTTATTTGCCGCTTAATGTTTCACACAGTATGACCCACGGGTCCAACTTTGGTAATAATGGGCCATGCTCGGCAAGATCAATTAAATTTTTATTTATCGCATGGTTATGGTCCATATTGTTATGATCTGTGTGTACTAGCTATTGATCCAGTGGACTAGTACAGTAAACACGCTTGGGGCCGTGATCCTTTTATGGTTCCGACAACAAGACGAGGAGGTCGTGGGTCCCAAATCGTGGGGAAGGGTAGAAGGACCGACTACAGGGCCAGGCACAGAGAGACAGAGTGAGGTGAGAGGCGCGGCGCGCGGCATCGCTGTGAAGCGGGAAGACGACTCGATTGGGCGATCGAGCGACGGGAGAGGAAGAAGAAATGGGGAAGGAGGGCTCACAATGAGCCTTGGTCGGGAAAGAAATGGACGAGAGAGGGAGTGGAGGAGCATGGTGGTTGGGAGAGGCCGGAGACGAGGAAGAAGGAGCTGGCGCGGGCGGAGGGAGGCTGGAGAGGGAAAAAGAGGTAGCGGGGGAGGAAAGGGGTGCTGCAGCGAGCTCGGCATGGAAGAAATGGAGGGAAGGGGGGCTATTTATAGGGCTGGAGGGAGGAGAGAGGGACTCATGAGGGACTGGGCGGTGACGGAGGAGACTAGACGGGGCGTGACGGTGATGTCGGTGACAACGACGCGATGGGGAAAGCATGGTCGAGTGGGATTCGCGGGCGAGGTGACAGGGCGATGTGACGGGAGTGACGGGGGCGTGGGGTCGTCGTGGGGAAGAAGAAGGGGGGGTGTGCTGGCGCGGATTGGGTTGGGGGGCGAGGGAACTGGGCCGGAGATGCTGGGCCGTGGAGGAGGAAAGGAGACGGACCGGGGAGAGGGAATGGGCTGAGGGGGCGAGGCCCAATCGGGAAAAGCAGGTCGGACCGAAAAGCTTAAAAGGAGGGGAAGGCGGAATTCCAAAAATGGAAGGCGGGAATTTGGGGGACCTTTCCAAAAAGGGAAATTGATTCAAAGAAGCCTAAATAAAATAAAATAAAAAACTGAATAAAAGCCAAATAATTTAAATAAGCTCATTTTGAAAATTTTTGGGTGTTTCAGTAAGTAACTGCAACTAGTGGTGTAGCCCGTATCGCTTTCGTTTCGTTTCATATTTAATTCCTTTCCATTAGAAATTAGAAATACTGCAAAGGAGAAAAGCTGGGAGTTAGGCATTGGATATGACACTTCAAACTGCTGCTGTACAATGTGAGACATGCAAATTTCAGGCAGGAACAAAATTTATTACGTTGACTGTACTTAACTACCCCCATTAGATATTATTTAGGGCTTGTACAATGGTGCAGACGGCTGCCGTCTGCAAGTGCTTTGAAGATCGCACACAGACAGCAGAAGAGACAGCTCGTACAATGGCTTGTCTATTAGGGTGTCTGTGTACTATTTAATTTATGCAATGCCTTTATTGCTCCATGTTGATCAAGCATACATTGGATCTTTGTAGCCATTTTGTTGCATGTTTAAGAATACATTGAGTGCAGTTCACACATTCTCATCGACGCATCATATCTTCAGTTCAATACTTGAAGCCTGTAAAACTTTAGTTCATTCAGCAGAACAGCCACCGAGATCTTTTTTTAGAGAGAATTATATTGACTCACATTGCGTGGGTACAGGCTCTAACCGTCTAGGTGCAAATATAGAGCCAACTAACGGTGTGTAAGGGCAATCCCAACCCATAGTTTTCATGAGTGGTTTCTAGAGGAGAGATAGTGCAATAAATATTCGCTTAGACCTAGTCTCTCCAATGCATAGTTTCTATAGTAGTTTCTATGTACAGAAAAATTTAATGACTTCACACATGCATCGGATCCAGGAGGAAGGGGATGGAAACCACGATTCTGCTCCCAACGCAAATTGTCTAGTTTTTTAAGATCGGTCTCACTGGAGGACTTAGTTTCCTGCATGAGAAACCATTTCCCTCTCTCACCTCAATAACTCTATTGCCATGTCACCAATTTACTTAAGTGGCAGCTCTATTAATACTATGAAAACTAGCTGACATGGAGCATTGGGACTACCCTAAGGTTCGTTCTCAATAAAAAAGGTTACTGCATTCAATTGGTGCAGCAGAGCACCAACAACCACTTGGGAAAAAAAGTGGAGACAAAAAAGCAGCTTCGTCTCCATTATCTAGTAATAATTGCATCGATGAATTGCAATTATATATAAATACACACATATAGCCGGAATGGGGAACCATAATTTTAAATAGCTGAATTTAAGCTATATTTAGGTATATTTTTTATAAAATTTAGTTTTAGGGTATATACTTATCCATAACAATTTAAATGAAACACACACCTTTGAAAAAAAATATACCACTACTACACATAGGCTTATATTAAACGTCTCATCACAAATGGTTTTGATAAACCGACTGTGATGAGGAATATCACTAACGGTTCTACAGTGCAACTATCACTACCAACATCACAGATGGTTCTATAGTATAAAACCGTCTGTGATAAATCTTGTAGATATCACAGACGGTTCTAACTACAAACCGTCTGTGATACGAATGAGACCTATATAAAAATATCGAAGTTCCTTGTACAGATCTTATACCACTTAGCGCATTTCGCCTCCTCCAAACCCTAGCCCCCTGTCGTCCTCCTCCTTGGTGACCTCCTCTCGGCGACCTCCCGGCGACCTCCTCTCCGACATCCTCCCACTCAGTGGCCTCCTCCCCGACCTCCTCCCTGACGTGCTGAGGTTCTAGGGTTTGGAGTGACTTGATCTTCCTTAATCTATGCTCATGTGGTTGTTTTGGATGGTTGTTGGATTTCTGGGACAACAGCGATCGTGTTGTGCTTTGCCCTATCTTCTGAACAACTCTAAGTGTTGTTTCTTTGTGAGTAACTCTAGATTGCTCCTTCTTTTCTATTGTTGCCTGTGGGATTGCTCTGTGATGAGATTGGGTAGACTAATGATATTGACTGTCAACTTTGTGAATAAGGCTTTTAATTAGTAGACTTGCATGCTAGAAAGTCTTGATTACTTCACTATCTTGATTAGTAGTTAATTCTTATATGTTGTTTTTTCTCAGTCAGTATTGCTTCATGCATGTTCATGCTAAGTTAGATTGGCTTGTAAACTGATCTTTACCTGGTATCATAATCTGGTCATTGACTATTGATCTGATTAAGTAAAACTGCTAGCTTCTGATCTGAATATTTTGTTACCTGGTTCGATTGGAAATCTGATAGTTGTTGATTAGAATTTAATCTGATAGTTTAGTTAATAAAGGAATCTTGTGATCGACCAGGTTATAATCTGTTATTTGTCAGTAAACCTTGTAATCAATTTTTTGTTGTGCATGTTAAGGTGGTAAAGATTAGATGCCTTATTCACTTAATTGATTGTCTGGCCCATTTGTGATTGAAATTGAAGATCTAGAATCTTCAATTAAACCCTAATATGAGAGCAATAGAAATTAAATTCTCATCATAGTGGAGGCATGATTCATTGCATGGATGTCATAATAAGTTTTCTCTTGATGATTATGACTATGTGTCACATGTTAGAATAGACATCTTAATAATCTACATTGTAAAAATAGATGACATGAAAAAGTTGTTAAAAGCTAAACAAAAACTAAAGATAGAGATCGAACAACTAAAGAGCAAGTTTGAGATGACATAAAAGATTTATGAGATTAATCTTTAAGCAGCCCGACACCTGAGAGCATGAATCGTTTCTATCTTTCTTACCTAGTCCAATTCTCTAGCACACTACCGCTTGTGATCCTTTTTTTTCCCTACACCCCCCAGCAGAATTTCCATCGTTAGTATCTGTTGTTTGAAATTTTTATCTACTTAGATATTTTTGTAACGATATTTATGAGGCATGACCAGTTATAGATTTAGTAATTGAATATCTAAACATCCTAGATGCATCGAAGTAACAGTTTGTCTGATCAGGATCGTTTTAAAATATAAAATTTTGTAGCACTTTCATCTCTTTTTTATTATAATATTGATGGATTCTAAGACAAAATCCATTTCATTTCACAGTTCGTCATGAACGCTGTCATGCGTTGATTTTTCGCTTCACTTCACTCTTATCCCCGAACGAAAATACCATAGACAGAGCTTATTGAATTATAGAGTTTATTAAGTCATTATAGAGAGATATTGATTTGGTGTCCAACTTAACACCGATACAAGGTCCACGGTGTTATAGCGGGGCGACGCATATGATCTTGATCTGAGTGTCCTCCTCGATACAGCCGCGGGGGCTCCACGACCAATGGTATATGATTCAACAGTACACAATAAAAATGTTTAGATTTTTAAAAATCGTGCATTTGCACTTAATATTCCTTCGTCGGTCTATCAAAGCCGAAAAGGTTTGTATACGGCTCTGTTTATTTGGACTTTTTTTATCGGTTTAAAAGTCAAAAGATAAAGTCTAAACAAATAGGTAGCTTTTTATCTGGATTTTTCAAAAGTTATAAGTCTCCATATAACTAAAAATCAAAAACCATCCGATAGAGGTTTTTTTAGCTTATTGTTGGTTGGTTTTAGACTAATACCACTAAAGTTAGAGTAAAATTACCCATCTCTATTATATACAAAAATTATTAACTTTTAAGCTGTTTAAACTAAAAAAAACTAACCTTAAACTATAAACTAAAAAACCTAAACCTAAACAACGCGTGTTCAGATATATGTCGTGCCATTGTCGGTCCGTGACACACGTGACATGCGTACGTTTGGACTCGGACTGACCGGCCGACCGGCGAAATAATGGCCCCCTTCGTTTTAGCTTAAATGCATCTTCTGTTTAAAATGAAAGCGGATTGTGCGCCGAACAGTGGGATTCTAGACAGCTTTTTTAAGAATCAGAATCTGATTTGTACACAGAATCAGAAACTGTCACCCACTTGATTCTGTGGATTCTGACTCAGATTCTGCGAGTTCCACCTCCCACGAGTCATCGCAGGCACAAGGACTTCCGCCATAGTCCCTAGGCCCCTCCACCACTCTCATCCATTCATCCGTCACCAACGTCGATCAACAAGCAACACAGACAATCAGGATTGCCGAACGACCAGATTCTCCAGTCAACAGATTCTTCAAACAGCCACTTCTTCAGACAGCTGAATATAATCCAGAATCTACATAATCAGAAGCTGTCCCGAAGGGGCCATTGCTAGCTAACTACAATCGTTTGACCGAATGCGTTAAACTGGATCGATCGCCGCGAGAGAGAGAGAGAGAGAGAGAGAGATAACAGGTGTTATGTCAGTAGCAAGGAAGAAAACAAATACTTTTTCAGCGGCAAATTAAGGATCAGGCTAACTTTTAATTAGTCGCAAATAAACAGGGTAGCAAATTTTAAAACATCATATTTTACACTCTTTTATGTAAATTTAAAATGACTGTGAATATATTCATAGAAAGTAATATATTAATATCCGAATGTATTTTGGACTTAATAATTAGTACAAATTCTAATCGAATGAAGATAAAACTTTGAAATATGATCTATATAAGGATTAAGAGTGCAATTCGGTTCATATCATGCTCTCCATGCATATGTACATCCAACGTGCCTCAAAACACTATGGACATGGGCTGTGTTTGGTACAACTCGGATCTGATGAAGCTGGGTATTCTTAACTCCATCAGATCCGTAGAGTTGGAGTTGTGAGTATATTAAGAGTGTTTAGATGGGTCATCTTATTTACATTTTAGACTAAAAATATAAACTTAATTCACTTTATTTTAGCCTACAAATTTCAGATCTGAGGTGAAGTTGGGATCTGGAGCTTTACCAAACAGGGTCATGGTCACGAAGGGAAAATTTGGTTAGATGAATCATTAGATGATGAGATTTTTTTTACCATGACTGTCACCTAGAATTAACTATACAGACCTCAGCACAGTAACTAGCAAAACAGCGGACTTTTTCGATGTTTTCTTAGTTACTATATCAGATCTGAGTTGTTCTGCATACTTTATGCCGTGATATTCTCTCCGTCGCAGATAAGTAAGACCACATGGTGGCTCGGCGCAAAGTGGGCGATCAGCCCCACTTGCCAGCGAAGCGGCACACGGGCGGCCTAGCGAGTGTGGGCGATCACTCGCTTTCACGGCGCCGACCTCAGAGGCGGCTTCGGCAGTAAAGGGCGATCAAGCCCTACTGCCGGGCGCCGCCCCCGAGGGCGCCTAGCGAAAGCAGCGGCGATCAGCCCTCGCGCCGGTGTCGGCCCCATAGGCGGCTGGCGGGCGGCGGCGATCAGTTCGCTGCCGGGCGCGGCCTCCGTGGTGGCTCGTGGAGTGTGGGCGATCAGTTCGCCACAGCGCCGCCCACGTGGTGGCCTAGCGAATAGGCGGGCGCTCAGACCCCTCTCGTCGGGCCATGCGGGCGACTAAAAGAATGGGAAGAAGGCTTCGCCTCAAAATCTCCTTCCCCGACACCGTGTCGAGCCATTGATCATGGAAGAATTTCATTGCCGACACTCGACGACGCCCATCCTCTAACGCCTCTCACCTAACCCGTTGCAGGAATGTCACATCCCGGACGGACCGGGCAAAGCCATACAACGACATTAAATGGGGTTTGAAGGACAAGGCTACAGTGATGGGTGTAATAAATGAGTCATGGTTCAGTATGATAAGACCACAGTGATGGTTGTAATAAATGACTCATAGATCAGTATGATGTCACCCCCTCACCTGCTCGAGCCAACCCAGCCTATATAAGGGAGCTCTGGTGCATGGAGAAGGGATCCAAACCCAAGAGGTCGAAAGACTTAAAAAAGAGCAGAACGAACCGAAAGAGCCATTGTAACCACCTCCATATTTTCTGAACAAAGATCCAGCAGGATGTAGGGCTATTACCCACACTGGGGGTCTGAACCTAGATACATCGCTGTGTTCGTGTTCTTTGATCTGTTGATCCCCGGGATCCCTCGTGCGAGAGTCATTAGGGTTTCCGACCGCGAAGATGCCCTCTACCAAACCTTAATCTCCATCCTTGGGAGACACCCCGTCTGTTGACAGGGTCCTGTCTAGCGAAATACGCTGACAAGAGTGTTCCAGCAGAACAATAATTAGAGACATACAATGGAATTTCTTATTACATTCTATTAGCCACGCAGGGCTATTGTCCATTACATTACCTTAATTTACATAGACTTGATTACAGCAAAAGATATAGATATCTAATATAACCTCCTATTTCTCGAGGGTTTACTAGAGCTGGGGTGTGGCCTACTAGTCCCTCTACTGCTCCTGATAGTAGTAGTAGTCACCCTCTGATACGTCTTGGTCCTACGCACAATCCTCACCCCAAACCTCGAAAGGTTGTCCATATGACTCACCTTCAAAGAAAAGGGAGGATTAAGTAAGGGTAAGTACTAAGTACTCAGCAAACAATATTATACATGAATGCAAAAGTGAATTTTCCCTCCCATATTAATCACACCTAATCTAACTTCACCCAAAACCATTTTTCTCAAAATATTCCTTCTACAACAATTAAGCTTTGATTTAAAGGGTTGGTTGATTTTATACTTTTAGAAAACTCTACTAACACCATATATGAGATAGCCAAGGCTTCCATAGTCTCTAATCCAAGAGACTGGTTTGAATTCAAGATTTTTACCTACGCAGGCTTGTATCACTTTATCCGTAGTGATATCCACAAGAGATGCCCCAGAACGTTTATCGCTACTTTAGTATTAGTTCTGCACCCTACACTTCGAGTCTGCGACACCTATCCCAGGCTGTCACACACTCCAAGACATAGTTGTACTCCCTCTCAACCATAGGTACACCATTGGCTTCAAATATACCGCCATCCAATTAGTCCCACACCTTTGGGGGCATACTGGCCTTTTCCAAAGAGCACCCTTTATATTTACCCATTGTGGAGAAATCTAATAACTTCGTAGGACAACCTTTTCTGGCCGATTTCACACATTATGGTTGATAATAGATTTATGGCTCATTGCCCAAGTGTTAGTTTGTTAAAACTTATATTATAACCCATGTAGAGAACCCCACCGGCCCACATCCTTCTCATCGGCATCCTCTACCATCCATATTAGCACACGCCATCCTAACTATTAGCTAGATTTATAAACCCAACAATAGCTCCAATTTATCCTTTCAACAGTTCATGCAAATTAGCAAAGAATGCAGGTTCTGATTTTGTCCTGAAAATTTATAATCTATTAATCTACAGCAATTTATTAAGTACGAGTTAGGTGTCCAACCGGTCCAATATTTATATGCTCATTTTCATGGATCTAATGGTCTCTATTTAGATGCCATGCATGCTCCATTTTTATAATGAACAAAATAATCATTTAATGCCACTAATGTTGTTATTTCCTGGTTTTATGTGCATGCATGCATATCTAGTTTCATAGCTGACCTCTAATCATCTAATGCAAAATGTGCTAATTTGACAGTCAGCATGCAACTTATCTACTCATTTTCCAAATTTCTTCACTTTTCTCCTTTTTCTTTCTCTTCTTTCTTTTCTTTTTTTTCTTTTTCCTCCTCTCCCTTTCTTTCTTTTCTTCCTGGTCTCTGCCGAATCCTTTCTTCCCTCATTCTTCTCGGTCCTTCTCTAGATCGAGCTTCCTAGTGACTCCCTCCTCCCAGTGACTGCTCTCTCCTGGCGATGCCTCCCTCCAGCACCGACGCTGTCTCCATCTCCCTCTGCTGCTGGCGACGCCTCCTCCCTCTCCCTCTCCCTCTCCCTCTCGGCCGGCGTAGTTCCCCTCCAGCGTTGCTCCCTCCTCTTCCCTCTCGGCTGCTCGGCCGGCTACGCCTCTCCAGCGCTAAGCTCTGCCTTCCCCTACCTGGCCGACGCCTCCCTTACTTGGCTGACGCTGCTACTCCTCTCCCCATGAGCTAAGTCTCCTCTACCCTATCTGTTTGCTCTAGCTATTGGTCTCTAGAATCGATTGCTACTTCAATAGTTCTAGGTTTTTGTAGCTAGTACTAGACTACCACTTACTTGCTTCCTGTTGGTTTGGTACTAGAATGTTGTGGTTGCTAGGGTTGAAGCAGTGCAGAAGTGGTAGTATTGTAGAGGTGGCCGAATCCTCTAGCTTCTCTTATTGCTTTGCTCCTACTTTAATCTTTGCTGACTTTCTCCTCCTCCTGATTCTTGGCTCCTTGATCTCTCTCTATCTCTCTGCTTGGTTGCGGTTTTTGGTTGGATCCTTGACTGAAAGGTGAGAAGGAAGCAATAGTTCGATTGATAGGATCTCTTGATTGGATGGAAATGGCTGGTTGATTGTATCTGGAGATGGTTTGATGTGGTGTTCGGTTGGGGGAATGATGGGGAAAAGGAAGGCACTTGCTACCCTGGGTTATGGTTGCAATGCAAAAGAGGAAATGAATTGGCTGGCTTGCTCTCGGTTGGGGTGATGAAATAGGAAGTGAATGCTCTGGATGAAGAAGTGCTGGCCTTGAGTTGATAAAAGAGTGCTAGCTTTGGTTGTATCAACAACATTGGTGCTGTGTGAGATATGGCACACCCTCAAGGCACACCTCTTATCCCTTTCCTGAATACTGCCTCTACACTCCTGCCATTCACTATTTTACTTCCTCCTATTTCATTTCTTCACCCCTTTTACTGCCAGCAAACACCATGCAACTCCCAACATGCAACTGCCAATACACTACATGCATGCAGAGATAATATTTTACTATATACTGGTGCACTGCATGCAATTGCCTTGATGCTCATTAGATTACTAATCCCTATACTCATGCTTAATGATGATTATACTTAAGCTTAATGATGGTTACTAATAGTGCTTATGCTTAATGATGGGATGATTTAGGGAGGGTCCTCACACTCTAGCTAGTACTTACATGCAGTATTTGAAGTCTCATGTCTCTGAAGCTAAGCTATGTGTTGAATGTTGGTGATAAGTCATGAAGTCATTTGATTTGATGCCCCTTTGTTCACATTTTGCTGGCCAAAGAACATGAAGCTAAGCTATGTGTTGTTGATGAGAATTGCATGAAGTCATTTGATGCCCATTTGTTCACATTTTGCTATGCAAAGAACACCCCTTGAACAGCCCTATGAACCATGTTTCCCCGTGTAACTAAATCATTTTGCTTCATAATGTAATGTTATAGTAGAAACACTTTGGGAGATGAATCATGAATAGAATTTTCAGTGCTGTTTGTACCTGCGAGAAGAGCATCAACTTGATGCATGTATGTGTATTTGTAGTACCACTATTACCTTTGTGATGATACCCTCACTGTGTTCACGATGAAAATGGTAACTGTTTATTTGTTTAATTATATTTAGTAGCAATGAATGACACCCGCAAATGGTATTAGTTATGCAAGTATTGATACTTTTATTGTGTTGTTTTAACAGATAGAAGATGTTGACGTGGTGTGGGAGCATAGCGAGAAGTTGGGTGCTGGATTTCGATGCAAGCACTATCTCAAAGAGAAGAAAGGAGGCGGTGCGACCCGATTCAAGCAGCACTTGGCAGGACGTGGTACAGGTGTCGTCCATTGTAGTAAAGTTTTAGCAGACATTCGTGAGTACTTTCAGCGTGAGCTAGACAGGACGAAGGATAAGAGGAAGGAAAGGGGAGATGAGATGCTGAGGAAAGAAGCAGCAACAGCTGGAAATTCCACATCGAGGCGAAGTGTATACTCAAAGTACACGGGTGATGCTGATGAGGAGGCCCAACTCCAGCATGTCATGGTTGCCTCCACCATACCAAGAATCCAATGATAGCAGCTCGAAGACAGACACCGATGGCGGTGACAATACCCCCATACCTGCCACGCACCAATCAGAAGAGCCTCAACCCATCGAATCTATAAGGAAGTCGCAGCACACTCATGTAACACAGGATAGAGATCATGACGCTCCTCAATCATAGAGGACAACTATTAAGGGAAAGGAAAAGGGCTCACATGCACCACAGGATAGCTATGCACCACAAGACAGCTCTAGTTTCTATGGCGTCGCTGAGATGCAAGGGAGCTATAGCTCATATAGCATCTATGACTACTCCATCCCCGATGCTCATGCACGACTTCCCACGCAATAGGTCTACGAGTGGTACGACCTTGAGTTTTATGCCATATTGTATCAACAATGGCAAACGACAAGCATATGGATGGGGCAAAGCTGGCACGATTACAAGGCAGAGTTGCTAACTACACGAGGATTGTCCTTGATGTCCACCGAAGAATACAACGTGGCTAACCAAGTATACACACAACAATACTACCCGTAGCCCCGAAGGTAATATTTCATTTGCATGTTTCATTTCATTGCAACTTGATATTATACTAACATAGTGTCTATACAGGTCCAACATGGCATGTGTGTGGGAAGGGCGACAAAAATATGCCAACCTTACAACTTCAAATGGAAGGTGTCGTGCCCCGAATTTTCACGGATTCGGACACTCTGTGTATGCCGTACTAGTCCAGGATCACGCTAGTACACACAGGATAAACAGGTTGAAGTACCACAATCATACACAATGAAATAAATAATAAAGTACTTCAAGCATAATATAGTCGAGTTACATGACCTTATGGTCGCCTTACAATAATTCACACGCAGGCGATAAATATCATCAAGATCAAGTTCATTCAATGGAAGCAAAATACGATAGCGAACCACTCCTAGCCACAAAGCTACTAAGTGCGGCTCAACCCTTAATCCTCCCGCCTTCGATTTAACTCTTCATTCCAAGCCGCACGGCTTCTTCTTCTTCGAGGTTTTTGTCGATGCAAGGGTGAGTATACAACATACTCAACAAGTCATGCACAATGCGCTTCTATTACTACATGCATGGCTTATTCCAAAGGAAAGGCTTAATTGGTTATTTTGCATAAAGCAAAGATTTCTTTTAATAGGTAATCCTATTAGCTTAAAAGCGATAAAATCAGATATTAATAATTAATTCCTCAATTCTTTTTCAAGAGTTTTGGCACACTGACCCTAGTTTCATTCACACGCCTTTTGGCACACACCACCCATTCCATATTTTTATTTTGAGAATCTACCCTTGATCAGAATCATGAGCAATGTCCATCATCATGACACGGCTATTCAATAGATTCACACACACACTCGCAGAGGTTGTACACTTTAGCCACAGGATACGATGCTCACCTCACAAGCGATTGATTGCAACAAAGTCTTTCAGAGACTAACATTTAACCGTTGAACCCTCCGACATTTCCTTCTAACACTTCCCTCACTCGAGTCAAGTTTATACAGGCAAGTACTGCTGAATGGGTACCAAGCCGTAGCACAGTACGCTTCCACAGCTTGCAATCGATGTACACCGTCACCCCGAGGTTTCAAAGGAAAGAGGTTAGAAACCTACTTAACTAGGTCCGTCCCATTCCAGACAAGTGGTTGTACACGGAACTCAGTTCAAAGGCTCGCAAGGTTAAGTCCTTAATTGTCCCGGGCAAGACATCCATTTTATACATCTTGGCACACAGCCTTCACAATCTTTCATACAACCCGTTGCCACACAGGCCCGCCTGGCACGAAGCCTTCTTGCCACTTGCCCCGGTCCAAATCATTTCCCACCCCACTTTTGTATTTAAGCAACACATGCCATTTTCCACGCCATTTCATGAATAGCACCACACAGGTTACTATCCTAATCCATCACATGACATAATCACACTTTTTCAAAAATGTGTTCCATAGTTGTTTAGTCAATATTCATTTGCTATTTGAAAGACATTCAACGCATATGAGCAAGCTAAGCGACTAATCACGGTCTAGCCTCCCGTGTTGGCATCATATTAGTATCCAACATAATTTAAACATCCTAGGGTGACAAGGTGTTCAGGGCATATAACGACATTAATAAGGTGGCATAATCCAATTGGTATTTTAGCTACCTTTCCCACAATAAGCAATATCATTTCTAATTAATATAGCATGCATACATTGAATCGAAATACATTTTTAAAATCTAGGGGCAATATGGTCAAAGCATGACTTGCCTTCGAAAAGCAGATGAGCTTGATCTGAAATCATGACGGGTTTCGAATTCTCCCCATGCAACTTCCAAGAACTCCTGAGTCTACTCAGACAAGCAAGCACACAATAAATACACTAAAACAGACAGCAAGATCAACTCTAAAAATAAAATAAAATTCACCAATAAATAGTTCAAATTTTTTAAAAAATTTGGGCACTGGAATCACTCAATTCCGAGTTAAAACGCAAAAGTTATAGCCTTTACAATATTCTGAAAATCCATAAAAGAATAAACCGAATTATTCATCTATTTTCCACCGATTTTACGGCTATTTTCTCTCGGCCGACACGTGTTAGCACCAGAGCGAGCCACGCCGCCTCGCCATCGACAGTGGGCCCGGATGACGCCATGCCGACGCCAAAGACTCCACGGCGGTCCTCCCATCGACAAGTGGGCCGGTGAATGTTGCTCGCCCCACACGCCGCCGATCGACACGCCGAGGAAGCATCAAGCCACATCTACGCGCGTTTCCGGACTGTTGGATTCGAATCCGACGGCGGAAAGACTACCCGAGCGGTTCACTGTTAACGAGCCTACGTGGCCTCGCCTCGAGCGTCGGATGAAGATCAGACGGCTATGGGAGCTCGCGAAGAGTCGAAGAAGAAGCGGCGGTGCTCGTTGCCGGAGTTGAAGAAGACGACACGGGCGACGGCGTTTTCGAGCCTCTCCGGTGGAATGAAGTGGCCCAACGGGTGCGGCGTGACGCAAGGAACTCGGAGAGGGTCTTGGCGACGGCGGAGAGCGGCGAACGACGGCGAGATGCGACGAAAACCGAGGCGGGGAAGAGTGGCTACTACGGCGAGCAAGTGCGAGAGCTACGGAGGGCGAGAGCACACGAGAGTTGAGGCGAAATGAGCGGGGTGAAGTGCTGAGCACGGAGATATACCCCACTCGCTCGGACATGCCTCGGACAACGCGCACAATCTCTGACAATATCTTCCCCCTACATGACGGCGGCAAGACAAGGTGCTTCATTCCGAGACTGCGACGATTATCGTCACCGTCCGATCAAGATCGGACGGTATGAGAAGGATGCGCGATTAGAGTTTTCCATCAAGATGAGCACGGTGTTGGGCCGCCAACATCAGAGCTAAGGAATTTCGACTTTTTCAATAAAAATAAATGCGTAAATTCAAGGTAATTGTTTAGGACACTAAAATATTCAAAAATTCTAGAAAAATCTAGAAAATATTTCAGAGCATTTTGAGCCTAAATAAAATATTGGTTTTAATTTTTGATAATTATATTTTCTGGTATTTAATTACTCAAGGAAAATGATATAAATAAATTCCAATTAAATCCAATAAATCCCAGTAAAAATTAGATAAATTCAATTAAATGCAATTAAATGCAAATAAAGGTTGATTACTTCATAAAAATTCAAATAACTCCAAAATTTAAAATTTGGCCAAATTTCGGATGTTACAAACCTACTTCTCTTAATGTAATCTCGCCCCGAGATTCGAGGCTTAACTATAGAATAGGTTTGGGAATTCCTTTTCAGATCTTCTTCTCGCTCCTGTGTGGCTTCACTTTCGGTGTGGTTGCTCCATCGAACTCGCAGAAACGGGTTGTCTTGTTTCTTGTTTTCCCATCCATTGTGTCTGTAATTTTTATCTGCTGCTCTTTGTAAGTCAAGTCTTCCTGTAGTTCAACTTCTTCTAGTGATGTTTGTTCCTCGTGCACTCGGAGACACTTCTTGAGTTGCGATACATGAAAAACATTGTGCACTCTCGCTAGTGATCATGCGGTAACTCGAGTTGGTATGCGATCGCCTTACGGCTTATGATCTTAAATGGTCCTACATATCTTGGCGCTAAGTTTACCCTTTTTGTGAAACCTCCGACTCCTTAAGCGGTGTAACTCGAGATACACGTAATCTTCCTGCTCAAAACTCAATTTCTACGGCGGTTGTTCATGTAGCTCTTTCCGTCTTGATGTGCAATCTTTAACCTTTCTCTCGATCAATGCTATTTGCTCTTCGCTTCTTGAAGTATGTCGGTCCAAAGACACGACGCCACCGCCTCATTCCAATTTAACGGTGTCCTACAAGGTCGACTCATACAATGCTTCAAAAGGTGACATCTCAAGACTTGCTTGATAGTCGTTGTTGTAACTAAACTCCGTGATATGGCAAACATTTATCCCAAGTTGATGTATATGCTAACGCACAAGCTCTCAACATATCTTCTAATATCTAGTTGACTCTTTCTGCTTGTCCATCTGCTTATGTGGTAAGTCAGATGAAATTCAAGCGGGTGCCCATTGTCAGATGCGCTTTATCCCAAAATCTTGAGGTAAATTGGGTACCTCGTCCGACACTATCTTCTTTGGCACTCCATGCAAGCAAACAATCCTTGCCATGTATAGCTCGGCTAACTTATCTCTGAATAGGTTGTCTTTCTTGGTATGAAATGCGCGACTTTTGTTAACCGATCCACGATAACCCATATGGAGTCATAACCTCCTTGCATCCTTGGCAATCCCGTAATGAAATCCATTCGATTTCTTCCCATTTCCACTCTGGTATTTTCAATGGTCGCAGTAGCCTCGGGGGTCTCGATGCATAGCTTTGACTCACGGCATACATCACATAGTGCTACGTGTTCAAGAACTCTCTCTTCATATTCGCCACCAAAACCTTTCTTTTAAATCTTGATACATTTTTGCACTTCGGTGAATCGAATACTTGGAGTCATGAGCTTCCTCCAATATTAATCGCTTTAATTCCTTTTTGTTAGGTACACAACACGCTCTTTCATCCACAACGCACTCATGTTCGCCCATTTTAAAGTCTTTTGCTTGGCCTTCCTCCATCTTGGCCTTGATTCGCTTGATCTTCTCATCATTCTTCTGACCTTCTCTAATCTGATCTTCCAAGATAGGCTTCAATTCTAATGTGGCTACGAATCCTTCGGGAACAACTTCCAGTTTTAACCTCTGAAGGTCCTTACATAGTTCTTCCTGGCTTTCTTCCTCTTTCAAATTTAGACCGTGGCTTTTCCGGCTCAGGGCATCAGCCACTACATTGGCCTTGCCGGGATGATAATGGATTCCCATGTTGTAATCCTTGATCAGCTCTAACCATCTCCTTTGTCTCATGTTTAGGTCAGATTGGGTGAAAATGTATTTAAGGCTTTTATGGTCTGTATACACCTCACATCTATTGCCGATAAGATAGTGACGCTATATCTTCAGGGCATGCACTACAACTGCTAATTCTAGATCGTGTGTCGGGTAATTCCCTTCGTGTGGCCTTAACTGCCTTGATGCATAGGCTACTACCTTTCCATTTTGCATTAACACACATCCGAAGTCCTTGGCGTGATGCATCACAAGAGATATCGAAACTCGATGCACATCCGTTGCACTAACACCGTGCCGATGTCATCTTTTCTTCAATTCTTGGAAACTCTTCTCGCAATCCGGTGTTCAAACAAACTTTTTTCTTTCTTTAGCAATTGCGTAATTGGCCTAGCAATTGTCGAAAATCCTTTATAAATCGGCGGTAATAACCACCATTCCAAGGAAACTCCAAACTCATAAACCGTCTCCGGCGACTCCCAATGTAGCAATCGTCTCAACCTTGCTTGGTCCATCATGATTCCTTGGCAATCATGACATGCCCTAAGAAATCTACCTTACTCTTCCGTAAATCGATTTACTAAACTTTGCATACAACCGCTGTTCTTTAGCTTTTCCAAAGACTAATCTCAAATGTTGGGCGGTTTTCATCCGCCCTGAATAAACCAAAATATCATCGATGAACACGACCACAAATTTATCTAAGTACTCCATGAATACTTTATTCATTAAGTTCATAAAGTATGTCAGGCGTTTGTCAATCCAAACGACATAACTGTGAACTCATAATGTCCATATCTTGAAGAAAATGCGGTCTTGGGTATGTCCTCTGCCTTGATTCTCAATCGGTGATATCCTCGACCTAAGGTCGATCTTGGAGAATACTCCTGCTCCTCTTAGTTGATCGAAAAGATCATCTATTCGGGGTAATGGGTATTTATTCTTTACCGTCACTTCGTTGAGTGCGCGATAGTCTATACACATCCGAAAACTCCCATCCTTTTTCTTAACAATAGAACCGTGCTCCCCATGGTGACGAGCTTGGTCTGATGAATCCTTTCTCCAACAACTCCTCGATCTGCTTCTTCATCTCTACCAACTCTTCGGTGGACATCTGATATGGTCTCTTTGCTATGGGTACTGCTCTGCACTAAGTCAATTACAAACTCTATGTCTCTGCTCGTGGCATTCTGGTAATTCCTGAAAACATCTAGGTATTCACCGACCATCGGTACATCTCTTATAATCGACAGCTTCCAAATTGTTCACTAGCATTTGACCTCCTCGAATCGCCATCGCTTGAATCTCCACTTTTCTACCATCGGGGCTCTCGATAGACACAACTCTTCGTCCACGCCTAATATAGCCTTATGCTTAGTCAACTAATCCATTCCTGTGATAACACGTGGTTTGGGTATCTAATATAATAAGGTTCGCTAGAACTCTACTCCTTTTATTAATAGCTTAACTCCGGAACATCCGACCTTAGAACGGAGTTCTGATCCAGGGGATTGAACTAGGAGTGTACTTTTAAGGTTAACAATATCCAGATCATTTGTCACAGCAAAATCTCAAGAAACGAATGAATGCGAAGCTCCTGAATCAAACAATACTGTAGCTGGTACTGAGTTGACTAGGAACTTACCGAGCACGACATCCGTAGCATTCTCGACTTCGCCTCTGCGGAGATATGGTTGATTCTTCCTCGCGTGAATGCTCGTGGGCGAGCTCCGCCTTGAACAGTCCTCGGCTTCCTCCTTGGGTAGGGTCTTAGCCGGGTGCTCCCTAGGTTGAAGCGCACCGGGTCACAACTCCTTTCTTGGGACACATATTGGCTAAATGCCCGGTCTCATTGCGCTTGTAGCAGCGTCTTCCCGACATCTCGCCGATTTCCTCCGCCTAGTTAACAACCTTGACGGGTCCGAGGGTTTGTCCACCTGGTCTTGCCATTGGCGCGGTGTCCCGACATCGCTCCTCGGCCGAATCGTGAATTGTGGGTATCATCCTTGTTTTCGATGACCCCGACGTCCCTCTTGCAGAGCCATGCGGCGCTTATGATTGTCGTCGATTCTTTGCGCTTGTCTTCCAAAGATGAGCGCCTTTGTTTACCGCTTCTTGAAAATTTGGAAAAGTGTGGGTAATCGGCCCCACCAGAGATCAGTTGTTAAGTCCTTCAGAAACGGATCTGTTTTGTTTGTCTGTCGCTACGTCTTCTGGAGCGTAGCGTGTAAGTTGAGTGAATATATTCAGATAATCAGCCACTGTTTGGCCTCCTTGCTTCAGTGCTCTGAATTCCTCCTTCTTCAGTTCCATAATACCCTCCCAAGACATGATATTAGCGGAAAGCTATAGTAAATTCCTCCGTAATCTCTTATGGGCTCTCTGCGATGCGTAGTAATTCTCCCACCATTCACCGCTGTTCCTTCAAGTCGGTGAGAGGCATAGAGTACCTCTCGCTTCTTCACCTGCGTTATGTGCAATTTCCTTTCGATGGTTCTCAACCATTAAATCGCTTCTAATGGGCTGGCATTCCTCGAGAATGTTCATGACGCGCCCTCATAAACTTCGGACAATCTTGAATAGGACGTGGCCCATTGTTCATAGCTCGATTGTTGGCGCATCGCTTGGTGGTTGATCTGTTGTATGCTGCCATCATAGTCTGCATTAATTGAGTCTCAGGTTGCGAGAAATGCTCCTAGATTCTCGTGATATCTATCGGGCGGTCTTTGCTCGCGGTGGTGGCGCACTGCTCGATCGCCTCTCGGGCGCGAACCACTGCCTCCTGTTCCATTGTTGCGAGTGTTCACCATATGCTGATTGCTTCGGTGGTTTAGAGATAAGGGGGAAAAGAATAGATACGTAGAGGAACTTATGGGGGAAACAGGTGTAACTTAAATAGAACCATTAAACATTCAAGCATTAATAGTAATAGGTATGGTTGCTTACATAGTCTAGGGACTATGCAACCACAAAATCAGTCACAACATCACATCAAATTGTTCATTACAACATCGCATACTAATGTTCGAATAAAAGACGCGACTCAACACAGTGAGTCTCAACGCAAAGCTGAGCCACCGACATTCGACAAAGCATCACCATCGAGCCAACCCGGCTCTGGCTCGCCGATCACGTAAACCGGCGGTGAGCTGCATCGGGCAATTGGTCCCTATGCCCTCCCATCGGGCGCAGCTGGGGCACCATCGGCGGCTGGTCCTGGGGCTGGGCGCTGCTCCTCGCCGCTGCCGAGCTCCATGACGGCGCGGCTCTCCTCGCCTCAGAAGAGCCTCCTCCAGCTCGGCGATCCTCTCAGATCTTCGTGCATCTGGGTCTCTCGTAAGGCCTCTGTCTCCTCCGAACGCGGTGAGACGGCCAGTAGCTCAGTAGTCGTGGCGTCCATGACCTCCTCCTGTGCCGCAGCAAACCGTCCCAGGTGCACGATGGCGGCGGCGTCCTCTAGCTCCAAGCGAGCTTGCAGGGGTCCACCTGCGTGCGGGTGCACACGGAAGGCGGTATCCCACAGCTCGTAGCCGTGGTCCCTGCTGATCCGTCGCAGCGCAACTCGGCACACTCCAAGATGCCCGCCAGAGCTAGCTCGCTTCACCATGAGGCGGCAGACGACTAGCACGCTGCATTCCCGAGCGTACAAGGTCAGAGTCGTCTCCCATCCGCGAGCAATCCCGTTGACTATCCAGGTGCGGGACCGGTAGAGAGGGCGGTCAAAGCCTCCCAACACCTGGAGCATCCTCCACAGCTCCGCTAGCCTCCGTGACGCTCTCCAAAGGAGTGAACCATCCGCATCTGCCAAAGCAACGCGTCAGTACTAAAATTTTAAAGGAGCATAAAAGTAATAGCAGGATACAGCAGAGATATGAAGTAAGGAAGAAAGGGATAAGTCAAGATTTCTTTGATTATTCTTGCCCAAATTTTATTCTTTAGAAATTAATTTGGACTCCTCTAAAATGGCCAGTCTAGCTAGGGTTAAGTCCTACAACAAGATGGTCTGTGATACCATCCTCGCTGCGTGCCCGAATTTTCACAGATTCGACACTCGGTATGTCGACTAGTCCAGATCACGCTTAGTACACACACAGCTAAACAAAGTTGAAGTACCACAATCATACACAATGAAATAAATAATAAAGTACTTCAAGCATAATATAGTCGAGTTACATGACCTTATGGTCGCCTTATAATAATTCACACGCAGGCGATAAATATCATCAAGATTAAGTTCATTCAATGGAAGCAAAATACGATAGTGAACCACTCCTAGCCACAAAGCTCCGAGTGCTGCTCAACCCTTAATCCTCCCGGCCTTCGATTTAACTCTTCATTCCAAGCCGCACGACTTCTTCTTCTTCCGAGGTTTTTGTCGATGCAAGGGTGAGTATACAACATACTCAACAAGTCATGCACAATGCGTTCTATTACTACATGCATGGCTTATTCCAAAGGAAAGGCTTAATTGGTTATTTTGCATAAAGCAAAGATTTGTTTTAATAGGTAATCCTATTAGCTTAAAAGCAAGAAAATCAGTATTATTAATAATTAATTCCTCAATTCTTTTTCAAGAGTTTTGGCACACATTTCTAGTTTCATTCACACGCCTTTTGGCACACACCACCCATTCCATATTTTTATTTTGAGAATCTACCCTTGATCAGAATCACCGAGCAATGTCCAAGATCATGACACGGCTATTCAATAGATTCACACACACACTCGCAGAGGTCAGACACTTTACCCACAAGATCTGACTATTCACCACACAAAGCGATTGATTGCAACAAAGTCTTTCAGAGACTAACATTTAACCGTTGAACCCTCCGACATTTCCTTCTAACACTTCCTTCACTCAGAGCCGAAGTTTAGACAGGGCAAGTACCATTGAATGGGTACCAAGTCGTAGCACAGGTACGCTTCCCCTACAGTTGCACTGATGTGCACTGTCACCCCGAGGTTTCAAAGGAAAGAGGTTAGAAACCTACTTAACTAGGTCCGTCCCATTCCGGACAAGTGGTTGTACACGGAACTCAGTTCAAAGGCTCGCAAGGTTAAGTCCTTAATTGTCCCGTAAGACATCCATTTTATACATCTCGCACACGCCTTCACAATCTTTCATACAACCCGTTGCCACACAGGCCCGCCTGGCACGAAGCCTTCTTGCCACTTGCCCCGGTCCAAATCATTTCCCACCCCACTTTTGTATTTAAGCAACACATGCCATTTTCCACGCCATTTCATGAATAGCACCACACAGGTTACTATCCTAATCCATCACATGACATAATCGCACTTTTTCAAAAATGCGTTCCATAGTTGTTTAGTCAATATTCATTTGCTATTTGAAAGACATTCAACGCATATGAGCAAGCTAAGCGACTAATCATGGTCTAGCCTCCCGTGTTGGCATCATATTAGTATCCAACATAATTTAAACATCCTAGGGTGACAAGGTGTTCAGGACATATAACGACATTAATAAGGTGGCATAATCCAATTGGTATTTTAGCTACCTTTCCCACAATAAGCAATATCATTTCTAATTAATATAGCATGCATACATTGAATCGAAATACATTTTTAAAATCTAGGGGCAATATGGTCAAAGCATGACTTGCCTTCGAAAAGCAGTTGAGTTTGATCTGAAATCTGACGGGTCTTCAATTCTCCGCTGCAACTTCCTAAGAACTCCTGAGTCTACTCTCAGACAAGCAAGCACACAATAAATACACTAAAACAGACAGCAAGATCAACTCTAAAAATAAAATAAAATTCACCAATAAATAGTTCACATTTTTAAAAATTTTGGGCATCGAATCACTCAATTCTCGAGTTAAAACATAAAAGTTATAGCCTTTACAATATTCTCAAAATCCATAAAAGAATAAACCGAATTATTCATCTATTTTCCACCGATTTTACCGGCTATTTTCTCTCGGCTCGACACGTGTCAGCACCAGAGCGAGCCACGTCGCCCTCGGCCACTGACAGGTGGGCCCGGATGACGTCATGCTGACGCCAGCACCCACGGCGGTCCTCCCACTGACAAGTGGGCCCGGTGAAATGCTTTCGCCCCCACGCCGCCGATCGACACGCCGAGGAAGCATCAAGCCACATCTACGCGCGTTTCCGGACCGTTGGATTCGAATCCGACGGCGGAAAGACTACCCGAGCGGTTCACTGTTAACGAGCCTACGTGGCCTCACCTCGAGCGTCGGATGAAGATCAGACGGCTGTGGGAGCTCGCGAAGAGTCGAAGAAGAAGCGGCGGTGCTCGTTGCCGGAGTTGAAGAAGACGACACGGGCGACGGCGTTTCCGAGTCTCTCCGGTGGAATGAAGTGGCCCAACGGGTGCGGCGTGACGCAAGGAACTCGGAGAGGGTCTTGGCGACGGCGGAGAGCGGCGAACGACGGCGAGATGCGACGAAAACCGAGGCGGGGAAGAGTGGCTACTACGGCGAGTAAGTGCGAGAGCTACGGAGGGCGAGAGCGCACGAGAGTTGAGGCGAAATGAGCGGGTGAAGGCCTTGAGCACGGAGATATACCCCACTCGCTCGGACATGCCTCTGACAACGCGACAATCTCGACAATATCTTCGCCCCCACGGCGACGACGGCAAGACAAAGAAGTCCGTCCCGAGATCTGCCAGGATTGATCGCCACCGTCCGATCAAGATCGACGGAAGCGGAGTGAAGCTGCTAGGGTTTTCCATCAAGATGAGCACAGTGTTGGGCCGCCTAACATCAGAGCTAAGGAATTTCTGACTTTTTCAATAAAAATAAATGCGAAATTCAAGGTAATTGTTTAGGACACTAAAATATTCAAAAAATTCTAGAAAAATTCTAGAAAATATTTCAGAGCTTTTTGAGCCTAAATAAAATATTGGTTTTAATTTTTGATAATTATATTTTCTGGTATTTAATTACTCAAGGAAAATGATATAAATAAATTCCAATTAAATCCAATAAATCCCAGAAAAATTAGATAAATTCAATTAAATGCAATTAAATGCAAATAAAAGGTTGATTACTTCATAAAAATTCAAATAACTCCAAAATTTAAAATTTGGCCAAATTTCGGGATGTTACAGAAGGTATCTAAATGTAAATGGTATTGATATTTAAATGCCTATTTTTTGCACTTATTAGATTGATATGTGGTTGTTATTGAAATAAAAGGTTATTTGTTCACATATTATTGCTAAAGCCTAAATACCTATTTTACAACTTCAGATTGTCTAAAATGTAGCAAAGGTTATGCGAAATTTTATTTGAATTATATGTTCAATTTCATTGCAAGTAGAATTTTTTACTGATATTCCGTTTATGTAGGTCGAACATAGCATTTTTTGTCAATAGAAAAATGACGAAGCTATGCCTATGCCTACTCCACAACTTCAATTGAAAGGTATTATAATGTAAATGGTGTTGACAAGTGAATGGTAATGAAATTGCACATGATTTTGCTATATAGTTATGTAAATGCCTTTTTTTGCACTTGTGTGATTGTGGTATTACAATGAAAGATTATTTATTGACATATTATTGTTAAATGCCTAATTTAGAACTTTCAATTGTCTAAAATATAGCAAAGGTTATGTCGAATTTTTCCAAATTTAGGAGAGATCATTCTGGAATTTTTTCATGTTTTCACATACCTTATTTATATATTTATTATATACATTTTTACTAAATTTTAGCCTTCCCAGTATTTTTACAAATTCTACAACATTTTTTTTTGCAATTTTCCCCTTTTTTTGATTTTCCCCCATTTTCCCAACCTTAGTTGGTTTTCGCCATTTTTTTTCTAAAAACCGCTCAGTTTTTCGCAAAAACCGAGCGGTTTTGGTTTTCGCTGTTTTGTCCAAAAACCGCTTTGTTTTTTACAAAAATCGAAAACTACGGTTTTTGTGCGCAGGTTTGACCAGAATTCAAACCAGTTTGAATTTGCAAACCATTTGATTTTGTGCGGTTTTTGAGCGGTTTTTTACGAAAACCGGTATCACTGGGCTAACGAAAAAATACATTTGAAATAGTATTGTGAACCGTGATGTAGTGATGTGTAAAGCTACGAATTCCTTCTTCATGCATGAAAGAATCCTTGCATGCGTGAGTTGTCTTGTTTACTCCTTGTTTACAATATATACTCTTTTTTTTCCAGTCGGCCTCACGAGTAACTCGTCAAGCCAACTTGTTTTTTGTTTACCCGATTCTAATCTTACCTTGAGTGTGTAGTAGTTCTACTCAAACTCTTTCTTTATATGGTACATATATAGATTGATATTAAAAGACATGCGATATCTATATTTATTTGAGCCATACATAATACTCCCTTTGTTACTAAATAGATGATGTGTTTCATGATTTTGCACTTCAACCAAAGCAAGTGTACAAAATGCCAAATTACCCTCTTTTATTAGGCCATTAATTGCTATTGCATAATACATATTACTCTAATCCATAACATTAAATGATCTTAGAAATAGTCAAGTGGGAGGGATATATAAGGAAAAGAGGGTGAAAAGTCCTCTCAAAATTGTAAAATAACATGCATTTAGAAATAACATTTGAAAGCTAGAATGGCATGCATTCAAAAGTGGAGGGAGTAATAATAGTACAAAAGAATAGATGGTCAAGATCTTTCCTTTTTCTCACGTGTAAGAATTTGTAGATTTTTTTCTTTTTTATTAACATGGAAATTTCTAGCTTTTTATTTCTTAGGATTAACATGTGACTTTTAAGTGAGCCTTCAATTATTAAAGATAAAGAACATAGAAATTTCTAGTTTTTTTATTTTTTAAAATTAACGTGGACTTCTGAGAGAGCTTTAACTAGTAAATTAAGACAAAGATAACAAATTTTCTATGTAACCAGCAAACTGATGTGCCTTCCTAGCGATATGCGGCGCCGTTAGCTTTTCGTCGAGTGAGCACGACGTACGACCATGCGCTAGCATCTTGCTAACCGCTCATCTGATGCACGTGAATATGTGAGTCCGGCTTATCTTGAACCATTACTACGTGCTAAAAGTTCGTTTCCCCCGTTATCTGCAAAGTACTCTACAATGCCATCTGTAATACTGACCACCGATCAATTAACCGCGGAGCTGAAAAAGATCATCGTACACATGATACAACACTATTTTCTCAACTGGATCGGTTCCCAATTTTTTTTAAGAAAAAATTGATAGTGATAGATGATTCAACGTAGCTGAGAAATATGGTGTAAAATAGTACTATTGGTCTAATCTAAGAACAGATAGTGATGATCATCGCTATCACTATCGTATATCATTGTCGGTTCTGACCTGGGAACCAATAGTGATGAGGATGGTCATTAAGATTAGTTTATGTGGTTTGAACTGATATCACGACCGGTTCTAATCTTGAAATTGAGAGTGACGTGATTGACCAGTAGGTTATAACTTTTAAGCTGAACCCTCCTTTGTTGTTGGGTCTAGAGGTCAAAATAACTGCGGCCACCAAAAAAACATAGCATACTTTACGGTTGAAAGCAATAATTGGGGTGAGAATTTATGATATCCTCAAAGATATATGGATGTTAAGGGATAAAGTTAAAGTTATAGCTTGAGCAGATTTCTCACAATTTGCCCTCATTTGTGGTTTTCTTCAAACGGTGAGAATTCCTTCAAATCTTTTCAATTTTGTACTAGGTAATTTGATATCATTGTTGATGTTATAAATGTATATTTCCTAACTAGGGAATTAAAAGTTCATAACTAGGGAAGAAGGTATAGGAAGTAAATTATATATCTTGAAAATCCTTCTCTATTTTGTAAAGGTAAAAATAATGTCTCAACATTAGCTAGCTGCAACTCTAATTTGTTCTAAATTTAGTGTGCCTAGTTTAATTGTAAATAGATCGTGAAGAATGGATGTATCGAAAAAGTTATGTGAGTGCTAAATTTCAGAGAGGTGCTAAGAAGTTCAAAAAAATGCCTAAGAAGACATATTCAAGAGGTGTCTAAACTTCATATATTGTACTTGCTTTGATTGTACCAATCTCAGGAGATTTAACAACCCAGCTTAAATTAAATACCACTTGATTCGACGTAGTTTCGTAAGGAATTACACATATTGGATCTATCATGGGAAGACAAGTACTAATACTCCAGTATGCAACGAAGACATGTTGAAACCCGATCATGATTTGTAGCGTGATATGTTTAAGTAGAACGATTTAGATCAAATGTTGCGGGATGTGGAGAGAAATTATATGGAAAGAGAGTTTAAAAAATTTAAAAGCTTGATAGAAGACGATGCTAAACCATTGTTCTCGGGTTGCAAAGTGGAATACACTAAGTTGGGTTCGATCTTTACATTGTTCGAACTAAAGGCAAAACACCATGGGACAGATACAAGTTTCAATATACTTTTAGTTCTTCTATCGGATGTACTTCCGGAGGGAAACGAGTTGCCAACAAGTATTTATGAAGTGAAGAAACTACTATGTCCTATAAAAATGAAAATGTAAAGGATACATGCCTCTCCAAATGATTGCATCTTGTACCATAATGCGTATAAGGAATTGCACATTTGTCCATTTTGTGATGTACCCTGGTACAAACAAAAGGAGAAGCGTAAGAGTCAAGCTAATAACAGTGAAGAGGAAAACAAAGGGGCACCGACCAAGTTATTGTGGTATTTGTCCATCATTATCCGTTTAGAACGGTTGTTTGCAAATCTTAAAGAGGTAAAATTGTTGTATTAGTATTATGAATCTCAAAAGGAAAATGGCAAGCTGAGATACCCCAGATTCGACTTAATGGAGAAACATTGATTGGAAGCATGAAAAGTTGATGCCAAGATAGGAACATAAGCTTTGGATTAAGTACCAATGAAATGAATCCATTTGGTAATATGAGTAGTTGTCATAACACTTGGCCAATTATGTTGTGTATCTACAATCTCCCTCCTTGGTTGTGCATGAAGCGAAAATATATCATGATGTTGTTACTAATCTCAAGATCCAAACAGTCAGGAAATGATATTAATATATACCTAACACCATTGATTAAGGGTTTAGTAAAATTGTGGAACGAGGGGGTCACGGTGTGGGATTCATACAAAAGCTAGAACTTTACCCTACAGGATATAATATTTTGTATCATAAATGATTTTTCGGCCCTTGGTAATTTGGCGGGTTACAATACGAAGGGAGGCAAAGCGTGTCTTATTTGTAAAGAGTAGACTAAGAGCTTGTGGTTACCGAATTCTAAGAAAACTATATACATGAGTCACTGTATGTTTCTACCTAGAAATCATCTATATCGTAAGATGGATGACAAATTTAATGGAAAGAGGGAAGTTTGTTCGACCCCATAGCCTATGAGTAGAAAGCAAGTATATTCACTCGTAGAGGATATTAATGTTCAGTATTGAAAGAGCTATAAATATGTTCATCCCAAGACTGTTTGGAAGAAAAGATTGATGTTTTGGGACTTATTATACTAGAAAGAGTTAGTGTCCGGAATTGTATTGATGTCATGCATGTTAAGAAGAATTTTTACGATAATTTGGTTAGCATCTTGCTGAACATATCAGGAAAAACCAATGATGGTGTGAATGCTCATCATGACATTGCTTATATGGGAATTAAGTCCAAACTTACAATGATAGAGGAGGATGACAAAGGTCCATACATCCCTGCTGCATGCTACACCTTATCTAAGAAGGACAAAGAAGACCTCTATAGGTATATCCATGGTATTAAAGGTCCATCGGGCCACTTCACAAACATTAAGAGGCTTGTGTCACGATTGTCATATCTTGATGAAGTTTCTTGGTATGAAGTCCCACGATTGTCATATCTTGATGACCCAAATGTTCCTTATTGCAATAAAAAATATTCTACCAGAGAATGTCAGGTTGACAACCACGAAGCTACGTTATTTCTTAAATACGATTTCTGGCAAGGTTGTTGATCCCCATGTACTAGACAATTTGCAGAGTGAGGTGGTGCAGATTGTATGTCAACTTGAGATCTCCCCTCATTCTTCGATGTTATGGTCCATCTTGTTGATCACCTTGTCAGAGAGATTAAGATATGTGGACCCATATTTCTACGTTACATTTATCCGTTCGAGAGGTACATGGGTATATTAAAGACACACATAAGGAATCGGTCAAGCATGAAGGTAGTATTGTTGAAAGTTATGGGATTAAAAGGGTTATTGAGTTTTACGTAGACTATCTGAGTAAAAGACAAGCAATTGGTGTTCTTGTATCTCGTCATGAGAGCAGACTTGGTGGCAAATAAATTATTGGATTCAAACTAATGAGTTCACCGTTTGATATGTATTATAAAGCGCATTTCACAGTCTCGCAACACAGCGCATAAATTCATCCATACATTGAGCTGCACAAGTTGATATTACGAGAAGAGAATCTATATATGGATGAGCTTTCTATCATGCGAGAACACAAAGAGTGATTCCTCACATGGTTTAAAGAAAAGGTGAAGGTCTCCGTCGGTGAGGATATAAAATGGTTGGCTGATGGATCAAGATTTAATGTACATACACGGCAGGAGTATGATATTAATGGCTAGTCCTTTTACACCAAAAGTCAAGATACAATGAGTATAGTAAAATAGTGGTGTGAGAATAGATGCTTGTCTGATAATCACTCGAAAAGAGGATCATCAATCACAACAAACTCCTATTACAGAATGATCAAAGAAATATAGGAGCTCAATTACAGAATATATCAAGTTCTATTATTTCGATGTAACTGGGTGAGACTTTCATATAATGTGAAGGTCAACAAGAGAGGTTTTTACTCTTGTGGATCTAATAGACTTACCTACGAAGAGAAACCATTAATCCTTACGAAGCAAGGAACTCAAGTCTTCTACATGTGTGATCCGGCCAATCCGAGGTTGTATATCGTCCTTCATGGCAAAAGACGGATCATTGGAGTTGAAAATATCGTAGATTAAGAAGAGTACAATCAATTTGATGGAATATCTCCGTTTGTAGATGGGGCATGTCTTAGCGATGACGACGACACATATGGAACAAATTACATGCGTGCATTGTAAATAAAGAGCTAATGCATGTATACTCCTTAAATATGTTTGTTTTCTATATCTGGTGCTGTTTAAGTAAAACAGTGTGTATTTATCTCTATTGGTTTCACACTTAGAACTGATAAAGGTGTATTATCTCTATCAGTTACGAGTGTTGAACTAATAGAGATTTACATATTCTCTCTATAAGTTCAACGATCAAAACCTATAGAGATAACTAGTGCATCTCTATCGATTCAACGCTCAGTATCGATAGAGATGTACTAGTTATCTCTATCAATTTTAATCTTCGATATCGGTTCAACACTTGAAACCAATAGAGATAATAATACTTCTTTATTGCTTCTAAGTGTGGAATTGATAGACAGGTCCTCCTATAAAATTTCACTCTCCTGCCTCTTTCCCTTCTCACCTGCTCACATCTCCTCCCGTACGCACCATCTCTCCCAAACCCTTGCACCGGTGTTGGTGACCTCCTCCCCACAGCGTCATCCTCCTCCTCCTCGGCGATCTCCTCTGCCCCTAGCGTTGTCGTCCTCCTCCTTGGTGACCTCCTCCGTCCCTATTGTCCCCCCTCCCCGACGTCCTCCCCCACAGCAAGTACTGTTGTCTATTGATGCTAAAAAGTATTGTTGCCTATTGTTATTGCTTGTGCTTCACTGTATTTGAATTGATTATTATCTTCAATACCTAGTTTGATGTTCATTTGATTATATATTAATATTGACTAGGTTGATCATTATCTTCAGTATCTAGTTTGATGTTCATCTGCTTGACCGAATAGTACACAATCTGAATTTTGATCATTTGAATAGTGAAATGATCTTAATTTCAAGTGAATGATTGAGCAGATTATAGTATCAATATTTGAGTAGCTTCAGTAGATTGTAGCTTTTGCAATCATGGAATTTCTAGCTTGAGTAGATTGTATATTCTTAATTTCTAGTATGTATATGACCATCAATTTTAGTTTTTATAATGTCGCAAAGAGATAGCACTGGCTCATCACCCGACCGAATAGAAGATGATGTTGAGGGGCCGAGTAAGGTGAGAAAGGCCCAAGGACCGAATAAAGGGGCCATAGGGAGAATGCCGCAAGTTCGCCAGTTTGATGCCACAGGGGTTTGCACTGGTCCTCCCAAGTGTAAGGCGGGGTACCGATCTTTTCTCGACCAATTGGTGAGGGAGACAGTGCCGATCACGGTTCTGGACTGGAGTAAGGATGTTAATGTCGAGCAGAAGGATCGGCTGTGGAACGAAGTTAAGATTTTCTCTCTTAAACTATGACCTAATCGTGAAATTCTCTAACCCTTTTCGATGTTGTAATGACAGGGGAAATAGATTATACTAGAGGAACATGAAAGCAAAGCGAGGTCATATGGCTTGAAAAGAATGGGTGTGCCTTTGAGAAACTTCAGGGTTATCATGACAACTAAGAATATGCTGAAAGGTTGTACTCCCTTCGAAAAGTATTTGTTTATGACTCTCGATGTTTGAGAGAAGTTCAATAGTATGAAGAGTATGTCCCAAACGCAGGAGTTGAGAAAGAACATCGCTATCCAAAGGCTTAACACACACGTGCACCACCTCGGCTCCGTAGGCATGACTAGCTGAGGAGTGTACCCTCTCCAGGATAGTGATGGCTTACTCCAAGATATGTGAGGAGTGGGCATGCGACTGGGTTTAAGTGAGAACAAAGAAAACCCCCGATAGTAGGCTTGTAGTTTTAAACCTCACGACCGTGCAGATCATCTCCGCTAGCTTAAGACATCTCACTTACTATATTGTAGTTAACCCTTCCCATTGTATTTTAGCACTAATTTATATTCTCTTTTTGCAGGAGGAAGTAAGCTAGTAGAAACAGCAGGGAACCTTTTAGAGCCAAGGGTTATAGGACATCTTATCTTCAACGATTGGGAAGCTTGATCGTAAGGGGCGGGTGCTTGCCGCAAGTGTGGGGCATGCGAAGATGTCCTTCTTCCAAGATGAGGAGGATGTTGCCAGTACTAGAGATCATGGCAAGCACATGAGGAGCGTCTCATGGCCAAGCTGAAGGAGGAACTAAAGGAGGAGATGAGGCAGGTGATAAAGGTACATGAGGCCTAAATGGTGACACGTGAGGAGTGACTGAAGGCTGAGATGATGGCGATGATCTGCAACAGTCATAGTTAGATGGGCTCGCTTGTCATAGAAGGGCCGATGGCCCGTCGTAGCAGCTACACTTCCAGATATGATCAGCCTGGTTCCTAGTTGAAGGTAATAATATTTCTAACTTAAAGGTACAAGAGTAAGATAAACAATATTTCTGATCAAGTTGTGCACTTCTTATAGGCGCCTGCCAAGTGCTAGCTCGTCATGCTCAAAGATGGATTTTCCATTGAGGCTGGACACGGGGTTGCATTTTTATGCAAAGAGACTGACATCGTGACCCTTTAGGGAAAGGCTATATGAGGGTGCAGGTGGACTATGTCCACGATGACTTCTTGTCTCACGTGCTGGAGTTCCCGCTGAATGAATATATCACAACTCTCAAGCAAGAATGGATATCGTTCATCAAGTGGCCCACAACGGATGTCATATTGCTCAAGGTAAAAATCTCTCACGTCTTCTCAATCTTTCAATATTGCAATACGTGTAGTGTGTACCTACTTACATATGCATGTGCTTTGTAGGTTTCCTATGCCTATCGTACCTACATCTGCTTCCACCACCATCATGACTCCTCTATCCAAGTAGACTAGAACGAAGTGTGACCTGGTGTACAAAGGACTAAGTCACCGATCAAAGAAGAACATAACACTTCAAAGATTCCTTCTGCGAAGAAGATAAAGTTGACAAAGGACACCAAACCCCTTAAAAAACAGATGGCCACAGAGCCCCTTAAAAAACAGAAGGCCACAGATCCCCCTTAAAAAAGGGGTACATATCTGGATAGCCCCTTCTTCGAAGTAACCAATTGAATTCTCTACCCTATGCTATTCGTTTGCTCCATGAATGGTACATTGACAAGGCTAAAGAGACAGATGGCGCTGAGAGTCACACCGGTTTCCATGTGAGTTATCGAGGGGGCCAATGCCACGGCTAAGAGGGTGAGACATTCCTAGTGAGTTTTGACAATTTGTTTTTTTGTACAATAGGCATGCCGTCAATATTTCTATTATACAAGCTGGACGCTGTGAGTATCTCACCATGCAATATAAGCCTATGACTGTTATAAGTTTTTGATTATATTTTTTAACAATTGATTTGTTTTGCAGGATGATGAGGTAGTGAGCCATGACACATCGTCATCCCATTAGGTTCGTTGACCCCGAGGTGATTTCTACGACAATAGCACAGTATCGTTCGAATTTCATTGTTGACTACCTCAAGCAAGCATTGCTTGCTGAGACGAGAAAGGACTTTATTCTCATCCCGTCCCATGAGAAGTAATGCTCTAATTACTTTACCCTTCAATTACTTGTACGCACTTGAACCTTATATGACCTTATTTTCTTGCACTGCATGCATTTAATAAGGAACCAGTGGGTTTTACTCATGATCGTTCCGAGTGAAAACAAAGTGTACACATTTAATTAGCCTAATCAAGCCTATTTTGCAGAGATAAGTATATTTCACTAACCTAACACTTTCTATAACTAACTACATTCATTTATTTTTTTTCACTAAATGGTATTTTTGGCCATTGTATGTAGGGTTTTCTTGTCTTAAATTGCCGAAGGAGGGTGATACAACAACGAATGAGGCGACCAGTTGGAGTGGAGATGCTTCGAGATATAGTTTCCTAGAATAGGATTCTTCCTGGCATGTATTCTTTGTCTTCTAATTTTATTTTATTTGTTCATAGTGTCATCAACAGGGGTGCGACGAACTATGTGGTTTTTACATTATGTATCACATGCTGATCCTAGTCAGCAACGCAGACCTTTTTCCTAACGTATGTACATGCATAATACACTCACCCTTTTACATATATAAATTTTAAAACTTAATTAGTGTACTATTTTCTATTTTGCAGCAGCTCGATATCACTTGCAAGAGTCTGCAAAAAAAATCAACATAATAGCAGACAACACATGCACATGGTATTGGTCAGAAATTATAACAAGGATGATAGGTTTAAAGACCCGACAAACTGCTACTAGATCATGTAAACAACGTTACATATTGTGAATGTGTACTCCTATTAGTCTATGTAAATCTAGGTATTATATACTATGAATGTGATATGTGTAATGTCAAGTATATTTATTTTCTATATACTGTGATGTGTGTACTGTATGATACTACGAATGTGATATATATATATATTGACGAGGACTGGGAAATTTATGTCAGGTCAAAGCATGGTCAGCGGGGCCCCTAGCTCGGGGTGGAGTCGTGAAGTCTCCGACCACGACCTGGGCTGCGCGGCTCCCCGCGCGACCTCGAGCTTGGGTGCCTGGGATTCGACTCCCGCACGACCTCGAGCTCAGGAGGTGCAGATTCGGCTCTCGCTCGAGGAAGTCTAGCTCGGGAGCCAGGACTTGCGTTTACTCGATGGTTGCCAAGACCTTGAATGCTGGAGTTAAGGCAGACGTGGGCGGCAGATCCGGGACGGTTACAGCCCACCTTTAATGCGCATGAGGCCACTACTCCGGGAATCTCTCCCAGCCGTTTCTGGTAACGGCTGGGAGAAGTATAAGACTCCTCGAGGTGAGCATACTAAGAGGGAGACACAACATCAACGCACAAGTAATAGGACAATAGCCATAACCAGTACGCTCAAGCTCAAGCTGTAGACCACCTCTGTAGTCAAGAATAGTGAAGTTCTCCACCTCAGGGCAAGACTGGAGTAGAGCTATTACCCTCACAGGGGCTTGAACCAGTATAATCTGCTGTGTCTCACTCTTCGTCATTTTCCCCCGACCAACATCGCAGCAAACCTGTTCCTCCTTTGAGCGGAGCTCGGTTTGGGTCCCTCATACACACTAACCCCTTTACTCATTTGTGGTCAGGCAATCCCGATCGTCGACAGCTAGCGCCCACCGTGGGGCCCGAAAGCTTCGCTCATTTGGAAGAACAACGCCAAGACTTCAGAAGCATGGCGCGCTCCATTGAAGGATGTTCGACAAGCTCCGGCTCAGACGCAGTCCCCGAGCGCGACGACTCCACGTCCCTGTTTTCACCTTCACCACCACTGCGTGAGCAGTTTGTCTTCATGGCAGGTAGCCATGGCGTGAATACGGAGGCGGAAGACCGTGACCTGAAGACCCCTGAAGATGCTCGCCGGATGGTTCAAGTCGCCATCAACCAATTTAACAAGGGCAATCAATGCTCGGAGAACTCTATGGCCAAATATCTCACCGAAGTGCGGAAGATGGAGAAATGGTTCCAGAACCTGGAAATCAAGCATGTGCCTCGGAAAGACAACTCCAGCGCCGATTTCCTCTCGAAGCTCGGATCGTCCGATGATGAGATTCCTCCGGACATCATCCTGGAGACCTTGGCGACGCCTTCAATTTCTGACCAAGAGGTCTCGGTTGTCCTCATCGAAGGTATTTCCTCATGGGCCGAAACAATTCACAACTTCCTAGCTCGAGGCGAACTTCCGTCCGACTCCGCTGAGAGGAGTAGGATCAAGCGTCGGGTATGTTCGTACAAGCTTGTTGACGGTAAGCTTTACCGCCAAAATACTTCTGGAGTCCTGACAATGTGCATCACCGCGGAGGAGGGTAAGTACCTGCTAAACGATATCCATTCGGGCCTCTGTGGAGCACATTCTTCTTTCAGGACGATGGTCGGAAAAGCCTTTCGCATGGGGTTTTATTGGCCGACGGCGCTTCAGGATGCTCGCGACATTGTTCGCACCTGTCGAGCTTGCCAATTCCATGCCCAGAAGTCGCACCAACCTGCCTATGCACTCCAAAGCATCCCGCTCGCCTGGCCCTTCTCGACATGGGGGCTAGACATCCTCGGACCTTTTCCTTAAGCGGTTGGGGGAAAAAAGTTCTTGTTCATCGCCATCGACACTTTTACTAAGTGGATCGAAGCCGAACCCGTTTCGACCATCATGGCTCATGCGGCTGTCAAGTTTTTCCGCTTGTTCATGGTCACCAGGTATGGAGTTCCATGCAGAATCATTACTGACAATGGGACACAATTTACCAGTGAATTGTTCCAGGAATATTACGAAGACATTGGCACCAAAGTGTGTTATGTTTCGGTGGCCCATCTGCAAAGCAATGGAGTAGTCGAACGCGCCAACGGACAAATCGTTCAAGGCGTCAAGAAACGGGTATCAGATGAGCTCGAACGACACGGCCAGACCTACGTGGACGAACTTCCCACCGTCTTATAGTCTATTCGTACCACGGTCAGCCGAGCAACGGGGTCCACACCCTTCTAGCTTGTATCCAGTACCGAAGCCGTCCTGCCTCCAGAGGTCACGCTGGGCTCTGTTAGGGTCAGCTTGGTCGATCAGATCGACCTTAAGCAAGAACGGTCTCTGACCTTACCCTAGCAGAAGAAGTAAGATGTCGTAATCGCCACGGCGCATTACACCGCAAGCTCTTCGCAGACATACGTCTCGATCGGTACGACCTAGGGAGCTCCTTGTTGGGGACCTAGCCCTAAGACGAATTCAGGGCTCGTCCAATACCAACAAGTTATCCCTACGGTGGGAAGGCCCCTATAGAGTTGTTTCAACAAATCGCACGGGGGCTTACCGGCTAGCGATGCCCGATGGCAGAGATCTCTCTGGCTCATAGAACATTGACCAGCTTCATAAATTCTATGTGTAACGCCTTTTGTCTCAAAACTTCAATAAAGTTGTTATTCATTGATTATATTGGTCTTTGTGTTCTTCCTTTATTCCGTACTTCGTACTGGCTTGAATTTGAGATTTTTTTCTGAATTCGACCCACGTATGAGTGCTCTATGTCTTAACCCAAGTGTTGTGAGCTTAAAATTCACCCCTAGGGGTCGAGCTAATTGTAAGCCGAATCTCTTCGCATCCCAGCTCCCCCTGCGCCAGGGTTCAAACCAAGTCCACATTTGGGACCAACGAGCGAGCACAAATCGTGGTTGGGATTCGATGGTCTAACCTAAAAAGGACCTTGATACTCCTGGGGCTAAGTCTTTCCCCCTGGGTCTGCATTGTGTTGTACTTAGCAGTTTTCCCTATGGACTTTTTCTCGACTTCGCAGATCGTTGCTTCGCAGGTTTCTGCACTTGTGTCCAAGGTCGACGTTACTCGACCTTGGTCACAATGGGGGCTGGACGAGGGCAAGCTACCTCGAAAAAGGCTAAAATGGCAGGTCTAATCTTATCTACAGGTAGGCCATATCGCGAGCAAACTTCTCTTGCTCAAGCTCGGCAACCTTAGCCCTTAAGGTCGACAGCTCGCATTGGAGTTGAAGGGCTTCGGCGGAGGAGTCGGCGGCACGGCGTCGCTCGTCTTGAAGTTGGGCTAGAGCGCTCTTTGCCGCCTTGGATGCCCGCCCCAGTTTCTCCTCGAGCTCCTTGACCTTGGTCTCGAGCTCGATGGAGGCCTTCGCCGGGACAGCTGCTTGGTCCGCGACTGTCTTCCTCAACTCCTCCGACTTGGCTCGCTTGGCCTCAAGCTCCTTGACCGACCGCGCACGCTCCTCTTCCACGGCCCTGAACGCGCGGTCGCACTCAGTGCTGATGGCCTGTTTGAGCTCAGATGCGTGCGTGGTCTCAAGAGTCTTCATTGCCTGGCGGAGAGTGGAGAGCTCGGTAGAGTGGGCCGCTGCCTTGCATGCGTACAGCCTCCTCTTGCTTGTACTCTATGGTCTCCTCGAGCCTGAGCTGTTGCGTCTCCCGCTCCTCCACCAAGTCGAAGAAGATCTTCAGGGCGTTAGAGTGCGCCTGAATACCTTGCAACCCCTAGGCTACATGGTCGATGACCTGCGAAGTTCAAGGAAAAACAACGTAAGTCTTTGACAAAGAGACTCGAACTAAGATCGGACAGGTACAAAAGGAAGTATCATACCTGGCTGAGCTGGTCTTCAAAGGCCATGCGGCGGGGCTCGATGTGTCTGCTGCTCGACACCTCGGGCACGGTGCTGCCCTCAGTCGTGGCCAGGGTGCCCGGGTGGAGGTCTCCAGGTGCCTCGTCTGTGGCGGCCTCGCCTCGGGCTCCCTCCACCTGAGGGCACGACTTGCCCTCTTACTCGGCTCTGTCCTCCCGACCGATCCCAACCTCTATGGTTGGAGCATCTCCAGCTCCCTCTCCTGGAGGCCTTGACCGGGACTTCATCAAGGTCTTTCGCGCTAGTCTTAGCCAGATCACGGTCGACCTCTATGGCCGGGGTCACCCCAACCTCCATGGCCGGGACGACCACGGCAGGCGCTCCTTGGACAGCCTCAACCACCGTGGCTGGGGCATCTTGAGTGTCGTCTTCTGCGGCGGTCTTGGCCGGGGAAAGGTCGACTCCGGCGCCTCCAGCATCACCGACATCGTCTTCGTCGGCCGCGGGCAAAGTCTCGCCCGTGGTTGGGTCGTCGACCCCTTGGTCGAACTCGCCAACCGCAACCCAACTTTGAGGGCCCGAAGGAGTGCGCCCCTGGTCCGAGGATCGGCGGGGCACCAGTTCGTAGGAGGTTTCTTCCTTCTCCTCGGACTCGGACTCACCCTGGACAACAGTCATTGTCAAGATGGGCAAGCGTTGAGCTCGAGCGCTCAAAGTCTGCGATAAAGAAAAATTACTAAGCTAAAGGCAATGGAAGACCATGCAGCTGAAGGGGAAATGGTGTACCTGGGTCACTGGCCTTCGTCTCGCAGAAGGCTGGAGAGGACCTCGGCGTCTCGAGGGTGAAGCGGCATCCATCCATCAGGTGCCACAAGTTGGGGACCTCGGAGCCCGCGGTGGCTCCAGGTCATCCGTCGCAAAGGGCCTGGGACCCTGTGGTCAAGACCCCTGGGTCGCCCGAGGACTTGAAGTCCTGGCAGCATCCGCTGCCCTTTGCTACTGCGAGGAGGAAGAAGAAGTCAAGGGAGAAGAATCAAAAACAAGAAAGCTCGGGGGCTCAACCAAGTGAGAGCTTACCATTGCATGATCGCCCCACTCTATGTGCGGTTTCTACGAGACACTCTCGCTTGCTCCGCCCGGGGTGGCCTCTTGTTCGCCTTTTTGCCCTTGTTCCCCCCGGGGCAGCGGGGTCGAGGCGCTGCGAGCGTTTCCGCTGCCAGATCGTGTCCGTACCAAGATTTTTTGAAGCCCAAAGGTCACCAGGTGTAACCACGCCGAAGCCCTTTCATTGATCTCCGCCCGACCTCGACCTTGGGCTCGGCCGCTCGGGGCGACCATAGGACCGCTCTCTCCGTCCATATCATGAGGCTCGAGGTCGTTCCAGGTGCCTTACACGACCTTGAGCCTCGGGGACTAGCTGATGAGGACTGGGAAATTTCTGTCAGGTCAAAGCATGGTCAGCGGGGCCCCTAGCTCGGGGTGGAGTCGCGAAGTCTCCGACCACGACCTGGGCTGTGCGGCTCTCCGCACCACCTCGAGCTTGGGTGCCTGAGATTCGACTCCCGCATGACCTCGAGCTCGGGAGGCACGGATTCGGCTCTTGCTCGAGGAAGTCTAGCTTGGGAGCCAGGACGTGCGTTTACTCGACGGTTGCCAAGACCTTGAATGCCGGAGTTAAGGCAGACGTGGGCGGCAGATCCAGGACGGTTACAGCCCACCTTCAATGCGCATGAGGCCACTACTCCGAGAATCTCTCCCGGCCGTTTCTGGTAACGGCTGGGAGAAGTATAAGACTCCTCGAGGCGAGCATACTGAGAGGGAGCAACGACATCAACGCACAAGCAATAGGATAGTAGCCATAACCAGTACGCTCAAGCTCGAGCTGTAGACCACCTTTGTACTCAAGAATAGTGAAATTCTCCGCCTCAGGGCAAGACTGGAGTAGAGCTATTACCCTCACAGGGGCTCGAACCAGTATAATCTGTTGTGTCTCACTCTTTATTGTTTTCCCCCGACCAACATCGCAGCAAACATGTTCCTCCATTGAGCGGAGCTCGGTTTGGGTCCCTCATACACATTAACCCCTTTACTCATTTGCTGTCAGGCGATCCCGATCGTATATATATATATATATATATATATAGAGAGAGAGAGAGAGAGAGAGAGAGAGAGGAAGCCTCTTTTCTACTCCCGGGAGTAATTACTCCGTACGTCATATCTCACGGCATATGGGGTATCTCGTGCGACGGAGGGTATGTACATGTAGTATACAAGTATATAAGATCATCTAGGTGGTATGTACATTTTTTTCAGAGGTGGTATGCACATTTTTTGGACATACTCCTTTTTATGTGCGTATATGAGGTGTGCGTATATGAAGGTATTTACAAAATATGCTAAAAATCATGGACTCCCTTGCAATTTTTTCATGTGGCTCACACTGGAGTATCTTATAATTAGTGTATAAGTGTACCCAAAGTGATAAAGGAGTATTTCAAGTTTGTTTAGATGGTATTTTAGAGGTGGGAGTAACTACTCCTGTGAGTAAAGATATTTTTCATATATATATATATATATATATATATATATATATATATATATATATATATATATGAAGCCTTTTAGACTCCCACAGTACATACTTCCACCTCTAATATACCACTTAAATGAATGATTTATACTCCTTTATCACTTTCGGTATATTCTAATAATAATTCTAAGATACCTCCAATGCGACATGATTGAAAAAATTTCATCAAAGCCCTTTATTTTTTGTTACATACCCTTTTCCATATGTAAAAGGAATATATAAACAAATTATACTATAAAGGGTGGACTTTGATGAAATTTTTCATGGAACTCACTTTAGAGTATCTTATATCAGTATTAGAGTATACTCAAAAGGATAAAGAGGTATAATAATATCATTTAAATGGTATACTGGAGGTGGGAGTACATACACCCAAGAGTATGAAATCATTTTCATATATATATATACCTATATATAAATTGCTAATGTGCTCTCGAGAGCACGGATCCTTCCGTGCTCTCGAGTGCTTTTGCGAAATCCGTGATAAAAATGTTCGATCCGAACCGTTTATCTTCTTCATCTTGTTGAAATGTAGCTATAGACAAAATTTCGTATTTTTTTTGAATTTTTTTACTATTTACTGATAGAGAATTTTTGTATTATCTCTATCGGTTCAACGTTCAGAACCGAAAGAGAAGTCAGTTCTGATCATGCAACCAATAAAGATAATTTATCTTCTTGATCAGTTCCGAATGCCAAACCGATCCAGATGACGGTATATCTATATCAAGCGAAAACCAACCGTGATAGCTGCTCTTCATAACTGTCTAAGAAATTTGTATCGCCACCAAAATTAACTCAGATAACGAAAAAGAACCAACCTAAATGACTATTTCTGTAATAGTGACATCTCCAAGCTTAGGGACAAGATATATTGTGCAAAAAAAGCTGATGATAATTAAGGTCATGGATGCTATAACTAAGCTGTGCACTTATCACATTTAATTTTCCTCTCCTTTTCCAGAAGCCTCGATGACAGCAACGTCATGTCTGCATGCTTCTAAGCTGAACATCTGTTCTTCCTGTTTCTTTTGAACGACTTCAGATGAACGTGGCCATCAAAATAAAGTCGTACATAATTAAGCTAATGATGGAGATGATCACCTGGTCGATCGGAATAGCTTCCACGTGATCTCAAATGACTTTTACTTCGGACGGATGGTTTGTGGCTGCTAGATTTATTTGCAATAAGTAACTTTCCCGGTTGTTTGGCAATAATCACTGCACAAAAAAGTTAAGTGATAAATCATGAGAAAGGAGAGCGGGTGATAAGGTCATGGCTAACGCAATTGTGATCATCTACCGCTTCTGTACGAATATCTTCTTTGAGAGAGTTCACGCAAAACACACGCCACACTCGTACACCCTACTTTTTTTAAAAAAAAATTGACCAGAGCTCTGGCATTCGGTATAGAAGAAAAATACCAGTCAGACTACAGACGTACTCACACCTTACACACGCACACATGCTGCACCCGACTCACGCGCACCCAGGCAAGTACGACAACTCGAACCCAGGTGGACTACTTACGCACCAGCGCAGCTAGCCAAACGAGTGCAAGCTCGTTTGCACACGTACACCCTACTCACATCACACATACACAAACACGCTAGAAATTTTATAGGGCTTAAAAAGCTCCACGGAGCATATACACTTGCTTTCCTGTTGAACAATCTAATTAATTTGCAATCACTAAGGGTGTGTTTGGTTGTCTGGATGAGGTTGGATGTGATATGGCCATTCAGTCTGGATGGGGTGAAGTCATCCAGGTGGCTGTTTGGTTGGGTGGATAGGGATGAGCTAATTTTTTATTTGGTTGGATAGATGGTGAGGGTGGACGGTTTGTTAATTTTAACAGAGAGAAAAATCTTTTTTAAAATTTTGGAATGAAAGAAAAGTAAACCAACTGTTGCTTTAATTAAAATTTTGAATTTTTTTAAAAAATAAAAAATACTGCAGCACAAAAAAAGGAGGAGTGCTACAGTATTTCGCACATAACTATAGATGTTACAGTACCACACGAGGGCAGGAATCGAACACACTCCAGATAGAAGCCCAACGCCTTAACCAACTGTGCTAACTGAATCTTAGTGAGCGTAAGGGCTAACAAATATATAAACTCAAACATATGATGGATGCTGGATGGCCCCATCCGATCAAATTCATGAGATCCATTCATTCAGCATCTTCATGAAATATTCTCTTTTTTGGGTGATCCCATTCACTTTTGCCCTCCAACCAAACAAACGTAACTTTGCCAGTTGTTTGGCAATAATTACTGTACAAAAAAGTTAAGTGATAAGTCATGAGAAAGGAGAGCCGATGATAAGGTCATGGCTAATGCAATTGTGATCACCTACCGCTCCTATACGAATATCTTCTTTGAGAGAGAGAGAGAGAGAGAGAGAGAGAGTTCACGCAAATTACACACGCCGCATACACGTACACCCTACCCACATCATACATGCACAAACACGCTAGAAATCTAAATTTTATGGGGGCTTAAAAGGACCCACGGAGCATATACACTTGCTTTCCCGTTGAACAATCTAATAACCAAGGAATCAAATATAGGTGAGTCAAAATAATACCCTCACTCCCACCGAGACTGACCCATCCTTTTCTCGAGAGGTGCTTCTATGCTTTTCTTTTTTGACAGTTACATAAATATTAAAAACAAATAAATAGTAAATGATGATTACTTACCTCTTCGTTTATTTCAAGATTTGTATAGTTTAATTTATATTGAAAGGGAAACATTGAAGCACCACTCTTAGTGCTCAGTTGTTGAATCTATTGGTAGTGGTCTCCAACAATAGTCAAATTCTCCTACAAGTAAACTGATGATTTGCGAAATAAATTCTAAGAAAATAAATAATGTTGCGTAACTTACACCTATTCGGGGATTCGAACTACACCTTTTAGGGTGTACATGTTTGGTTGGGTGTACAAGGATGAATGGGATAGGATGGTACAGGATGGATGGGATGATCCTGGATGAGATGGTACAGGGAAGGTGTTTGATTGCTTGAATGGAATGATACAAGATTTTGTTTGGTTGTTTGAATGGAATAATATAGAATGGTATGAGATGATGTTTGGTTGAAGGGATGAGATTGGATTGAGGGATGAGGTTGGTTTGAGCGATGATGCGAGTGAACGATCCGGTCCTGGACCGATTGGTTCGGTCAAATTGCCCGTACGGGATGGTGCAGCATCTTTTTAGAATATTCTAAGAATCTGTACCATCTTATCCTGTACCAAATGGTTCCATTCATCCAACCAAACGCAGAGACAGAATCAGATCCTGTACAAGACAGTTCAGTTCATCCTCGTACACTTAGGGTGTGTTTGGTTAGGTGTACGAGGATGAATGGGATATGATGGTACAGGATGAATAGGATGATCCTGGATGAGATGGTACAGAGATGGTGTTTGGTTGCTTGAATAGCATGATACAAGATTTTGTTTGGTTGCTTGGATGAAATGATACAACATGGTATGAGATGATATTTGGTTGAAGGGATGAGATTGGATTGAGGGATGAGATTGGTTTGAGGGATGGTGCGAGTGAACGATCTTATCCTAGACCGATTGGTTCGGCCAAATTTTCCGTACGGAATGGTGCAGCATATTTTTAGAATATTATAAGAATCTGTACCATCTCATTCTGTACCAAATAGTTCCGTTCAACCAACCAAATGTAAAGACAAAATCAAATCCTATATAGAACGATTTAATTCACTCTCGTAAACTCAACCAAACGCACCCTCAACTGAACGCAACCTTAGAGGCTAGCCTTGGCAGGTACAAACACTTGTCAAAACCTCGTCCTGCATGTACACACCCACACACGTACGCCATCACGTACGTGAGATCAAAACCTAACAGCTGGTTCTTCGCACTTGGCACAAATTAGAGATATATATCTCCGTGCATGCATGTTACTCGTGCCACCAAACATGAGATTGCGCACCAAAATTAAGCTGATAAGCACGCCCAATGCAGCTGGGCCACAAGTTTTGCTCGTATCAAATCCAGGGCTTAGAGGCGCCCTAGCTAGATATCCAATCGTCTCCTTATAATTTTGATCACGAGATCAAAAGTTGCGTCCTTGTACATGCTGCTCGCTTAATTTCCTGCCTAAACAGCCACAACAAAACTCTATAAATAGCTCCCATGGCGTAGTAGGCCTCAAGCAGCACACGTACTGACGTACATATCGAGACACTAGCTACCGAGCAAAGCCAAGGCAGTCACACCAAGTACATACTCCCCGGCCATGGCTCCCAACGGAGAAGCATCGTCGGCGGTCGCGGCAGTGGTGCCATTCTTCGCGACGATCATCGGCAACCTCGGCAACGGCGACGGGCGGCAGAGGACCCCGTCGTGGCACGAGCTCCACCGCTACGCCGACAACCACAAGGAAGTGGAGCTGCTGTCGTCCAACGGCGGCGTTGGCGGCGACCTCCCGGCGGCGGCGGTCTCGGACCAGGTGGAGGACGCGGAGTGCGAGTGCTGCGGCATGTCGGAGGAGTGCACCCCGGCGTACATCAGCTCTGTGCGCCGCCGCTTCTCGGGGCAGTGGGTGTGCGGGCTGTGCGCCGAGGCGGTGGCGGAGGAGGCCGGCAAGAATGGCGGGAGGCCGGAGGCGGCGCTAGCGGCGCACACGGGCGTGTGCAAGCGGTTCAACGGCTTCGGGAGGACGCACCCCGCGCTCTTCCAGGCCGACGCCATGAGGGACATCTTGAGGAAGCTCTCGGGCCTTGGGTCGCCAAGGTCGCCCAAGTCTGGCACTAGCGCTAGAGAGGTGACCGGAGGAGCGAAGACGGCCGGCGCCGCCGGCTCCGGCTGCGTGACATTCGTCGCCGATGTACGCAACGATCAGTTGGTGATGAATTAACCAGCTAGCTAAAGTTGGGTGGTTTTCGCCATGACGGGCACTTATACGTACGGAGCATAAGCCATATATAGCTAGCTAGAATTTTTGCGGCTAAGATATATATGATGCATGGTTATACACTGTGTATGGCACTATGCCTTCGAGGTGTTTTTTAACCTTTGCACTTGAAGCTTAGCTTGAAATAGTAACCAGCTAGCCATGCTTTCTTTGCCCTTGCAAAGAGCTCTTCGTAGTGTGTTGTGGTGCAGTGGAGTTGCATTGCATGGGCTTAGTTTTCATCCTGTGTTTCAGAGTGCAAGTTCATGCATTTGTAGGTTACCGGATGGGCACCCTTGTTTCTATGTTTAGCACACTGATGTTTGCTAGCTCAGTTGTGGATGGGCTTTAATTTGTTTGCCTCCTTTAGCTGAGCTGAAGGAGTATGGCATGTCTTCACGGACTATCTAGCACTTGCTTAAAATAAACATAAGTCGAATGCTTGGTATATTGTACACTTTGCATGTATTTCTGTGTGCTACCATCGATCAGAGATGTCTCAAGCTGCAGGTTTTGGTTCAGATCAACTATACAAGGTTTACCTGCCAATGTATACCAAATCACAGGCTCACCACTGAGCAAATGCCAATCAAGAAGGTTAGCTCTTGGCATGGATGAAATTAAACAAGTGATTGGTCCAATTTGACTAGATTGCTTACAAAAGATAACTCCGTTCTGCGGAGCCTTGATCTATATGAATGCAAAAAGCAATTGCTTCCAGGTACGATATGTGGTCATGCGTGCGCCATTAGTACATATTATGAAGTAGATGCCCCTGAATAACAAAGAAGTCAAGTCAACCACCAAAACCCATTATTGAAGGGTGAAAAGTCCTGCTGCTGTCCCGGAGTAGCTTCTGTCATTATCGATAGGCACACTGAGGCCAGTCTCTGCAAGATATCAGGGAGATGGTAAGTTTCAGGTTGTGGTGTAGCAAATGCAAATGCATACATCCTCGTGTAGAGAGGCTGGGGTGTAATTCAAAACACAAAGAAAATAGTTGGGCACAATGAATTTGATGACATATAATCAAGTTATATTAGCAGTATAAGCAAAGATACTAACAGAGTCTGAACACAGACACCACACCAGACGCGTTCAGAAACTGAAACTTAAAAAAAAAGGTGCCCACTATTATCCATTATCCAGTCATTCTTTTGTCCAAAGGACATGGCCGTCTGGAACTTCATGGGTTACGCAACCATTTTAATGATATGCCAACAGAAAATATGAATGTTACACGGTTGGCTATACCAAATTCAAATTGTCCAGCAGACTTATGGTTAGGCTTAAAAAAGTATAATTAATTTAAGATTAGCTAATAATGTACTTATGAACTTAAGTTGAGCGATAGAGTTTCACCAAGAAGAACAATTTGGCACCGATACACCATTTTCGGGCTGATCTACAATAAAAGTTCCAGAGCAGGATGTAATATACGCCGCATATTAGTAACCCTATAGAAGCACGGCCAATTGTTTACTTTTCTTTTGCAACACTACGTCCTGTGCATCTAAGCCAAAATAACCTATGTAAAGATTGATTTTGAATTTTGATACATAGGCCAGCTAGACCTGGAAATAATAACAAGCAAAGCCATGCCTAATAAGTAATAAGCAAAGAGACTGTTATGAGATAAGGAAACCTAAACAAAAAATGGTTAGGACTCTATCTCTTTATGGTGTGGTCGAATCCAAACTCTCTTCTCGTGCCACTATATATATCGGGTGCCCCCTTTGTAAACAGTTGAATCAAAAAAGCGAGAAAGAATTCCACCCATACATTGTGTGTCTATTGTTCTTGCTCCTTTGATTGCATCTACATCCGGTGATTGATCGTTGAAGTTCGATGACGTTTTACAATACGTTATCAGCACGAGTCTCTACCACAAGGAGGAGGATTGTCGACTACAACGAACGATCTACTACGGGCGATTGATCGCCCGATCCGATCTGCAATCAACTCGTCATCACGCCGGCACCCACACGGATTGCCGAAAAAGTCCTACACGACTCTATCCTACGCGATAGTCCTACAGAATTTTTCCTGCAGGTTGAATCAAGGTAATAGATTGGCATGATCGATTGAATCGCAATTGAATTTAGTAGATCAAAAATTTGGAGGGTATTCTGAAATAACCTCAAAATTTCAAAAATGAGTTAAAATTAGCCTTTACAATTTATCTGGAATTTATTTGGATTTTTCCCAATTTTTATTTCGAATTTTGCCGGTTTAATTTGAAAACATTCCTTTTCGGGAAAGTCAACTCCACTTCCCGCCTTCCTTTCCGGGCAACCCGTTTTTCCCTCGCGCTGGCGCCCTCCCCAAATCCGCCTTCTCCCCATCGCGGCCCAAGCTTGCGCGGCCCGTTCCTCTTCTCCTCGCGCGCGCGCCGTTGGCCCAGCCCACCCCCGCGCCCGTCCCGTTTCCTCACGCCAGGCCGTCCCGTTCGCGTCATCTTCCCCGTTTCACCCGTCCTCTCAGCCGCGCAGCCGCCCAATCCCGTTTCGCCGCCCCTTCGCCCAATCCGCGACGCCGACCTCCCCTCAAGGACGCTACTGAAGTTCGTCTCCGTCACCCCGTTCGTCCATCGCCACCACCACAGCGCCCATGGCCATCGGCCCCCGCCGCCGCCTGCGCGTGAAGTCGCCGCCGCCTCGCCCAGAAGGAGCTTGCGTTCTCCTCTGCCACGCCGTGCCAAGGTCGCCCTCCCGCCGCGTCCCATCCTCCGCTCTGCTTTTGTCCCTTCGCCACTCGATTACCCCTGCCACCGCGTCCCCTCTCTCCCCACCGCCTGCTCCCTCTTCCTCCTCGCGCGCACGCTATTTAAACCCCGGAGCACCGCCATTTCCACCCTCCCGAGCTCCCCACATCGTGCCCAACCCATTTCCCCACTTCATTTTCCCTCTGGACGCCTCCCCGCGCCGTGCCCGAAGCTTCTCCCCCATCTCTGGTGGATCCTCGTCGCCAAGCCTCTCCAATCACTCCCCCCCATTTCTCCACTTCCCCGAACTCACCTTAAGCCCCTCGTGCTCCCTAGCCACTTCATTCCTTCCCCCGTGAGCTAGATCGCCAGTTTGCACTGCGTCTCCTCCAAATCCGGCGCCGAGCTCGTCGTCGCCTCGCGCTCTCGCTGACAGCGCGCCCCCACCCGTCAGCCGCCCTCGCCCTCTCATTGCTCTGTCGGGTCCCGTGTGTCACGCCACCACATCCCCACGCCACGCCGACCCTGTTGTCGGCCTCCTCTCCACGCCGAGCCGGCCGTGTTCCGCATGGGCCGTGTGGTTCGTTCGGCCATGGCTGTCTGTCAGTGGGCCAAATATGCTAAAGATCTTGTATGCCGCTTCGGAAATTCATTTTCCATTTTCTTTTCGGTTTTCGATTTAAATTTTCGGATTTAAATACGTTTTAAAATCCGAAAATTCATTTTAAATACCAGAAAAATCCCCAAAAATCCAGAAAAGCCTAAAATACATGTTCTTGATTATTTCGAGCCACTGAGTCCAAAAATGAACTCCGTTTCGCAAAACCAAATTCCAGAAATTCCAAAAAAAATACCCTTTCCCTTTACTTCCGACTCTCCGAATTCGATTTTCATTTTCGTTTCTTTTCTTTTTCTTTATTGTTTTATTCATTTATTTGCTGTGGTTATTTCTTGCGCTAGACCCAACGCCGGAGCAATACTTGGAGCCGGAGCACTACGCTGAGCCGTACGAGGAGCAGGAGCCGTTCGGGACACCGCAAGACATCGGCGACTATTATTTAGGAGAACCTTCAACTTTGCAAGGCAAGCCACACCCCTTGAACATATTGAACCTAGTTCCATTACACTCTACATATATGTGTACATATCTTTTGTATTGCATTATTTTACTGAGTATTTTAGAAACTAAGAAATGCAGTAGTTTGAATGACATGATTAATTACCACCCAATACTAGACTCGTTGTTATGCCCTAATTCCTTCCTAGCCTTAGGATATAATATATTGGATCCCCGTAGATGTAGCAATTTATGCAAATGTTACTTTTAGACAAATGCTTAATCACCGAAGGATGGTTCGGTCAATCTATAAAAACTGCTACGGTTAGGGGGACAGTGTTGGACTACCCACGTGAGGTGGCTATGAGTCCGATCCCCAACCGATGACAAGTCTATGGATGAGATGGTGGTGGTACGGTGGGTACCATGGATATGATGTGGGTAAAGACTTGGTCTTTGGCATTAAGGACTAACCACTTTGGGCAAAGTAAATAACTTCAGTAATCGCTCAACCACAGGTTGGGACGGTCAGTTACGTTGACCTTTCTCAACATAGTCTAGTACGTTGTGCTTCCCTTTTTAATACCTATTGGAAGAAGCTACCATGTCTTTGGTGATGCATTGGATCGCATAGCGAATGGGGCGAGCGGAATGGAGTGGCCATTCACGGTTCACGCAACGATGAGGTATCTCGTTATTGAGCGTCTCATGGCCGGCGATGGGTCTGAATATTGCGGATCTTGGATAGCCTACTGGAAAGGAGCTAAAAAGGGGAAGTTCAATAAAACGGCTATGATCATCTCGGTCCGGCCGCATGCATAAAAGATGCATGTTAATCGCGTGGCAATTACGACCGTAGATATCTTGTGGGTAAAGCTGAGCCGCTCTGCAGAGTCAATTAAAAATTGTAATCGATTACGTTGTGCTTCCGGTTAATGAAGCTAAGTTAAACTGGGGTGATACCCGAATCTAAGCTCAAGTTAGTTTTAATAATAAAACATGCGAAGTGCTGGATTTTGACAAATAAACCCCCTGATACTTGCTATTTATGGTTTGTGTTTCAAATGTAATTAAATGAGATAGTTTAAAATTGCATCCACCCCAATTATCAACCTAAATCCATCCCTTGGTGATTCCGTGCATATAATATTCAGAATATCCCGTGTGGTTTATTGAGTACGGTTGAGTACTCACCCTTGCTCCTACCCTCCCTTAGATTATCAAGAAGCAGGAGAATTTCAAGAAAGCGTAGATGGCGAAAGTGTTTGGTTTTGAGGCTTTGATCTACCGCTCGAACCATTTCCTGTGGGAGAATGCTTTTGTGATGTAATTTAAGCGCTTAACGCGCCCTTTTGTAAAAACTCTAGCCATGAGGCTTTATTTATCTAGATCAACTGTTGTTTATCGTTCTTTACCTGGCGATGTATGCTTGAATTACCAGCAGCTAAAATTCTGGGTAGCTGCACGGTATCTAAACGCTCCACCTGAAAAGGCGGTCTGTCACAAGTGGTATCAGAGCCAGGGTTTGACCAGTAGATCAAAACCTTAAGGTGGCTTAGGAAATCTTTTGCAAAAAGGTTATTTAAACTTAAGCAAAACAGATTACAAAAATATATAAGCACATTAGCTATCTCCTTCTTCTCCTCACCTTCTTCTACCTTACCTGAATCTCTGATTCCAAAAATCGACTTGAGATTTCTATTCTCAACTAACTTCAAAAACCTTCGTGTTAGCAGATAACACGTAAGCTTTTCTTCATCCCTAGAAATTTTCAGTAGTCGCTTTTAGAAATTTTCAGATGTCGCCATAGTCAATCGCTAGATTTAGACTGTGCCACTCTTATAGTAGGTCTTTTGATAATGTAACAGGGGTTGTACCAGATCTTAAAAACGATACTAAGTATGACACCATGATATATGAAAAACTATATTCCCTAATTTCTGATATTTTGGTTGGTTCTAAATATCAGTGTAACCTAACCAACTCAAAATTATTCCTTCTGTTCGTCTAAGCCTCTCAACTAAATTCACTCTACTCTTACCCCTGCTTCTAACTCTCACTCACCTTCTAATTTGCCAAAACCTGCGGCAGGACTGTAAAGGAGTCAGCAACTATGGTTAACACTAGATCCCACAACAACGGCAATGATGAAGCGGAATCCGCTAACAACACAACCGCTATAGCGCAAGTCTTGGCAATGATGGAAAGAAATAGATACCAGGCTGAGCAACATCAAACACAACTTATGGAAAGAATGATGGAACAACTAGCTACTAGACCTCAAGCAGTACCACAGGGACCATACCATCACCCAGGAGGAAACAATGGCAGAGCCACGTGGTCTGATTTCCAGAAAACCAGGCCACCAATCTTTTCTAGCTCAACCGAACCCCTGGCAGCAGACGACTGGATCAGGGATATCCGGAGGAAGCTAGACCTCCTACCATGCTCTGAGAAGGAGCAAGTCCAGTTTGCATCTCACGGTACCGCAAGGTCCCATTGCGACATGGTGGATGAATTATGAAACCTGAGAGAAATGGCGAGGATATAACTTTGGCAAGAATTTGAAGATGCATTCAGAAAATGCACATTCCACTGGTGATGGCTTCCAAGAGAAGGGAATTCATGGCCCTACGCCAAGGCGGGAAGACTGTGATGGAGTATCTTCACCAATTTAACTCCTTGGCTAGGTATGCCCCAGGAGAAGTAGATTCTAAGGCCAAGAAAATGGAAAGGTTTCTCGAAGGTCTACAAAAGAACCTTAAGTTCCACATCTCTGCAATGGATTTCAAGGACCTTGCGACAATGGTTGATAAACTAATCATCACTGAAGAGGCAAGAAACGACTTAGAAGATACCCGCAAGAGAAAGGCCCAACAACAAAGAGTCCAGAGTCCAGGACAGTTCAAGGGAAGAATGCCAGCTCCTATTCTGGGATTCCCAGCCAAGAGACAAGCAATAGGAAGTTCAAGACCTGCACCTACCTTGGCTCAACCCAGGGCCGTCAGATGTTTTACCTACAATGGAAATCACTACGCCAGTGATTGTCCCAATAAAACGACAGGATGCTTTCACTGTGGACAGTCAGGGCACTTCAGGCAGCATTGTCCCCGCAAGAACTTACCCTCGGAAGTGGCCAAGGCACAAGCAGCTTCTTCCATAACCACCGCTAGCCGCCAGACTATACCATATCAACCATCGCCATAGCAAGGAATGCTCCAAGGGCGAGCACCGTGAAAACTGAGCAGAATTCTAATGGCAAGAATCAGAGCGCCTCCCGAGGATTCCAAGGAAGGATCAACCACGTAACTGCTGAAACCGCCGTAGGGGCAACCGACGTGATCATGGGTAAGTTCCCAGTACAATCTCAGCTTGCTTTGGTTCTTTTCGATCCAGGTGCTACCCACTCTTTCATCTCCTTGGCTTTCGCTTGTAAGCATAGTTTTCCCTATTTTTCTTTGCCTACACCTTATATGTTTCAAACCCCAGGAAGTCGACTAATGACTCGGTTCAAGTGTGAACACCTAAAGTTAACCATTCAAGATGTCGAGTTCAAGGCTAGCCTGCTAATGTTGGAAATGGAGGGTTTGGATATCATTTTGGGAATGGATTGGCTAACTCAGTATAAGGCTAGATTGGATTGTGAGAGGAAAATAATAGTACTCACGAACGAGAAAGGACAACAAGTGACAGTAAAAACGGATCCTAAGTTAGTGTCAGGAAAAAGAAATATCCTCAGCGCTCTCGTGTCAGAAATCTCCAGAGTACCGATAGTACAGAATTATCCTGATGTCTTCCCAGAAGAGTTACTCGGAAGGCCACCGGACAGGAATATTGAATTGGCAATAGAATTGGTGCCAGGAACCCAACCCATCACCAAACATCAATACCAAATGTCGGCAACAGAACTAAAGGAATTAAGAAAGCAATTAGATGAGTTGTTAGACAAAGAATTTATCAGGCCAAGTGTCTCACCTTGGGCTTCACCGGTCCTATTCGTTAAGAAGAAAGACGGAAGCCACAGACTCTGTGTAGATTACCGAGCCTTAAATGCAGTAACAATCAAAAACAAGTATCCCCTCCCAAGAATAGATGATCTATTCGATCAGCTTCAAGGGGCCAAAATATTCTCAAAAATAGATCTGAGAACAGGATACTACCAATTAAAAGTCAAGGAACAGGACAGAGCAAAAACGGCGTTCACCACGAGATATGGATTATTCGAGTTCACAGTAGTTCCTTTTGGACTCACTAATGCCCCGGCATACTTTATGAATTTAATGAATCAAGTCTGTAAAGATTATCTAGACCAATTTGTGGTGGTATTCATCGATGACATCCTGATATACTCAAAAAGTGAAGAAGACCATCAGGAACACCTAAGACTCATATTACAGAGACTCAGAGACCACCAACTGTACGCCAAGTTCACTAAATGCGATTTGGATGAGAGAAATTGCATTTCTAGGACCTATAATTACCGGATGGAGTCGAGTAGACCACGAGAAAGTAAGGGCAGTAATGGAATGGAAACAACCCACGTCAGTGACAGAAGTCAGGAGCTTTCTCGGATTAGCTGGATATTACAGAAGATTCATTGAAGGATTCTCTAAAATATCAAAACCATTGACCCAACTGCTCAAGAAAGATCAATCTTATAAATGGACAGAAAAATGTGAAGAGAGTTTTCAGGAACTCAAAGCAAAATTGACATCAGCCCCGGTATTAGTACTACCAGAACCAGATAAGGAATTTCAGATTTACTGTGACGCTTCGAAAAGAGGATTAGGATGCGTGTTGATGCAAAACAGAAAAGTGGTTGCGTACGCATCACGTCAACTGAGACAACATGAGGAGAATTATCCAACGCATGACTTGGAATTAGCGGCAGTGGTACATGCTCTAAAGATATGGAGGCATTACCTGCTAGGGAACCGATGTGAAGTGTTCACGGATCACAAGAGTTTGAAGTATGTGTTCACCCAACCCAACCTAAACATTCGACAAAGAAGATGGTTGGAGCTCATCAGGACTACGATCTAAATATCGGTATCACCGAGCAAAGTTAATGTAGTAGCAGATGCTTTAGGTGAAGGCATGTCATCACATAGCCGGATAGCGGAAGTCCACGAGTTACAAGCGGATATGGAAAAATTGAACCTACGATTAGTAGAGGCAGGATTTGTTTGTGCTCTCGAAATTCAACCCAATCTAATGAACCGGATCAAGATAGCTCAGCAGGAGGATGAAGAGATTCAACAGCTTCGACAAGACATGGAAAAAGTCAGCCCCTCGAAATTCTCTGAGGATGAACAGGGCATACTCCGGTTCCGCAATCGTGTATGTGTTCCTGAAGATAAGGATATAAGAGGATTGATTTTGACAGAAGCTCACTCATCTCAACTCTCAATACACCCTGGAAGCACTAAGATGTACCAAGATTTAAAACAAGAATACTGGTGGCCAGGCATGAAGAAGGACATAGCCGTACATGTTTTATGCTGCGACGTGTGTCGGAAAGTTAAGATAGACCACCAGAAAACCGCTGGATTATTACAACCGCTCCCAATCCCAAAGTGGAAATGGGATGAAATTGGAATGGACTTTATCACAGGAATGCCCAAAACCCAACAGGGTATGATGCCATTTGGGTAATAATCGACAGATTAACCAAAGTAGCCCACTTCATACCAGTTAAGCAAACCTATGGAAAGGACAAGCTGGCAGAGCTATACTTAACTCAGATAGTAAGGTTACATGGAGTCCCTAAAAGGATCGTATCGGATCGAGGAGCCCAGTTTACATCAAAATTTTGGAAAAGCTTACACGAAGCCATGGGAATAGACCTGACATTTAGTACAGCATATCACCCACAGACAGATGGGCAGACAGAGAGAGCCAATCAGATACTAGAAGATATGTTGAGAGCATGTGCTATAACCTATGGAGCTTCTTGGGCCACATGTCTACCATTTGCAGAATTTTCCTATAACAACAGTTACCAAACCAGTTTGAAAATGGCACCCTTTGAGGCTCTTTATGGAAGGAAATGTAGAACCCCACTGAACTGGACAGAAGTAGGAGAAAGACAACTTCTAGGACCTCAGATAGCCCATGATGCAGAAGCACATGTAAAGATCATCTCAGAAAATTTAAAGGCTGCCCAGGATCGTCAGAAGAGCTATGCAGACAATCGACGCAAAGATATCAACTATCAAGTAGGAGACTACGTCTACCTAAAAGTAACGCCTTTTCGACCAGTACACAGATTTCAGATCAGAGGAAAATTGGCACCAAGGTACATTGGACCATATCAGATTATAAACAGAGTTGGAGAAGTAGCCTATAGACTGCAACTAAGTCCAGAACGGTCCAGAGTATACAATGTGTTTCACGTATCGCAATTAAGAAAGTGTCTCCGACAACCGACCGACCAAGTACCCTTAGAGGGTATCAACTTGCAGAACGATCTGACATACCTAGAGGAACCAGTCAAAATTATTGAAACAGTCGAAAGGGAATACAAGAACAAAAATGTCAGATTTTGTCGAGTACTGTGGAAGAACCACACCATGGATGAAACAACCTGGGAAAAGGAATCAGAACTGCAGCAGGAATTTCCCAAACTATTCCCCCGCGAGCATTAAATCTCGGGGACGAGATTTATTTTAAGTGGGGTAGGTTGAAATAACCTCAAAATTTCAAAAATGAGTTAAAATTAGCCTTTACAATTTATCTGGAATTTATTTGGATTTTTCCCAATTTTTATTTCGAATTTTGCCGATTTAATTTGAAAACATTCCTTTTCGGGAAAGTCAACTCCACTTCCCGCCTTCCTTTCCGGGCAACCCGTTTTTCCCTCGCGCTGGCGCCCTCCCCAAATCCGCCTTCTCCCCGTCTCGGCCCAAGCTTGTGCGGCCCGTTCCTCTTCTCTCATGGCCTTTGCCCAGCCCACCCGCGCCGTCCTGTTTCTCACTTGGTAGTCCGTTCGCGTCATCTTCCCCGTTTCACCCGTCCTCTCAGCCGTGCAGCCACCCAATCCTGTTTCGCCACCCCTTCGCCCAATCCGCGACGCCCGACCTCCCCTCTGCGACGCGCTGACAGGCCTGAACCGTCTCCGTCACCCCCGTTCTGTCCCATCGCCACCACGCTGCCCATGGCAGTCAGCTCCCCTTCGTCGCGCGCCTGTCGCAAGTCGCCGCCGCCTCGCCCAACCGAAGGAGCTTGCGTTCTCCCTCTGCCACGCCGTGCCGAAGGCTGCTCCACTGCCGCGTCCCATCCTCCGCTCTGTTTTGTCCCTTCGCCACTCGATTACCCCGCCACCGCGTCCCCTCTCTCCCCACCGCCTGCTCCCTCTCCCTCCTCGCGCGCACGCTATTTAAACCCCGGAGCACCGCCATTTCCACCCTCCCGAGCTCCCCACATCGTGCCCAACCCATTTCCCCACTTCATTTTCCCTCTGGGCGCCTCCCTGCCGTGCAGCTTCTCCCCCATTCTGGTGGATCCCCGTCGCCAAGCCTCTCCAATCACTTCCCCCCATTTCTCCACTTCCCCGAACTCACCTTAAGCCCCTCGTGCTCCCTAGCCACTTCATTCCTTCCCCCGTGAGCTAGATCGCCAGTTCGCACTGCGTCTCCTCCAAATCCGGCGCCGAGCTCGTCGTCGCCTCGCGCTCTCGCTGACAACGCGCCCCCACCCGTCAGCCACCCTCGCCCTCTCGCTGCCGTCGGGTCCCGCGTGTCAGCGCCACCTAATCCATGACCACCAGAGCCTGTTGTCGGCCTCCCTCTCCACGCTAGCCGAGTCGGCCGTCCGCATGGGTCAGTGGCCCGTTTCGTATGCCAGCTGTTTGTCTTGGCGGGCCAAATATCTGTGACCTTTCATGCGGCCAGCTAAAATTTCATTTTCCTTTTCTTTTCAGTTTTGATTTAAATTTTCGGATTTAAATCGTTTTAAAATCGAAAATTCATTTTAAATACGGAAAAATCCCCAAAATCGGAAAAGCCAAAAATACATGTTCTTGATTATTTGAGCCATTGAGTCCAAAAATGAACTCCGTTTTGCAAAACCAAATTCCAGAAATTCCAAAAAATACCCTTTCCCTTTACTTCCGACTCTCCGAATTCGATTTTCATTTTCATTTCTTTTCTTTTTCTTTATTGTTTTTTTCATTTATTTGCTGTGATTATTTCTTGCGCTAGACTCAACGCCGGAGCAATACTTGGAGCCGGAGCACTACGCTGAGCCGTACGAGGAGCAGGAGCCGTTCGGGACACCGCAAGACATCGGCGACTATTATTTAGGAGAACCTTCAACTTTGCAAGGCAAGCCACACCCCTTGAACATATTGAACCTAGTTCCATTACACTCTACATATATGTGTACATATCTTTTGTATTGCATTATTTTACGAGTATTTTAGAAACTAAGAAATGCAGTAGTTTCGAATGACATGATTAATTACCACCCAATACTAGACTCGTTGTTATGCCCTAATTCCTTCCTAGCCTTAGGATATAATATATTGGATCCCCGTAGATGTAGCAATTTATGCAAATGTTACTTTTAGACAAATGCTTAATCACCGAAGGATGATTCGGTCAATCTATAAAAACTGCTACGGTTAGGGGGACAGTGTTGGACTACCCACGTGAGGTGGCTATGATTCCGATCCCCAACCGATGACAAGTCTATGGATGAGATGGTGGTGGTACGGTGGGTACAATGGATATGATGTGGGTAAAGACTTGGTCTTTGGCATTAAGGACTAATCACTTTGGGCAAAGTAAATAACTTTAGTAATCGCTCAACCACAGGTTGGGACGATCAGTTACGTTGACCTTTCTCAACATAGTCTAGTACGTTGTGCTTCCCTTTTTAATACCTATTGGAAGAAGCTACCATGTCTTTGGTGATGCATTGGATCGCATAGCGAATGGGCGAGCAGGAATGGAGTGGCCATTCACGGTTCACGCATAGCGATAAGTATCTACATTATTGACGTCTCGCGCCGGCGATGGGTCTGAATATTGCGGATCTTGGATAGCCTACTGAATAGGAGCTAAAAAGGGGAAGTTCAATAAAACGGCTATGATCATCTCGGTCCGGCCGCATGCATAAAAGATGCATGTTAATCGCGTGGCAATTACGACCGTAGATATCTTGTGGGTAAAGCTAAGCGGCTCTGCAGAGTCAATTAAAAATTGTAATCGATTACGCCGTGCTTCTGGTTAATGAAGCTAAGTTAAACTGGGGTGATACCCGAATCTAAGCTCAAGTTAGTTTTAATAATAAAACATGCGAAGTGCTGGAGTTTGACAAATAAACCCCCTGATACTTGCTATTTATGGTTTGTGTTTCAAATGTAATTAAATGAGATAGTTTAAAATTGCATCCACCCCAATTATCAACCTAAATCCATCCCTTGGTGATTCCGTGCATATAATATTCAGAATATCCCGTGTGGTTTGTTGAGTACGGTTGAGTACTCACCCTTGCTCCTACCCTCCCTTAGATTATCAAGAAGCAGGAGAATTTCAAGAAAGCGTAGATGGCGAAAGTGTTTGGTTTTGAGGGTTTGATCTACCGCTCGAACCATTTCCTGTGGGAGAATGCTTTTGTGATGTAATTTAAGCGCTTAACGCGCCCTTTTGTAAAAACTCTAGCCATGAGGCTTTATTTATCTAGATCAACTGTTGTTTATCGTTCTTTACCTGGCGATGTACGCTTGAATTACCAGCAGCTAAAATTCTGGGTAGCTGCATGGTATCTAAACGCTCCACCTGAAAAGGCTCGTTGGCTCGTTAGCTCGTTGGCTCGTTAGGCTCATTAGGCTCGGTAAAATTCAGATATTCAGAATCACTTTCACTAATCACTAATCATTAATTGATTATCCAAATTACATGAGGCTTAATTTTAATACAAAATTAGCCACATCCTGAACATTCAATCGACTTGGCATTCATACAGTCATATTGAACAAGGAACATACAATGAACATACTTGAGAGTTGACGCAATGAGGCGGGTCCACATGCCAGGCGGCTCACGAGCCGGCGCGGCTCACGAGCCAGCTCGGCTCGGCTCGGCTCGAGGCTCGACCGAGCCCGAGCCGAGCCCGGTTTTTAGCTCGACAAAGACAATGAGCCGAGCTCGGCTCGGCTCGCAAACTGACGAGCTTGGTCGAGCCGGCTCGGCTCGGCTCGATTCCACCCCTAAATACCATACTTGTGGTTACTGTTCATCAACCAATGAAAAAAAACCCCTCAATCTGATCATGTCTATCGCGCCCACTCCGGCCACACTGTAAGTGCGCTCGTCGGCCCGAAGCTGTCGCTTGTCGCAGTCGGCATTGGCGCCGTTGCCGCCAACGCCGGCAGCAGCGCCCTTCCGCCTCCTCGGCACTTGTCATCTCCGCAAGTCTGGCGCGCCTTATGCCGCGATGTCCGTCGTATTTCTTATTTACCGCCATGCGCGCCTTGTAACCGCGCCCCCATGGGCTGCGTCGCCCATTGCGACGTCGCTTCGAATCGCCGCCCGTCGGTGGCGCCTCGGCCTTCCCGTTCTCGGTCAATATTTTCTAGCTTTATGCCAAGATTTAATATGTGCATAATATTTATTTCCTGTTATTAAGTAATTCTGAAAATTACTTAGTAATTAATAAAATACTAGAAAATTATGAAAATAATCGAGCTATCAAAATGGTTTTGAGCTCGAGGGCATAAGTGGTTAGGTTTTTTTATTTCTATTTTGAAAGAATGGATACATGACAATTGGTGTCTAAGAAAAACACACATGAGGCTAGGTTTCTAAATTGGCGCCCGAAATCGGGAAGTGCTCCCTCCCTCATGTGAGCCCTCGGGGCAGGTTGACTTGGCCAAGAGTTATGTTGACGGAGGCATTCATTACATGATTTCATACCCAACCAACAAAAGCTCCATAAGATGTAATTACCATCATGCCAGAATTATTTCACGTTGAAATTTATTCTCCTGTTAATTGGTAATTCTGAAAATTTCTTAATAATTAGCAGAAAATTATGAGAAATGTTAGAAAAAATCCTGGAAAATACGTGATAATTATCTACTGAATAGATATAGACCAGACTTTACTGATTCAATATTAAGCATGCAAAATAATATTTTACCTGAAGTAAAATCCCTTTTTTGTTTACATATAGGATATGTCTGACATCGGAAAGAAAGAATTTGCTGAGATTGCTCTGAATGGCAGCAACTACTTGGGCAATGGATGCCAAGATCAACTTGACAGCTCGATACCTTGGAGCCACAATTTCCCAGCCTGAAGCTGGTGCTCCTGCTCTCCCCGAAGCTGCTAAGTGTGCAGCTTTGTATTTCCTGAGGAACCATCTTCGTACGGACCTGAAGACCGAATATCCCATGGAGGAGGATGATCTCATTAGGGATGAGCTAAAAGTATTCCAGAAGAATAAAGAAAGGTCCCAGGAGGACGACATAAATAATTTATACGAAGACATGGAGTAGTCTTCTAATTTTCCCCTTAGAGTCGATGTCATATTATCTTTTAGAATCTCCTTAAAAGCCTCATTTATCAGTTTAGTCTTTGTGTTCCTAAATGAACAATGGTCCACGCTACTGTTGAGCGATTATCAGTCAAATTTAATAAAGTTTGATTTTCCCAGGATATTAATTAATTATGCTATGTTTGTTCTATATTATTTGTTCCCAATGCAACAAATGTTTGATTAATTTTATTTGTTTAATATAGAACTCCATGAATAATCCGATGGCGGAGGAGGAAATCTATCTTGTAGACAGTTGCACCACAAATACGATTCTTAGGGAAACTAAATATTTTCAGACATTGATTAAGAAAACTGAAAATATTATGACCATCGCCGGAAGCGATGTTCTTATTGTTTGCATCGGAAGAGCCATCATAGTTCTCCCTATATGGACTCGTATAATTATAGAGAATGCCCTATTATACCCTGAGTCCAGTCGTACTCTTTTGAGTTTCAAAGACATCCGTCTAAATGGTTTCCATATAGAGACTGAAAATGAGGATGGTACTGAATACCTACTCATGACCAAGTTTGACGGTTGCAATAAACGTGTGGTTGAAAAACTTCCTTCCTTCTCCTCCGGGTTATATTACACATATATAAAATCAGAAGTTTATGTTGCGATGAAAATTATAGTTAAAACCCCAGAAATATTTAAGATCTGGCATGATCGTCTGGGTCATCCTGGGTTGAATATGATGAGAAGAATAATAAATAATTCTGCTAGCCATAATATAAAAACTACAGTCTTTCCTAAACCTGAAGCTTTTATGTGCCCTGCATGTGCTAAAGGAAAGCTGATAGTTCGTCCCTCTCATCTTAAAATTAGGGAAGAATCACTGAATTTCTTGGAGAGAATTCAAGGTGATATCTGTGGACCAATTCAGCCCCTGTCGGGCCCATTCAGATATTTCATGGTGCTAATAAATGTTTCTACTAGATGGTCTCATGTATGCCTATTATCTACTAGGAACCATGCCTTTGCTAAATTAATCGCCCAAATCATTAGATTGAGAGCCTCCTTTCCAGAAGAAAGGATTAAGTCCATTCAAATGGACAATGCTGGTGAGTTTACCTCAAAAGTATTCAATGATTATTGTATGGCTCTAGGCATTAATGTAGAGCATTCTGTACCTCATGTCCACACCCAAAATGGCCTTGCAGAGTCATTAATTAAGAGAGTAAAGCTTATTGCTATGCCACTCTTGCAGAATTGTAGGTTACCCACCAGTTGTTGGGGCCATGCAGTATTGCACGCTGCATCATTAATTCAACTTAGACCAACTGCATACCATGAATTTTTCCCCTTGCAGCTAGTGCGTGGGAAAGAACCAAGTATTTCCCATCTGCGAAAATTTGGTTGTGTTGTATACGTGCCAATCTCTCCCCCCCAACAGATACCACCATGGGACCTCACCGGAAGTTGGGGATCTATGTAGGTTATGAATCTCCGTCAATAATTAAATACCTAGAGCCTATGACAGGGATCTGTTCACGGCTCGGTACGCTGATTCTATTTTTGATGAGGACAATTTCCCGACATTAGGGGGAAATAAGTACCACATTGAAGAATGTCGGGAAATAGATTGGAATTCCACTGGCATTCAGTCCTTAGACCCACGCACTAAAGAAGCTGAACTTGAAGTTCGAAGGATAATAAGTCTGCAACAGATAGCCGATAACTTGCCAGATGCTTTCACTGATTATAAGGGAGTGACAAAATCTCTTATACCTGCAGTAAATGCACCTGAAAGAGTGAAAAATACCCCAGAAGGTTATTGAACCCACTCTTGCCCCTCATGGCAAAAAGAGGGGGAGGCCTCCAGGTGCACGGGACTCAATTCCGCGGAGACGTCCGCAGAAACAGAGAACCGAGCAAAAGAGATCACTACCTAAGACAGTTGAAGAAGCTCAACCTGTTATTGAGAAAATCCCTGAAGCGAGCCATCCTGATGATGGTAATTTCCCTGAAGTGAGCCATCCTGAAGATGAAAATCCCAGTGAACATTTGCGCGCGCAATCTAACGCTGGGAAGTCGGAACACCCAGACTCCATCGTTGTGGGAAATCACGAGGAGCTGGAAGAAATTAATGAAGAAATATCCACCAATTATGTGGATTCAGGAGAATTATATAAAAGAAAGACTACAATTGTCGACATTTATTTCGCCTCTAAAATTGCTAAAACTCTTGAACTTGATTCAGAACCAAAGTCCATAGCAGAGTGCCAGAAGCGCTCAGATTAGGTCAAATGGAAAGAAGCAATTGAGGCAGAATTGCACTCGCTTAATAAAAGGAATGTATTCGATCCTGTTGACCGGACACCTCCTAAAGTGTTCCCTGTAGGATCAAAATGGGTTTTCATCCGGAAGAGAAATGAAAACAACGAGGTGGTAAGATATAAAGCGAAACTTGTAGCACAAGGGTTCACGCAGAAACCCGGCATCATTTACGATGAAACTTATTCTCCTGTGATGAGTGGAATAACGTTCCGGTATCTAATATCAATGGCAGCTGGCTTAAATTTAGAAATGCAGTTGATGGATGTGGTAACCGTATATTTATATGGGTCACTGGATTCGGACATTTATATGAAAGTCCCTGAAGGAGTAAAAGTCCCGGATCCTAATAATCACAACATGTATAGCGTCAAACTGCAGAGATCGCTATACGGGTTAAAACAGTCGGGGAGAATGTGGTATAACCGGCTTAGTGATTTTCTCCTACAGAAGGGATACTCCAATAATGAAGATTGTCCCTGTGTATTCATAAAGAAATCCTAGAATGGATTCTATATCATCTCAATGTATGTCGATGATCTAAATATCATCGGAACCACAAAGGAGATAAAGAAGCAAGTGCTTACCTCACAACGGAGTTTGAGATGAAAGATTTGGGTAAAACCAAATTTTGCTTAGGCCTGCAGTTAGAGCATTTCCCAGAAGAATTCTTGTTCACCAGTCTTCCTATACCCGGAAGGTATTGAAGAGGTTTAATATGGATAAATCATATCCTTTGAAAACCCCTATGGTCGTAAGATCAAAAAGTGGATAAAGACCCTTTCAGACCGAGGATGGAAGATGAGGAAGTCTTAGGACCCGAAGTCCCATATTTAAGTGCCATTGGAGCACTTATGTTTCTTGTGAATTGCACAAGGCCTGATATTGCATTCGCAGTGAATTTACTAGCAAGACATAGTGCAGCCCCAACCGAAAGATATTGGGCTGGTGTAAAGACTTTACTCAGATACCTCCAAGGTACTCAAGATCTTGGCTTGTTTTTCCAAAAGAACCAAGACTTGACCATGGTGGGATATATGGATGCTGGCTATCTATCTGATCCCCACAGTGCCAAATCTCAGACTGGTTTTGTGTTTCTCTGCGGTGGTACAGCCGTTTCCTGGCGGTCTTGTAAACAGACCCTGGTAGCAACTTCTACCAACCACTCAGAGATTATGGCCCAGTATGAAGCCTCACGTGAATGTGTTTGGCTGCGACGTGTGATTAGCCATATCTAGAAGTCATGTGGCTTTAACACCGTCGATACCCCCACAATTATCTATGAAGATAATTCTGCTTGTGTTGCACAAATGCAATTGGGTTATGTAAAAAGCAATATCACGAAGCATATTGCTCCTAAGTTATTCTATCCTCACGAACTTCAAAAGAGTGGTGAGATAAGAATCTTGCAAACTAAGTCATGTGAAAATCTTGCAGATTTATTCACCAAGTCCTTGCCTAAATCCACATTTCAAAGATATGTTAAAGGCATTGGAATGAGAAGACTTAGAGAGATGCAAAGTTCAGGGGGAGGAAACCCTTGAACAATAACCCTTATTGCGATCTTAAAGATCCTAATAAAACCCTGAAGGCCATAAGTTGTACTCTTTTCCCTCTGTGAGTTTTCCTGAAGTTTTCTCATATGAAGGTTTTTAATGAGGCAACTAGTGCAACATAAAGTGCGAGTGCGATGTACTCTTTTCTCCATCTCTTTTTTCCCACTGGATTTTTGAGTGGAGTTTTTAACGAGACATATGCATTACGCGATATTCGACCAAGGGGGAGTGTTGTGAGATAAGGAAACCTAAACCAAATATGGTTAGGACTCTATCTCTTCCTAATGTAGTCGAATCCAAACTCTCTCTCACAACGCTATATATATCGGGTGCCCCCTCATTGTAAACCATTGAATCAATAAAGCGAGAGAGATTTGCACCCTATAGGTTTGGCTAGAACCGCAATGATAACACTTTTACCGCGGTTCATAAGCTAAATCGGCAATGATACTATCACTGCCGGTTCTTCTTAAAAACCGGCAGTGATAAGTTATTATCACTTCTGGTTCTGAATCGGCAAGTGATAATGGAGGAAATATTCTTGCGGTTCGAAATCGAAAGCGGTGATAATATTTTTTGAAAAAATCATAACTTTTGCATACGGAGTCGGATGGAGACAAAATTTATATAAAAATTGTAGCTCTCGATGAGATCTACAACTTTGTTTTGACAACTTTTTTATTTGAAGTCATTTAGATATCCAAATAATCATTAAAACTTTTGGATATGAAGGGATAAAAGTTGTGAACGATTATTTGGAAGTCTAAATTACTTCAAATAAAAAAATTCAACTGCAAAGTTGTAGATATCATCGAGAGCTACAATTTTTATATAAATTTTGTCTTCATTCGATTCCGTATGTAAAAGTTATAATTTTTTTTAAAATATTATTACGGCCTGTTTGGAATCCGAACCATCGGTGAGACAACAAGAATTGGCGGTGATAATAGTATCACTGCTGGTTCGAAATCGAAGTGGCAGTGATAATATTTTTTGAAAAAATCATAACTTTTGCATACGGAGTCGGATGGAGACAAAATTTATATAAAAATTGTAGCTCTCGATGAGATCTACAACTAATCGAGAGCTACAATTTTCATATAAATTTTATCTCCATCCGACTCCGTATGTAAAAGTTATGATTTTTTAAAATATTATCACTGCTTGTTCGAAATCCAAACCGTCGGTGAGACTATTATCACTGCCGGTTCTCAACAAGCTATATTTTTTGCATAACTTCCACTTCTATCCGACATCATGATTCTCTCTGTCTCATGGACCTTCTAGGATTCACCCATGGTGTCAGTCTCCAAAAGAAGTAAAGTAGATTCACTTGTTTAAATACTAGTAACTTTAAACAGACTTTTTTCTTAAAAAGACATGATCCAAATGCTCCAGTCCCATTTTCAGTAGAATGAAACTGGGAATAAGCTGCACAGGTTAGCTCCAGAAACAACATTAAACAGACTTATCAGTGAACTTCAAAATAAAATTAACAGCTAGACACTTGAATACACTACAACAGCAAGCAGTCACTATAACTAAAACAGGCAGCTACAATTCAAATGGATAATATTACATAAAATGTGATATAAACCACTCATTTACCAAATGCAGTCAAGCCTCAAGATGGGGAAACAGGGAATACCTGAGAAACATCAAGAGCATTTTGTTTTCTTTAAAAAGCATATATAAATGAAAATTCCCATCAAAGCTTTAATTAATCCTCATAACAAAATTTTGGTCATGATACTCCAATGAATTAATGTGACAATAATCCATGTAAAAGTTAATTTCACCTGTCATCACTTTTTTGATAAAATCAGCATCATTTACAATGTCAACTCATATTGCGCATACTGGGCAGTTAACAATTTGCTAATACCACAAAAGTGACCACTGACAAAAGCTAATTTCTCGCTGTCAGCTCCTACGTGACCATTGAGAATACAATAACCCTTGAGATTTAGAACAACCGTAGCACTGACACATTGGTTTGGTGCCGTATCGGTGTTCGACAAATTTACGACCGATACACCGCTCAACTCGTATTGGTAGGGGTGCAATCAAATCGGATACTCCCCGATCAACCAAGTTCAGATCGGATTCGGGAAGGCTGATCGGATATATTTCAAATTTGGACTCTATCGGATATTTTTGTCGGATTCAAAATCAGATTCAAGAGAGGGGTATCCATCAGAATTGGATATATCCGGTTTTCCCCTCGGGTAGTTCCGATGAATACATCTTAGATTCCGGATATCAGCAGATTTTGATATCTTTAATATATGTTATCTTCTTCGTTCAAACTCAAAATTAGGTAAATAATATATCCATTCCTATCAGCTCGACGAGATCTTCACAATGGTGGCTTCCAATATGTGATTTGGAGTTGTTGTTGCTACTAAAAATTCTATTGTTGTCATGGGCATGCGGTGAAACTTTCATTATATAATTTTCAATGTTGTATGTGCGCTATATATGACCTATGTTTCACACTCTATTTGACTAATTATTCATTATCATACTGAATTTGATATGTATTCGTGACCGATTCTATCCGCATCCATATTCATACCCGGCACTATTCGTGTCCGACTCCGAATTCAAGAAAAAAACATGGATTAGGATATGGAATGAGTGGTATCCGACCGAATCTTATCCGATTGCACCCATACGTATCAGTCACGTATTGGACAATTAGCAAGCCAAAATAAATAATTTTAATGTTTGATTCAGCTTCGAACTTCATCGACATGTATTTGATCCATATGGTAACACAACCCAACCTCTCTTAGCCACCTAAAGGGTAACCCTAGCCACCTGAGAGGAACAAAACACTAACATCAAGGCTTCGCTGTGGAATCACGTTGACACTCTAGATAAAGGTGGTCTATCTAAAGGAAATGTGAAATAGAGATGCAAGTATTGCAAATATATTATCACTAGTAGCTACTATAGAGTCACAGTGCACTTGCTGAAATTACTAATGGTGATAGAAAGATATGCCCTAAGGTGATCATAGCTATTCTTGCTTAACTTAGAAGTGAAGTTGCAAAGGTTAAGGTACGTATTCCTAGTTTACACTTTACAATATTTCAGTTTGACAAATATATAGAAAAATGGAAAATGTGAAATAGGGATACAAGTATTACAAATATATTGGCACTAGTAACTACTCTAGAGTCAAAGTGTACATGCTGAAAATTACTAATGGTGATTGAAGACATGTCCTAAGGTGATGGAGCTATTCTTGCTCAGCTTAGAAGTCAAGTTGCAACGATTGGGGTACATATTCCTAGTTTACACTTTACATTATTTCAATTTGACAAATACGTAGAGAAATGGAAAATAATAAATATGCATATTATTATTTAGATACATATAGCCGTGTTAGCATTTTTGGAAAAATGGTGAATCATGTGTTGGTGTCGTGTCGACATATCTGTGTCTGTGCATCATAGTTCAAAACCACACAAGATTCTTATTGGGACTTGTTTTGGTCCATGGACATTTTCAAAATTCGTTTCAATGTTTCTTGACCTCATCCAAATTTTTTCTTGACTTCTTCTCAACCTTGCTTCTTAAACTCCTATGTTGCATGAGCACCAGCATTAGAAAGTTGAAATCCACACAACACACTGTAGACAAAGTAATACACAATCTTTTTCCAATGGTATGGATACGGTGGAGCAGATATATATAAGATGCGCCCATCTTTGTGTGTGTGCATGTTGGTGGGTGTGGTACATTCAACATTTCATTTAATTGAGGATATGGTGTTCTTACATTCAACATTAAATTTAAGACAAATTTTGCCATCCTATTAGGATGCAACATGAACATAGCAGACAACATGTTTATATATCCTAAAAATCCGCTCTGTTGTTTCTTGTATTCAAAATGTAAAACTTTGACTATATTAGCTAGCCAAATGAGCAGATCAGAAACAAGCTTTGTGGTTGTCATTGAAAAAGATGATATTATGACTTGCAATTCAAGAATTAACATACATTCTCCGATTTGTGTTGGAGATAGTGATGTTGCAAATTTGCAATATGATATTCAGCATGTATTAATTGTTGGATTATTTGGGCCAAGCCCACTTAATTGAGACAAATAAATCCTAGAAAATCTCAAAGGCCCATTCATGAGGAGGCATGTGTGCAAGCATTAGTCCCATATTGCTTGTGGAGGTGGAGGATGACCAATTTATAAGGGAGAGCTCTCTCCACCTTCCTAGAAGCATGGCAAGGAGAAGAAGAGAAGCCCTGCGCGCTCGCCTCGCCTCGCCGGGCCGGGCCGGCTCGGCCGGGCGAGGCGGAGGCGGGCGTGTGGCACTGCGTGAATGGTCCGCGAAATCCGGTCCAAGGCCTTGCGTAGACGCAGCTTCCTTTTGCAATTTATTCTTTTGCTACTCGGAATCGTGGCAGTTAGTATGAGATAAGGATACTGTAACCGAGTCCGTTCGTGGCACGTCTTCGAGTCACGTTCGGTCACGGTTACCAGGCTATCCCTATATATACTACGCTCTGCTACCCGTGTAGACATACAGAACACACATTAGGGTTTTGCCACCTCTCGTTGCTGCGCCGCCGCCGTAGCCTTCTCCATCCCGAGCGCCGACGTGCATCTCGCAATCGGGAGAGCGGTCTCCGGAACCCTTCGTCTTGAGATCTGCACCGGAGAGAGGCGAATAAGGTTTTGGGAAGCGCTCCGCGCTTGCTCAAGATAAATCACCACGGCTCGTCTTCTGTTCTCTTCTTTGGATGTCACCGTAGCGGCGACTCTGCGACAGCGCCGTCACCAACGTCATCCTCGTCAACACCGCAACCGCATCTACTACTTCGACACCGGAACCGCAACCGTACCGCAACACGCCGTCATCTTCTTCTGCTCAGTACGTTCAATCTGTCCTAACCTCGTGGTTAATCAAGTTTATCAAGATGATCATGATGTTCGTGCTATCTAGTATGTTAGAGATATACATGCTAGTTTCTGTCATGTTGTTCATGATTTATATTCGGAATTTAATCTGGCAAATGTCTAATTTCTCAACAATCCAAAAACCTTATTGTAGACAATTTCCTGGATTATCAATGGCTGGTTTTGCCGACGCACTGAGGCCGGAGAAATCCTCTGGTGTGCACTTTAAGAGGTGGCAAGTCAAGGTCACGCTCTGGCTTACGGCTATGAATGTATTCTGGGTTAGTAAAGGCAAACCTGAAAGTGATCTCTCTGCCGAGCAGCAGAAGAGTTTCACGGATGCCAATACTCTCTTCGTGGGATGCATTCTTAGCGTTCTTGCCGACCGTCGTGTGATGTGTACATGCACATAACAGACGCTTGAAAGTCTTGTGGGATACTGAACGCCAAGTTGATTGCATCGGATCTGAGCGATGAAGCTGTATGTCATGGAGAACTTTCATGACTATAAGATGGTGATAATCGCTCTGTTGTAGAGCAAGCTCATGAGATCTGATGCATTGTCAAGGAACTCGAACTCCTAGAATGTGTCTTACCCGATCCTTTTGTGGCCGGTTGCATCATTGCAAAACTGCCTCCCTCGTGGAGGAGTTTCGGCACAACTCTAAAACATAAGAGGACAAAGATATCAGTCGAAAACCTGATAGCGTCCCTTGATGTTGAAGAGAAGGCTCGAGCTAAGGATTTCAATGGTAAAGGAGCCGAGGGCCAGTCCAGCACCAACATGGTTCAGAAGAACTACGGCAAGAACAAAGGGAAAAATAAGCCTAACAAGACTACCAACTTCAAGAAGAAGAAGATGAACAAATTTGGTATGCCTGCTTCACATGTGGTGAGGTCGGACACTTTTCCAAGGAATGCCCTGATCGTGCAGACCGTCGAGGGAAAAAGGCCAACAGTGGACAAACGTCCAAGGCTGTCAACACAGTGACCGCTAGCAATCTTTGGAGACGCGCAGGTATGGTAATTTACCTTCGTATTCTCGATATTTGATCTTCCGGTTGGTGGATTGATACGGTGCTAACGTTCATGTGTGTTCGACATCAATATGTTCTCTTCTTATCGGTCATTGGGATTCTTCCGTCCGATGGGGAATGGGTCACATGCTTCATTCATGGCACGGCATAGTGGATCTGAAGTTCACTTGGGAAAGATTGTGCGGTGAGAGCGTCAAAGCATGTCCTTCTATCAACAAGAATCTCATTAGTGGCTCCTTCTATGCGAGAGATGGGTTTAAGGTAGTGTTAGAGTCCAATAAAGTAGTTGTGTCCAAGCATGGACTATTTATTAGTAAAGGCTATGAGTCACGGAGGCTTGTTCCGCTTTTCCTTTCAGATTTCAATAATAAGTATGTGAACCATATATGTGGTAGTGTTAATGATGATGCGAGTACTTGGCACTCTCGTTTATGCCACATTAATTTTGGTCTTATGAATCGGCTTTCGGCATGAGTTTAATTCGAATTTCACTATTGCCAAAGGTTCTAAGTGCCATAGTTGTGTGCAATCGAAGCAACCTCGAAAGCCTCACAAGGCGGTGAGGAGAGGAACTTGGCACCTCTAGAACTCATACATTACGATCTGTGCGAGATGAATGGTGTGTTGACAAAGGGTGGAAAGAGATATTTCATGACATTGATTGATGATGCGACTAGATTTTGCTATGTTTACTTGTTGAAAACTAAGGACGAGGCGCTAGACTACTTTAAAATCTATAAAGTGAAGTTGAAAATCAACTAGAGAGAAAGATCAAGCGTCTTAGGTCGGATCGTGGTGGCGAATTTTTCCCAAAATCTTTGATGATTTACATGCGGAACATGGTGTTATTCATGAGAGGACACCTCCTACTCGCTTGAATCAAGCGGGATTGCCGAGAGGAAAAACCGCGCTGTTGACCGACTTGGTGAGCGCCATGTTAGACACCTTCTTTGGTTTATCTAAGGCATGGTGGGGGAGGCTGTGTTGACTTCATGTCATGTCTGAATAGAGTTCCCAATGAAACATGGAGAAGACCCCTTACGAGAAGTGGGTTGGAAGAAAACCATCACTTTCTTACTTACGCACATGGGGATGCTTGGCGAAAGTCAATGTACCGATTATCAAAAAGCGTAAGCTCGGGCCTAAGACAGTGGATTGTGTCTTTCTGGGATATGCTCAGCGAAGCATCGCTTATAGATTTTTAGTAGTTAAATCTGATGTGCCTGATATGTATGTTGATACTATTATGGAGTCTCGTGATGCTACGTTTTTTGAGAATATATTTCCGATGAAACATATGCATAGCACTTCTAGTTTTTCTTCTGAGATAATTCCTGAGACTATTACACCTGTTGAGTCTTCTGAGCAACCACTCAAGAAAATCCTAGAGGAGGATGACAATGAAACTCCTAGAAAGAGCAAGAGACAGAGGATTGAAAAATCCTTTGGCAATGATTTCATTGTGTACCTTGTGGATGATACTCCTCGTCCATTGCAAAGGCATATGCATCTCGAGATCTGAGATAATTGGAAAGAAGCATCGAGAATGAGATGGACTCGATTCTCGCCAATGGGACTTGGGAGGTGTTGAACGGCCCTATGGGTGTAAACACATGGGTTGTAAGTGGGTGTTCAAGAAGAAGCTTAGGTCTAATGGTACTATTGAGAAGTACAAGGCTCGGCTTGTGGCTAAGGGTTACACCCAAAAGAAGGCGAAGATTTCTTTGATACTTATTCACTGTTGCTAGAATGACCACCATTCGAGTATTACTTTCCTGGTCGCCTCATATGGTCTTCTCGTTCATCGGATGGGCGTGAAGACAGCTTTCCTAATGGAGAGTTAGATGAGGAAATCTACATGGAGCAGCCTGATGGGTATGTAGTAAAGGGTCAAGAGAGCAAGGTGTGTAAATTATTGAAATCTTTGTATGGCCTGAAACAAGCACCTAAGCAATGGCATGAGAAGTTCGACACCACTTTGACTTGCGAACTTTGTCATTAATGAGGTTGATAGATGTGTATACTATCGCTATGGTGGGGGTGAAGGAGTTATATTGTGCCTTTATGTGGACGATATACTGATCTTTGGCACAAATATTGATGTGATCAATGAGGTCAAGTCTTTTCTGTCAAAGAAATTTGATATGAAAGATCTGGGAGAAGCTGATGTAATTCTGAACATCAAGCTTATTAAGGATGAGAGTGGGATTACTCTTTCGCAATCCCACTATGTGGAGAAGGTCTTGAGCGGTTTGGCTTTATGGACGACAAGCCCTCTCCTACTCCTTATGATCCCGATGTGACACTAAGAAAGAATAAGAGAATTGGCTTAAACCAATTGAGATATTCTCAGTTGTCGGTTCGCTCATGTATCTTCTTTGGTGCAACGAGACTCGATATATCATTTCTTTGTGAGCAAATTGAGTAGGTTCATGTCAAACCGGGTTCAGATCATTGGCATGCACTTGAAAGGGTAATGCGCTATTTGAAAGGTACTATGAGTTATGCGATTCACTATTGAGGCACCTGCGATTGCTTGAGGGATCTGATGACTCGGCTGGATTTGATGTAGATGAGCTCTATGCCACCGGTGGATATGTGTTTACCATTGGTGGTGGTGCGATGTCATGGAGGTCTGCGCAAGCAGACCATCTTGACAAGGTCAACCATGGGGCGGAGCTCATTGCTTTAGATCTGACCTTGTAGAGGCAGATTGGTGCGTGAGCTCTTGATGGACTTGCGGTGGTTGAAAAACCGATACTGGCTATCCTTATGAACTGTGATAATCAATGCTGTGATTGCTAAAGTGAAACGATGCTAAGGATAATCTGAAGTCATCAAGACACGTTAAAAACGCATGAAGTCTGTCAGAAATTGAGAAACTCGGAGTAATAAGTGTGACTTATATTCAAGCAGACAAAAACTGGCGAGATCCCTTTACGAAGGGACTATCACGGAATGTGATAGAAGGTGCATCGAGGAGATGGGTATGAGACCCATATAAGTTGCAATAGTGGTAACTCGACCTTTGTGATCGGAGATCCCGTGAATTGGGTCTGGGTAAAACAAGCTATTAGCGAACCGAGGAGAGTGTCTGTTACCCTCTCTAAGTAAAGGTGCAATACTCTCAAAATCTTTGTAAGGCGGGATGGCGATATGCCTTAATGTGTTTCTATTGGCTATAACTAGCGAAGATCTTTGTTCTATAGAGCATTCTTGAAAGAACACACCTATATGAGCCCATTGTCTAAAGTCATGATCTATGAGACTTGGGTGATCTCTAGTAAGCTCATGAAGAGACCATGGAGTACGACTCATATGCTCCACCATGGAGAAGGCTCTTGGCAGCAGTGTCGATTATGACTTTGAGTGAAACTGTTCACACAAAACTTGCAATTCAAGGCATAGTCCATTGTTTAAGTTGTGGATGGGTGTAGCTTGGAGCTCTAGGCGAAGTTCAACAGGTCTCTCTGAAGCTTATTTGGTATATTAAGCATGAGTGAGTATTGGCAAATCTCTAAATGGACCTTGAGATCTGGTGGGGATTGTTGGATTATTTGGGCCAAGCCCACTTAATTGAGACAAATAAATCCTAGAAAATCTCAAAAGCCCATTCATGAGGAGGCATGTGTGCAAGCATTAGTCCCATATTGCTTGTGGAGGTGGAGGATGACCAATTTATAAGGGAGAGCTCTCTCCACCTTCCTAGAAGCATGGCAAGGGAGAAGAAGAGAAGCCCACACGCGCGCTCGCCTCGCCTCGCCTCGGGGCCGGGCTCGGGCGGGCGGGAGGCGAGGCGGCTTGCACTGCGTGAATGGTCCGCCGAAATCCGGTCCAAGGCCTTGCGTAGACGCAGCTTCCTTTTGCAGTTTATTCTTTTGCTACTCGGAATCGTGGCAGTTAGTATGAGATAAGGATACTGTAACCGAGTCCGTTCGTGGCACGTCTTCGAGTCACGTTCGGTCACGGTTACCAGGCTATCCCTATATATACTACGCTCTGCTACCCGTGTAGACATACAGAACACACATTAGGGTTTTGCCACCTCTCGTTCTTCTTGCGCCGCCGTAGCCTTCTCCATCCCGAGCAGCGTGCATACGCAATCGGAGAGCGAGTCTCCGGAACCCTTCGTCTTGAGATCTGCACCGGAGAGGCGAATAAGGTTTTGGGAAGCGCTCATGCGATCGCTCAAGATCGTCACCACGGCTCGTCTTCTGTTCTCTTCTTTGGGCGTCGCCGTAGCCGGCGACTCTGCGCGCGCCGTCACCAACGTCATCCTCGTCAACACCGCAACCGCATCTACTACTTCGACACGGAACCGCAACCGTGCCGCAACACGCGTCATCTTCTTACGCCAAGATGTTCAATCTGTCCTAACCTCGTGGTTAATCAAGTTTATCAAGATGATCATGATGTTCATGCTATCTAGTATGTTAGAGATATACATGCTAGTTTCTGTCATGCTGTTCATGATTTATATTCGGAATTTAATCTGGCAAATGTCTAATTTCTCAACATTAATCATGGGCAACTGCGCAGAGAAACCCTGATGACCATGTACATGTTGCTATTTTCTGTCTTCCATGGACGTACAACGGAATCTCATCACTTACACTCTTCCCCTAGTCACTGCGATCCTAAAGCCCTTCATTACTGAAATTCCTAAATCAAGTACTCTGTGCGCTCATGTTCTCTTAATACTCATCTAGAATTTCAAATTTCAACATGTCTTTTTATTATTACCTTACAAAGCACTTTTTAGATAATATTGCCTACCTAATCCCAGAACCAAAGTTAGCATTGTCTTATAGAGGATAAATGGGACTTTCCTTTATCACTATTCAGTCCAGCATTTCCCATGTAGTATGATGCTTCTCATATAAAAAACATGTCCATACTTCAAGGTAACTCCATTGACTATGCTATTAGGCTGGTAGAGGCATTCAAAGAAAATTTGCTTTGGGAGGCCCAGGGATTTTGGTGGGCATTCAGTTTTTTTCAGTCAAATCATTTCATTTTTTTGGTTTTTAAATAATTCGGTCTCTGAAAAGCGTTTGCCGAATTTCTCTAGCCAAAACGAAAAAACAAATTGAATTAACCAAAATATTTCGGTTTGATTAGTTTGGTTTTTCGGGGAACCAAAATAATAAGATCTCAAAACTTATAAACCCCATATGTCACAACATCTCACTAAGTTTTAGTCACTTGAACGAATCTTTCACCAAATTTGAACTTCTTTTATTCTACTTGCCATCATTTCCAACCATTTCACTATCTTAATCCCATCTGAACTAAATGGGATCGAAGTATACAAGAAAGCAAGAGGCGAGCTTGAACTTTCTTGCACTAATCGTTCTTCTTCATCCTGGCACCACCAGCAGAAGTCTCCAAAGATCCGACCTTTCTTTCTTTCTCTTCTCTTCGTCACACAAATCCACAAGACTAGCTCTAGATCGCTCTCGCTCAGGCGCGGATGAGCCGCACTAGCCCCATTGGCTCCTGCTCCGAATCGTGAGTTCACAGTCGTCCCTACACCTCCTCCTCATGCACCCCACGCCGCCCAACATCCGTCGCTGCTGCGGCCGCCACCACGTTTAGGTTCTTGTAGAGTTTAGAAAGACGGGGAGGCAGTGGCAGTCACTTCGACCTCGGATCTGGTGGGAGGACGCGGCGTGTGTGGGAAGGGGAGGGGAGGAAAGGGGAGGCGAGGAGAGGAGATTGGGGAGTGGGCAGAGAGGGTGTCTTGTTAGCATGTTGTGCGGCAGCCGACGGGGCTGAGGTGGCGGGGATGGGAGGGCAAGTGAAATGGAACCGTGGGAGGGATATTTTGCTAGGTGGGACTCCGCACTGCATGTGGGGGTCAAGACTCCAGGCAGATTGATTCATTCAGCTATTCGGTGTATGGGAGTTAACAACCGATTCGTAACCCAAAAACCGACTAGCATCAAAATAAAAACCAATCTGAAACCCGAAAACATAAAAATGCGAAATAATCGATTAATTTAGTTCAGTAATTTGGTTTCGGTGTACAGATGCCCACCCCTGAACACGTTCGAACCCATTTGCGTCCAATCAAATGGTAAACATGTACAGTAGTCAACGAAGATAAATGAATTGGGTTTTGGTTTAAGAATAACAACAACTGCATTCAGTTGCACAATCCAAGAGCAATTACATCGACCCAACCGAATCGAAGCACCCTAAATTGTGACAGACAACACTTGAACTAGAATAAACAAGCACGCAAGCAACCGGGCTGGCAGTCACAATTCACAGACATGACGCAAAGATTAAGATCATATCAGACTCAGACTCCCGGGTTGGAGCTGCAGAGCGTACCGTGCGACACGGCCTGCGCCACCTCCGCCCCTAGCCGTGACGTCAGTCGCGCCGCCAAGACCGCGCTCTGCAGCGGCTGCAGTGACCTCGCCAGCCCCATCAGCCGCCCAACTGCCGACGGCCTGCACCATAATAAACGCAGCCAAATCCTTATTTTTCCAAACATCCGCGAAGGAAAATGTACCAGGGTATCGGTTGCCTACCCGGTGACAGGAGCGAGGGGGTGGGGGAGGGAAGAGGCGGCCCTCCGAGTGGCGGCGGAGCGGCGGAAGGCGGCGGCGGCGGGGTGGGAGAAGGAGAGGAGGCGCGACGCTATGGAAGAAGAGATATTTGGATATTTGCCACTTTAAATATGTGGCTTCGCAAATTTGTCACTGGATTCATATTTTATTGAATCAGATGGTCCCATATGTTATTAATTCAAGTGGTATCATATCCAAAAGGTTAATCTTTTAAGTGGCAAATTTTCAATTATTCCATGGAAGGGTGAGGGTTTTTAGTGTCCTGGACATTCGATTTGAGGGGCTCCATGTGGACGGGCCTGTCTTGGGCTTATGCGTCCAACCTGTCCAAATCAAAATTAGGCCGTCCTACTAGTTTTCCAAGTGGGCCGAGGATCAAGGCCTAAGAAACCAGCCCAAAAGTGGCCGAGCACTTGCATCACTCTGCCCTTTCCGCCCCTAGGCTTCTCGCCTTAACTCCGCCGCTTTCTTCCAAAAGCTTCTCGAAAGTCGAAACCCCAGGCCCCGCGTTCCCCAATCCGGCAACACCATGGCCTCAGGCGAGATCGCCGGCGATCTGCAGGCCGTGGTGGAGGCGGAGGCGCAGGCGGAGTTGGAGCGGTGCCTCGACCTGACGAGCTGCCAGCTTCACGATCTGAGCGAGGTGGAGATCCCGCTCACCCTGGAGGAGCTCGACCTCACGGCCAACCGCCTCGCCGCGGTTGATCCCCGCATCAGCCGCCTCTCCGTCCTCCGCAAGCTCTCCTTCCGCCAGAATCTCCTCGACGACGACGCCGTTGCGCCCCTCTCCACCTGGGAGGCCATCGCGGGATTACAGGTGATTGGTCTCTCGGTTGACAATATAGGCATTTAGGAATGTGTTTGCGTGACTTTACTTGGGTTACGTGATCGTAATGTTCTTGCTTCTGCAATTATATGCTTGTGTTGATTATATTTTAGATTTCTTTGATCATAAAGCAACTATTTTTCCTCACAATTACATTATCAGCACCACAAGATTTTAAATGGTCTGCCGAGCAGCGTTCTACAATAAGCAAATTTTAGGTGGTACCGTGCTACTGTGATCAATAACTCCTCGTGTGGTGGTAAAGTTATTTGATTTGTATGGACAAGTTGAATAAAATGTCAGATGTATTTTGATGGGCAGAGATTTTTTTTTTTTTGCTAACATTGATAAGAGGAAAACAAAGAGGTTGTGTATGATTGTGTTGTGAAGAAAGATATGCTTATTGCGATTGTTGGGGCAAATTTTGGGTTCCCATTCCATACATTGAGCCTTTGTTTTCCTCTGTAGAATTATACAAATTCCTTGGAAAAAGAACCAAGTTAATAGGTACTGAGGTGATCGATTCTGATATTTTTCAGCTTTGGTTCAACCTGCAGAAGAGCAAGCAGCTATAACTCCATCTGTGCTTAAAATTTATATATTGCATGACATTACATTTATCCTCACAATACAAGCATTTCTAACCCCTAATACTCGGATACTTCAGAAAACTAACGTATCAGTGTCGGATACCATATCAGATATAGATACGGCCAGATACATATCCTACTCATATTGGTGAATTTCATTTTTTTTTAAAAAAAGAAAATAATTCCTGATACTTCTCGGATACTTCCCTGATACCTTTCAACCATAATACCTCTATCAACTCAGAAGGAAGCGTTGGAATCGTTTATTCCCATCCCAATTTCCATCCCACAGCCCCTTCTTGCTCCCCATACCACCAGCCCTGCCCCTCTCTTCCCCAGGTTCCCACGCCAACATTCCTTTCTCCCTGTAGACGGTGGCACGCGGCACCCCTTTCCTTGTTGACGCAATGGTGCCCCCGTCCTCACTCACGGTGAGTTCTCCCACTAGTCCTCTTCTCCCCTCTTAATTGTGGTAGTGTGGCATACTCCTAGGCAACCAAGAGCTGGTGAGGGCAACAACGACTAGGAGACAAGACATATGGTTGCGAATGGCAAGAATAGAAGCACACAATTGTGAGGATGTTTGGAGCAGTAATAGACTAGATGCCCTAAGTTGCTTGCTATGGGCTGATGGGCCTGCGAGGTGATCCGACTCATTTGCTTCTTCATACTCTTTGTTATATTGTCTCTTTTATGCCTATTTTGTGTATGACATACCATATCTTATGTATGTTTCTTTATATTTATATTATATTATATTATATATACACGTATCACCATATCGGTGTTTTTGGGGAAATGGCGTATCACGGTATCGATGTATCACATATCCGTATCGGTATCGACGTATCCGGGCATCCTAGGTTCTAACATGAAGTTTAAACCCTAAGGAAACGAAATTTTGGTGTAGCGCACTTCATGAAAGTTTACCTGAAGGTATGTAGACAATTTTTCCATAATATTTGTATGATAATTTGGAGGACATTATATCAGTTGGAGGCATGGTAGGACTGTACTTATAGTATCACAAATAAGATGTCCCAACACATTTGCTTTTAGAGAAGTTTTGTTGCAGAGATTGGCATAATTCTTTCACCACTGGACTAAGTGGTTGCCATGATCAGAGTTGGGGCACCCCTATATCCTTGAGCGAGCTTGAGATCACCGTAGCATGTTGTACTAAACACATTGCACAGAGGCTTCAAAGTCCATTTTCAGTTTTACTCTTGATTCTTGAACTTCTGTGCTACTGCTCCAATTTTAGTGTGAGTTGAATTATTCATGTGTTCTGACAAAATAATTCGCTTTACTGCATGTTGCCTTGCCTCATGCTGTAGAAATAGAGACATGATTTTATAACGCTATCTAAAAATTATTCCCTATTTCAGGAGTTGGTCCTTAGGGATAACAAGCTTACAAAGATTCCTGATGCCAGCATCTTCAAGGGTCTTCTGGTGTTTGATGTATCTTTCAATGAGATATCTTTTTTAAATGGGCTATCCAAGGTTTCCAGCACACTGAAAGAACTCTATGTTTCAAAGAATGAAGTTGCAAAGATGGAAGAACTTGAACATTTCCATGAATTAGAAATTCTTGAACTTGGTAGCAACAGATTAAGGGTAAGCACTTTGGAGTTCGTTTTTAAACATGCTGTTATTCGCTGGAAGTTACTTCCTCTGGCCAGTGGACTTAACCATATCTGATTATGCATGCTGTAGTACAAAGCTTGCTTATATCCTAGACCCTATATCACCTATGTTCTTATATGTTCCAATGCATTTCAGGTAATGGAAAATCTTGAGACCTTGACAAATCTACAAGAGCTATGGCTGGGAAGAAACCGGATACGGACAGTCAACTTATGTGGTTTGAAATCAATCAAAAAAATAAGTTTGCAAAGCAACAGGCTGACTACAATGAATGGGTTTCATGTACTATATCATAACTTTAACAGTTCCCTTCCTTTTCCTGGTCTAATTGCCACTTTTTAATCTATCCATTGTTCTTTAATTCAGGAATGTGTTGCGCTAGAGGAGCTGTACGTCAGCCACAATGGAATCCAAAAGATGGAAGGCCTCTCTACCTTGCTGAACCTTCGTGTTTTAGATGTTTCATCTAACAAGCTAACTGCTATCGAAGATATTGAAACCTTAACCAGGTAACATGTTACTATGTGACTGATAGTTTATCATCCTCAGTGCACCAAAATAAGTGCAAGAAGACGCAAATATTCAACTATATAAGCAGCTGTGTAAAATTATTGGTTCTGACTCTTCCGTTACCATCCTAACTTGTTATGCAGGTTAGAGGACTTGTGGTTGAATGACAACCAAATACCATCCCTGGATGGGATAGAGTCTGCTTTGGCTGGTTCACGGGAGAAGCTGACAACCATATATCTTGAGCGAAATCCTTGTGTAAGTGTTTCATATCTTATATATTTAGTCATTGACTGTTGTAAATTAGAAAGTGAGCTTAGAGCTGATGTTATCTGTGAACTTGTCTTTGATTAGTTATGGTTGGCTACTGTCATAGTGTTATCCATTGCTGTTTTCCCTGTTATTATTATTTTATTATTATTATTTTTGTTTGGGGGTGCCAAAGTTGGTGCATAAAGTCAACTTTAATTTATTAGGGAAGTCTGGAAGAACCAGTGTTACTTGGACAAAAACACGGTAGTCGGAATCCGACTCGGATTGGGGGTGTGGGTGTCCAATTCAGCTAAAATTTTTAGACACGGGAAATGTTACTCGTAGGAATCGGACATGGGTGTCGGAATTTGCATCGGATTTGAGGTGTCTAATTTAGCAAAATTTTCTAGACACGAGTGTTCGAGTAACACTGGGAAGAACGCAGGTGTTACTTCCAAAGAAGAAAAACCATTTGTAAGTAACCATATGTTTTCATTATTGTTCTATTGATTGAGCTACAAAACCTTCGCCACCTAGGCCAACATAGCACGCTGGTGTTTTGCTCTACCACTTTTGATGCATTGGACCAGTTATAGCCCTTAATAACTTTCAGGGTTTCCTTTTCAACATTTCACTTACAAATTTGAAGTACATACGTTGATTGCGACTGGGAACTTCTAACCCTAATGCTCTTGAAATATTGGTTCATCATTGGTTTCTCATGGATCTGATGCTACTAATTTTGCCAGTTCTTTAAAGTGTGTTGCAATCTGGAAATTTCACAATTAATAATGTATTTATGGAAGTACAAAGATGACAACTAGGACATTATTGAGAGTGAGAAGTTTGTGCTCGAAAATTTTCTGACACTATTTGAGAATGAAGAATGCCTGTTGGCTATCAAAGAAATGTCTTGGAAATTAATGTCTATCCAGTAGTATAAATAAAATTTTGCGTTTTGGTCTACTGCAGCAATCAGATGACCTTTTCCTCTGAGATTACCTATCCTCATAGCCCATGTTTAAATTGAACCTTACTGTCTGTGTCTATTCTTTCTTTTTCTTTTTGCAGGCGAAAACTCCAAACTATTCGTCCACATTGAAGAACACATTTCCAAATCTTGAGCAAATTGATTCAGAGATGCTAGCGTGAAACTGGGACTCAGGTGAAGTAGCTCTGGTGCTTCTAGAGAAAGAAGAATACATCAACAGCCATCCAGTTGACAACAAATAACAGAAACCCTCGATCAAGCAATGTGACATTTTAGTGCTAGTTATCCAGATAATTACACCCGTTTTCGGTTTCCATGTCTTGTGACCTGATGGATCATATCGTAGGCTTTTACATCTGCATTTTCTGTAGAGTTGTTGTTTCCCAGATAATTCCCCATTTGAAACGATCAACTGTTGTCTGTTGACTCAAGTTGAGTGCTACATCGATCTTTAACATGCGAGGCTTTGATGGCTTGGCATTCAACATGTGATTGATCAGATTGCTGCATGTCAGCTGTTCAGTAGGTTCAAAACGCGATCGTGAGGCACTTCATTCAGCTCTTCGTTCAGCGTGGTCACAAACAGCACCATGCCCATGCGTGGCTGCATGCAAATATGCAACTGCCTGGCGCGAGTCCGACGTAACTACCAATCGAATGCAACCAGTTCATCGGTGTCAGATGAGTTCGCCACGGCCACGCTCCCCCAATCCGATCGTATCGGTTAGCGCCACTCGCGACTCAACCGCTCTATACATTCTTCCCCCTCGATCGTATCTCTCTCCTTTCTCACCGCCGCCATTGCAAGCAAACCGCGCGCTAGTTCAACACCACCACTTCTTCAGCGCGCGGCGAACAGAGCCGCTGATGGCCGCTACGTCCCTCCGTCTCTTCGCGCTGCTCCTCGCCGTCCTCGCCGTTGCCGTCGGCTCCCCGGCGTCCGCGGCGCGGCTGGGGAAGCGGTATAGGGTCGGTGGCCCGGACGGGTGGCGCGTGCCGCCGCCGGAAGACAAGGAGATGTACTACGTCAAGTGGGCGTCGCCCATCACCTTCTACGTCGAGGACTCTGTCGGTAACCAAGCTACAAGCATATCCTTATGGGTTTACTTCATTGGTCGATTTGTTAGAGATGAGCAAACTTATATTAATTAATTTTGCTGTGATGAATGGGCAGAGTTCGTGTACAGGAACGACTCGGTGATCAGGGCGAGCAAGGCGGGGTACTACCACTGCAACGAGACGGTGGGCAGCGGCGCCGGCGCCGTGCCGCGCGACGGCAGCACCCTCTTCCTCCTCGACGCGCCGGGATACGCCTACTTCGCCAGCGCCGACGTCGACCACTGCAACAAGGGCGAGAGGCTAATGCTCAACGTTCTCACCGCCGAGCCGCCAGCGCCCTCATTGCCGTCGCCAGCTGCAGCGCCGGCGCCATCGGTGGATCAAGCAACCGCCGCGGGGGCCTCTAATATGGCGTCGTTCGTTCACGCCTTGTTGGCGTCTGTCACGTTGGCTCTCGCCGGTTTGATCTGAGAAAATTAATCTAGGAGGCTAATTGATGTGGCCATTAGTCAATTAGTACTATTACTTCTAGTTTTAGGGTGTGATTTGCGCGTGTGATGCTTGCTAATCAGGTAGTCGATGTGGTGTCGTTTTGATGAATCATCATGTCATGCAGTAACAACTAATAATTCGGTTCGGACATACTTAGTTCTCCTGTGTTGGTACCATGAATGAAGCACCACCCATTTCATCGCTTCATGGACGCAGCTTCAATGGTGAAAAATGAACGCATTCGACGCAACCTCGCATTTCACAGATGGACAGCTGAATTACCATGTACCTGTTGTTGTATTGGCAGCGCTCTTCTTTCCAGACGAACAACTGAACATTGCATCCAACTCTTCTTTGGAAAATGGTGCGTGTACTTCAGCCTTTTTTACTAATCCTTTGCGTAATGGGTCAGTGTGCTACAGGAGTCCCAATCCATGTGGAAAACGGCCATGGGCGCCTACTGTGTTAGAAGCCCGTAAGAGGTTTGGGCTGGGCACACGCTGAAAAGCCTTGAACTTTTATGGGTGATTTTGCTTTCTCCTGAGATAAACTTTTCTTGCTAGGCCAGCTGATGGTTAGGACCCAACCCAAAACCAAACATGGCTATGTCCTTGCCTGTCCTCAGGTGCCCCTTAACATGGCTTTGGCCTTTGGGGAGCCTTTTACTGGCTCTTCTGGAAATGTATGCACTGCTTGTTCAACAATCCTACAGAATGTTTGGATGTTACCGTCAGAGATGGAGCAAGTAAAAACATGTCTATGTTCTTGCACTGTAGATTCGTCTTTGTAGTGTGGAAATAAATTGTCTTTTGATCTCCTAAAATCTACTTTGGTCTCTTTTTTTTTAATTATTTTTTACAGATCACAGTGGCACTGATTTCCTGTGCAGCATGCGCGTCGTCTGACATCACCGTCTTGCTTGACAATGATACGAAGATATCTGCGGTAAATCACTGTGCGATGTTCGAAGCTGCAACCAACTGTCGTTCATTAGCCTGTTTGCGTTGTGATATCGGTCTCTTGTCTAAATTCTATACACATTTGTCTACTTACAAGGTTAATAAAGTCAAGAGACTGTTGAGACTACATCTGTGCTACTCAAATATTTTGTTTTTATATTAACTGTTGCGCATCGTGACCCTTGTCGTACCAGTTTCTTATATTACTATTAGTTTAATTTCTTTTGAGATGTTTCATGCCTTGTTTAACTTCATAGAGCGGCACAAAACTTTGTTACTCTACTTTCGCCTTTCCGAGCATCCATATTGAAGTCAACATTTTTCTAGTCCCAGTATTTTTTTTTTCAAATCTATTACCCATACGAATAAAATTACAAAAATAGCATCCTCCCCTATCGTAAAAGCACCGACAGGTAACACCTCTCACCTATAGCATTCATATACCACAACAGGTCCTGCTAAGTTAGGGCAGCACTACAGAAACTTGATGCGCTTAGGCAAAGCTACTGCTGTGGTAGAACTACTCAGCAACGGTGTTACCACAACAGGGCAGCTCGACATAGCTTCAACGCATATACTAGAGCAGACCTACCGCAGCGCCCGAACAGCTTCGTGCCGCATCAAGAATTTAAGATACAATCTAATTTATGTATTTTTTAATTTTAATTTTATTACTGGTCTATCGATTTAGATTGCAGTATAATTTTGACGTGTGTTCGCTTTGCTACCTCTGTCTCGTGATAGTTTAGTTTTACCAGCGCTCCCTCCATTTTTATTCCGCTCACGCCGTTGTTGTCGTCGAGATATCGTGTACGCGGATATCACGGCAGCTAGGATCGAATATTCAGACCTTGCCGACCTCGACGAGACGACGACAGCTTCTCTTCGAGACCACACCTCTCCACGGCTCCATCGATCATCCGTCTAATTAATATGCATGTTAATTTGGGCCGTACGACCCTCTCTCGCTGTTAGATTGATCGATGGCAAAGGAGAATCTTTTGAAATTGGTATAATTTGATGTAAATTTATTTTATTAATTTATTGTTTAAGTGATTATCTTAAATTTGAGCTAACACGTTCCTATCGAGTCGAATTTCATTAACATTTTTTCTTTGAAATGAACCTATTTGAATTTCGAACTCACTGACTAATGTAATCAAAGTAATTTTGCTTCGAGCCATATGGATCTTTTTTTTCTTTTTTGGCAGGATGTGTAGTAAGATCTACAATCCGGGCGCCATGCATGCATGACATGTTTGAAACTTTGCTTCGCCTTTCCGAGGCAGTACCCACCGGGGTGGGCCCGCCCCCCGATTTGGACGAGACGTGCCCAATTGCAACCGACCAAAGAAATATCGATCGATCCAGCTTAGGTTAGTTAATTGTTTACTTTCTTTTAGTTGTTGGAAAATGCTTAATTATGCTATGCTATTAATTTGTAGTGTGTTGAAAAGATTACATATTTCAACGTATATATTGATATTGGTGCAACGACACACTGTTAAAACAAGGTAGATTATATATCATCTCGGAGAGAGAGAGAGAGAGAGAGAGAAATATGTAATTTTAAAGGGAAGCAAACAAGAAAGCTTTCTTCATCTAGCTAGATCATAGCGACAAAAGGAGGAGGAGAGAAGAAATGGACAAAATAAGGGGGAGAAACGGAGCCTGAAGTCACTTTCACGAGATATGCTATCGCCGATCTGGGAAGGACAGGATTGGATTGTGAAATAGTAAGCCTGATGATATCTTTTGATAATCCCCCATCACTAAACAGCATCACTAAGTCGATTATTACTAATTAGAGGAAAATTCTCATGATCTAGCGAGATGTGTCGACACGCTGCCTACTCGATCGATCCATCGCTCACTAAACAATCCGGCAGGTCAATTTATTACTTGATGTGGAAGTATATTGTTATTTTATGTTCAGCGTCGACATAATCTAAAAACTTGTTAAAATAATGTTGTCTTATTAATGGCGCGAAAGCTACTTTTGTTCTTTCTTATATATTTTTCTTTCCTTAAGACAGCGACGTCGTACGTACAACGTCTTACGTACCTGGAGCTATCAAGCACTGGAACAAGCTAGCATGAGCGGTTCTTCTTTTTCTCTCTCTATATCTCTCTCTCATTTCCCTTTTTTTTTCCTTTTTAAAAAACACGGAATTATTGTGTTGGACACAAATGAAGGTAGACATCACTAAATTAGGCCACTCCAAACCGATCTCTCTCGACAGACTAAAAGAACTTTCCTCTTATATTAGACTGTACTCGGATTAGTCTAAAAAACAATGTGCTTGAGCTAAACACGACCAATAAGAAGCTAGCATATTTAGATAATCGTACCTAAGAAGCTTTCGATAAAATAATCGTCAAATACCGTTCATTCATGGAATTCCGTCGCCGCGCATGTACGTACACAAACCATCAGGATCCGACCATCTGATTTTGGCACATTTATGAAATTCAGATGCTACTTTTCGTTATCTTTTCAACGAGCCAAAGAACGCCCTGATCAGAGTTACGAGTCAAAAGTTATGACCATTTTAACAAAAGTGCTTGGATTTCGTATTTGGAAATTAGAATCGATGTCCAAAAGAATATAATTAGAGAGCTCATCGTGTGATGATTCTGGAAAGCACAAGACACCAAAATCGAAGGTACGAGTCAAAAGTTATAGTGTTTTTACAAGTTTTATGAATAGTAATGGCACATATATTGCAAGCATAATTAATAGTCAAAAGTATGGAAAATAAATTTGAAAGTTTTAAATTTTGCTAATTACCTCTATAGTTTGCTAATTTGAAATAATTGAAAATCAATGTTCGGGTACTTCACGGGGTTAAGGGGAGGAGGGACATGTTATATATCAGATATTATTATACTACCACTAAAGTACTGGATCTTATAAGAGTTTTGAAGTTAAGTGTGCTTAGAGGAGAGTAGTAATAGGATGGGTGACCTCTTAGGAAGTGAAGTCCTTGTGTGACATTAAAAATATTTGAATCCAATTAGAATTCTTAAATTGAGCATTCTTAGGCGAGAGAAGTATTAGGATGGATGGCCTCTTGGAAGTCCCCTCTAATAGTGTTTTTAAACTACCAGCTAACAAAAAAACGCTAATGATAATATTATTAGTAATAATTCTTGGCTAACAAAAAAACGCTAATGATAATATTATTAGTAATAATTCTTGGCTAAAATCGCCACTGATAATCTTTGATTATCAGTAGCACTATATCAATGGCGGTTCGAAAACTGCCATCGATAGCAGTTACGAACCGTCACTTGTAGGGTCGAGGATGCGCCTAGAGGGGGGGTGAATAGGCGTTTTACAAAATTAATCGCTCACTAAATATTTCGCACTAATCAACCCCTATGTCAAAACCTAATCAATTTATATGCGGAAGCGATAAACTCGGTTTTGACAATTAGAGCCTAAATCAACTAGGCTCACTAGAGCACTATCCAAATTAAGTCTCTACACTAGAATTGCTAAATTGAACAATCAATTAATACTAAGCAATTCTAATACATTCAAGCAATCAATAATATGCAAAAGGTAAATACTTGAATGTAAAGAGACAAGGGACAACCGATGTTTTTCCGTGGTGTTCGGAGACTTGCCGGTCTCCCCTAGTCCACGTTGAGGCTAGCCCACACTTGGACCGGCTCCCGCTCGAGCACCCGCCTCTTTCCACTAGTCGTGGTTTTCACGCTGCAGCGTAGGCTCAACCCGAACCTTCACAAACTTCACGGGCTTCTCACACCTCGAGAGCTCCCAAGACGACGCTTACGCTGTCTAGGAGTCGGCAACCTCCAAGAGTAACAAGCCGCTCCTTCGCTTGAACTTCACCGGGCACAACGAATGCGCTCCTCGGTGATCACCAAGTGCAACACATGCACAAAGCCTCCCTCAAGTGCAACACATGCACAAGAGGCTCTCAAATCACTTCCTAATTGCAACACATGCAATTAGTCTCACTCTTAAGCTCAAGATGCAAATGGAGAAGAGCAACACATGCACACAACTCCCACACACAGCAACAATACCAGCAACCACGGCCCCAAGCCCCCCAAGGGGGTATTTATAGCCCCCACCAAGAAAACTAGCCGTTTGGGGGCGAAATGGGCAAATTCAGCCAAATCCGGTACTACCGCCCTCTAAGGGCAGAGATCAATCCCCACCTCCAACGATTCGTGAACGACATAATTGCGGCACTATCGCCTCTAGGGCGCAGTAGTACCGACTTTCTTGAGACTACCGCTCCCACTGAAGCAGAGTGCCGGCCTTGCCCACCAAAAAAACAATACACGGAGAAAAGCTACCGGCAACCCGGGCCGGTAGTACTGCATGACTCGGTACTACCGCTCAACCACTGCATGTAGTGCGGCCTCCGCAACACGTAAAACATCACAAGATCAGAAGAGCTATCAAGAAGTTTAGGCCCGAGAGGTCAAGACTTGCGGTACTACGCCCATGCCCTCTAGCGGTAGAGTGCCTACCAGAGAAATTCAGACTCAACTCAAAACCATTTCTCCAAACACCAAAACTATTCTTTGAGCCATATAGATGATCAACACATGATCATACACACGTGCAAAACACATTTGCACCAACTTAGCTCATACTCAAAGAATTTAAACCAAATCGCGAAAACACATTTCCCAATCAACTCAAGAACTATTTGCAAAACGTATTAAGCAAATCAAACTCAAGTTTATGAGATTAATCCCCTAGCCATGTGAAGGTCAACACAAGACCGGTCAACTTGCCAACACCGTTGCAAGCCCCACTCACATGCTCTCGAATTCGGACTCATAAACCTCGGTTTATTCGCACTGCTTGAACTTGCAAATAACATAATAAACACATTTCATGCTTGAGCACTACTCTTTGCAACACATGCAAAAGTCTAGCTCCAAGCAACATCAAATCAAGATGCATGAACTCTCTAATTGCAACACATGCAATTTCTCTAGTTCAATGCAACACCAAATCCAAACTTCAACTAAAACCAAATCCATACGTATGAGCTCTTTACTCGCAACACATGCAAGCCTCTAGCTCCACACAAACACACAAACACCAAATCGATCACATTAAAAACCAACACAACCTTATGCGCTCTTTACTCACAACACATGCGAGCCTCTAGCACATACACAACCACAATCACCAAATCATGCTTGAGCTCTCTCCTTTTGCAACACATGCAAAACTTAGCTCCAAGCAACCACACGGTTTTAGAAAGATTGTTTTGCGAAACCAAAGCATGAAGCTTCAACTAATGCAACACATGCAAAAGTGAACTTCACGCAAAAGCCAACGACTAGCTTATCACTTCTTGCAACACATGCAAATCAAAGCATTATGCGAAAACCAAATGCAACCAAGCATAAGTTTAACCCATTCGCAACACATGCCAAATGGTTAACTCATATGCAAAAACCAAATCCAAATGATTTGAGCTTGAGTGAACGCGGAATGAGATCACCAACACATGATGAAGCTCAAGCAAAGGGAACGACCCCTCTTAATAGCACGGCGATAAAACCTTAGACTCAAAGACTACAAAAGTCCTTAGCCTATCTAATTATACCTTCGCCGCCGCGCACAAGCAATCCCCTTTGGGGTCTTTATGATCATCGCTTTGATATTCCCCCGGGATCGTTACCCTTCTTTATCTTCGGGATCCACTCTTGACGCCCATCAACTCATGATGCCGTCCTTGTCCCGTTCTCATCATCTCATCAATCTTTGGACCTAACTTAATCACAACTCATACAAATAGTTAGTCCAAGATGCATGGTTGTCTCAATTATCTCTTGCACTCCATCAACACATAATGGATGCCTTTAGATCAATTGAGCACAACCTAAATCAATTGAAATTATTTAATTGTGTCTTAACTACAATAATGCAACTCATGCTTTATTATACTTAAGAACTATTCATTTGTCCTCAATTAATCACAAAACACCATCAACACATGATGAAGTGTTCTTTAATAATTAATTAAGACAAATGAACTCAATTTAAATTATCATTTAAATTGATATGAGTATATATTAACTACACAAGTTTTCATATACTCATGTTGATGAAAAGTAATGATCCATTATATGTAAATTGTATGGAAATGATCATTACCCTAAGTCATCAACTATAGAATAAACTCCACATGTATATGTGCATAAGTATGATTGACTTGGATATAATATGCACATATTCAATTTGATCATATTGGAGTATATCCTATATTACCATGAGTATACTTTAACTAGGCAATTCAAATATATACTCAAGGATTTAGTTTCTTTGTCTTGATCCTTATATGTGTCAACAACGAATCGATCAATACAAAGAGACTTTCAAGTTAAACTACAAACTCCCCCTAAATATGTGCATCCATGTAATATATTGATTGAGAAACATGATGCGCATTTTGTGGTTAATATAACGGGGACATTCATACTTTAACTTGAATCCAAAGTATGTAATTAATACTATAATGAATATGCATACATACCTCGGGTTTTCCATTTTTCAATGCGATGAGACTAAACAAAGATATTCTAAACAAACATGTTAGTCTCGATATAAGATTGTCATTAATAACACTATCGCATTAGGGGATAAACTCAATATTGGATTTGTCATTAACACAAGATTAGATTTGTCATTAACACCAAAACCATAACTAATGAAGGTTGAACTTACAATCTCCCCCTTTTTGGTGATTAATGACAAATCCAAGCTTAATGAGCACATTTGGATTAAAACTAACATATTGAGAGAATTTAAATCATTTGAATGCATATGAGAATCAATTCTCCCCCTTAATCATATTAAGCTCCCTTTTTAAGCCAAATGATATTAAGCTCCTAATTCTCCCCCTTTTGGCATTAAACACCAAAAAAAATGTTTCTCTTAGATGGTTTCTCCATTTTTAAGCAATCTACCCCCTTTTGGCATTAATGAGATTTATCATTATCTCCCCCTTTTGGGTATTTAATTAATTCTTTTTAAGCTCCTAATTCTCCCCCATAAAATTATTCTCCTTTTCACATATAACAACTTCTTTCAGGGGTTATATCTAATGAAGGTCATACAAGAATTTGAATGAACATTTATGACCTTGGGGATGAATTAAGATTTAAAACCAAATAAAAACTTGAAGGGACATTCAAGAAGTAAAACAAGTTTTTATTTGAAATATGGTCTAAAAATAAAGAAAACTCGAAAAGAGACCATATTTGGGTTTGTGGATACCACTTGTAAAACAAGTACCACTTATAAAGATAAGCATGAAAAACGAAGTAAGGGTATCACACGGTTTATTTGAAACACATTCAAATAACTCACTCCTCATTTTATTAGGCTTTGCATTTTTTTTAACATGATTCTCTTAAAGAATCCAATAATTTGCCTAACCGGGTAAACGAGGAACCCAAAAAGAATACCACTTGAGAGGTTAGATACTACTTGTAAAATTAATCTCAAGGGCTTGCTTGAAGAACCAAAAGAAATGAGCATTTTGAAGTTTTTGATTTAAGAACAATGCTCAACTAGATATTTTCCTCTTTTATGAATTACAACACATAAAGATTCTCACATAGAGAAATCTTAGGCGGTTGAACTTACAATTTTAACTTGCGAGGAAAAAATCTTAATCAAGAATGTGGGTATCGCAATAATGCTACAAGAGGCAATGAAATACCACTTGTAGGAAATGATCGAATTCAATGATACCACTTTAAAAAGGAAATGAACATACCATTTGATTATTTGAATTCCTTTATTACTTAGAGAAAATGAGCAATAAAGTCCAAGATACCACTTAGAGAAAAGAATAACTTTAATGATACCACTTGTAAGCATATGAAATGAATAAAAGCTCGATTGATACCACTTAGGATCAAATCACAAAGATTGATACCACTTGAAAGAATTATCGATAATATCGATGGGTATCAGAGCAATATTCTCAGAGCAATATACTCACGGGTATCAAAAGAAGAAAAGCTCAAAATCACAAGGATTTAGTATCAGAGCAAAATAAAGACATGATATCACTTGGACGCATTTAAATGCCCAAAACTTGATATAAATAAACTCCCTGAGATATTCAATAGGTGAATTATGGAGTTATTTGCATTTGAATTGCACAAGTTTTGTCTTTTCAAAAGATCAAGTGAATACCACCTTTAAATTAATTGAAATGCTCATTAACTGATACCACTTGTAAATTCTGCCAAATAGATTTGTAAAATATTTGAAATTTTGCACAATAGAACTTTGGGATCACAAGAATCTATTCCAAAAAGAATTTTTTAAAAAATCAAATTTCAATCAAAAGATATCCCAAAGCAAAACTCGAAAAATCCAGAAAAAATAGAACCAATTCTGCCAGGGCCGGTACTACCGCCTTGAGGGCAGTAGTACCATAAACCCAGTACTACCATTGGTCGGCCGGTAGTACCTGGTCCCGACCGACTGAACTTCGGGCTTTTGCAAATCTTTGGCAAAAATGATTCAAATGAAGTCCAATTGATTTGAAAATTTGCAGAGATAAACTTTGGACTAATTAGAAGGTTTTGCAAAAAGAATTTTCTCAAAATCAATTTCATTTTCAAAGTTATGGCAAATCGCGTTTTGAGGCAAAAACGAAAATCGATTTTCACGAAAAGCCTCAAAATGCACTTCGGTTTGGATTTCATGCAATTTCCTTTTCCATGGCTTAGATAGGTGTATCAAGAATGTTTCTAGCCAAGATTTATGATGAAATCCAACTCGAATGCCATTATTTGAGTATATTGCTTAATTAGGCCTTTTTGGATCAAATCAAATCGTTTTTGAGCCAAATTAGATTTTAACATAGAGTTTTTATTTTGAAAGCTTGTAAAACATTTGAATTACTTAATAGAATACTTTTTAAAGGCTCTTCGCAAATTTGGGCCTTTTAAATATGAATTTTGACTTTTGATCTAAATAGTCCAATTGAGAAGCAAAGTCAAATCCAATTAACACAAAACTTCAAATAAGGCAAGGGGTAAGATATATGGATTTGAATTTTGTGTATGAGTCTAAAATGCCATTTGGAATCTAGATATGGTACAAGATCCGATCCAAATGGTGAAACTCACTAAGTGCTAGAATATGACTGTTATGGGTCAAGTATAGTTTTTCGGCGAGTTTCAAAATCAAATACCTTTTGATAAGTTGGTCTTTTGAAAATCTTTTGAACACGAAAATTGTTAAGAATGACCAACTCTAGGATTTTTGTTTTGGAATTACTTTCAAAAACCTTTTACTTTTAATTCTATGAAAATTATAAGTTTGAATTCAAAACAAGATACTAATATCTAGATTTTGGGCATGAAACTCATTTTCTTTTCAAAATAGATTTTTGTGAAGCCAAAACCTTTGAAAAACATTTCAAAAGCATTTGTATACACTTTTCAATTTGTTTTTCACAAGAATAGTAATATTATACAAAATTTTGACTTTTGGCTAAAAGGTTGATTTTGAAAATACATATATATGCACTTATATTAATATGGGCACACATAGGGATGTGATACACATGAATATGAATTAACACTCCCCCTAAATGTGCCACTACCTATCTTGCTCAAGATTGCAATAAGAGAATAGATAAGAGGCGAGAGCAAGTGGCCATAACAAGTAATCTAAATTGATTTTCATTAATACTAATGCATCCAAACCTACACAAGGCTAGAAGCTACATAGTAATCAATTTAAATACTTGTTACCGAGATGGCATTGGCTCATGATGGACTTGATTTTCTTCAAGCTTGACACCACTTGTAGACGAATGTAATCCTTCTCCTCTTGATGTGCAAGCGTCCAATCCATCTCTTTATTGCCTAAAATTCTTTTTAGGCGGTTTTTGGTATCCAATCCTTGTTGGGTCCGACAATGTTAGTTACAATTGATCTAAGAACCCAAATGGTCCTAATTTTAGCATTTTTAGATTGACTAACATAACTAGGAACGGTTTTGCGATAATTATTCCTCCTAGGCAAAGTATTTGTATTTTTATGGAAGGGCATAGGAGGACATTGATATTTTGCAAAACCATTTCTAGTTTGATCTCTTCTAAGCATATGATAATTAGAACTATGCATTGGCTTAGAGGATCTAGCAAATCTAGCATATATTTTGCTATTGTTATTTCTCCTAAGCAATATATTTGAATTGAATTGAGTGGGCTTAGGAGTCCTAACAAATTTAGCAACCCTATTACTAGATTTACTCTTCCTATGCAAATGAATGTCATTTTGAGCGCGCATAGGGGACTTGACAAGCTTGACAAACACATTGCCATTCTTGTCCTTCCTAAGCAAATAATTTTCATTAATAAGAATAGGCTTAGGGGTAGTACCTTTGGGACAATCCTTACCGAAATGTCCCTTTTCTCGACAATTGAAGCACGTCACGCTATTTGGCCCTCTCTTGACCGATTTGACTTGCTCCTTGCCGGTTTGCCTCAAGGTTGATGTTGTGGCCTTGTTATCCACTTGATTAGGGCACACGGAGGCGAGGTGGCCCTTCTTGTTGCAAGCAAAACACTTGACGATCTTCGAGTGGCGTGCGTTGTGTCTTGTCTTGCTATTCTCCCTCTTGGAGTTGTAGCCGAGTCCTCGCTTGTCTTGAGGCGCCCTTGGCTTGCTCAAGATTTCATCGAGGACGGCTTTTCCCTTTACGCACCTTTTCAAGTCATTTTCCAATCTAATGACTTTGGCCTTGAGCTCTTTATTTTCCTCTACAAGATTAGCATCTAAAGACATAGAGGAACTAGAAACAATTTTATTAGAGCAACAAGGTATATCAATTAAATCATTAGAAGCGGTGGATATATCAATTTTTGATGAAATTTTAGAATTTACTTCTAAGCATGGCATTTCATCAATTAAATCACATGATATACCTATATCCACCTTAGACTTATAGACTTCTTTAAGAAGGAGTGATTCATGATTTTCTTTAAGCAAATTATAATCACTTTGAAGTGATTCATGTTCAAGCTTTAGAATCTTATATTTAGTTTTCTCCTTCCAAGATAATTATTGAGCTCCTCTAACATATCCATTAAATCATTATAAGAGGGCTCATCATCATTTTCATCATCACTTACCTCATTTTTACCTTTTGCCATGAAGCAACGAATTTTTGATATAAGTGAAGATTCGTCGTCGCTTGAGGCGGAGGTTGAGGTTGATGGTAATGCCGGTTCTTCACTAGATGAAGAGGTTGAATCCTCAACCGACACTTCCTCCTCATTGCAATCCTCAATTGATGTTGTGGATGATTCAAATAATTCTTGAAGCTTGATCCACATTTTATGAGCGCTCTTGAGGTTGCAAATGAGATTAAATATATCTACGCTCACAACACTAAATAAAACGTTAGTTGCTTGAGCGTCGAGATGTAGACATTTCTCCTCTCCTTTAGTTGGAGCAATATCATTAATTGGAGAAGAAATGCCGACATCTACGATCCACCATATTTGTGGGTTCATGGATTTAAAATGACTAATCATAAATATTTTCCATGAAGCATAATTAGAGCCATCAAATATATATGAATCGGTGGAGTGCACTAAACCTCTATTTGCCATCCTTTTTACTCTCTAGACGGTTAAGCCTAAAATGAGAGTGACCGTGGCTCTGATACCACTTGTAGGGTTGAGGATGCGCCTAGAGGGGGGGTGAATAGGCGTTTTACAAAATTAATCGCTCACTAAATATTTCGCACTAATCAACTCCTATGTCAAAACCTAATCAATTTATATGCGGAAGCGATAAACTCGGTTTTGACAATTAGAGCCTAAATCAACTAGGCTCACTAGAGCACTATCCAAATTAAGTCTCTACACTAGAATTGCTAAATTGAACAATCAATTAATACTAAGCAATTCTAATACATTCAAGCAATCAATAATATGCAAAAGGTAAATACTTGAATGTAAAGAGACAAGGGACAACCGATGTTTTTCCGTGGTGTTCGGAGACTTGCGGTCTCCCTAGTCCACGTTGAGGCTAGCCCACACTTGGACCGGCTCCCGCCGAGCACCGCCTCTTTCCACTAGTCGTGGTTTTCACGCCGTAGCGTAGGCTCAACCCGAACCTTCACAAACTTCGCCGGGGCTTCTCACACCTCGAGAGCTCCCGCGCACGACGCCTACGCCGTCTAGGAGTCGGCAACCTCCAAGAGTAACAAGCCGCTCCTTCGCTTGAACTTCACCGGACACAACGAATGCGCTCCTCGGTGATCACCAAGTGCAACACATGCACAAGGCCTCCCTCAAGTGCAACACATGCACAAGAGGCTCTCAAATCACTTCCTAATTGCAACACATGCAATTAGTCTCACTCTTAAGCTCAAGATGCAAATGGAGAAGAGCAACACATGCACAAACTCCCACACACAGCAACAATACCAGCAACCACGGCCCCAAGCCCCCTAAGGGGGTATTTATAGCCCTCACCAAGAAAACTAGCCGTTTGGGGGCGAAATGGGCAAATTCAGCCAAATCCGGTACTACCGCCCTCTAAGGGCCGGTAGTACCGTCCCCGACCTCCAACGGTCGGTAACGGACATAATTGCGGCACTACCGCCCTCTAGGGCGCGGTAGTACCGACTTTGCGGTACTACCGCTCCCACCGAGCGGTAGTGCCGGCCTTGCCCAGCCAGCAAAAACAATACTCTGGAGAAAAGCTACCGGCAACCCAGGCCCGGTAGTACCGCGACTCCGGTACTACCGCTCAACCACTGCGGTAGTGCCGGCCTCCGCAAACACGTGAAAACATCTGCAAGATCAGAAGAGCTATCAAGAAGTTTAGGCCCAGTAGTATCAAGACTTGCGGTACTACGCCCATGCCTCTGCAGAGTGCCGACCTCAGAGAAATTCAGACTCAACTCCGAAAACCATTTCTCCAAACACCAAAACTATTCTTTGAGCCATATAGATGATCAACACATGATCATACACACGTGCAAAACACATTTGCACCAACTTAGCTCATACTCAAAGAATTTAAACCAAATCGCGAAAACACATTTCGCAATCAACTCAAGAACTATTTGCAAAACGTATTAAGCAAATCAAACTCGAGTTTATGAGATTAATCCCCTAGCCATGTGAAGGTCAACACAAGACCGGTCAACTTGCCAACACCGCTGCAAGCCCCACTCACATGCTCTCGGAATTCCGGACTCATAAACCTCAGTTTATTCGCACAACGAACTTGCAAATAACATAATAAACACATTTCATGCTTGAGCACTACTCTTTGCAACACATGCAAAAGTCTAGCTCCAAGCAACATCAAATCAAGATGCATGAACTCTCTAATTGCAACACATGCAATTTCTCTAGTTCAATGCAACACCAAATCCAAACTTCAACTAAAACCAAATCCATACGTATGAGCTCTTTACTCGCAACACATGCAAGCCTCTAGCTCCACACAAACACACAAACACCAAATCGATCACATTAAAAACCAACACAACCTTATGCGCTCTTTACTCACAACACATGCGAGCCTCTAGCACATACACAACCACAATCACCAAATCATGCTTGAGCTCTCTCCTTTTGCAACACATGCAAAACTTAGCTCCAAGCAACCACACGGTTTTAGAAAGATTGTTTTGCGAAACCAAAGCATGAAGCTTCAACTAATGCAACACATGCAAAAGTGAACTTCACGCAAAAGCCAACGCACTAGCTTATCACTTCTTGCAACACATGCAAATCAAAGCATTATGCGAAAACCAAATGCAACCAAGCATAAGTTTAACCCATTCGCAACACATGCCAAATGGTTAACTCATATGCAAAAACCAAATCCAAATGATTTGAGCTTGAGTGAACGCGGAATGATATCACCAACACATGATGAAGCTCAAGCAAAGGGAACGACCCCTCTTAATAGCACGGCGATAAAACCTTAGACTCAAAGACTACAAAAGTCCTTAGCCTATCTAATTATACATTCGCCGCACAAGCAATCCCCTTTGGGGTCTTTATGATCATCGCTTTGATATTCCCCCGGGATCGTTACCCTTCTTTATCTTCGGGATCCACTCTTGACGCCCATCAACTCATGATGCCGTCCTTGTCCCGTTCTCATCATCTCATCAATCTTTGGACCTAACTTAATCACAACTCATACAAATAGTTAGTCCAAGATGCATGGTTGTCTCAATTATCTCTTGCACTCCATCAACACATAATGGATGCCTTTAGATCAATTGAGCACAACCTAAATCAATTGAAATTATTTAATTGTGTCTTAACTACAATAATGCAACTCATGCTTTATTATACTTAAGAACTATTCATTTGTCCTCAATTAATCACAAAACACCATCAACACATGATGAAGTGTTCTTTAATAATTAATTAAGACAAATGAACTCAATTTAAATTATCATTTAAATTGATATGAGTATATATTAACTACACAAGTTTTCATATACTCATGTTGATGAAAAGTAATGATCCATTATATGTAAATTGTATGGAAATGATCATTACCTAAGTCATCAACTATAGAATAAACTCCACATGTATATGTGCATAAGTATGATTGACTTGGATATAATATGCACATATTCAATTTGATCATATTGGAGTATATCCTATATTACCATGAGTATACTTTAACTAGGCAATTCAAATATATACTCAAGGATTTAGTTTCTTTGTCTTGATCCTTATATGTGTCAACAACGAATCGATCAATACAAAGAGACTTTCAAGTTAAACTACAAACTCCCCCTAAATATGTGCATCCATGTAATATATAGATTGAGAAACATGATGCGCATTTTGTGGTTAATATAACGGGGACATTCATACTTTAACTTGAATCCAAAGTATGTGATTAATACTATAATGAATATGCATACATACCTCGGGTTTTCCATTTTTCAATGCGATGAGATTAAACAAAGATATTCTAAACAAACATGTTAGTCTCGATATAAGATTGTCATTAATAACACTATCGCATTAGGGGATAAACTCAATATTGGATTTGTCATTAATACAAGATTAGATTTGTCATTAACACCAAAACCATAACTAATGAAGGTTGAACTTACATCACTGATGTGCTTTTTTCTGGTAGTGTAAGTACTATTTTAACTAGTTTATTGTATCCTTGTAACCTAATATAAAATACTTCAGACAAAAGTTGGCTATAAAAACGATACGAAAGACCAAAAAGTTATCTTGTTTTTGAATGACTGCTCTTATGCCAAGAAGTTCTGTAAAGAAAAGGTTGATATTGCGGTACATGACTGCCTGAGGAGAGTTACGTTAGAGGATTATTGTGCTACTAATTTCTACATTGAGTATATATCTATAAATTAACACTGTCAGTAGTAGAGTTGCATTCATTTCTTGTTTGTGTCTTGTTGTAAAATCATCAGGGGTTTTCTTCGGGGTCGTCTTCATGGGCTGTAGTGGCATGTGTAGAGATACTTGGGCTGTGATGCTACTGATGTAATCTGTGAATTGTAGTGTCATATGTGTCAATTGTGAATTCATGAATTTGTCAATTGTGTATATACTGTCAATCTGTGAATATACTATCAATGTGATATGCGATATATGTACTCCTCTTAAGTATGTTTGTTTTCTATATACTATGATTATGATATGTGTTCTGTGTGTATATATGGTGGTGTTTCAAGAAAATAACCTGAACTTGTAGGGTGGATTTATCTCTATCGGTTTCACTCTCAGAATCGATTGAGACGTGTGATCTCTATCGATTCTAAGCCTGGATTGAACCGATCGAGATTCCTAATTATCTCTATCGGTTCCGCGGCTGGAACTGATAGTGATAATTTGTATTTTGGATCGGTTCCAAGTTCAGAACCGACCTAGATGACGCTATATCTCTATGGAATAAAACCGACCATGATAGTCGCTTGTCATTACTCTATATGGGCTTTGTGTTGCCACCAAAATTGTCCTAGATAACGAAAAAACTAACCCAAATGATCATTTTTGTAGTAGTATTATATGATGATTTCATAAGATCATAAATCAACATATATATTTGAAATTTACTAAAAGTACAATACAAATAGTTCTAAGGTCTTAAAAATCCCAAACAATTAAAATTGAAACCAATTTAATCAACAAATTTAGTCCATTGAAGAGGTGATCTTGTAGCACTTTACAAATTATTAGAGGTGACGGCAGCCCCTGTACATTCCCATGCAAACAAGAATGTATCGTGTCCTTGGAAAAAAATAGACAACGTATATATTGCTCCTGCATTCTCAAATAGATGCAGTTTTAAAACGTATGTAGTTAATATTTTAAAATTTTAACTATTAATATCTAGAAAATATTTAGATTTATTATAAAAAATTAACAACATAATCAGACTTTTCATCGAACATACTTTGACATCATTATATTTTATATATTTTATAATTAGATAAATTAATACTCAAAGGTGTATATTACAGACCATATTGATATCCAAAACAAATAAAATAGAACAGGTGCAATATGTATATCGTGTTGTCTTTTACCTTAAAAAGACAACATGCATATTAGTCCTATAGGAAAATGTCCATTCCTAGTCCTTCGATTCTTTATATCATTTAAGTTTTATCTCTTATCTGTAGAATGAAATAAAACACGTCCTTCAACTTTTAAAACTGTTTAAAAACCATCTCTCCTGTTAATAAAAGGTAGTTTTGACCAGTTTGACTCAAGTGGCACACCATATTAGATCACACCCACGTGGTTTGATTCTGTCTACATACATACAGCTACGTAGCACGCACATGTGTAGGTATTCTGGAGTATTTAATTATTTGTAACGTACTCCTATATAACCAGCTAACCGCATTGTTGCACATTAAAAACCCTAGAACGAACCTACCTCAGTTTGTCTTGGCACCCGGTTAACCATCCATTTGCACGATAGTTAAAGGCAGATCTACGGGCATGATCACGGTGGGGCCATGCGCATAAAGAAAACCTCTTGACCAAGTAGTTAAATAGTACTTTAAATTAGAGCATTCAATTGGCACGCAGTTAGCTAAGTAAGCCTAACCAGCAGCGATGGGACCAGGTATTTGGTGCTCTCTCTTATCTGAATATATTAAGAGAATATATATGTCATTCTAGTTTTAAATTTTATCTATAAACATTTATCATTCTATAATTTTAAGATAACTTTTATCTATTTTTTTTATATATATATATTCCTATCATTCATTATTTTCGATGTTATTTATTAGGGAGATACTAGCGCTCGGACGTTCGATCACTGTTCATCCCATCAGACGCCTCTTGCAATATTTTTTTTCTACGCGTGCAACATTTTTTTTCTACGCGTGCAACATCTTTGTTTAACACTTGCAACATCCGTTTACTGTAGCGAGTTTCACTATTTGTCGAAGGAAAATGTTGCATGCGTATAAAAAAAATGTTGCAGTGTATCCGAAAATTGCGGACGTCCGGACATAAGTCATTAGGTATTTATTACCGTAAAATAGAGTAGTACACATCATTCCAGAGCAATAAATGAGTTAATGAAGAAGTACGTTTCGATATTTTTTATGTGCTTTTGTTGAAGTGCAAAATTCTAAAATATCATCGATCTAACAACCGAGTTGAGTTAGCTAGCAGTATACGTTTGAGCAACGACTGGTCAGAACTATTCATGCCTCAGCAGGGGTAGAGGTGGGCCTTTGGGCGGGCTTTTTGGGCGGCCACGAGGCACGCCTTCGACCGACGCAGATCTTGTTCTAACGGGCGGGCAAACCGCACTGCGGTTGTCCGGACGTCGTGCCCGCTAATCGGGCACGATGGGCGGTTCGGCTGCACGCAACGATCCGGGCGTGCTTGGGCCGACACGACCCAAACAGCACGCACTGTGTTATCGTGTGGATGAGCAAATCAAAGAGTAAATGCATAGCTGCATGCATGTGACTAGAAGGAACAAGCGAATCAAGGAAATCGAGAAGAATAAACACAATAGAATTTTGTTTCGATCGGAGAAAAAGAAAGTCCTAAATAAATAAAAAAGAAATCAATCCGTGATCATTTTCTCTTATAGTAATAGTATAAATGGGCGGACTGGGCTAACCTGAAGACGAAGCGAGCACGAAGCGCAAATGGGCCGTGCCTGGGCTCGTCGAAGGCGAGCTGAGCCAGCCCGGCCCGGCACGGTGAGCACGATGGGCCGTCACGGTCCGGCACGGTTTAAGCCCGAAGTACGATGGGGCAGACTGCAGTGTCAACAGATTTCTATTTCTTTTCTGGAGAACAGTGTTCAGATTCAGTGAACGGCGACGATATTCTTGCGGAGATACAGACAAGTTAGCATCAATGGTATCACATTCAAGTCTATCCTGTTCCACTCGAAATGGCCGAAACGTTCTACGTATGTGCTCTAGAAGATAACCGAAACGAAAAACCTTATACCAATTAATCAATCACATAATCTCTTAGCAATAATCTACTCGTACTTATTGTATAAGATATATCTTATTGTAGAAGATATCGATGCACGAAATTTTCGTCTCATAATTAAGAGGGTATTTCTGTCTATATTTCTCCCTCAATCTGTAATCTGTTGTCATTATCTATCCTCAAACTGATGCTATACCTTTTGCTCTCCTACTTAATGTATGTCATAGCTCCTGCTATTTATTTAAAAAAATAATTAAGCGGGTGGGTGGATCATAGTGGCTTTTATATTGAGATCGAGTTCATTCACCACCTTAACCAGTTTACTGAAAAGGTTTATACATTTCAGCACTCTCTTTCAATATTTATGCTCAATGTAACCAGGCCTAATACCATAGGTTCAAAAAGCCGGACCGACCGGTTGAACAAAAAAACCAGCGACTTCCACGGCTCGGTTTGTGTCAGAGACCGTGTCCCCACAATCAGACTAGAGAGAACCGTATGAATCGTTCCATTTGGAAAAACAATTGGACCGGGACGATTTCACATGAACCGGACGATTTAGGGTCTGTTTCGTATAGTTCTAGATCTCAACTTCATATGAGATCTGAAACGTATAGATTAAAATAAAGTGAATTAAGTTTATATTTTTTTGTCTAAAATGTAAACAAGATGATCTATCTAAACACCTTAATGTACTCATAGTTTCAGCTCTACGAATTTGATAGAGTTAGAAATACTAAACCCTACCAGACTATAGATCTGGTGAAGCTGAAGCTCTACCAAATACACCCTTAGTTTAGTGAGAGAGAAGCTACGAATATACAACAATGATTTCCTTAAAATTATGTGAGCTAGATCTCAAACCCAAACAGTCCTCTTGGTTTTGATACTATAACACGCAACAAATTTTCTTAACAAAAGGTCAGGTGCGTTGGAGAATATACTGACTTGTGCGTACCGGCGTACGTACGTACCTCTTATTACGGGAAGCCGCATCTACCCAACCAATATCATAACCAGTTACATACATATAGGTACGTTAATTATCTACCCTTTCCATATATAGCAGGGCCAGGGCCAATGGTTGGCACAGTTAGATCGTGGCACAACCAATGCTTCAGCCCGCTGAGTATTGTTTAGCCTTTTACCCTGTAGCTCACGACCAGAAATCTTCTCTAAAGTGGATGAAGATGATATAATCAAGACTTTCATGGCCATTAGAAGGCGTAAACCTGATATAAAGAAGAAGAAGTAGACAGATAATATTTTCTGAACTATTGCAAAACCTTATTATTATCTTCGTATATATTGTGCTTTTGATGCATTTTATGTTATAGGTTGCCTTGATATTTTTTTTAAATTAGACTAACCTTACCTAAAATCCTAACTACGCCACTGATATATAGCTAGTTAGAGATTTTTTTTACTTTTAAAATCTTTAAAAGGAATCAAAATTTATATTGATATAGTATAAAGAGTTACAAAAACTTTAAAGAGTGAAACTATTTCAATGTAAATTTTAATACGTAAAAAGGATGGTAAAAAGTATGTTATAATTAACCGCTACGTAAGCAAAGGGGAAGCGTGCATGCGTGCCGTGTCCCGTGTGACGCCACCTTCCACTGATTGCAAAAAAAAAATTAAGGCGGTGGTGGAGCAGTGGCTTTCGGAATTAGGGCTTGCTTGTGATATTTTTGATTGTGCGATTGGCATCATTAGATTCGGCGAAATCCTAATCGGGTAATAAAGTTTCGCGCGGGAGGACCCATCGATCGCGCCAAAGGCCGTGAGATGAGCAGCAACGGCGGGTGCTCTCTGATTAACGATAGTACAGCGTTCCACCACGCCTTCCGCTTGTTAATTAATCCCTTACCTAAACCGGATTAATTAAGAAGTTAATTATCAAAGCCCATTCTTGCGCGCGAATGCAGCAGCCTGGTTGGTCCTTGGGATTAATTTAATGAACTTGCTGGGCATGCATGATTGGGTTGGCTCCAATTGCCTTAGTTTGGTGATCAATCCACGGCCGGATATATATATATGTGGCCTTTAATCTGCATATATACATCTTCTTTAACTACACGTCTGTGTCTAAATGGATGCATATTTCGACTTTCGAATAACATCGACGTAACTTCTCAATAGACACGTCTTACGATTACACTTTCACAATTATATGTTTGTAAAAATTGCAAAAAGTGCAATACTATATGGAACTTGTGATGAAAAACTTACATCATTTCCTCTCTCTCTCTATATATATGAAAATGGTTAAGTTCTAAAAGTTTGGCTTCAAGTATTTCTAGAGTACGATAAGATATTTAATTTGATGATTAAAGACGTGTGTATAATTTAATCGTACGTAGCTTGATGTATATAACTACCCTAACTAATCCATGCATACGGCGGCGCCCTCATGTGCTAAAGAAAGAAAGGGTTTTGTCCCTGTGCCGCTGTTGCAGAGCTGCAGTTGGGCAGCGCCATGAATTCTTGTCTAGTTTTAGTATTGGTAGGTACGATGACGACTCCCGCGACCCATCCAACCGATAAGAGATTACTTTTCCCAAAAGTAGCTAGGGCACAAGAAACAGCATCTAATTCGAGCGGCGCATTGGCATTTTGTTATTGTGGCTTCATTTCTTAATCAAGAGTTGTACATGTCACTATCATTCTGCATTAGAACGTACAACAGCTTAATATTCTTGTCTCCCGGCCGGAAGAAGAGCAGTACGTCTATCACATGACAACGTAGATGGTCGACGTGGAACATTTATATATAGTGGATTATTTTTACGTGAAGTATCTCGTAGATCGGTTAGCTTCTGCTATCTTTTCTTCCACATCGGAATGAAAACTCTACTGCCAATTATTAATTTAAAAAATGTCTAGTGATTGGCTGCCCACGGCAGTGCCCACCTGGAAGTGATTCAATAGCTGTACTTATGTTTTCTAATGCAAATCACGTCTGTTTATGTTTTCTTAAGAATCTTATATACCGAACTTATTTAATGGAGTGTCTAAACTGAAACTCTATCTGAAACATAGAAATTTCACGACAAATAGATCAATTTTTATAAGAAAAATAGGTCTAAGCAGTCTTTGAGAATGCCGTTAGATCCTTTGCTCTTTCTCTCAAGGCCGCATAAGTAATCCCTGGACGCAAAGATTCTTTCCTTTCGGTCAGGTTGGTTTTATCTGAAGAAAGCACCATGCCATTTCTACGCTAACGGGGCTGCGTATGAACATTACATGCGTGGCGTGACAATTGAGATGCCACCGGGCCCACTGGATGCTGCCAACGTGGCAGCCGGAGGCGATGCCGACAATCGCTTTCCCAGTTGTTTCGTCCTTGTCGCGACGCTCCACCGAGGCAGTCGCTGTCTTCTTAAACGTCTTCCTCCGTCCGTGGAAATAACAGGACATAATCACGTATACTCCTAGCTAGCTACAGTACTCTCGGGCCGTAAGAGGATGTGGCTTTCAATCACGTTCTCCAAAACACTCCAAAGCATTAATTCATCTTACGATACATTCATAAAAAAAACCTAGTAAAATTGTATACTATTATACAAGTTCTTTACTAGACAATCCGATCCATACATATCGGTTTTTATGTATTCAATCTAAATGCTGAAAAATAAGATATAGGCAACTAAAGTTTAGAAAATTTGACTACACATGTTTCAAAAAAATATTCTTTTGTGATTGGAGGGAGTAGCTTTCAAAAAAATATGTGTGATTTGTTGTTATTGTTTTTTTCTATGGCGTTCATTAAATAGCAGTAGTTAAGAAGCTTTTATTTGTGTGTGGATTTTATCTGCAATTATCTGCGTTCCAACGGACATAAAACATAATTTTTATTATGTTTTTTAACTTACAATTTCTAGTATGTTTTGTGATTTATAAAGTTAAATTTGTGTTTTTATTTTTGAGAGAATATGGAAGGATATGGTGTAGAAAGATATCATTGCCCAAATAGAAAATTGAAAAGGAGTTTAATTGCATATGTTTATCAGGAGAACATGCTAGTTTAAACCTAACTTAATATGTTCCAATCCAAACCTACCCTAAGCCAATCCTAGCCTAAACTCGGTATATACCCAATCAGCCTAGCGCAGGTTCGACCTAGTACATATCAAGCTAGCTCAACCTATATTGGGAAATATATTGTCGATCGAGATAATGTGCTATTTCGAGAAATCCAAGCCAAGGTTGCCCTAAGCCCATCCTAACCCAAGCCCGGCCTAGACCCAAGCCCAGCCCAACCTAAGCCCAGTCCAATGCCCTGCCCAAGCCTAGGTCCGGCCTGATGTCGATATCAATGCATATTAGGAAATGTTTATTGGTTGGATGTGCATGATATATTTGGTCGATTCAGAGGTGGCCTTTAACTTGTGGTGTGGCGTACTGTATGAGATCGGTTTGCACAATTGCACTCAGTTTTAGGGCATATTTGGTAAAGCTTCAGATTCCAGTTTCACCTGAGATATGAAACTTATAGGCTAAAATAAAGTGAACTAAGTTTATATTTTTAGTCTAAAATGTAGACAAGATGATCTATCTAAACATTCTTAATGTGCTCACAGCTTCAACTTCATTAATCTGGTGAAGCTAAAATTTTCAGCTTCACCAGATTCTCAGAATCTAGAGAAATTGAATCCCTGCCAAACAGGGTCTTAATATGAGTATGTTTTCAGCCTAGGTTATCAACTATTGAATATCTATGCCACTAGTACTACTGTGCATCTGGTTGTCATATCAAAAATCACCAGGACATTATCATGATTTGGACAAGTTATTCCGTCATCAATTAGTACACACACAAAAAAAAAATGGTTGCAACAGCTAGCTAGCTAGCATTGCAACTATGACATCTAGCTTGCCTCCTAGTCGGCTAGGTGTTGCCACCTTCAGGTGGGCAGCCCTGGCCGGGCCCGGCTTTTGACGCGATGGTCGTGAGAGGTGAGACTGACCCGGCTTGACAAAATTGCTATGTCAGCAACATGTCACGAAGTGAAGTCTGATCCACCCAAACGCCCGAAACAATCAGAGCTAGCTAACGCGTATGCACAGCCTCTCTAGCTTAGGTAGGATGTCTCCATTTGAACGATGCACATGTGTGTATATCGATCGATCCTTGCTAGCTACCTTGATCCACATATATCTGTTAGGAGGAAATCATGCATGTCCCATGTCGACCCATTGGTATATATCATGCATGTTGCATGTCGACCCATTGGTATGGTCGATCGATCGATCCAATTACCTCAACAAGGACCAGCAAAAACCTCTCTAGCTGGAGCACTCATTCGTTAAAGAGATGGAACAGCTCATAGAATTAAGCAGATATTGAACCGTAGTAACCATGCATGATTTTATGTAAGGCATGTGGTGGTTATTCTAAGGTTTGTGATAAGTATATTGACTGTTTGGTGAAGTTATCAAAGTTTGGGTTTGGTTTTGTGCGAGCTGCAGGGTTTGCGTTTGCTGGCTGAGTGAGGCCAGTCTAACTATAGCTAGCTTTGGTTGGGCGATCAGACTGGTGTGAGCGGTTGCATCGGCGTGGAGTTGGCAGTTGCTTTTTTTACCAGAGAGAAGTACTGATTGGTGTTGAGGCCAAGCAGTTTGAACAGCCTTTGGTTGGAGGTTTGATCACCGTTGGCACATGGCCATATCAGTGTCCTGTTACCGGGGAAGTCGATCTTGAGTCAGTTCGGGATGTAATTGGCACAGTCAGATCGGCCAATGTTTGGCAGTCTAATCGGCGTAATGGTTGTGATCATCCCAGCTATGGTGTTCGAGGACGCAATGAGCTGTGATTTTGATCTGAAATTTGAGAATTGGTTCTAGGAGCTTGGGATTGATGCGTATTTATTATACATATTTAGACTAATGTGGGTCAAGTTGTGAAGAACTTCCCGTAAATGGTTATTTGGTCTATCGTTATGTAAATGGATTAGAGTCAACTATGGTCAACTGCGAGGAGGACCGGGACCAAGGTCCAGAATGGATATGCATGGATGCTAGGTGAGATGATTGGACTTGAGCAAAGTGCAAGATGGACAAGAACCATGGAAGGAAAAGTTTTAGCAAAGAATTTTTGAGGTAAAGTGATGCTTTCGGGAGCAAAGCATGAAGATGTGTTCTTGATTCATTAATTGTGTCGATTGATGGTTTTTTCTATTGTGTGATGCTATGTGATGTGTTTACGTATTTGTGATGGTTGTAGGTCGCCGGAGCTACATCATGGTGAGAGACGAGGGACTAGGGCTCAGCTAGGAGGACTAAGGTCCATGATGGTTATAGTGCAGTTGGAAGATGATCATCGCAACTAACAGAGTGGACAGGACTTCGGAGCTACATCATAGCAAGGCGGAGGGATCCGAGACTTAGCTAGAAAAGCTATGGTCCAGATGGTCATGGTGCTGCCGGTAGATGACCAAGGTTTCCGAAGTGGTGGACATGACGAGCAACAAGAAGGTGGATCGGGACTAAGCTCACAAGGAGTTGAGGTTCAAAATGGCCAGAGAAGCTAGCTAGGTACAATCATGATGCGAGGTGAGGCATGTGACGAGCCAAGTGATTCAAGTACATTTGCAAGTGATGATAGCTTGGTGGATGTGGATATGTGAGAGGCTTGATGGGAAGTCATAGGTCAAGTGAGAAAAGGTCCTAACTTTGGCAAGCACTTGGAGAAACTCTTGTTGGAATATCTTCTTGAGGTCTTGATCTTAGTGTGTGTCAAATTCCATTTTGTTTGGAGCTCCAGTTTGAAAGGTTGTTTCGTGGCTTGAGACCGGTTTTGGTGCAGTAGAGCTTCAAAGCTAAAAGCTAGGTTCCAACTTTCTTTCATGCAAGATTACTTTTTGTTTTAGGTTTCTGTGGTTGTCATCTAGCCTTGGTTCAAGTCATTTTAAGCCTCCGTGTGTATGTTGTGCCCATTTGAGTTTTTGGAATTGTGCTGATTTTCAGTTTTGTCCGGAGAGAGGTTATTAGACCACTTGTAAGAGGTCGGACTGGTTGCTAGTTGGAGGTCAAACATCTTGGGATTTGTCGAGGCTCATTTTGCTTGATTTTTCTTGAAGATTCCATTATAGGTTTCTAGGCTGTAATATTCACATCTTGACATAGTTTTTAATCACTATTGACATAAAGTGGGCTGATTTCTCCCTGGGAATTTCTTTGGAAAAGTATCTCCTATAGTCACGGTTGTCGGTCCCACGTTATCCTAGCTAGTTAGATTGGATGGATGACTATCGAGCATGCAAGGCTAGCGTCGACATTACGTAGCTGTAGCTGTCTAGCATCGCCTGGCACCGTAGTACGTCAATATAAGCAGCTCCTGCTCGTCGAAGCGGCCGACCGGCGTGGTACATCGTCGACAGCGACCAGCGGCGTCGTCCGTCGCGACAGCTGGCGGGCAGCTGCCCTTCAAAAGCTGCCGCGCGCCAAATCGCCCGGCCCTGGCCTGCCCCGGCGACGCGACGTTTTACGTGGACATGGCCAGGTGCATGGTGCAACGACCAAATCGCCCGCCCTAACCGGAGAAGCCCCGGGCTGTGGCTACTGGCTACAGCCTACTCGCCCGTCACCTCCTTGGTTCCTCGATCCGCAGCGTAGTACTGACGCGGTGGTCGCTTTCCCGGCCGGCCAGCCGACTGCTCGCGCCTGCTTGCGACCCAAAAACGAGCCCTGTGGAACTCTTTACTATTATATGTGCGAGTCTGTGGCTTGAGTGGCTGCTCGGTCACTATATATAAATGGGTCCCGTTAATCTGAAAGAGATTCGGCTTCGGCTTAAAGCCACGGATCTCCGATGTGGGTCTTGTTGCTAATTCCTCTCGTTTTTGAAACGGAAAGTTTCCGTAGAAATTAAACTGTTTCGGTTGAAATTCCGGCGTTCCTAACCGGAGCTAATGCCGTCTCCTCTACACTTCTAGGAATTAAGCATTAAGCGGTCTATCATTATAGGGCACGAACCGGTAGTTTTTTTTTTAGTGGGAAACATTTGGTAGCAGCTTGCTGGTTAGTTAAACCGTGTTTATGGATGTACCACTGTATGGAAGCGATCGAGCTACGTATACCCAAACTGTTGCCGTCTCTGCAGACCGGTCGCCATCACGAATACACGCAGTATACATGTCATGCACAGGGCACAGCATTTTTTTTTGGAAATGGTCAATTTTTTCAGCTCTCTCCTCTCTCTCTGTTTTTTTTTCAACAAAAGCTTGGTTTCAAAAAAAATGTAAATCTAGCCCCTCTCCCACCGTGAACCTGGAGAGCATAGGAGGTTAGGGTGCCATGTAGGTGCGGCGTGGGAGTTGGCGGCTAGCACGACAGCCACCTGGAGGTGTGGACACCACGGAGGGGGAGAGCAGAAGCAAACGTGGCATGTACTGGAGCTGGCGCAAAGCGCACAGGAGGAGCAGCGCTGCAAAGAGGGAGCGCGGTAGACGAGCGTGAAAGATGCCTTCCGCAGTGGGTATGAGGCTATATTTTTAATTCTATTAGAAAGAGAGTTATTTTTAGAAAAAAAATTAGCAGGTCCAAAATAGTGATCACTTTTTTTTATCAGCCCAGCATGACAGTGACTTGACGGAAATTCCAATAATGGCTCTGTCTCTCGCATTTATACGTAGTGCTAGCTAGGATTAACTATATATATATAAATGCGCGTACGTAACCAATAATATATGGCCACGTTTTTCCTTTCGAAGAAGTTCGGGTCAAAGTCAAAACTACCTGAACCCCTTTTTCTTTTCTTTTTTTATATAAAAATATCTTCAGACAAAGCACTCATATCAGTGTTGCAAAATTGGTTTCAATACAACTTTGATCTAATTTCTTCATCTTCCAACGTACTCGGCCAAGCTCACATCTGAAATTTAATGCCCATCTAGAATTTGCAATTTCGGTTACATATACGTGGACCGTATATATATTCGTTCATGAAAATAAAGACTTATTGTAGCTCTGATTGGTCTTCTTATTGACAGTCAAGAGCGGCTGAAACGCAGTACAGGTGGTTAGTGGCGAATCTGAAACTAAAATTTAGAAGATGCTAATGGAACAATATAAATATGAAATAAATGAACCACACGTAAATCAAGCTGCCTAGAGAGGTACCACAGTTTAGAGTGTGCCGGCCCCACCTGACCCACTGTTGGATCCACCATTAGGTGTCGGTGCTTTATACAGGTGTCAGACACTCAATGGGAAAGTTGGGCTGCTGGACCACCGGGATTTAATTTGCTGTATGTCCTGCAAACGAACTCTCGTCACCATGAAACTTGGTAATCGTGCATACTTTTCTGCATTTTGTTAATTTGCGGATGCCTGTTGAGTTCCGGGACCATACTATGTGCAATCTAGATTGGAGTGTAATTACGGTACACTTGAACTAAAAAAGGCACAAAAAATTCTGAAAGAATTTCTAAGATGTATTTTGTAGTTTGCTCCATCTATGTGTAAAATTTAAAGTCCAAATTTGTTCAGTGTTAAGAGCAAATAATAATAATAATAATAATAATAAAATCCTAACAAATTTGAACTCTTAACATTTTTCAAAACTTTCTTTTTTCGTTAACATATAATGTATGTAAACTTAAAATTTTGTATACAGTTAAATTAAATTTGAAAATACATCTAAAAATTTCAGAACTTTTTACGACTATTTTAGCTAGAGTGCACCGTGACTGCACCCAAGTCAGATTACACCCTGTAAGTTCCCACGAGTGCCTCGTCTCCCGAGTGTCCATTTGAACCACACGATCGCGTGCCGATGTGATCCTTTCCGTTGGATCCTTCTGCTCGCAGAGATGGCGGTGTCCGTGACCCTCTGACATCTCGTGCACGTGTGTCTCACCTTATCCATTTTTCCCACACCCAAACCCAAGCAACTGAACAAGACAAGGTAGTGTGCATGCCGCCCCCAGTCCCGGCCGCGACATTGCGCGCCGGCTTCCCAGCTCCTGCTGTACGTGCCAGCTTGCGCCACCGTTGGAGACGCCGCCACTTCTCTCCCAGTGCTACCGATCGACTTGCTCCTGGCATATTGCCGATGAACCGCCGTGCCGTCGGACACGAAGGTCTTACGCCTAGTCAAATACATTTTGTTGTAAAAACAATGAGGGTTAAGAGCGATTCAATATTTTCTGAGGTATTTTTACTTTTTTTAATGCTTATTTATTGTAGTTATATAAGATCTTGTCACTTCCTTATGATTAGTGAAGGCATTTGATAAATTATTAATTAGCTATTTGTTGCATATTTATTATCCTTGAACTTCAAGTTTGGATTCTTCAGTATGTGGATCTAAGGACTGAATGCCAGTGATATTCCAATATATTTCTTAGCATTCTTTAAAGTATTACTTATCTCCCCCTAATACTGAAAAATTATACTTATAAAAAATACAATCAGCGTGTTGAACTATATATATACAAATCCCTGTCATAGGATCTAGATATTTAGGCCTTGTTTGGGAGAGCTCCAACTCCCAGTTCCAGCTCAGATCTGAAACTTATAGTCTAAAATAAAGTAAATTAAATTTATATTTTTAATCTAAAATGTAAACAAGATGATCTATCTAAACACTTTTAATGTATCTACAGCTCCAGCTCCATGAATTTCTGGAGCTAGAAATACCCTGCTCCACCAACTCCACAGATTTTGGTGGAACTGGAGCTATCCCAAACACCCCCTTAATAATTGATCGAGATTCATAACCTACATAATCCCTAACTTCTAGTGAGGGCCCATGGTTGTACATTGTGGTTGAGAGATTGGCACGTATACAGCACAACCAAATTTTCGTAGATGGGAAATACTTGCTTCATTCCCACGCACTATTTGCAAAAAAGAAATTTTATGGTATACAATTGGTCTGAGTTGAATTAATACCGCAGCATGCAACACTGTATGGCCCTAACAACTAGTGGGTAATCTACAATTCTGTAAAAGTAACCGAACAATAAGTTTTATTCTTTTAATTAATGATTCTACAAGGCCATTTTGAGTGTGGATATGAGGTACAAAATACTCTACATCAATTATCAAAGCCATATAGTAATCATTAAGTGCTTTTGAGGTAAATTCACCAGCATTATCCATTCAAAAAGTCTTGATCCTTTCTTTTCAAAAGGATGCTCTCAGTTTAATAATTTGGGTAATTAATTTAGCGAAAGCATGGTTATGTGACCATTTAGTAAAAACATATATTAGTACCATAAAGTATCTAAATGGATCCGACATGAGCTGGATAAGTCCATAGATATTGCCTTGAATTCCCTCGACAAAATTCAGTGATTCTTTCCTAACTTTTAGATGAGAAAGTTTAACTATGAGTTTTCATTTAGCACAAGCAGAGCATAATAAATCTTCAGATATAGGAAAGTCTATAGTCTACTATGGTTAGCATAATTATTGATTATTCTTCTCATCATATTCAACCTAGGATGATCTAGTCGATCATGCCAGATCTTAAATATTTCTAGATTTTTAATTATAGTTTTCATCACAACATAAACTTCAGGTTTTACATATGTATAGTATAACGCGGAGGAGAAAGAAGAAAGTTTTTTTACCACACGTTTATTACACCCGTTTAATTTAGTCATAAGTAGGCATTATGTATTATTCTCATTTTATGTCTCCATATAGAAACCATTCAGACAGATGTCTTTAAAACTTAATAGAGTACGATTGGACTCAGAGTATAATAGGACTGTCGGCGTGTTTGTACCAGAAGTATTGGTTCGAGTGTATAACCGAGTTTCGGTAGGGGGGTCTTCGCAGCTGCGTCACTCGTAGCTCTCTCCTTTACTCTCTTCGCGTGATAAGCAAGATAGGAAGCTCAAGAACGCACAGGGAGCACACAAGGAACACACAGGATTTATCCAGATTCGGGCCCTCAATGTGGGTAACAGCCCTATGTCCTGCTCAAGCTCGTGTTGCTCTAGTATTCTGCTTGCTCTTCGTTATTAACTGATCGAATGACCGACCTCCGATCCCCCCGCCTCATGCACACTAGCGCCCTTATATACTCCCGGGGCTAGCTAGGGCAGGCAGAGGGAGTGGTTTTACATTAATTACATTGACTGTGTCTAGTTTTGTCGCTACTGTCCCTCGAAGCCTCTTTGTCTACGCCGTTGCTTGACGCCGCTTGTCTTCGGACCGCCCGAGAGGAGGGGTTCGGACGCTGCGTGACGAATGCCTGGTACACGCGTCACCCCGTCTTGCCCGGGTAGGTGTAGATGGAACGAGAGTTGGTGAAGCTGGCTCAGTCGGAGGGACAGGTCATCATGGCGTCAGGGAGCCACGCCCATTTAATGGCCTTCAGGCGCACTGCAACGGCTCCCCGCGCATTGAATGGTTTCCATGCGCATTTAATGGCTCCCATGCGCATTTAATGGCTATGATACGTTGTGATCCTGGCGAATGCTTTGGGCAGAAGCCTTCCCAGCCCTGTCTGCGTGGTCGGCTGGTAGTGGGCTGGTTGCTCGTCGGGCAGCCACGTGTCCTGGTCTTCCGCGGTCATGGTCTCGATCGCTTAGGTGGGACAGTCGTCACCAATGATTTCACGGGCACCACGTGTCTGTCGCTCGTTTGGGACTGGTCGGCCGCCAAGCGTTTCTTCAGCATGTTGAGTCCTTTGCACAGGACCCTCTTCTTTTTGTATCTTGCGTACGCAGTCCCACCTGGCAGCGGTGGAGAGAGTACCCCGGTGTGGAATACACCGACAGTAGCCCCCGGATCTGCCCTGGAGCGCGCCCTAGAAGATTTCAGAGATATTCTTTGACCTGGGCGTGGTCCTGGACGGGTCCCACTCCTATACATGCAACCGTACAGATTCTCTCTGCAACCACCGCAAATCTTCAGGTTTTGTCGCCTCGCGCCATTATGATATTTTTGCGAACCATCGGTTCGTGGGGGTGCGACTCCTCGCATACTGAAGCCGTGCATGGCTTATAAATAGGCATGTTCACCCCTACACGATCTGCACTCCTGTCACTTTCGTCTTCTTTGCTTCCTTTGTCTTCTTCGCAGTCACAGCACCAAAGCAACATTCTAGCCGCATGGCTTAGCCGCTTCCCTCCTCGGCGATGGATGAGTCAAAGCTGGAGAATGTCCTTTGCCTCACCCCTGAAGGGGCCCTCCGCCTTAGGGTGGGCATCGTCGCGCTGAAATGCAACCCAGGGGAGGTTATTACCTTCGTCTGGGCGCTGGCGGCGGGCCTGATGCCGCCCTACTCCGAGTTCTTCCTCAGTGTTCTCCACTTCTACGAGATCCACCATCTTCATCTCACCCCCAACTCCATCCTCATCCTGTCCATCTTCGCACACCTCTACGAAATGTTCATGGGGGTGATGCCAAATCTTCCTCTCGTCCGATACTTCTATACTCTCCGCTGCCTCACCGACGGTGGGGTCATGGGGAGTTTCCATTTCCGCCTCTGTGATGGCTCGGCCTCCCGCTACATCTCCCTCCAGATGAAGAGCACCTGGAGGATGTGGCAGAACGAGTGGTTGTACATTGCTGACGATAGCGGGCTCGACGTCCTGGAGCTGCCGTCTACGCCGGCAGCCTCCATCGATAGCTAGGGTTCCTTCATCGAGGAGATAGCGGAACTCCGATCCATGGTGGCCCGCATCGACCAGTTGCGGGCTTCCAAACTGACCGGGACGTTGGTCGTCGGGGACTTCGTGACCCGACGGATCAGCCCCCTGTGGCGACGCGTCAGGATGACCTGGCAGTACACCGGCAATGACGATGTGACCTGCACGTACCCGGGCCGTAAGTCTTCACCAATTTTTGCTTGCCTTGCCTTCATGGTCGCCAACAGCTGATTGATGTCTTGTGTCTTCTGCCAGGAGCTAGAAAATTGAGTGCCACCGGTGTTGAGGCCTGGATGACCGGGTTGCTTCCGCAAATGCCGAGCAGCCTGGACTGCCCGATCGAAGCCCAGCTGCTTTCCCAACTACTGTCGGCGCAGCGGCTCATGATCATTACAAGCTTCCCTTCGATGGATTCCACCGGGAGGACTATGATACCACCTCGAGCCTCCCTGACGATCAGGGGGAGTCTGTTTCTGGCGTGGCCGGGCATGGAAGCGATCGGCCATCACGATGCCGGGCGGACGAAGAGACCTGCTGCGGGCATCTCTTCTGCTCCCAGCCCTTTCGTGCCATCGAGCACAGTGGGGGCTGGGTCTTCTGTCGGCGTCGCCGCGCCTTCCGCTAGGAAGGACGTTGCACCGCCACCGCCACCGCCTCGCCGCCGGCAAACACGATGCGATGGCGGTGCAAAGCGTCGGGCCCAGTGGGCAGCGCAGCGCTTCTTTAAATGCGCCGGGGCACTTCTGCCACGTAAGCTTCTTTTCTTCTTTTCTTGGCATATTTTTCCGTTTGCTGGTGCTAATTCCCCTTCATGGAGTCTTCAGGGTGGGCCCCCAAGGCGGTGCAGGTGGTCGGAAGACCACGCCATCTGCCGCCACCGGGGTTGCCACCTCGCAGCTGCTGCCTGCCCTGCCATCGGGCCAGACCGAAGCTACTCACACCGGGGTGGTCGCCTCCTGCTCGACCACTTCGTCTGCTCCCTCTGTGCTCACCACCCGGCTCGCCGGCCTGGTCGCCAAGTTAGCCACGACGACCTCCGTCCACGACAAGTAGACGACGTCGTTGCGGGAGGAGCTGGTGTCGACGAAGGTGGAGAGGACGTCGCTGGTGGCCCGAGCCGAAGCTACTGAGGCATGGGCGAAGGGTGCCGAGGAGAAATGCGGCACGTTGCGCACGGAGACAAGCCGCAATCTGCGCAACCTTGTCATCATGCTGCGCCCCGCGTTTAGGCGCATGGTCAGTAGCTTGCAGCCGCTGGGGGTGGCGGTGAAAGGTCCGCTGGAGGAGTCAGCGGCGCACTATGCTCACAACATCACCCTTATTAGCTGAAGCCCTCACCGGCCTTCCTGCCGCCTTGGCAGACCGCTCCGCCCGGGAGGGGCGGGAAGTCGCGATCACCACAGTGGCCTTCGTCTTGATGCGCTGCGCTGCGCCCGCCGCGATGACTCCTTCGACACCCTGGCGACCATCACTAGGGTGGAGTGTGACCCCGCCCAGTACAACAAAAACTCAGTACCACATCCAAATCATTTTGTACAACAAAAACTCGAGAAATGAATGAATGGGAAACTCCCGAATCAAACAAAATTGTAGCTGGTACTGAGCTAACTAGAAACTTACCCAGTACGACATCTGTGGCGTTTTGAACTTCATCTGCCATGATGTGGTTGACTCTTCCTCGCACAGCTGATTGTGGTGCAGTTCCAACTTGAGCAGGTCCTCGGCTTCCTCCTTGAGTCGGAGTTCTAGCTGGCGTATTACCCAAGTTAAAGCGAACAGGGGTAACTCCTCCCTTCTTGGGCCAAGCATTTGCGAAGTGCCCAATCTCATTGCAGTTGTAGCAGCGTCTTCCAACCATTGGTGAGTTTCCTCCAGCTTGGGTGATTGCTCTCGCTGGTGTCTGAGGATTTTGACCGGTAGGTCGTGGTGCAGGTAGTAGTGTTCTAGCACTGCTTCCTGGCTAAAACCTGGTAAACTGTTGCGGTACCATTCTCGGTATTTGCTGCCCTTGACGACTTCCTTGCTGGGCCATACGGCGCTTGCGGTTGTCATCCAGTTCTTTGTGCTTGTCTTTAAGGATTAGGGCCTTGTTGACTAATTCCTGGAAATCAGGAAATGTGTGGGTGATCAGCCCCACTTGAAGCCCAGAGTTCAGTCCCTTCATGAATCAGGACTGTCTAGCTTTGTCAGTTGTTACGTCCTCCGGAGCATAGCGTGCAAGCTGGGTAAATTTGTTCAGATAGTCGGCCACCGACTGGCCTCCCTGCTTCAAGGACCTGAATTTCTCCTTCTTGAGCTCCATCATTCCCTCCGGCACATGGTACTGGCGGAAGGCAACAGTAAACTCATCCCAGGTGATCTCCTTAGGATGCTCGTGGGAAGCGCAGTAGTTTTCCCACCATTCTGCGGCAGTCCCTTCCAACTGATGAGAGGCATACAAGACCCTCTCGTTGCCTATACACTAAGATATGTGCAGCTTCCTTTCTATCTTCCGAAGCCAATCATCTGCTTCGATAGGATTGACATTTCCAGAGAATGTCAGAGGCCTGGTCCTCATGAAATCTGACAACCTAGACTGATGTCCAAGGTGCATAGCCTGATTGTTATTAAGATTGTTGGCGGCAGCTTGATTCTGCATTTGTTGTATCTGTTGCATCATCGTCTGCATGAGTTGGGTCTGGGCGGTCAAGAAAGCTCCTAGGTTACCCATATCAACAGGTGGTGCTGGTTGAGGATTAGGTGCTTCGTTATTGTTGCCTCTCTGCTGTGCGTTGCTTCCTCCGGCTCCACTGTTTCCACGCGTATTCACCATCTGAAGAACAAAAGGATTTAGGGAAAGGAGGAGCAGTGAGACAAGTATACAAGAATCTTATCTTGGGAGAAGATTTGACTCAAATAGAAGCACACAATTACTAACTTGGAATGGTTGCTTATCCAAGCCTAAAAGCTCTGCAACGCATACTGCACACTCAGCAAACAAGGAAAACCAAATTAACCTAAACACATAATAATCTACCGTCTAAGAGGGTAGCACTTCTATCTTAGACTGACGCAACTCTTCACACACGAGTCTCAACTGGCTACGAAAGCACTGGTTCTTCTAGCTTCTAGAACACTTCATCGATCCACTTTTCTTACGTTTGACGATTCCTGTCTTCACCATCTTCAGGATTGGCAGCGACACCCAGCGCTTTCTCCTTAAGTGTGAAACAACGATAACTATTTGAAACAACTCAGATAAGATCTTTATTTAAAACAACGGGGAAAGATAGAAACTTTCAGCAAGGAGAAAAGAATAGAAGAACAAGACAAGTCAAGAACTTATCATTCTTTCAAGTTAAATTTTTCTTTTAGAAAATAATTTGAAGTTCCTAAAAAATGGCCAAACTATCTAGGGTCAAGACCTACAGTCAGTATGCTCTGATACCACCTCTGTCGTGCCTCGAATCTGCAAATCCGGACACTCTGTATATTCTGCACTAGTCCAGGATCGCGCTAGTGCACACAGGCTAAATAGGGTTTAACGTACCAACAACATACACAGCGGAATAGTAATAAAGTACTTCAAACATGTATATAAACGAGTTGTACGACCTTATGGTCATCCTTACAATAGTTTGCCACGCAGGGCTTACATAAATCCAAATCACAAGAGTTCAACAACGGAATAATAAACGTTGTAGTACTCCATCTCCTGCCATAGGCACCCTGACGAGGCTTGCTTCCCTAGTTATCTGGATCTTCGATGAACTCCTCTTCATAAGCAGGCGTAGTCTCCTCCTCTGGTAAATTTTTGCCCGCAAGGGTGAGTACACACCGTACTCAACAAATCATGCACAGAATGCAGTTCTAATACTACATGCATGGCTTGTTACAAAGGAATGATTCAACTGGTTGATTTGCATTGCATCAATATTTTGAACTATTATCAATTTAGATTGAAAGCATCAAAATCCTATAAACATATTATACTTCTCAAATTGTTTCCACATAATTTTGGACACACAGTTCCTAATCAACATTCATCATTAATCCCGGCACCTGACCTTCCACTCCATTTTATTTTCAAAACACTACCCTTGATTGTAATCCCGAGCATTGTCCAGTACCGTGGACTCGGCTATTCGAATAGTTTTAACACTCTGCAGAGATTGTACACTTTACCCACAAGATATTGTCGCTCACCACACAGATGATTGACCGTAACAAAGCTTTTCAAAGACTTCTATCTCAGCCAAGAACCCTCCGTGTTGCCTTCACTATCACTTCCCTCACAGAGCCAAGTATAGGACCGGCGAACACCGTTGGATAGGGTACCAAGCGTAGCACGTGCACGCTCCCGTCTGATTACCCCGTGTAATCGCCACCCCGAGGTATCAAAGGTAAGATATCAGAATCCTACTAAACTAGGTCTTCCCATTCAGACATGTGGTTGTACGAGAGACTCAGGTCAAAAACTTGTAAGGTGAAGTCCTTAATTGACCATGGCATGACATCCTTCTCTCAAATTTGGCACACAGCCCTCACATCACTCAGCCCCCCCAAATGCCACATAGGCCTATCTGGCACGAAGCCTCTGTAACATCCCGAAATTTGCTTTAACTATATTTACGTCATTTTTGATTTTTTTTCAGAAATGTCTGGAATTTATTTGGATTTTTTGGATTTAATTTGAATTTAAGCTTTATCGGATTAATCTTATAAAATAAAGATCATTCATTTCGCGTGTGCATAAAAATTTAAAATTTAGTTTAAAATAAAAATAATTGAAAAATAAGAACGTTTCTTTTAAATGTTTTCAAAAACTTGATTATAAATTAAGTTTGTAGATTATATTAAAAACTGTACAAGTGTCTGATCCACTAAAAGAATTTTTGCAGAAAATCTATATATCGAAAAATCACAAAACCAACTTCGTTAAGTTCCAAATATTCCCTAGTATTTTAGGGAATTTTTCCAAGATTTTTAGAGCTCTTTTGCTATTTTATCCTAAACGCATCTTGCTCCAATACTATTCAAAATACGAGATTTGATCGGACGAGGACGTACAGAAACGGAAGGAGTTTATTGCGGGCGTCATTTCCATGGCAACATATCCGGTGCAACCCCCCTCCGTGAAACCACCGTGCAACTGAACTAAAAAAAGTTTCAAAAAATTCTGAAAAAAATCATGGATGTACATCTCAACTTACCCCACCTACATATAAAATTTCATGATCAAATTCATCCTATACTAGCGGTTACAAAAAAACAAGGAGCAAAATGAATAGTGATGAACAGTAGAAAATCACTTGTTCATGCGAAATTTGTCTTTTGTAGCTGCTAGTATAAGATGAATTTGATCATGAAATTTTATATGTAGGTGGGGTAAGTTGAGATGTACATCCATGATTTTTTTTCAGAATTTTTGAAACTTTTTTAGTTCAGTTGCACGGTGGTTTCACCGGGAGGGGTGATTGCACAGGATATTTTTCCCATTTCCATTTTCCATTCCCAGCCATCATGCAGCCGTTTCCTCCACCTTCTTGATTCATCACGACTTGATTCCAGCCATTTCTCTACCAGCATGCATGCACGTTTCACTTAACTAGCCGTTTCCTTTCTACCATGCATGCAAGCCCGTTTTAAGTTATTAGTCGTTTCCTTTGCCTGCACTAACCCGTGTAATGCATGAGTAAAGAGCTTCCAGCCGTTTCTTTCTCCATGCGCATTTCCTCCGATCCAGTCGTTTCCAATTTCTCCTGCACGACTTGAACTAGCAACGCCATTGCTTAAATCATGAACCTGTAGCGTTTTGATTTCCCTTTTCTTTCCCATACGTCCTGGTCTAAGGTACTGGCTCATCTTTTCTTTGGCTAGATTTTTTCCTCACTTCTATTTCTTCCTCTCCTCATATCGCCTGCTGTTTCAATTTCAAACGACGACTCACCGATCATCGCTTTGCTGGTTCTGCTGCTTTGCTAAATCGTCGGCCCGATCGCGTGCTCGATCCTTTCATCGCCGCCGCTGCTGCTCGGTCGAGGTGAGATTTGTGTCTCTCTTGTTGAACGGACGTACGAATACATGTATACCAATGTACGTTAGGCTGAATGCACGTAAGTCAGGTTAGTGTATATATGTTAGGCGCATGAATATATATGTGTTAGGACTGTATATCCTGCTAGAATTAATGTAGATATGGCAAGTTCGAATCAGTATTTGAGTCAATTCAGTTTCCGTGTTCTGTTTGGCTGGATAGGAAACAATCTGTAGCATATAATATATATGAGGAGAATGAAGTCAGAAAGAAAAGCTGAGAAGGTTACAGCACAAATCATGAGCCTTCGGTGTTGCTTTAATTCTTGCTTTGCTGTTGCCGTCCTTTTTGTTTGAAGAATTCATCTCCGGCACGCTGTATGTATCTTGGCGTCGTCTCCGGTTTCAACCGGCTGTTCTCTCCTATTGATGGATGGACAAACGGATGCATACATGTTCATATGCCATTCGGCCACAATGCTCGGATTCGATTATTCCGGCTGTGCTCATGTCTTGGCCGCCGCTGTCATCGCCGCAGCCGTCCGCCGCCGCCCGCCGCCGACCATGCCCTTCAGCTGATCGTGCTCGCCGGACCTGACCGCTCTTCTCAGTAGCCAAGTCTTTCTCTCGCGCGTAGCTAGAAGAAGAAGAACCGAACAAATCAAATCGTAATCAGAAGAATACACATATACAAGATAAACAGTGCCATGCATTGGATGACTAGATAAATTTTATACGTAAATTTGTAACTAAATTGCGGATTTTGTCTTTTTCGTTACAAATTCGTTATAAGTCCAAATCGCATGGAACAAATTTTTTAAATTAGTAAATATTAATACCTAGCCACAGTAATTTTTATGAAATTTTATAAATGAATTTATACTGTTAAAATATTCGAGGAATGTCCAAACTTATGAATTTTGTAGCTCTTAAACTATACGTTCAAAAATGCCAAAATAAATTTTATAAATCTTAGAAAATGCTAAACTAATTATCTGGAAGTTTTCATGAAGTTACGAATTAGTTTGATTTGTCGTATTTTCCTAATGTGTGTTTGTACGTTGTGTTACATGTTTATTTGGTTCTTTATGCATTACGCGTGAAGCGTTGAGTTGCGTGAGGACGCGGATTTCGAGGATCAAGCTCCCGACCAAGACTCGCTGCTTTTCGAAGGCAAGTTGTGCTTTGATCATTTTGCTCCTAAGTTTTGAAAATGTATTTTGATTCAAACTATGCATGCTAATTTAATTAAAAATGGATTTAATTAATTTGGGTGAATTAGTTAAATCAACCTAATTGTTATTGCCGTCTTGTCACTAGTATTTGTATGCCATGAGTTTATTTGACACCCTAAGTTTGGTATTATTAGTTGGTTGTTAATATTGTGCCAACACGGGAGGCTAGACCGTGAATAGTTGCTTAGCCATGCTTATATCGTGAATAATCTTTTTGAATACAAAAGCAACATTGACTAAAGGATTATGCAATGTATTTAAAAATGGTGTGATGTGTTGCCACACGATGATGTTGATATGTGGAAGCCTATGTGGTTCCATATGGATGTTGAGTTGTTGTTGGCTTGTGTTGCACAATAATCAACTTGGGGTGGGAAATGATTTAGACTGAGGCAAGTGGACCGAGGCTTCGTGCCAGGTGGGCCTGTGTGGCAATTGGGGGTGGGTTGAGTGTTGTGAGGGCTGTGTGCCAATCTGAGAGAAGGAAGTCTTGCCTTGGTTAGTTAAGGACCTTACCTTGCAAGCCTTTGACCTGAGTCTCTCGTACAACCACATGTCTGAATGGGAAGACCTAGTTTAGTAGGATTACGATGTCTTACCTTTGATACCTCGGGGTGGCGATTACAGGGGTAGCTATGCGGGGGCGTGCTGTGCTACTGCTTGGTACCCTATCCAACGGTGTTTGTCATCCTATACTTGCTCTGAGTGAGGAAGTGATAGTGAAAGCAACACGGAGAGGTTCTTAGGCTAAGATAGAAGTCTCTGAAAAGCTTTATTACGGTTAATCGCCTTTGTGGTGTCTTGTTGTATCTTGTGGGTAAAGTGTACAACCTCTGCGAGTGTCAAAAGCTGTTGAATAGCCGATTCCACAGTCTTGGACAATGCTTGGGAATTACAGTCAAGGGTAGTGTTTGAAAATAAAATGGGAAATGTGTGTGTCAAAGAAAGATGTTTAGGAATTGTGTGTCCAAACTATTGTGGAAAACAACTTGGAAAATATGATGGTTATATGACTTTGATGCTTTCAATCTAAATAAATAGTAGTTTAAAATGTTGATGCAAAAGCAAAAATAACCGATATAGCCTTTCCTTGGTAATAAGCCATGCATGTAGTAAATAGACACGCATTTTGTGCATGACTTGTTGAGTACGGTGTGTACTCACCCTTGGACAAACTTACGGAAGAGGAGACTACATGACCTATGAAGTGGAGTATGTCGAGGAGCCAGGAAACTAGGGGCAAGCCTTTGTCGGAGCGACTGTGGAGAAGATGGACAACACGACTTTTATATTTCCGCTGTTGAACTTTGTTACTCTGATTATTGTAAGCCCTGCGTGGCATAACTATTGTAAGGATGACCATAAGGTCGTACACTCGTTTAAATAAATGGTTGTAATACTTATTTGATATTCCGCTGTGTATGATGTGATATTATACCCTGTTCAGCCTGTGTGCACTAGCGCGATCCTGGACTAGTGCAGAGTACACAGAGTGTCCGGATTTGCAAATTCGGGGCACGACAGCCTCGGTCTACTTGCCCCGGTCTAAATCAATTTCCATCCCAAGTGGTTTAACAGTGCAACACATGCCCGTAATCATCCTTCATGTAGAACCACACAGGTCTCTACATTCCAACATCATTACCAACAACATTCCACCTTTTATCAAATGCATTCACTATTTCTTTAGTCAATATTGCTTTTGTATTCAAAAAGACTATTCACGATATTTGCAAAGCTAAGCAACTATTCACGGTCTAGCCTCCCGTGTTGGCATGTCATTACAACCAACTAGTATTGTCCAATTAGGTTATCAAAGGAATCATGGCATACGAATAATAATAACAAGGTGACAATAATAATTAGGTTGATTAACTAATTCACCCAAAATATTTAAATCCATTTTTAGTTGAATTAGAATGCATAGTTTGAAACAAAATATATTTTTAAAACTTAGGAGCAACATGGTCAAAGCATAACTTGCCTTTAAAAAGTTGCTGGTACTGATCTGAAGCTAGGTCTTGCTCTGAAAATCCTCCCTGAAACTCTCCGGCAGATCAACATCTAATCAGAATCAATATACACACAATAAATATAATTTACAGAGAGCAAACTCAACTCTAAAAATTCCATAAAATTCATCAATAAATAGATCTTGATTTTACAAATATTTAGACATTGGAATCACTCAAATCGGAGTTGAAACACAAAAGTTATAGTCGTTTGAAGTTTAAAAATAAATCAAAAGGAATAAACCAAATTTCTTTATTTCTTTTTATACGGAAAATTCGGAAATATGACGTTAGCATGACATCAGCACCAGATTTGATTTTCACCGAATTATTTTTCTAAAGGAAATTGAATTATTGCGTCAGCATGACGTCACTACTGACGTCATCATCTACTGTGCCATGACTGACATGTGGGCCCCACTGATGACGTCAGCTGCTAACGTCAGCATGACACGTGGCACGATCTGGCCGTGACACGTGGCGACGAACTATCAACCGAAGACTTGATTAAATCTCGTCCGTCCGATTTAAAATGGACGGCTAGATCTAACCCGACGCTTCGGTTTTAAACCTAACACATGGCTTCACCTCAGCCACCGGATCTAAATCGGACGGCTACGATCAATTGGGTGACGTCGACGGCAACGGCGGCTGCACCGACTCCTCGGTTCCCGTGCGACACGCGTCGACTCGGGACTGGCCCGGCGTGCGGCGCAATCTACACCGTCCATTCAAATTCCTACGGTCTAGATTAAATCTGATTTGCGCATCATGCACGGCTATGCGGCTTTCTAGATGCGCGACACGTGGGCGAATCTAAGCCATTTACTTCGAAATCCGATGGTTAAGATTAACATAGCTATGAGCACACGTGGGCGGTCCTGATTGAACGCGTGGCACTATCTAACCGTTCATCTCGGATCTCTGGCTATAAGTGATTCAATCTTACGCTATCAATGTAAATCTAACAGCTGAGGTTAAATACACTACGTGGCATGATATGGGCTATACGATCAAAATCTAACGGCCAAGAATTGATAATGAAGTTTACTGTTACCGTGACTACATGGTTTAATCCGGAGCGATGGATCTAAATCCAACGGTCCATATCTAACTCAGTTAAACTACTGGTAGGCTATGTGGACTCACCTCGATCGTTGGATGCAAATCCGACGGTCGATGAAGCTCGTGGGTTCCGGCGTTGGCGCGATGAGTAGAGGTGGCCGGAGTTGAGGAAGACGACATCGGCGAAGGCGTTCCGGTACTGCTCCGGCGACAAGAAGCGGCTCCACGGACACGGCTCGATGTGAGGGTCACTCCGGTGGCTTCAACAGTGACGGAGAGTCACCAGAGAAGGCACAAACACCGGCGGAGCGTCTCGAAACTACGGCGAGCTCGTTCGGGTGCTATGGTGCATCTCAGGAGGTGTGAAAGGTCTCGAAATGTGTGGAAGAGTGTGCTTAATACCGTGCGCCAGTTAATGTGGACGGGGAGAGGACACGACGGCGGTTTCGTCGTGCAGAATCCTCGGTGGTAACGGTGACACGCGGCGACGATCCGACGGCGCGAGGCGGCGAATCGGCACGGGCGTCTCACAGCCGTGCGATCAAGATCTCGCGGTGGACGATCGGCGGCTTTAGGGTTTTTGGCCGAGCGGGCCGACGCAGCGCACAGTGATGGGCTCGGCCCATTACTGTTCATAGATTTTCTCGGGTTTTCCGAATAAAATTAATTTCTGAAATTTAAATAAATCATTTGAGTCATTTAAAATATCAGAAAAATTCTAGAAAAATTCCAGAAAATATTTTAGGACATTTTGAACTCAAATAAAATATTTCCATTCATACTTTGTTGAAACTTTTCATTATTAAATTAATTTCCAAAGAAGAGTTTATTTCCAAAAATCCAATTAATTCGAAATAAATTCTAAAAATTCTCAAAAATTCAAATAAACCATTAAATTAAAAATGAGCCAAATTTTTGGAATGTTATAGCTTGGCATGGAATTGGCATGCCTCGCAACTCCTTACTAGCTCGCAAGCATCCTGGAGGGCAGTAGACCAATAGAATCCCTAGCGGTAAGCTTTAACAACCAGTGTCCGACTGGACATATGGCTCCCGCACATACCCCCATAGATATCAGAGAGCAGCTTGCTGCCTGCTTCTCGAGTGATGCACTTCAGGAGAATTTTGTTTCTACTCTGGCGATATCGGTCCCCACCTATTATAGTATAGCACTTAGCCTTGCGTGCAATTCTCTCAGCTAAAGCATCATCATCGGGGATCACTTGATCACACAGGAAGGCCAGGATGGGATCCATCCACTGACCCCTCTGACCAAGTGTGGCGATCTCGTGGTGATCGCCTGGGTACTCCACTTTGGCCGGCGTTTCCACCGTCTGACCTTAGCGATTATTCTTGTTTCGCCTCCGGGCGGGGATATAGCAGCCGCGTTGTTGATCCCACCGGAGTTGGGGGCCGAGACGGGTGTGTTGACTCCCCGTGCAGGACCGGGGGATATGGCAGCCGCATCGTCGGCCCCGCCGGAGTTGGGGGCCGAGACAGATGCGTCACCTCACCTCACAGGATCGAGGGATGTGGCAGCCACGTCGTCGGCCTTACCGGAGCTGGGAACGGAGACATGTGCGGTGCCTCCCTGCCCAGAATTGGAGGACGGAATAGCCGCACCATTGGCCCCGCCAGAGTTGGGGGTTGCAATGGACGATCGCGCAAACCTTCTTTCGAAGACTTGGACCGGAACCGACCCATCATTGGCCCCGCCGGAGACCGGGGTGACAATGGACTGTCGGGCACTATCGTCCCCACCGAAGATCGGGGAAGCGATAGATGGTCTCACGAGACTCCTTTTGGAGGGGCGGACTGGAATAATAGCGCCATCGGCTCCACTGGAGTTGGGGGTAGCGATGGACGGTTGGGCAAGCCTTTCTTCGAAGACTCCAACTAGAACAGAAGCCTTTGACGAGGCGAGCTGTGAAAGCTCATCCGCCAAATGATTGTCACGCTGGGGGATATGGATGTACCCCAGCCCGTCGAAGTGGCGCTCCATCCTCCTGACTTCCACCAAGTAGGCGGCCATCATTGGATCAGAGCACTAGAACTCCTTTCACGCTTGGTTGACAACGAGTAGGAAGTCACCCTGGATGTGCAGACGCCGGATGCCGAGCGCGGCGGCGACGCATAGCCTTGCTAGTAGCACTTCGCATTTGGCGATGTTGTTGGTCACCTTGAAGTCCAAGAAGACCAAGACAAACCCAGCCTCCGCGCCCTCACCCGAAAAGAGCCATCGAAGAATAGGGTCCACAGGGGGAGCATGGGTGCTCCTTCAGCTTCAGGAGTGGAGGGAGTCCACTCGGCGATGAACTCGGCCAACCTTTGACTCTTGATAGCAGTGCGCGGGTGAAACTTGAGGCAAAATTCGCCTAGTTCCACCGACCACTTGGCGACGCGACCTTCGGCTTCTTAGTTGTGGAGTATCTCTCGAAGTGGGTAGGCTGTGACCACCGTGATCTCCCGTCCCTGGAAGTAGTGTCGAAGCTTCCGGGACGCCACTAGAACAGCGTAGAGCATCTTCTGGGCTTGCGGATATCTGGTCTCCGCGTCGGATAGCACCTTGTTGATGTAGTAAATTGGTCTCTGGATGCCTTCCCTCTCCGCACTCACTACCACCAGGGTAGCCGCAATATATAGGAGCGGCTCGGGAGTAGGAGCGACCGACCGGGGTGAGGAGAGTATTTCTTCAGTCTTGAGCGCTTGTTGGGTTTGAGCGTCCATTGAAGTGGTTGGTGTTCTTCAATAAGCTTGAACAAGGGAGACTTTTTTTCCCAAGCGGCGATCATCGCCGAGGGCGTCAAGCGACCAATCGGACCTTTGGGCGTGCTTGAGTCTGGTCGGCGGCTTCATGTGTTCGATGGCCGTGATCTTGTCGTGATTGGTCTTAATGCCCCTACTGGACACGAGGAATCCCAATAGCTTTCCAAAGGGTACGCCAAAGACGCACTTCTTAGGATTGAGCTTCAGGTGATTCTTCCTGAGGTTGGCAAAGGTTTCGCCGATCGAGATCCTCAATTAGCCCTTCACTCTTCTCAGATTTCACCACTAGGTCATCGACGTACACCTCCAGGTCCGTCCAACCTGTGGTCGAAAAGTGGCATGCATAGCACGCTGATAAGTAGAACCGGCGTTTTTTAACCCAAAATGGCATTCGAATGTAACAATAAACACCCATAAGAGTTACAAACGTGCTCTTCTCTTCATCTTCTTTTACCATGCTGATCTGGTGGTACCCGGAGTACGCATCCAGAAAGCACCTGACTGACTCGCACCTGCTTAGTAGAATCCACGATCGGTCGTCGTGGCAAAGTGCGGATCCTTCGAGCATGCCTTGTTGAGGTCGGTGAAGTCGACATACATTCGCCACTTCCCGTTGGATTTCTTGACGAGCACGGGGTTGGCAAGCCATTCGGGGTAAATGACTTCTCTGATGATACCCGTGTGCAGCAGCTTCTCGACTTCCTCGCAGATGGCATCTTGACGCTCGGGGCTTGCGCCGGACCGGGCGCGCCTCCGGGAGCGTTGCCAGTTTGTGCTCGATCACCTCCCTAGGGACCCCGGTCATGTCGGACGGTTGCCAGGCAAACATGTCTGCATTAGACCAGAGGAAGGTGACGAGCGTGTCTTCCTATTCAGCGCCAAGGTTGGCGCCCAGCTTGACAGTCCTTTCGGACTCGGCCACGCTCAGAGAGACCACCTTAACCTCGCCGGATTGGCCGTGCGAGGCGTGGGTCCTCACCGGAGGGGCTCTCGAGTAGACAGCGTCAACCTGCCGCGCCAGACAGTGGCGCTGCCAGTCAAGGCTTGCTTATCGCGGTGCGGGGCCTGCGGCTTGTCCACTGGCGCTTATGGGACCTCGGTCGATATCTTCACCACCATATAGGCATAGTGGGTGGCGCCATGAACGACCAGCGGGTCGGCCAAGCAAGGCGTTGTAGGGGAGGTCGAAGTCGGCGACGTCGAAGTCCACCAACTCCGTGCAGTAGTTGTCCACATTCCCGAAAGTGATGGGAAGGTGGACCTGGCCAGGGGCATTAAGCCAGCCCCCGGGGTGACTCCGTAGAAGGGGAGCGCCGGGCGGAGCTCTCGCTCTGGGATCTGAAGAGCCCAGAACTCCCTAAGGGACAGGAGGTTGATGCAGCTCCCCCTGTCGATCAGCATGCGCCCAAGCTGCACGTTCCGAACCGTGGGCGAGACCATGATCAGAAGGTGTCCTAGGCCGGCAATGCTCGCAGGGTGGTCAGCGTGGCTGAAGGTGATCGACTCCTCCGACCACCTCAGCGGCCTAGCCGCCCGTGCTTGGTATGGCGGCGCAGACTTCCCTCATTAGGAGCTTGTACTTTGTGTTGAAAGCATGGGTGGTTGATCTGCCGTGGATGTAGGCCACCCTATGCTCCGCCTGCTGGAAGGGTAGCTGGGCGGAGTTGTCACCCTTGTCGTCGTCGTGAGGAGGGCGGCGTTCCTGAGCCGCTGCTCCACCTTCTCACGCATGACCTGGCAATTATCCAAATCGTGTGCATTAGTATTATGGATAGGGCAGAAAATCTTACCCCTGTTTTCCTGTCAACGGTAGTCCTGTCGATCGTGGTGACCGTCTTGTCGATTGTGGCGATCGTCTCGCCGATCGTGGTGATCTTCTTGCTGCGGCTTGACGACCTTGTGCCTATGCTAGGCTGCCAAGACCTGACCGAACTCAGCCGCCGGGTGCTTCATCTTGTTCGCGGCACTGGGACCTTTCGAGGTCCCGGCTTCGCTTCCACCACGAGTGTCGTCCACTCCGGCAGTCCGTTTCCATGCCTCCACTGCCCGGGCGCACTTGTGCGCCAAGGCGAATAGCTCGGACGTGGTGGCGATGTCGCGGGTGGCCATCTTCTCCCGTATCTTGCGGTCTCGCACTCCTCTCTGGAAGGCGATGATGATGGACTGGCCAGAGATCTTGGCGATTGTGTTGCGGCAGTGGCTGAATCGCTGGATGAACGCGCGCAACGACTCCCCTCTCTTTTGTTCGAGGGCATGGAGATCATCCCCCACGCCTGGCTGGGCGTAGGAGCCCCGAAAGTTGGTGACAAACTGGCCACACAACTCTGACCACGAGTGCACCGAACCCCTCGGGGGGTTCATCAGCCAAGAACGAGCAGAGCCTGCCAAGGCTGTCAAGAGATAGTTCGCCATAACCTTCTCGGAGCCACCAGCAGCCCGCACCACCATAGTGTAGATCTACAGGAACTCCTCCGAGTTGGTGGTACCGTCGTACTTCTCGATGGTTGCTGGCCGAAACCTTTTTGGCCACGCGACACGGCGTAGCTGGTTGGAAAACGCCTGGCACCCCACGCCGTAGGGAGAACCACGCAGCCCCTCGGAACCTCGGCCCGAGGGCCGCGCCATGGAGCGCTGGATTTGGCTCCTGCAAGACTTGGAGGAGAAGGTCTCCTCCTCTAAAGAGAAATTGGGGTCACCGGAGGAGTCGTCTTCTTTAGGAGCCATCCGCTTGCCACGGTCCTGCTCCTGCGCTTGCGGATGGTGCAACAAGCTGCGCAAGTCACCACCACGCGCTCGGCGTCACTCCTCGAGATGAGCCCTAAGATCTTCACGGGCGCTCCCCTCACCCCCGAGGGACGCGCGAGATGGCTCTGGAGCCGTCGCCCGACCCCCAGCGAGAGCGGGACCTGCGTCTTGAATGCCCTTTCTCTTGCTTCACCCACCATGACGTGGGCGTTGCTCGCTTGGGTGGCTCGAAGCTTGCGTGCGCTCTGCGGCGCAACCCGACCATGGATACGAGGTATCCGGCCGTTTTGATGCCCTGCGTGGGTGGGCGCGTCCTGGCGAGGCGATGTCCCACAGCCATGGCGCTGCCGGGTGTCGTCCCCCAGCTCCACCGGTGGGTGCTCCAGGAGGAGGCGGGCCACGTGCAAGTTCTGGGCCGACGTGGCCTCCTCCATTTCTAGTCACCGTTGGACCGGCTGTGCTCCAACCGCGGTGGGGATGCCGCCGCCTCCTAGGGGAGGCATCGGACGGTCCCCCGCCTGATGGGAGAGTGAAGCCTCCATCTTCGCAGCCGGTGCTTGATGATCTGCTAAAGAAAGTAACGGGTGAAACAGCTACTACCACCCCTACCTGGCGTGCCTTGTCGGTGTGTTTGTGCTAGACAGTATTGGTTCGAGTGTATAATTGAGTTTCGGTAGGGGAGTCTTCGCAGCTGCGTCACTCTCAACTCTCTCGTCTACTCTCTTCGCGTGATGAGCAAGACAGGAAGCCCAAAAACGCACAGGGAGCACACAAGGAACACAGAGATTTACCGAGTTCGAGGCCCCAATGCGGATGTACTGACCCTCGTCTGCTCAAGCTCATGTTGCTCTAGTATTCCTTGCTCTTTGTTGTGAAGCTCGATCGAATGACCGACCTCCGATCCCCGCCTCATGCACACTAAGCGCCTTATATACTCCGGGACTAGCTAGGCGCAGGCGGAGGAGTGGTTTTACATTAATTACATTGGTGTGTCTAGTCAGTCGCTCTTGTCCCTCGAAGCCTCTTTGTCTACACCGTTGCTTGACGCCGCTTTGTCTTGGACCGCTTGAGAGGGGTTCGGACGCTGCGTGACGAACGCCTGGTACACACGTCACCCCGTCTTCCCCGGGTAGGTGTAGATGGAACGGGAGTTGGTGAAGCTGGCTCAGTCGGAGGGACATGTCATCGTGGCGTCGAGAGCCACGCCCATTTAATAGCCTTGAGCGCTTTACCGTGACTCCCGCGCATTGAATGGCTTCCATGCGCATTTAATGGCTCCTATGCGCATTTTAATGGCTATGATACGTTCTAATCCTGGCGAATTCTTTGGGCGCAAGCCTTCCCAGCCCTGTCTGCGTGGTCGGCTGGTAGTGGGCTGGCTGCTTGTCGGGCAGCCACATGGCCTAGTCGCCCGACTGCTCGTCGGGTAGCCACGTGTCCTGGTCTTCCGCAGTCGTGGTTTGATTGCACGGGCTGGGATCCAGTCACCGACAACCCACCAGCGACCACATGTCTGTCGCCTGGAATTTGGGACCTAGTCGGCCACCAAGCCTTTCTTCAGCATGTTGAGTCATTTGCACAGGACCCTCTTCTTTTTGTATCTTGCGTGCGCGGTCCCACCTAGCAGCGGTGGAGAGAGTACCCCAGTGTAGAATACACCGACAAGGACATGCTCTATTATTATACGAGTACCCATATGGAGAACTATGAGGGCTCTTCTAGTGCCATCTATGAGAGCGTTACTTCTAGCGATGGTCATAATATTTTTAATTTTCTTAATCAAAGTTTGGAAATATTTAGTCTCCATAAGAATTGAATTTGTGGTACAACTGTCTACAAGATAGATTTCTTCCTCTGCCATCAGTTTATACATTTGTTCTATATTAAAGAAATAAATTCAATCAAACAATTGTTGCACTAGGAATATCATCTTCATCCATGAGAGAGTCCCCATATCTAAGAAGACCCTATCGGACCCCAGAAAAACACTTCCAAAATCCTCTGTGTATCCTGTACTAGTCCAGAAAAAGTTATTACATACAGCAGAAATGTTATCACAACATATCCAACGTATTTTTATTAATAATCAGAGTTTACAATAATTATGGTACGCAGGCCAAATAAAAGATTACAACGGAAGTAAAATAAAACTAGTAGTAGAACCCAATTGATTCGCCACAGGCAATCAACTGGGGTAGCGGCCTAGTTATCTTGATTCTCACCATCATAGAGATACTCTAAAAAGATAGAGTAAGCAAGGGTGAGTACAAAAGTACTCCGCAATCACACAGTAAATGCAGTATCAATGAAGGGTCACAAAGGAAGGCATAATATAGTTCATTTGAGCATAAAGTAATATAGAATTAATTTTTAATGCATAATTGATATAATAAAAACTGAGTTTTAATTCAATTTTCAGCACGACCTCCAACTCGGAGTTTCATCCCAAGCTTTTCCATGTGAACTCTCTCCACATATAAACCACTTTTCTGAAAACATTTTGAAATCTAAAGTTTAGTCCGTGAAAGGCTTGCTCAGCATGCCCATGACCGCAGGCGCAGCTAATCGATTAGTTTTACACTCTGCGGAGATTGTACAACTTTACCCACAATACATGATTATCTCATTTTGCCTAAATACACACTTCCTTTGGTGTGTCGACAGAGAAAATCACGACAAAGACCCTATAAAGCTCCATCCATGTAGTCATGCCCGCTAAGGTTCCACCGCTGGTAGGATTAAAACCACCCAGTCCAGAAGCCCCCTTTTGCACCGAGTGGCAGCCATACACCCACTGCTACTTTCAACCAATGGCACGACTATCTATGGTATGTCGCAAAATGAATAGCCAGGTTTGTCCCATTCCAGACTTGTGGTAGTACGGTAAGGCTTTACATTCAGCGTAACATAGACCAGTCTTTAATTGATTAGGCGGGCTTTCACGACCCTTGTGTGTCACGCACCCACAGTCAACCATTCCCGCCCGGTCTAAATCACATTTTCCCTTTCTTTTGAATAACATCAACTTTCATAACATCCCATGGTGCACCGACACCAGGGACTAACTTTATTTTCAACATAAATCTTGTTTTGGCATAAATCCCCAAAAAACCATAAATTCATGTCTAAGCATGTCTAAGCCTTTTACTATATAGCACTAGTTAATACTACAATAATGTATCACTAATGATATTTTGCTCTAAGGTGACAAGGTATGAATATTCTGAAGTCAATTGAGGTCATAACAATTATGAGTAACTAATCATTTAAAACTGGGATTTAAATAAATTGATAAAACTATGCATGCAATAATTTAAATCAAAATATAATTTTAAATTCTAGGATCAACATGTTCAAGGGTGTTACTTGCCTTGGACGAAGTGTTGAAGCTCGAGATCGCCGACAACGAACCGTTCTGACTCTCCGAAATTTACACGTGAAAAACAACCAATTTCAAATAAAATCCAAATAAGTTTTATAAAATAATAAAATGGCATAAATAAGTAATTTGAGACTTTAGATGAATTTAGAAAGAAAAACAGAGCAAACTGGAGTTCAAACGGGCGAAAACGGACACTTGGAAGATTTATAATCGCGTGAAATAATAAAGAAATGAGTTTTAAATTTTTAAAGTTTCTTTTCCAAATAAATTTTTCAAATTTTTGGAGTCAAAATTTGAAAATTTTCTCTATATTTTTCTCTTCCTTTTTCTTCATTTCCATTTTTTCCTCGATTGAGAATCTCTCTCCTCACTTTTTTTCTTTTTTTTTCCTCACGGCTGGCTGGCTCTAGAGAGCATGCTCTCTGTCTTGCGCACGGGAAGAAGAAAAATGGGGGGAAAGGAGGGGCCAGGGCAGCTGGGGCCGGCCGGCCGGAGGGTGTCAGGACGGCGGCTCTGCTTGTGGACGAATCGCGCGGGAAGACGGGAACTAGCGGGAGCGCTGCAGATGCAGTGAAAATGTAATGAAGGGTGGAGATGTAAACACTCAAACTTGGATGGCTGTAGATGGGCGGGTGACAGTGAATAGGGTTGTCGGTAATTCCTGTAGCTGTCTTGCGATAATACAGGCTGGATTGTCCGGTGTGGGTCGATGGTGAAGGAATTAGGTTTTAAGCCGTGTAATGAGACAAATTTGAAAACCAAATAGAAAATGGAATGAACTTTCCCCTCTCTCGTGTTCTTCTTCTTCCTCCTCTGATCTTCTCTCTTCTCATTCCCAAATGCTACCTCTCCTGAGACATTAGTATGAACCCTGAGTTTGGTGCATGCTCGGCCATTACATCTGTATCAAAGCCCGGTTTCAAATTAGCCTTGAGCTGTAAAATCCCTGGGTCTGGTTCGGGAACTCAGTTTCGCAAGCAAGCAATCCTGATGATCCTGGTAAAACTTCTCCACAACCTAAGTTGGCACGGCGAAAAGTCGGACCTCCCGCACCACGAAGCTTTGGGAAGACGCAGTGGTTGGTAGGTTCAATTGGAAGGATCATCACGGCACCGCACAAGCCTTCCGTGTAGGCGTAGATAGACTGAAGGCAATGGGAGAAGCAGCAGAGCAGTGGATAAGAGATGGGAGCAGATGGATGATCGATGGGAGTCCATGAAGGCGCATCTGGATTTCATCATTAAGAAAATCAAGCCTGTGGAATCAATTCCAGCCTTACAAGCGTAGGTAGCTGAACATAACACAGTCCTTGTGGGGTTAATGGAACAATTTTAGAGAATGTTTCAGACAGTGAAGGAGAGTTCCGAAGTGCAAGTAACTCCAAGAATGGATAGTGAAGAGGGTACAACCACACCCCAGCAAACACATTCAGCAACAGTACAAAGGGGAGAATTAACTACGCCATCGGCGGGATTGCTAGGGAAATGTCCATTACGTTTGGTGAGGTTTAGGGTGGAGACCCCAAAGTCAGATCGCACCACAATTCATCAGGTAACAGAAGGGATGAATGGAGATAGGAAATTACCTATTCCCAAATTGACATTTCCCAAGTTTACTGCAGAAGAACCTCACATTTGGAAGAATCAATGCATGCAATATTTTAAGTTGTACAATATTGATGAATCGTTGTGGACAACGGTGGCTATCATGCATATGGAAGGTAATGCCGCGATGTGGCTACAAGCGTATCAGGAAGAACACTCGCTAGGAGGTTGGGAGCATTTTATGTCAGTGGTTGAATCTGAGTTTGGAGCCTATGTTTTGAGAAGATGTATATGGGAACTGATTCAGATTAAACAAACAAGGTCTGTAGTGGAGTACCGAGCTCAATTTGAGATGGCAATGTACAAAGCGCGAGCTTATAATAAATCATGCAGCGAAGAATTTTTTGTCAACCATTTTGTTATGGGACTGAAGGATGAAGTGAGATATGATGTGGAGATCGAGTTACTAGAGTCAATTTGTAAGGCATTCATGTTGGCTCAAATTCAAGAAGAGAAATGTGAGAGGCACAAACTGAAGCGTTCAAAAACTGTTGTAGCTCCGAAGTTAGGCGGAACATACCGTAATGACATGGTCAATGGACAGAACAAACTCGGCATGGATGATCTGGGCAGAGCTCGACAATTAAGGGAGTATAGACGGGCTCGTGGATTGAGCTTCAAATGCGGTGACAAATTCGAAAAGGACCACCAGTGCAAACCAGCCCCACCTTTGAAAATGCATGCATTGACAATGGAGGAACGTCCGAAACAGATGAGTGAAGAATTATTGCAAGTCCTAGAAGAAGAGGATAAGGCGTTTGAGCAAGAGCAGTACAGACTGTCAGTTCATGCATTATCAAGCACACAAGATTATGCTACAATTTGCATACAGGCAATGGTGGGCAGCCAGATTATGTCAATACTCATTGACTCAGGAAGCTCTCATATTTTCATTAACGCAGCCTTTTTGGAACGTCTAAAATATAGAACGGAGCTGATTCCAGCAGTGCAAGTCTTTGTGGCAAACGGTGAAGCATTGATATGTGATAAATGGATACCACAGATGGAGTGGTGGGCTCAGGGATGTGTCTTCTATACAAATATGAGAGTCATATCATTAGGCACATATGATGCCGTGCTGGGGATGGACTGGCTTCAATTATACAGTCCAATGACCTGTAATTGGAAGCAAAAGACACTCGAATTTATGTATAAAGACCATCCTATTAAGTTGCAGGGCGTATCATGCTACTCAGTAGATCAGATAATTGGGATGTCGGCGAAACAACGGTATCAATGGAGAAGCTCTAATGGCATATGGGCTATCTCAAGGGTGGAAACTGGTGTGGAGGTATTGTCCAGAGAACCCATACATAATGAAATACAGCAAGTCATTGATCACTTTGCAGAAGACTTTTTAGAACCAGTGACTTTGCCTCCATCTCGCATATATGACCATGCGATTACCTTGATGCCTAATTCGGTTCCAGTTAACTGCAAACCGTATCGTTATTCTCCTATGCAGAAATACAAAATTGAGAAACAAGTCGCCGAGATGCTAAAAATTGGGTTGATACAACCAAGTACAAGTCCTTTTGCATCTCCGGTGTTACTGGTGCAGAAGAAGATGGTAGTTGGAGATTTTGCGTTGATTATCACAAGTTAAATAGTATCACTATTAAGAATAAATTTCCGATGCCCATAGTGGATGAACTCCTTGATGAGCTAGCGGGGACTCAATACTTCTCGAACTTGGATTTGAAATCGGGATACCATCAAATCCGAATGGTTGAGTCGAATATGCACAAAATAGCTTTCAAGACCCATCATGGTCATTTTGAGTTTAGAGTGATGCCCTTTGGGTTAACAAATGCCCTGGCAACATTTCAATGCCTCATGAATTTCACTTTATCTCATGGGTTGCATAAGTTTGTATTAGTTTTTATGGATGATATTCTGATTTACAATCCGACCCTTGCAGATCATAAGCGGCATCTCAAAATGATTCTGTCTTGGCTGCAACAAAATCAATTATTTGTGAAGAGCACCAAATGCGACTTTGCCCAGTGCAGCATTACATATTTAGGCCATATTATCTCCAGGAAGGTGTAGCTACTGACCCGGCTAAAACGCAGAGGCTTCCTTGGGCTCACTAGCTGCTACCGCAAATTTGTGCAAGGCTATGGCATTATTTCAAGACCACTCACTAATTTGTTAAAAAAGAAGTCCTTCAGTTGGGATTCAGCGACCACCGTTGCATTTGAGCAGCTCAAACAAGCTATGAGTCAGACACCGGTGTTGGCACTACTGGATTTTCACCAAACATTTGTGGTTGAAACTGATACTTGTGACAAAGGCATTGGGGTGGTGTTGATGCAAAATAATCACCCCATCGCATTTTTGAATAAGGCATTGAGTCCTCTCCATCAGAAACTTTCAATCTATGAAAAGGAGTTTTTGGTGGTAATTCTGGCAGTTGATAGATGGTGCCCATACCTGCAGCGTGGGGAGTTTGTAATCAATACTGATCACCACAGTTTGGGTTACTTAGGAGATCAATAGCTGGTTTTAGAATTATAGCGAAAAGCCATGACGAAATTAATGGGACTTCACTTTCGGATTCAGTTTAAGAAAGGATCCTTGAATCGTGCAGCAGATGTACTCTCACGGGTTGGACACTTGATGATGCTTCACGCAGTCTCTGAAGCTCAACCCTTGTGGATTCAAGAGGTGTTGAATACATACATTACTGATACGAAGGCACAAAAGCGATTAGCTGCTTTAGCGGTACAGAACCCTGACAAACATGGCTTTGAGTTACATCAAGGGTTGATTAAGCAGAAAGGGCATATATAGGTGGGTGAAAATTCTACGCTATAGACTAAGATCATCAAGGCATTTCATGCAAGTACTGTGGGAGGACACTCGGGCATTTTTGCCACCTATCAGCGAGTGAAGAAGCTATTTGTCTGGAATGGTCTTAAGCGGGATGTGATGAATGTTGTGAATCAGTGTACCACTTGTCAGCAAGCTAAGCATGAGCATACTCGGGCGCCAGGGCTTCTACAACTGTTGCCGGTGCCAGAGGGAGCATGATTGGATGTAACGATGGATTTCGTGGAAGGCTACCATGTTTCGAAGGATGTAACACAATCATGGTGGTTGTCGATCGATTCTCCAAGTATGCACATTTTGTCGCCTTGAAACACTCATTTACAGCACCACAGGTAGCAAGACTCTTCCTTGAGAATGTACTGAAGCTTCATGGCATGCCACGATCAATTGTGTCTGATCGGGACAAGATCTTCACCAGCTTGTTTTGCAAGGAGCTCTTTACGGCGATGGACATCAAACTGCAATTTAGCACATCATATCATCCGCAAACAGATGGGCAAAGTCAGCGTGTGAACCAATGCCTTGAGATGTATTTGTGTTGTGTGGTGCATTCTTCTCCCCTAAAATGGCGCAAATGGCTAGTGATGGCAGAGTTTTGGTATAACACGTGCGATCACACGTCTTTGGGATGCTCTGCATTGAACCTTGTTATGGGACTATGTTGCCGTCTGAGGAGGTTACAACACCGTCGATTAAAGAGCTAATGGATGAGAGGCATGCTCAGGCAGCACTGCTGAAACATCATCTCCATGTAGCTCAAAACAGAACTAAACTACAGGCGAAAAAAAGGGTTGATCAGCAATTCCAGCTGGGAGAACAAGTGTATCTTAAGCTTCAACCTTATGCACAATCGTCCGTTGTTAACAGACCCTTTCCGAAGCTAACATTCAAGTACTTCGGTCCCTATAGAGTGATGGAGAAGATTGGGCAGGCCGCTTACAAGTTGGAATTGCCGGTTGGGAGCCAAATACATCCTGTGTTCCATGTTTCTAAGCTGAAAGCATGGGTACCAGATTTTACTCCCATCTTTCATACTCCTCCAAGTATTGCTGATCTTAACATGGAGAATGTGGAGCCGGAACTGATTCTGGATCGTCGCTTGGTGAAGAAAGGCAATGCACCAATTACTCAGGTTCTGGTGAAGTGGACCAACATCCCAGCTGAAATGGCGATGTGGGAGGACTTAATAGTAGTCCAGCACAGATTTCCGAAGGCTTCGGCTTAAAGCCGGTTTTGCTGGAGAGGGTGGTGTCAGGACGATGGCTCTGCTTGTGGACAAATCGCGCGGGAAGACGGGAACTGGCGGGAGCACTGCGGATGCAGTGAAAATGTAATCAAGGGTGGAGATGTAAACACTCAAACTTGGATGGCTGTAGATGGGCGGGTGATGGTGAATAGGGTTGTCGGTAATTCCTGTAGCTGTCTTGCGGTAATATAGGCTGGATTGTCCGGTGTGGGTCGATGGTGAAGGAATCGGGTTTTAAGCCGTGTAATGCAACAAAGTTGAAAATCGAATAGAAAATGGAATGAACTTTCCCCTCTTTCTCATGTTCTTCTTCTTCCTCCTCTGATCTTCTCTCTTCTCCTTCCCAAATGCTACCTCTCCTGCGACATTAGTCTGAACCCTGAGTTTGGTGCGTGCGTGGCCATTACAGAGGGGAGGGGCGGCGCGGCGGCTGGCGTCACTAGCGGTGGCTGGAGGGGAGGCCGGACGGTGGCCGGAAGCGGTGGGAAGCACCGGTGACCGGAAAAATAGAAGGGCGGCGGCAACTCACATTTTTGCGATTTCCGGCGAAACAACGTTGAACTAGCTTGAGGGAGTTGGCAAAATGGGTCGGTGACAGCAAAAGGCGCCTAGGGGTCCCTTTTATAGGGCGGGAGGAGGACCGAGGAAGCGACAATCATGCAAAAATCATGGTGGCTAAAAAAAGGAAGAACAAGATTTTTGCTCAGATTTTGGGGGATTTAAGGCCATGAATGGCAAGAGGAGATCGCGAGGAATCCGGATATGATTTTTGTGGAATTTTTGGTGCTCAAATCGCGGAGATTTTGAAGCTTCAATTTGCTCTAATGGAGGGGAGAGAGAACAACATTCTCTGCAGGCTTTGAACTGAGCTTGAAGACAGACCTGACAAGTGGGGTCTGGTTCGACCTGTTATTTCCTTTTTTTTTGAATTAAATTGGACTGAGAGAAAATAAGCTTTGGTAAAAATAGAAGAAAAGCTCTAAAAATCATGAAAAATTCTCAAAAATACTTTAAAATATTGTGAACATAATAAAATTATTTTTGGAATTTTTCAACTTTTAAATTTTATGCAGAAATTCTTTTTATTAAAACTAAAAATGCGAAAATGCTTTTACAAAATCCATAAAAATCAGAAATATTACAAGAAAATTCTAATTAATAATTAAACCAAGAAAACACAAATTTCTAGGGTGTCACAACCCTTTAAACTCTACCATAGGATTAGGGACTTTATCATCATCCTTCTCGATTTCCTTCTCAACAATAGGCTGAGCGGTGAAGTGTGCCTCAGCCTTATTTTCTTGATTCTTCTGAAATCTCCTAGTGGATTGCATATAAAATTCCACTAAATTCTTTGGAGTGCGGTAGGTGCCCGACAAATGGCCAGTGCATCCACGCCTAAAATATGGCTATAGAGGGTTCACAGTGTTGTTGGCTGAGTCTTGCTTCTGGAATCTTCATGATCCCTTTCTTTTTACTTTCCATTAAGGTTTGCCTCTTCCCTTTTGAGCTCCGTCATTCTTCCACTTATCTCCTTTATGCCTTTTGCCCTTTCCGTGGCCTCATCTATTGCTATACTACTAAGCATTTGTATGTATTTCAAGTATAGCATGACTCCTATCAGGAAGGACGTGATGATTCTTTATCAGAAGTTCATTGTGCTTTTTTCTGCTTCTAGCAGAATGCATATAAGCTTAGAGTACTTCTTCTCTAGTACTTGGCAGAACAGTATTGTAGCTAGAGTATCCTCATATTGGGGTTGAAGGTGTATAATAATGTCTTGCCAATCATTTTAGTTTCAGTAACTTTCTAGTCATAGAATGTTAGTTTAGCAACAAACTTGTGCATGACAGTGTTGTATGCTGCCACGATTTTAAAATCCTAAAAGCACACGGGAGTCCATTCTTGTTGTGCTTCTGGCAACGAGATGGCTCTTTGCTAGTTATATTGTTCTTTCAGCGAATTCTATAGTGCCAGCAGATTGTAGAGCTACACACTTGGTGACTTCGGGAAAAGCAGGGGCACTAGCTTCAGGCTAAAAAATAGCAGCTCCAAGAGATCGAGCTATCAGATTGATCTTGACATCCATTACCTGGGTGAGATAATTGCTGCTATTCATGGCGAGCTCAGTGAATTCCCTCTTTTCGATATCCGACATATCCTATATGCAAGTAATACAATGAATTTTACTATTGATAAAATATTATATTGTATTCTAATCCTTAAGACAGTATGGTATGGTCTATATCTATTCCAGTAGATAATTATTTAAAATTTTCCAAGATTTTCCTAGTATTTTCAAAATTTTCTACTAATTATAAAGCAAATTTTAGAATTACTAAATAAAAAATAAAATAAATTCAACATATATTAACATGGAATTATGCCAAAAAATAAACCCAAATATATGAATCTTCCAATATGTACTATGTCTAAGGTTCAACAATTTACAGAAAGTCAATATACCTAGAAATATTAATTCCTTGGTTTTACTAGAAAATTTTGAATTTATTAATTATTTTTCATAATTACAGGGAACTTCAGGGACCTTAAAGTAAAAATTCTATGGCTAGCATCAATTTACTATAATTTGAGGGGTTAAAACATAAAAATGCCATTTTTAGTACTTTTTAGAAAAACTGTCGTGCTGTGCAGTCCAAGGGCCGCATGGCTCATGGCAACCCATGTGGCCTACGGAGCAACCCTAGCAGCCACCCATCCAAGGCCAGAGGCGGAGCACTGGGCTTGCGTGGTGGCATAGGTGTTGCGATCTCGAAGGCAATGGTGTCAGCTAGGCACGACGGTGACACGAGAGCCTCGGTCTTAACGTAGTAGGCTTCACGGCCGACGCCCGACAAGGCCAGGGTGCATAGCGTCGGGCCGTGGTGCCAGCATGGAGCACAAGCAAGGTTGGGCCAGCTCAGCTATAGGCCGACGAGCACAACAGTCGGTGCGGGCGTGAGCTGAACCGGGCCATGATGCTAGCATAGAGAATGGGCAGTGTCCGACCAGCTTGGGACCAAGGATTCAAATCTTGTTTTCGGTTGACATCTCGGAGTTGGCCAAAATCCAAAATTTCATTGAGATCTCACAATTTTAGAAAAATTTTGGATGAAATAAAAAAACAAAAATTCAAATCTAGTAATTTTGTGTGAAAATTTTTGAGATGTCGGCTAGAATTGACGAAATCTCAACAATATTTGTCGAGATTTTGGTGAAATTGAATAGAGAAAAAAATAGTTCAAACAACAACAACAACAACAACAATAAAGCCTTTTAGTCCCAAGCAAGTTGTGGTAGGCTAGAGTTGAAACCCAAAACGATCCGCTAACAAAGGGAGGAAGAGAGAGATGAGTAAGTAGAACAAAGCCTAAAACTATACCAAAACGAGGCATAAAGCCTAATCAAGGTTCAGGCACGTGGATAGCTGCTTTCCACGCACTTCTATCCAAAGCCAACTCTTTCGATATATTCCATCCTTTTTAAATCCCTTTTGATTGCCTCCTCCCAAGTCAAATTTGGCCTGCCCCTACCTCTCTTCACATTATTATCGCGTCTTATGATACCGCCATGCACTGGTGCCTCCAGGGGTCTCCATTGTACATGTCTAAACCATCTCAACCGGTGTTGTACAAGCTTTTCTTCAATTGGAGCTACCCCTAGCAGATCACGTATCTCGTCGTTTCGAACTCGGTCCAATCTTGTATGACCACAAATCCAACGCAGCATATGCATCTCTGCGACACTTAATTGTTGAACATGCCGCCTTTTAGTAGGCCAACATTCTGCACCATACAACATCGCAGGTCTAATAGTCGTCCTATAGAACTTGCCTTTTAGCTTCTGTGGTACCCTTTTGTCACAGAGAACGCGAGATGCTTGACGCCATTTCATCCATCCCGCTTTAATTCTATGGCTAACATCTTCATCAATATCCCCATCTCTCTGTAGCATCGATCCCAAGTATCGAAAGGTATCCTTCTTGAGCACTACCTGACCTTCCAAACTCACATCTCCCTCCTCATGTCTAGTAGTACCGAAGTCACATCTCATATACTCGGTTTTAGTCCTGCTAAGTGTAAAACCTTTCGACTCTAGGGTCTGCGCGCCACAACTCTAGCTTCCTATTCACTCCTTGGCTTTCATCCACTAGAACTACATCGTCAAGAAAAGCATACACCACGGGATATCTCCTTGAATATCCCTCGTGACCTCATCCATCACCAAGGCGAAGAGGTAAGGGCTCAGAGCTGACCCTTGATGTAGTCTTATTTTAATCGGAAAGTCATCTGTGTCACCATCAGTTGTTTGAACACTAGTCACAACATTGTTGTACATGTCCTTGATGAGGGTAATATATTTTGTTGGGACTTTATGCTTTTCCAAAGCCCACCACATAACATTCCTTGGTATCTTATCATAAGCCTTCTCCAAGTCGATAAAAACCATGTGTAGGTCCTTCTTCTGCTCCCTATACCGCTCCATAACTTGTCTTATTAAGAACAATGCTTCAATAGTCGACCTTCCGGGCATGAACCCAAATTGGTTCATGGTGATACACGTCATTCTTCTCAAACGATGCTCTATAACTCTCTCCCATAGCTTCATAGTGTGGCTCATCAGTTTAATCCCCCTATAATTAGTACAACTTTGAATATCTCCCTTGTTCTTGAAGATTGGTACTAATATACTTCTCCTCCACTCTTCGGGCATCTTGTTCGACCGAAAAATATGGTTGAACAGCTTGGTTAGCCATACTATAGCTATATCCCCAAGACATTTCCACACCTCGATTGGGATACCATCAGGGCCCATCGCCTTGCCCCCTTTCATCCTTTTTAAAGCTTCTCTAATCTCAGTTTCTTGGATCCTACGTACAAAGCGTCTATTGGTGTCATCAAAGGAGTCATCCAACTGAATAGTCATGTTCTCATTCTCACCATTGATCAAATTGTGAAAGTACTCACGCCATCTATGTTTGATGTCATCCTCCTTCACCAAGAGTTGATCCCTCTCATCCTTAATGCATTTAACTTGATTGAGGTCTCTTGTCTTCCTCTCGCGAATCCTAGCCATCTTATAGACGTCCTTCTCTCCTTCCTTTGTACTTAGCCGTTGGTAAAGATCCTCATAGGCTCGGCCCTTTGCCTCACTCACGGCTCGCTTCGCAGTCTTCTTTGCCACCTTGTACCTCTCTATATTGTACGCACTCCTGTCATGGTACATGCGCTTGTAGCATTCTTTCTTCTCCTTGATAGCCTTCTGGATATCCTCGTTCCACCACCAAGTATTTTTAGGTACACCTCCACTCCCTTTGGTCACTCCAAGCAACTCCGAAGCCACCTTCCTAATGTAAGTTGTCATCTTCACCCACATGTTGTTTGCGTCTTCTCCTTCGTTCCAAGGGCCCTCCACGATAACCCTTTCCTTAAAGACTCCCGATGCCTCCCCTTTGAGTTTCCACCACTTTGTTCTCACGATTTTGGTTTGTTTATCCCTATAGGCATGCAACCGAAAGCGAAAGTCAGCCACCACAAGCTTGTGTTGGGAGACAACACACTCTCCGGGTATCACCTTATAATGCAAGCATGCCCGTTTGTCCACTCTTCTTGTGAGAACAAAGTCGATCTGACTAGAGTTTTGGCCACTACTGAAGGTCACCAAATGAGACTGTCTCTTTCTAAAGAAAGTGTTGGCTATCATCAGATTATAAGCTATAGCAAAGTCCAAAACTTCCTCTCCCTCCTGATTCCTACTACCATACCCAAAACCCCCATATGCCATCTCATACCCTGCATTTGTTGTACCTACATGACCATTGAGATCTCCTCCTATGAACAAATCGCTCTAACCACGCCATCTAAGTCTTCCCAGAACTGTCTCTTAGCACTCTCATTTTGGCCTACCTAGGGAGCATACGCACTTATTACGTTCAAGACTAAATCACCAATGACAAGCTTAACTAGGATGATCCTATCTCCTTGCCTCTTAACGTCCACCACTCCATTCTTGAGGCTCTTATCAATCAAGATGCCTACTCTATTTCTATTTGCGACTGTTCCTGTGTACCAGAGCTTGAAGCCAGTGTTCTCCACCTCCTTCGCTTTTTGACCCTTCCATTTTGTCTCCTGCATGCATAGGATATTTACACGTCTCCTGATCGCTGTGTCAACTAACTCTCTTAACTTACCTGTAAGGGACCCTACATTCCAACTACCTAGCCTAATCCTAGTTGGCTCGACTAGCTTCCTTACCCCTCGCACCCGTCGAGTCAGGTGTGAAGACCCTTGCTCATTTATCACTACACCCGGGCGCCGATGTAGCGCGCCACTAAGGGAGCGACGACTCGATCCTTGCTCACTTAACACCGTGTCCAGATCACGACACGGCGAGTCACCAAGGGGGTGACGGCCCGGCCCTTGCCCATTTAACACCATACCCGGGTTCCGATATGACGCGTGGCTAAGAGGGTTACGCCCCAACGGTTTTCTCTTGGGTTTCATCTCCATTTGAGTAGCTAAGTTTTTATGTTGTCTCGCCACGCCTATCACAACCTGTTAGGGACAGGACCCCCCTCCTCCTTTATTCGGGCTTGGGACTGGCTATGTTGAGACAACATAGGCGGAGACCGCCTATGTTGAGACAACATAGGCAGAGTTAAAAAAATAGTTCAAACAACAAAAAAAATTTGAAATGGTTTTTGAATGCTCTTAAAACATCATTAATGTTCTCATATAAATTTTAAATGATTATCAAGCTTGAGGAATTTTTAAAATTCAAAAAGTTCTACTGTCTTGATAAAACACTAACCGACAAAATTAAATCGAATGAAAAATAGAACAGACCATGCTAGAAATTTTTAAAAATTTTATATGGTTTTGATGCATCAATAATATTTTCATAAAATGTTTAGATGATGATCAAGCTTTAGAAATTTTTAAAAAATTCAAAAGTGCTACTGTTGTGATCAATGCCTTACCGGCAAAATTCAACCAAATGAAAAATGATTCATACTATGTTTTAAAATTTTTAAATTTTTTTGTGGATGGTTTTTGATGTATTATAAATGTTTCCATAAATTGTTTATACGATGATCAAGTTTCAAGAATTTTCAAAAATTTTGATAGTGCTATATCCTGATAAAAGCTTGATGATCAATACATAGATTTACTTGAGCAACCAAAAATTGTTAGAATTTTTGAAACTTTTAGAGAAAGGTGTTGAGGCAATTATTAAGCTCTCATAAAAATTTTGGATTATGATCACACATGAGTGAATTTATAAAATTCTTACAATTGTACTATACTATTTGTGTTTATTGTGTTTTTGATTTTTGAAAGATAACAGATGAAGTTCAATGCATCCATATATTTGATTAAGCAACCAATAGAATAGCAAGCATAAAATAGGGAGCACACACAATAGAGAGACAAAATTGTTATCTCTTTATTAGATTAATTCTCTTGTATAAGAGAATACTATGTTCATAGTCAAAGCTAATAAGAGATTGATTCAGAGCCGCCTACAACGAGATAGAGTGCAACTATATTTGGACAACTAGAACTTGGAGTTTAATTATATCTCAACACTTTTTCCTAAATCGATTTTTCCGGATCACTTTTTTCTTTGGTTGTTTTTTCCTCAAATATTTTGTAACAAAAATATTTTTTCAATTTGTTTTTTCCTCGTTTGAATTTTTTTAACCTTTTTCTTTTCTCGGCTATCTTCTGTAGGAATTTTTCTCAAATGGTTTTTTATCAAAAATTTTGTCAACTGAAATAGTTTTGAAATATTTGTTTGATCTTTTTGGCATCCATGAGTTGCACCGAACACCCTTAAGGTAGAGGAGATCTACTTTTCCCTCTCTTTTTTTTGTGAGGTGTAATATTTTTCTTGTCTATTTGCAATGCAAAAATTTTACAGAATTATTATTAGAAAATTTAGTTTAAGCAAATTTCTATTTAATCACCTACAGATTTTTCCATGTTGCAATTAGTGCTGGTACTTGAAATTCCTTCAGTCCTTTCTAACTAATGTTATATATATATATATTTGTGTGGTGTGTGTATGTATGTATGTACCTGGGCATCATGATTTCAGATACACGAATTCAAGCTAAATTTGGGTATATTTTTTTGAAACTTTCAGTTTTAGGGTATATACCCATCGGTAACAATTCTAATGAAACCAATGCTTTTTAAAAAATAGACTCGAATTCAAAGATTTGAACTAATTTAGATTACATATTTCGCTAATTTATATATAAAATCAGCATACACCTACGATCAAACTATCATCAAAAAAGGAAATTCTAGTTTGTATTTCAGTTCAAACTTGTTTGAACTAGTTAGTAAACTGGTTAAACTCAATATCCTAAATATTTTAAAAATTTCGCATGCAAATAGATAGGGGAAATACATATTTTGATCATAGTACCCCAGGTAATTGTACTATATATATATATATATATAAACCTAGCATTCTACTTCATCCATCAAAAATATAAAAAAAATACTCCACTAATTAGTAAAAGGTACTTACTCCATTCGTAAATTTACGACGTTTTGGACACAGATATGGTCTCAAATATGCAACTTTGGCCACTACTTGACGAATACTTATACCAGAGGTACCACACGGCAAGGCCTCGATCGGGTCATGAGCGACCCTTCGCCTCTGTTGTAATCGCAAGAGCGCCGACGACCAGCCGCTGGTCAGACCTTTGTGGCCTGACGGACTTGGTCGGGACTTCCGAGAGCTCCGACCGGGCCGCAGAACGGGAGTGCTCGCAGCCTCCGACCGGCTGTTGGTCGGGGCCTCGGCAAGGTCCCGCCTCAGCAATTCCGGCTACGTCGTCGACCGACCTCGAAATTGGTCAACCGACGTCTGAACGAGACGGCGGAGCAGTGAAAGGCGTTCCTTCCCAAGGCAACACCAGAGACGCCGCCCACACAACGCCTACTTCTGACAACCGCACAGAGGACAGGAACGTGCCCTCCCAACGAAGCATCGCCAGCTAACCCTACCGATAGGGCATAGCTGGCTGAACCTGCTAACCCATCATGACATACGCAGGGACCTGTCAACTCCGAAGATCGCAAACCCGATCGCCAAGGATAGTGTGCCCTAGTCGCTCCTCTCTCCCAAGCCTCATGTAACCTGCTCTCTTCGCCTATATAAGGAGAGGCGGGACCTTTAAGGAGGGGGGCTCTCTTGTTCACGAACCAAAAACACCCTCCGTCTACCTAGCGTCCGGCTCGCTCCCCCGATCCAAGCGGTCGGTCGAAGCTCCCGAGCTCACCCGCGCAGACGAGCGCTAAGGGCCTGTCCTTAGTCCTCGCATGTAATCCGCCATACCCCGATCAACGAGATCCTCCGCCACAAACTGGAAGTAGGGACGTTCAGCCCGAACCAGTATACATCTGAGACTCCTCTGCCCGATAGAGTGTGTTCGAGACTCCATGAGTCAACCATCAAGGAGAGGGGACGCGCGGCCCCTTAACCTACAAATACGTCTGCTGGTTTTACGAAACGCCGACAGTTTCTGCCATTTTTACGAAACGCCGACACTACTTTTTATATAAAATAGCTGGGTGCCCAGTGGATATGTGTGGCTAGATTATTTAAGTGTAGTTCACATTTAAGTCTTGATATTTGTTCACATCTATTGTTTGATTTTTTTCGTCCTAATTATAAGTCAATTTCAATGGTCATTATTTTTTAGAAGCTTATGTGCTATCAAATAGGCATTTTATGTAATGAAAAAGCTTGTAACCAAAATACGGTCCTATTTGTTTGGACTTTTTCATCGTCTTAAAAGTCAAAAAAACTATAACTTAAACAAACAAGTAGCTTTTTATCTGGGCTTTTCAAAAGCTATAAGCCTTCATATAACTAAAAGCCAAAAGCCACTGGAGAGAGGTTTTTTTGACTTATTGATGATTGATTTTAGATTAATAACACTAAAGTTAGGTAAAATCACCCACCTCTATCACGTACAAAAACTATTAGCTTTTGCTATTTAAGCAAAAAGCTGATTTTAAGCTATATACCAAAAAGTCTAAACCTAAATAAATAGGGCTTACATGTTGAGGAAAGTTGATCGAAGTTAAAACTTTCTAATTTGAAAAATTTTGAATAAAAAATTTTTGAGTTAAAACTTTCCGAGTTGAAACTTTCCGATTTGAATTTTTTTGAGTTGAAACGTTTTAAGTTAAAACTTTTTAATTTGAAATTTTTCGATTATAAATTTTTCGAGTTGAAACTTTCTGAATTGAAACTTTTTGATTTGAAATTTTTCGAGTTGAAGATTTTTAGTTGAAACTTCCTATTTAATCTTTTTTAAATTTTAGCTTTTAAATTTAAAATTTTTGTGTTAGAGAGGATCGAAGAAAGGAAGATAGGGAAAGTGAGTAGGAAAGAGTGAAGGAGAAAAATGGAGGTGGACAGAGAAGATGACATATGATATTTTAGTAGAGGGTCCTTAAAATTTTTAGTTTGAAAATATCCAAAAACTAGTTGTACTCCAGTCAGTATTAGTTTGCTCAACCGATCGGCCAGTTAATAGTTTCAACTTGGCATGCACGGATGCATCTGCAAGCTAGCTTGGCTCCAACCAAACGCCACCGAAGACGCCAGAACAGTGAGATCGCAAGAGCTGTCACCTCTCACGACAGCACGGCCATAAATAAATCAAACAACCAAGCAGCCAATCAATTGCAAAACTAGTTACTCACTTTGTTCATAAATATAATGTATATTTTGATTTTTCATAAGGATTAAATTTACAGTAAAATTAAGAAAAATATAAATAAAAATAACTTAGATATCCTACTTAATTATCTTGGATAATAAGAGATAATAGTTTGTATGTGGTAGTAATAAATGAATGCATGTAATTGAGAGAGAATAAGTAGAAGTATAGTAATAAAAGTCTCATTAAATCTATAATAAACGTTATATTTTTAATAAAATTATTTAAACTACAGAAATATAAAACTTATATTTCTGAAAGGGGTGAGCACGTACATATATTTTAGCACGAGCGGCCACCATGCATCACCACTCACCGATAGCAAGCCAACCAGCTCTTGCACACTGTACGACAGTCCTAGTACGTACGAAAGTACTTGCGTATGTACACTGGTCAAGCCGTACACCGATCACATTCAAAGATAGGAGTAACTACCCCCAGTAGAAGAGCAGTGGCGTAGCCAGAATTTTAATTAAGATTGTTCTAACTAAGAAAAAAAATATAACCATATAAGCACAAAATATCCTGCGGCCTGTCGTGATCCAAAATTCAAATTCAATTTTCTGCCGCACAAGCACAAGGCATTATCCAAATCAAATTGCCTGACGCACAAGCACACGCGCAGAGGCGCTGCTCAACAACAAAGAACGATTGAAGTATTGAACGAACCAGTAGTGACTGCGAGTCTGCAACGTTCTATCTTCCTGCTGACTGTGTGTATGTGGGCTAAAGAATACACGATGGGCTAGAGCATTGGTTGTGCCATAGCACAACTATGCCAACTACTAGCTATGCCCCTATAGAATAGTACCATTCTATTTTTCGGATTAGTTACTCTTTATGTCTACTGCTACAGCGAGGCTTATATCAGACATACGATCACAGACGATTTTGAAAAACCGTCTGTGATATAGAACATCACAGACGGTTATGTACTTAAACCATCAGTGTATATATCACAGACGGTTTTATATTACGGCCGTCGTGATGTAAGAAAAATCACGAGCGGTTTCTAAATATAACAAATGCGTGATTGCTACTGATACTCATTACAGATGGTTTCTAAGTAAAACCGTCAGTAAAATCCTGAAACGGTTATATAACACAACCGTCGTAATATCTAATAGTCATTACTGTTGTTATATTTAGAAACCGTCTGTGATATTTCTTACATCACAGACGGCTGTAATATAAAACCGTCTGTGATATCTCAGGTACAAACAGAGCCTCCAGCCACTTCGTTTATAGGGTTTCGGTTTCTATCCTAAGACTGGTGTAATACCGGAGATCTCTTTTGCGAGGATTTTCGGCCGGTAAAGATTTCTCCTTCTTGATTCAAGGATTTAGCCGTCTCACGGTTATTAATTCTTAAACGTTTTTGGGTTTTTCCGTGAAATGCTTATCAGAATGGTTGTTTTCTCCGTGCCGTTTAGTTTTGCGGCAAGTTGTCTACCCTGATAATTGTCATTTCGCGCCAAGAATTTAGTTAATTGGTTCGCGCTAATGGTTAAAAGATGGATTTTGGTTTTTTAGGAGGGTTTTGGGAATTTCCCTCCCTCACCTAACCTTTCTCTCTTTCTTCAAATATGTGGTTGAAAAATCTTGGAGGCAGTCTCCTTTTTCTTGTTGCCCTAGCCAACCTCCTCCTGGCGCATCCCAGCTGACTCCTCTGGCGATGGCTCTGGCGACTCCTCTGGCGCATGCCTCCCTGTTCCTCTCTGGCGCATGCCTCCTGGTTGCCCTCCTGCGCCTCGGTCCATGGCGGCGCCTGCAGCCTCCTGGTGGTGGCGCCCTGCAGCCCTTGGTGGCCGGCGCCTGAGCCTCTCCCGGCTCCGCGACTTGAAGAAGAAGAAGAAGACTGCAGCCTCCCCACCTCCCTTTCCTCCTTGAGTAAGAGATCTGAGGTAAAAACCCTAGAAATTTTGGGGGTGAGATTGCTTGCATGCATGGTGTTTGATGAAATGCTTGACTAGGGTTCTTGTTTTTGCAATGCATTTAGTTGGGAAATGGAGAGACTAGAGTGATTTGAAAATTTCGGTTTCGAGCAGATTTTTGCCCCCTGTTAGAGCTGCTGTTTGAAAATTTTACAAGCGGTTCCTGGGGGTCCAGCTTTTGCGAAAGTTGTAGATAACTGAATTACCTTTCAATGAAGACCGGAATCGCTAAATTTCGTTCAGCCGTTTAAAAGTTATAGCTATTTTACCTCGTGCTGTCCAGAACGCGTTATTTCTGCGGTCTGCTGTTGTTCGTCATAAATCTGAGAATAATCGGTGCTTTTCCCGGTTGGTCGGCTATAGAAGATAATCGAATTATCTTTCAATAGAGACTGAAATCACTAAGTTTCGTTCATTCGACTAAAAGTTATGACCGTTTTACCGAGTGCTGTCCCGGGTTGGCAGATTGCCGTTTTCAGGTTTTAGGAGTGGGTTGCGAAGCCGACGGGTGTGCACTCGGCCATACCGGTATGTGCTAAAAGAGGAAATGAGACATGCATGATGCATCATATACATGAGAATTGTGAAATGAAATGAGTATATGAACATGCAAGCATATTTACATCTGCATGGCATTGACAATGAGGAAATCATGTTTAATGAGTTGATTGTGATGTATGGATTGAGAGTCTGCTTTTGTATGGCATATTTGCATCTGTATTGCATTGACAATGATGAATCATGTTTAATGAGTTGATTGTGATGTATGGATATGAGCTTCTTCTTTTGTATGTTTTGTGCACTTAGAGCATGAAAGCATAAACGCATTCCATTGCATTGTGTGTTGCAACGGATAAATGGGATTGATAGGAATGGGAAGAACAGGTTGAGGATTGAGGCTTGGACTCATCCAGAAATGTTTATTGAGGCAGAGGTAAGTTTTGTTACGTTTTCGAGTTGGTTGCGGTAAGTGGAGTCAATTACTGCTTCTGTTCCTGGATGTTTTCAGTTAAGTAATGATTATGGTAAATGATGGAGTAATCGTTCTCTTATGTTTTGGATATTTTATGAATTCAACAGCCTTCATTTATTTACGAAGGCCAATTAAAGAAACTGTTACTCTATGTTTTGAAGTAGCTGTGTTTTAGTTTAATTTCTTACTTTGTCTACTTGTTGCACTTTGCTGAGTCTTGGACTCACGCTTGTTTGTTTCCTGTTTTAGGTACCTTGAAGTTGGCTCGTCTGGTTGGGAGTAGTATCACGTGCACGCCTTCGGCCTCTACAATCTAGTTAACTAATTCGTTAAGTCTGGATGTAACTACTGTGTTTGTAATGTGTTTTTTTTTGTCGTGGGGGAGTTATTTATTTCTATTGGATGTGAGGTTGGTTAACTAAGGACCTGCTAGAATGATATCATGTGCCTGCATATGTTTTCTGTCTGCTGAGTGGATGTCCTATTTTCTAGAGAGGTCATGCCGAAATTTTGTAAATTTCGGTGACTTAGTTTTAAACCGGTTTAGAGTTTAGTGGGTGATTGCAGTCAAGTTCATAGAGGTGTTAGTTTTTTTTGTCTTCTTTGGTAATTCTCGGTTTAGTTGATCTTGTTGTGGAGAATTATCGTGGGTTGGTAACCCTTTAGGCATGTGTGGGTCCGAGGGTTGTCGCTAGTGAAGAGGGTTGGTAGCATCCGTGGCGCGTTTGGGCTCCGGAGTGTTACAGTTGGTATCAGAGCGGGCTTCAGGTCCGTGGTGTTTGAATGTAGTGGGCAATTCTAGAATGAATAAAAAAATTTGCTGTGTGAATGTAAAAACTTGGTTTAGGTTGAACTTGTAAAATGTGGCCCTAGGGCAATAACCATAAAAAAACTTGGTGTAGAATGGTTAATTACTTTAAAACTGACACACTCTGATGCACAGTAGGAAAGGGATGGGATACGTTGCATTGTGTTACAATGCTTATTTTGCTATTGATGTTATGTTGATACTTGTGATTATGTTATTTGTTAGTTTGATAAGGCTATGGTAGTATTTACCGCTACGCTTTTGAAGTGGTAGATTGCTTAGAGGGGTCCGGTGGGACTCCGTGTGCCGAAGCGATTTCGGCCCTGTCGTGTAGCCGTGTTGGTCGGTGCGGCAGTTGAAAGCCAGCACCGAAGGAGAGTTCTTGTGATTCTATCTTAAATCGGAGAGTTGTTGGAGTGCGTATTTGAATTTTGTCTTCCTTGGTCTTCTTGGATTTAAGGCAAAGAAGAGAGTTTTGTGTTGCCCCTTTTTGGTTGCTCTGCGGAGAAAGACATGGATTTCTTCGTGTTGTCGTTCTCCGGGTTGAAGTTTTGGATTTGGGGCTTTAAAGGAACAAGTGTTATTCGATCGATTCGCTTTTTCTTTCTGTGAATTGATTTGTGTAACTCCTTTCCTTCGTGGAATTTTGGAGTTTGATAATTGGTTTGGAGTTTGTTGAATGACATGGCTTGAGCCCTGTCATTTTCTAAGTCTTCTGAGAGTTGAGCTTCTTTGGAAGTTTTCGTTGGCTTTTCTAGAAAGGAAAATCCAACAATCAGAGTAAGTCGTAGGTTGATTAAAGGTCTTCATGTAGAGGATTAGTAGAATGTTTATGTTGTGGGGATAATGTGGTCGATCCTAATTGGTTAGATGTCAAGAAGTATATTGTGGTCAAGGTGATCCATGGTTATAAGTGGAGATCTAGAAATGGTGTTTACGTAAGGTTATAAACGATTGTGTCAAAGAAGTAATAACAAGTTTGGGTGAGGAACTTGTTAAATAAGTTGATGGGGTTCAATTGTCTAAATCAGTGGAGACTTAGATAATTGATCTTTGTGTTTGTCATATGGTTGACAGATAGGAACTTTGGATGGTAGGTTAATTTGGGATAAAAGTAACCTGTTTTTCGTTGATGAGTTATTGGGGGAGAATTTGTTTAATGTTGGTGATAACATTCTCGAACGCAGATGTAATTAGTCGAAAGGATAATTATTGGAGAAAGTGATTCGAGGAAGAGTGGTTATAAAGTTCTTGCTATGTCTTGTTGGGGCTTCCCAAAGGCGCTAAGTGTGATCATCGAAAACCTTTATTGTTAAAGGTGCAAGAATTTTAGAGATAATGGGATGTAAGATGAAGTTAGGTTTAATTACCTATGGAAATGGGGTTGTCGGTGTAATTATTTGGAAGGTTGCCTTTTGTTTAAGGCATTTTGTTTGGTGTGTAAATTGAAATTGCCATATGAGTTGTGTTTCGCCAAGTGGTGGGGTTACTGGATGAAAGATTATGAGGAAGAAAGAATGCATGCTTATGGAATAGTGTGATGTTAGCCTTTGTACTTGCCATTTAAAGGAAATAAATAAAGGTAATGGAAAATGTTGGATTTCAGGATCGTTTTGCTATTCCCGAAATGTTGGTTTTGGGATTAGTGTGTTGTGTTGTTTTAATCGAGTGGATCTTTGGTGTGAAGCTTTCCACCTTAGGGCTTAAGATGAGGGAAATGGTTTATGTTGTTAAGAGAACGGAGTTCTCTTCGATTTTGTGACTGTTTTTGAACAAAGATTGTGTGAGGTTCCTCTTCTCAATTGAGTTTTTCCCCTTATGTATTCTATTGCATTGATTTCAAGTTGAGGAGAGTGGTTAGTTTTTGTAAGAGAATCGAGATGCTTTTTGCTTTCTAGTGTGAGGAAAGAAAATGATTGGATGTGGATCCCTGGGTTGAGTATACGTGAGATTATGCTCTTTGATTTGGTCTTTGGGCAAGATCATCCTAGAAGGAGAACCAAGTGTGGAGGGGTTTTGATGAAAATCCTAATCGAAGTTAAATGTTGATTGTATATGGATTTAGAATGGAGTTAATGAAAGGTGTTTCTTGTCATGGTCCCGATCCTGTGTGGGAGGATAGGGCTATGCTATTGTTCCCTTGGGCATGGGGGACAGTTTTGTTGGCGGATTGATTGGAATTGATCAGCAATGCGTTATTGTCTTTAAATTTATCGGAACCCTCGGTTTCATGGGTTAGACTCGATGTGGGTCAGTCGGAAATGGATGGTTCGGTTGCAAACCTTTTCGTTGAATGATTGTCTCGTTGTATGAGACAAGCTTGAAAGAAGGTCAAGTTCGATTTTGTGTATGAGGGAATTTGATTGTTGCCCTATGAGGCTAATCAAATTCAATAGTAAAGGATGATTTTTGATCCTGATAAAAAGGTAAAAGTCGTGTTTTTATTCCTAGAGGGTCCCGGCGTTAATTGGTTAGAAATAATGGTATATTCGGATTCGATTAGAAGTTGTTAATGGTTATGTGGCTATAAAGGTTAACTATTGAGGAGAAAGGTGAATCAGGGTTTCCCTTGTTTTTTTAAGGGGTCTGGGTTTAGAATCCCAACTGTTCAATCGAATAGAATTCAGTGATGTGCTTAATAGAGTGTTGTGGCTGGTGTTAATCGTATTATCATGAGTCGTTGGTTGGTGGTATGATTTGGGAATTTTGGCTGTCTGCTCGGGTTTAATAGCGTCTGCGTGTGGGAGATGTGAATTCTTAAGTGGAAAGGAAGTGACTCGAGTTTTGGAGTCCCGTGCGTGAGAAGTTCGTAACCTTGTTCTTTTTGGATGTCTTCACTTTATCAATCGGTTCCCGTTGTTCTTGTTGGTGTTCTTGTGGTGTTCAGAATTCGGGGTTGAATTCTGTTAAAGGGGGGAAGAGTGTAATACCGGAGATCTCTTTTGCGAGGATTTTCGGCCGGTAAAGATTTCTCCTTCTTGATTCAAGGATTTAGCCGTCTCACGGTTATTAATTCTTAATGGTTTTTGGGTTTTTCCGTGAAATGCTTATCAGAATGGTTGTTTTCTCCGTGCCATTTAGTTTTGCGGCAAGTTGTCTACCCTGATAATTGACGTTTCGCGCTAAGAATTTAGTTAATTGGTTCGCGCTAATGGTTAAAAGATGGATTTTGGTTTTTTTTAGGAGGGGTTTTTGGGAATTTCCCCTCCCTCACCTAACCTTTCTCTCTTTCTTCAAATATGTGGTTGAAAAATCTTGGAGGCAGTCTCCTTTTTCTTGTTGCCCTAGCCAACCTCCTCCTGGCGCATCCCCCAGCGACTCCTCCTGGCGCATGGCTCCTGGCGACTCCCTCCTGGCGCATGCCTCCCCTGGTTCCCTCTCCTGGCGCATGCCTCCCCTGGTTGCCCTCCTGCGCCTCAGTCCATGGCCGGCGCCCGTGCAGCCCCTGGTGGCCGGCGCCCCTGCAGCCCTTGGTGGCCGACGCCCTGAGCCTCTCCCAGCTCCGGCGACTTCAAAGAAGAAGAAGAAGACTGCACCCTCCCCACCTCCCTTTCCTCCTTGAGTAAGAGATCTGAGGTAAAAACCCTAGAAATTTTGGGGGTGAGATTGCTTGCATGCATGGTGTTTGATGAAATGCTTGACTAGGGTTCTTGTTTTTGCAATGCATTTAGTTGGGAAATGGAGAGACTAGAGTGATTTGAAAATTTCGGTTTCGAGCAGATTTTTGCCCCCTGTTAGAGCTGCTGTTTGAAAATTTTACAAGCGGTTCCTGGGGGTCCAGCTTTTGCGAAAGTTGTAGATAACTGAATTACCTTTCAATGAAGACCGGAATCGCTAAATTTCGTTCAGCCGTTTAAAAGTTATAGCTATTTTACCTCGTGCTGTCCAGAACGCGTTATTTCTGCGGCTGTCTGCTGTTCGTCGCAAATCTGAGAATAATCGGTGCTTTTCCCGGTTGGTCGGCTATAGAAGATAATCGAATTATCTTTCAATAGAGACTGAAATCACTAAGTTTCGTTCATTCGACTAAAAGTTATGACCGTTTTACCGAGTGCTGTCCCGGGTTGGCAGATTGCCGTTTTCAGGTTTTAGGAGTGGGTTGCGAAGCCGACGGGTGTGCACTCGGCCATACCGGTATGTGCTAAAAGAGGAAATGAGACATGCATGATGCATCATATACATGAGAATTGTGAAATGAAATGAGTATATGAACATGCAAGCATATTTACATCTGCATGGCATTGACAATGAGGAAATCATGTTTAATGAGTTGATTGTGATGTATGGATTGAGAGTCTGCTTTTGTATGGCATATTTGCATCTGTATTGCATTGACAATGATGAATCATGTTTAATGAGTTGATTGTGATGTATGGATATGAGCTTCTTCTTTTGTATGTTTTGTGCACTTAGAGCATGAAAGCATAAACGCATTCCATTGCATTGTGTGTTGCAACGGATAAATGGGATTGATAGGAATGGGAAGAACAGGTTGAGGATTGAGGCTTGGACTCATCCAGAAATGTTTATTGAGGCAGAGGTAAGTTTTGTTACGTTTTCGAGTTGGTTCTTGTAAGTGGAGTCAATTATCGCTACATTCTGGATGTTTTCGTTAAGTAATGATTATGGTAAATGATGGAGTAATCGTTCTCTTATGTTTTGGATATTTTATGAATTCAAGCGCCTTCATTTATTCTGAAGGCCAATTAAAGAAAGCTCATTACTCTATGTTTTGAAGTAGCTGTGTTTTAGTTTAATTTCTTACTTTGTCTACTTGTTGCACTTTCTTTGAGTCTTGGACTCACGCTTGTTTGTTTCTGTTTTAGGTACCTTGAAGTTGGCTCAAATGCGGTTGGGAGTAGTATCACGTGCACGCCTTCGGCCTCTACAATCTAGTTAACTAATTCGTTAAGTCTGGATGTAACTACTGTGTTTGTAATGTGTTTTTTTTGTCGTGGGGGAGTTATTTATTTCTATTGGATGTGAGGTTGGTTAGCTAAGGATCTGCTAGAATGATATCATGTGCCTGCATATGTTTTCTGTCTGCTGAGTGGATGTCCTATTTTCTAGAGAGGTCATGCCGAAATTTTGTAAATTTCGGTGACTTAGTTTTAAACCGGTTTTAGAGTTTAGTGGGTGATTGCAGTCAAGTTCATAGAGGTGTTAGTTTTTTTTGTCTTCTTTGGTAATTCTCGGTTTAGTTGATCTTGTTGTGGAGAATTATCGTGGGTTGGTAACCCTTTAGGCATGTGTGGGTCCGAGGGTTGTCGCTAGTGAAGAGGGTTGGTAGCATCCGTGGCGCGTTTGGGCTCCGGGGTGTTACAGTTGGTATCAGAGCGGGCTTCAGGTCCGTGGTGTTTGAATGTAGTGGGCAATTCTAGAATGAATAAAAAAATTTGCTGTGTGAATGTAAAAACTTGGTTTAGGTTGAACTTGTAAAATGTGGCCCTAGGGCAATAACCATAAAAAAACTTGGTGTAGAATGGTTAATTACTTTAAAACTGACACACTCTGATGCACAGTAGGAAAGGGATGGGATACGTTGCATTGTGTTACAATGCTTATTTTGCTATTGATGTTATGTTGATACTTGTGATTATGTTATTTGTTAGTTTGATAAGGCTATGGTAGTATTTACCGCTACGCTTTTGAAGTGGTAGATTGCTTAGAGGGGTCCGGTGGGTCTCCGTGTGCCGAAGCGATTTCGGCCCGTCGTGTAGCCGTGTTGGTCGGTGCGGCAGTTGAAAGCCAGCACCGAAGGAGAGTTCTTGTGATTCTATCTTAAATCGGAGAGTTGTTGGAGTGCGTATTTGAATTTTGTCTTCCTTGGTCTTCTTGGATTTAAGGCAAAGAAGAGAGTTTTGTGTTGCCCCTTTTTGGTTGCTCTGCGGAGAAAGACATGGATTTCTTCGTGTTGTCGTTCTCCGGGTTGAAGTTTTGGATTTGGGGCTTTAAAGGAACAAGTGTTATTCGATCGATTCGCTTTTTCTTTCTGTGAATTGATTTGTGTAACTCCTTTCCTTCGTGGAATTTTGGAGTTTGATAATTGGTTTGGAGTTTGTTGAATGACATGGCTTGAGCCCTGTCATTTTCTAAGTCTTCTGAGAGTTGAGCTTCTTTGGAAGTTTTCGTTGGCTTTTCTAGAGAGTTCTAATTGCATGCATCCAATTCAATAGAGGTGTTAGTTTTTTGTCTTCTTTGGTAATTCTCGGTTTAGTTGATCTTGTTGTGGAGAATTATCGTGGGTTGGTAACCCTTTAGGCATGTGTGGGTCAGGGGTTGTCGCTAGTGAAGAGGGTTGGTAGCATCAGTGGGCGTTTGGGCTCGGTGTGTACTGATTAGTATCGAGCGGGCTTCGGTCCGTGGTGTTTGAATGTAGTGGGCAATTCTAGAATGAATAAAAAATTTCTGTGTGAATGTAAAAACTTGGTTTAGGTTGAACTTGTAAAATGTGGCCCTAGGGCAATAACCATAAAAAACTTGGTGTAGAATGGTTAATTACTTTAAAAGCTGACACACCCATGGCGCTATGGAAGTGAGGTGATTTTTGTGAAAGAAGGCTATTGATTTTGAAGGGTGATATTAGATTCATTTGATTTTGGTGATCTAATGTTAGTAATGAGTTCTAATTGCATGCATCCAATTCAATATCTAGGTTGGTTAGAGAGAATTAATTTATAGATTGTTTGATTAGATCTAGCTTGTAGCTGGATCCATATGTTATTTGTGATATTTGGTTAGTATAATTTGTGAAAGAAGGCTATCTGTTGGTTAGTTAGGAGAGAATTAATTTATAGATTGTTTGATTAGATTTAGTAATGAGTTCTAATTGCGAAAGGATAATTATTGGAGAAAGTGATTCGAGGAAGAGTGGTTATAAAGTTCTTGCTATGTCTTGTTGGGGCTTCCCAAAAGCGCTAAGTGTGATCATCGAAAACCTTTATTGTTAAAGGTGCAAGAATTTTAGAGATAATGGGATGTAAGATGAAGTTAGGTTTAATTACCTATGGAAATGGGGTTGTCGGTGTAATTATTTGGAAGGTTGCCTTTTGTTTCTAGCTTGAGCTGATCCATATGTTGTTTGTGATATTTGGTTAGTGTATTTTAATCGAGTGGATTTATGTATTTTAATTGCGTTATATTCAACATCTAGCTTGATATGAAGGAATTTGATGATTTTTTTTATCTAGCTTGTAGAACCATGTGTTGTAGCTGGATCCATATGTTGTTTGTGACGACAATGCGTTATTGTCTTTAAATTTATCGAGACCCTCGGTTTCATGGGTTAGACTTCGATGTGGGTCGATCGAAAATGGATGGTTCGGTTGCAAACCTTTTCGTTGAATGATTGTCTCGTTGTTAGTAATGTATTTTTACGTTATATTCAACATCTAGCGTTATTTGGTTAGTAATGTATTTTAATTGCGTTATGCTATGATTCAACATCTAGCTTGATAAGGAAGGAATTCTATGATTTTTTTTATCTAGCTTGTAGAACCATGTGTTTTGAATAGAATTCGATGATGTGCTTAATAGAGTGTTGTGGCTGGTGTTAATCGTATTATCATGAGTCGTTGGTTGGTGGTATGATTTGGGAATTTTGGTATCGCTGCTCGGGTTTAATAAGCGTCTGCGTGTGGGAGATGTGAATTCTTAAGTGGAAAAGTGAGTTCGAGTTTTGGAGTCCCGTCGTGTGAAGTTAAATAACCTTGTTCTTTTGGATGTCTTCACTTTATCAATCGGTTCCGTTGTTCTTGTTGGTGTTCTTGTGGTGTTGAGTCGGGGTTGATGGAGATCTCTTTTGCGGATTTTCGGTAGGTAAAGATTTCTCCTTCTTGATTCAAGGATTTAGCGTCTCACGGTTATTAATTCTTAATGGTTTTTGGTTTTCCGTGAAATGCTTATAATGTGGTTGAAAAATCTTGGAGGCGATCTCCTTTTTCTTGTTGCCCTTGACTCCTCTGGCGCATAGCTCCTGGCGACTCCCTCTGGCGCATGCCTCCAGTTCCCTCTCTGGCGCATGCCTCCTGGTTGCCCTCCTGCGCCTCGAGTCCATGGCAGCGCCCGTGCCCGCCAGCCAGTGGCCGGCGCCCTGCAGCCTTGGTGGGCCCCTGAGCCTCTCCAGGCTGACCAGCCCGGCAGCCTGACACCAGCCTCCCACCTCCCTTTCCTCCTTGAGTAAGAGATCTGAGGTAAAAACCTAGAAATTTTGGGGTGAGATTGCTTGCATGCATGGTGTTTGATGAAATGCTTGACTAGGGTTCTTGTTTTTGCAATGCATTTAGTTGGGAAATGGAGAGACTTATATTCAACATCTAGCTTGATAAGGAAGGAATTTGATGATTTTTTTTTATCTAGCTTGTAGAACCATGTGTTATTTGATCTAAGGTTAGCTAGTAATGGTTCTATTTGTATAATATTATATTCGATCATGATGTAGCTAGCTAGCTTGTTAAGAATAGAATTTAAAGATTGTTTAGATCTAGCTTATAGATCAATTCATGTCTTTTTGGTGATCTAAGGTTAGTAATGGGTTCTAATTTCATTATTATATTGAAGATTAATTTGAATTGTGTTAATTATTTCTTTGTGATGTAATTAAGGTATGTAATTGCATAATTAGTTTAAGAATGTGTGCATACGCACTACACCTGGTGCACTTAATATTTAACACTAAGTGTTACATGTGTAGCATAGATGGATCGAAATTTGGATGTCTGCCGAGAACCGCATTTCTGAGTGTTGAGTACCTTAATGGCGTTTCCACTTTTAAAAGAGCTGCAGAGGAGGATATGTTTAATAAGGGGGTGCAATTCATGTCATGTCCGTGCATTGATTGCGAAAATCTGAAGATGTTTCGAAACTCAACGCAGATCGAAGCACACTTGATTCGGAGGGTTTTCAAAAGGGGCTATACATATTGGACTAGTCATGGCGAAGAGCATAATATATCAGGAAGCAGCAAGTAGTGTTAATATCGTCGACGAAGTCAATGATATGTCGGATAATCATATCGATTGTGCTTCCGATGAGGACAAGTTGCAGGATGACAATTTGGATCAGATGCTGCGCGATGCAGAAGGAAACCTTGATGACAAGGAATATGGAAAGTTCTAGGACTTGATGGAGGACTCGGAGAAACCTTTGTTCGCAGGGTGCAAGTTGAAATACACAAGGTTATCATCTGTGCTTGAACTACTCAAATTGAAGGCAAGCAACGGTTGGTCTGTTAAGAGTTTCACAGCGCTGTTACGTCTATTGGCGGACATGTTTCCAGAGGGAAACGAGTTGCCAACAATCACCTACAAAGCCAAGAAGGTTCTTTGTAGCTAATCTATGAAGTACATCTACAATTTTTTTAAAGTACCATGTTCTCCCACCGTGGCACGACGGTGACGCTGCGCAAGGGCACTTCGAATGGTATGAAACAAATCACACACTCCAGTGTGTCAGGTTCGATCAAGCAGACCGTGGTTGCCGTCACCTCGTCATACTGCGTGCGGGTCTTGGTTGATTTATTAGTCTAGTTCCATCAACATTATCATAAGAAGGGAGAAAAAGCGCTACAAATGTTTATATTTTAAGTCTATCCTGATCAGACAAACTGTTGCCTCAATGCATATAGTAAGTGTAGATATTCAATTACAAAATATATAACTGGTTGTGCCTTATAAATATCGTTGTAGAAATATTGATGGAAATTTCGAACAACACCATAAATAATGGAGGTTCTGCTGGGGTGTGGGAAAAAAAGGTCATCACAGACGGTTCTTATTTGAAACCGTCTGTGATAAGTTCGTATCACAGACGGTTATGATTTGAAACCGTCTGTGATATTTAATTAGCATAGACGGTTTAAAATGAGAACCGTCTGTGATAATTAAATCTCACAGACGGTTTATTAATAGAACCGTCTATGATATATATTTTCTCAGACAGGTGGAAAACCGTCTCTGATGATCTCCATTATCACAGACTTATTGTTATTGACGGTTCACAAAACCGTCTCTGATGACGTTTACGAACCGTCTGTGATGATGATTTCTGTAGTAGTGGTCGTATCTCATAACGTAAGGAGTATCTCGTGTAACGGAGAGTATATATGTATATTATAAAGATATATAAGACTATCTAGGTAGTATTTACATTTTTCAAATGTGGTATGCACACTTTTTTATATATACTCCTTTTATGTACGTACATGAAGATATTTGCAAAATACGCTAAAAATTACTAACTCCCTTACAATTTTTTCGTGTGGATCACATTGGAGCATCTTATAATTAGTATATGAGTGTACCCAAAGTGATAAGTAGTATTTCAAGTTTGTTTAGGTGGTATTTCATAGATGGGAGTAACTACACCAGGGAATGTCTCTCTCTCTCTCTATACATACATACATACATACATACATACATACATACTTAGGGCATTGTGGTGCCTGAGTACTATGATCTAAAAAAGATATTGTCTCTATGTATTTTTATGCGAAATTTTTATGATGCTGAGTTTAACCAGTTTACTAACTAGTTCAAATAAGTTTGAACCGAAATTCAAACTAGTGTTTCCCTTTTTGATGACAGTTTAGTTGTAGGTATGTGTTGATTATATATGTAAATTAGCAAAGCATGTGATCCAAACTAGTTCAAAATCTTTGAATTCGAGTATATTTTTTTCAAAGGTATGTGTTTCATTTGAATTGTTAAAGATGGCTATATACCTTACAACTGAAATTTTTGAAAAATATACTCGAATATGGCTTGAATTCGCGCATTTGAAATCATGATGCCTCCCATTTCGGCTTCCTATATATAGAGAGAGACACACACATGCTATTCTATAGTTGCGAGTAGTCTACGTGCCAATCATCGACCGAGCCTCAGACGTCAGATCGAAACCAACCCGATGTCGTTCAATGATAAATTGATGTTTATTTGATAGTAAAATTTTATGTGACATTTATTAGCGAAATTTATACCATATTATTTATCTCGTCGTTAGTAACCTATTAGTGAAATTCATTCGTCAATTGGAGTTACAAATAAAAAGTTATGGCTAAAAGAAAGAAAAACATATCTATATACAAACTAGTAAACACATTTATTAGTTAGTTGGCCACTGTTCTGATTTCAATAGTAAATTGATATTCATATAGTAGTAAATAAATGTTCATTTGGTAGTAAAATTTGATTTATGCGATGTTTATTAGCGAAACATATCATACTGCTCCTCTCGTTGTCAGTAATCTACTGGTGAAATTCGTTCGTCAATCGGAGCTGGGAATAAAAAGTTATAGCTAAAAGAAGGAAAAACAAATTTGTGCACAAACTAGTAAACGCATTTATAAGTTAGTTGGCCACGTTCTGATTTTAGCACAAATGCGTTTCATTGGTAAATTGATGTTTATTTGATAGTAAAATTTGATTTATATGACTTTTATTAGTGAGGTTTATATCATATTGTTCCTCTCATCGTTAATAATCTACTAGTGAAATCCGTTTGTCAATTGAAGCTACGAATAAAAAGTTATTGCTAAAAGAAAGAAACAAAGATTCTTGTACAAAATAGAAACATATTTATTAGTTGGTTAGACACAGTTTTGATGCAACAGTAATAGCTTCATACGTTGTTCTATAGAAAAATATAATAAATAAGGTAGTAAACATTAGTGTATTAAATAGTAAAATGAGTGTTTCATGATTACTATCTATAGATATATATTTTACTATTATGCAATAGTAAATTTATGTTCATTTAGTAATAAAATTTGATTTATGCGATATTTATTACTAGGAAATGCATTTAGTACTTTTATCCCCATGCTACTAATCGGCTTAGCAACATATGAAGCGGGCGTCCATGAATGGTTTGATTGCGCTTAGCAACACATGAACCAGGTGTTATGATCAACGTGTAGAATAGCGCTACCTCATATGTATATATATATATATATATATATATATATATATATATATATATATATATATATATATATATATATATAGTCTTTTCGTAGATTCATACTTCCACGAACGAAGGGGGAGAGCACGTACGTTTTAGCACGAGCGGCCACCTTGCATCACCGCTCACCAGTAGCAAGCCAACCAGCTCTTGCACACTGTACGCCAGTCCTCGTACGAAAGTACTTGCGTACGTACACTGGTGAAGCCGTACACGGATCACGTTCAAAGATGGGAGTAATTAACTACCTCCCGAGTAGAACAGTAACATTCTATTTTTCGGACTAATTACTCCTTATATCATATCTCATAACGTAAAGAGTATCTCATGTAACGGAGAGTATGTACGTATTTTATACAGATATATAAGACTATCTCGGTAGTATTTCAAAGATGGGAGTAATTACTTCTGAGAGTGTGTGATAAAGATATTTTCTCTATGTATTTTCATGCGAATTTTTAGGATGTTGAGTTTAACCAGTTTACTAACTAGTTTAAATGAGTTTGAACTGAAATTCAAATTAGAGTTTCCCTTTTTGATGATAGTTTAGTTGTAGATATGTACTGATTTTATATATAAATCAGCAAAGCATGTGATCCAAACTCGTTCAAAATCTTTGAATTCAATTATATTATTTTCAAAGGTATGTGTTTTATTTGAATTGTTAAAGATGGGTATATACCCTACAACTAAAATTTTTGAAAAATATACTTGAATATGGTTTGAATTTGCGCATTTGAAATCATGATGCCCCTATTTCGGCTTCCTATATAGAGATAGAGAGATAGAGAGACACACGCTATTCTATAGTTGCGAGTAGTCTACGTGCCAACCATCGACCGAGCCCTGTATTAGCGTATCGAAACCAGCTAGTAATGTGTTTCAACAGTAAATTGATGTTTATTTGGTAGTAAAATTTTATGCAACATTTATTAGCGAGATTTATATCATATTATTTATCTCGTCGTTAGTAATCTATTAGTGAAATTCATTAGTCAATCGGAGTTGCAAATAAAAAGTTATGGCTAAAAGAAAGAAAAACATATTTATGTATAAATCAATAGTAAATTGATGTTCATGTAGTAGTAAATAAATGTTCATTTGGTAGAAAATTTTGATTTATGCAATGTTTATTAGCAAGACATATTATACTGCTCTTCTCGTTTTCAGTAATCTACTGGTGAAATTTGTTCGTCAATTGGAGCTGGGAATAAAATGTCATAGCTAAAAGAAGGAAAAAAAATCGTGCACAAACTATTAAACGTATTTATTAGTTAGTTGGCCAGGTTTTGAGTGTATCACAAATGTGTTTCATTGGTAAATTGATGTTCATTTGGTAGTAAAATTTGATTTATGTGACATTTATTTGTGAGACTTATATCATACTGTTTCTCTTATCGATAGTAATCTACTGGTGAAATTTGTTTGACAATTGGAGCTGCGAATAAAAAGTTATTGCTAAAAGAAAGAAAACAAAGATTCATGTACAAAATGGAAAACATATTTATTAGTTGGTTGGGTATGGTACTGATGCAGCAGTAGCTTCATTTGGTTCTATAGTAAAATATAGTAAATAAGTTAGTAAACATTAGTGTATTAAATAGTAAAATGAGTGTTTCATGATTACTATCCATAGATATATATTTTACTATTATACAATAATAAATTAATATTCATTTAGCAATAAAATTTGATTTATGCGATATTTATTACTAGGAAATGCATTTAGTACTTTTATGCCCATGCTACTAATTGGCTTAGCAACACATGAAGCGGGCACTACTACAAACTGCCTCATCCGCGACCCCCCATCACTCGCCGGTAGGTCCGAGCAGCAGTGATAATATTATCATCCGCTGGGTTCCAAATTCAACCGCAGTGATAATATTAACGCCGTTAAAACTTCAATCGGCGGTGATAAGAATAGTATCAATTTCTCGCAGAATGGAGGTAATATCATTGCGGTTTGATAGAGAACCAAGCGGTGATAAGAAGATATCCTTGCGGTTTATATGTAAAACCGGTAGTGATTTATTATTGCCGATTCTATAGTAAAACCAGTAGTGATAAGACCATTTTCACTGGCGGTTTTACTATAGAACCGGCAGTGATATTACTGTTCCCCATTATTAGTTCGATACAGAACATAAGAAACATTGTAATTTATCTTGCACAGAACATATGAAAGCATAATGAGTTAAAAAACAGAACATATGAAAGCATAATTAGTTAAAAAACAGAACATATGAAAGCAAATTTGTAATTTGCGGGATATGTATTAATTAAAATAACATTACAAAACATAATTTGTCCATCATTACATATTTAGTCCTAATTATAATAGTCTAATGGCGCGAAGCCCTATATCCAAAACTCGCCGCCGTGTCGTCCTCCTCCTCCTCCTCCTCGTCGAGGCTGCCGCTTGATGTGCGGCGATGCTCGTCCTCCTTCTCATCCGAATCTGATTCGGTCGCGGAGTTAGTCTTGCCCCAACGCCAGTAGCCTCGCCACTCCCCGTCCGCTGCCGTCTGCCGCATGCTGCCGTCCTCCTCCTCCTCCTGTGCCCCTCTTCCTCCTCCTCCGCCTCCACCTCCTCCTCCTCCTTCTTCTCCTCCTCCTTCTCTAGGGACGGAGTGGGGCTTTGCCCAACACGTGCACGCTTCTTGGGGGGTGCCATTCTTGCAACAAGAGTGGATTGTGTGGGGGTTGCCATTCATGCAACAATAGTGGCATTATATAGCAATAGTTGGCAGAGGAATGTGAAGCGCAACAAGAGTGGATTGTGAATGGGAAGAACAACAGATTGGCGAGGAATGTGAAGCGCAACGGTTGGCGCGGCAGAGGAATGGGCAAGCTTGGCGAGAGAAAGGGCATGTGACGACGCCGGAGGTGGAAACGTTCGAGTATCATCGCGGTTGATACCTATAACCGTAGTGATATATTATTACCGGTTTAACTTACGGTACGGCGGTGATATTTAAAGTTCTTGCCGGTTCGTATATTCAACCGCGATGATATGTATTTTTTCGCATAGCGCAATTTTTGGGCGTAGTATGACCTTATCCTTCGCCGGTCTTTCAGAGCGGCGGTGATAAGGTATTTTCCGCGTAATATGACCTTATCATCTGCGGTTCTTCGCAGAGCGGCGATGATAAGCTATTTATATAGCAAGCTTCACTGACCGACTCATTTCGGTACGAAGCGAAGAGAGGCGCTCTTTGCTCGGGTGTATTTTTTCCGGAGAGGTCTTCTTAGAAATTTTGTGTCGATATTTTGTTTATATTTTTCATCGAATCGACATCTTCTCCGAAAAGCGAGTAACAAAGAGGAGTATTATCTTGGCAAGTTCTTGTTTGAAAAATTGTATTAAAATTTTTGAGGTTCTTGACTTGATGTATGTTATATTTGTCGTAAAATTTTACTTTACTTAAGTACTATAGACGTTGATAATTCTTGATTGTGCGGTGTGAGCATGTTTATGTCGGTCTTGCTCAAATTAAGATCTAGCTAAATTATTGAATAAATTATAATTCATATTGTAGTGGATGTTTGAGTAATAAAATTGCTAGATGGACAATTATGCATAATTGTAATTAATTTAATTAATGAAAATTTGTTATATGGATTTTTAATAGTACTGATTGCTAGATGATCAATTATAAATAGTGAGAATTGCTAGTTGAATATTTAAATAATGGGAAATGGTAGATGGATTTTGCAATAATGAAAGTTGGAACATAAATAATTATTTAGAAATATATCCTTATATTCAATTATATGCTTGTTTGTTGTAGATTAATTTAATTTAATAGGTAGCGCTACATAACAAAATGAAATGAAGAAATCTTCTAAATAATTAAAAAATGCTAGATGGATATTTAAATAGTGAAAAAGGTTTGATGTATTATATAGGCAAAATTGCTAGATGTATTTGTAAAACTAATTATTTACAATTATATTGTTATTTGCGATAAATTCATATCCATTTTAGTGATGTAGTGGATGTTTAAGTAAGAAAAATTGCTAGATGGACAATTATGCATAATTGTAATTAATTTAATTAATGAAAAATTGTTATATGGATTTTTAATTGTAAAGATTGCTAGATGATCAATTATAAATAGTGAAAATTGCTAGTTGAATATTTAAATAATGGAAAATGGTAGATGGATTTTGCAATAATGAAAGTTGGAACATAAATAATTATTTAGAAATATATCCTTATATTCAATTATAGGCTTGTTTGTTGTAGACAAATTACAATTATATTGTTATTTGCGTTATGTGTTTATAATGTGTTTATCGTTTTAATTAATTAGCAATGCATGACTCTTGTAAAGAATAAATTATTTTGATATCGTTTGTTCATATCTTGAAATGTAGTTTGATATAATTAATCGTAGATGGACCGAAGGTGGATGTATGACACGGACCGTCGTGGTGCGAGTTCTTTAATGGTGTGACTTGTTTTACGAATGCACATGCGGCACAAGTCGAGAAACCTCGCGGACTATATGTGTTGTCCATGCGTTGATTGCAAAATGAGAAGATGTTTTGTAACATAGAGTCGTCGTGCACACTTACTTGAAGGGGTTTCAAGGTGGCTATACTGTTGGGTGAGCACGGTGAAGATGATATTGTACATGAAGGGCAACACATTGATGGATATAGCGGAGACAACGATATGGCGGCGGTGGAAGATCGTTCGTTGATACCCACGAAGATGATCTAGATCAAATCTTTGCGTGATGGGGAGGGACTTCACGAGTGAAAGGGAGTTTCAAAAGTTCCGGTATGGTAGAGGACTCTACAATGCCATTGTGCGGGCTGCAAGGAGGAGCCTGAAAGTCGCATACCGTGCTTTCACTCTGCAGCTTGAAGGCAAGCAATGGTTGGTCCGATAAGAGCTTTCTTGAGTGTTATGTCTCTTGGGGACTTGCTTCGGAGGGTAGCGTGTTGCCTTCAACTCGTGCCGTGCCAAGCGGGTTATGCGCCTGTTGGGATTGGAAGTACAAAGAATACACGCATGTCCAAGCGATTGCATATTGTATCGCGAATGAGTTTGCGAACATGGATGCTGTGTTGTTTGCAAAGCAAAGCGGTATAAGAACGGCAGCGATATCGAGAACGAAGATGTCGGGTGAGGCGTAGAAGAAGAGGTGTTCCGTAAGGTGGTGTGGTATTTCCTATAATCCCGTCGAAGGCGATTGTTTGCGAACAAAAGGCATGCCCAATTGCTACGATGGCACGCCAAGAGCGTAAGAAGGATGGAATGCTCGGACACCTGCGATTACGTGCAATGGAGGAACATCGACGAGAAAATATAAGAAGCGCTTTGCATATGATGTGAGGAATATAAGGTTGGGTTGAGTACAAATGGGATGAATCCTTTTGGCAACATGAGTAGTCGTCACAAACACTTGGCGGTGACTTTATGCATCTACAACCTTCCTCCTTGGCTTTGCATGAAGCGAAAGTACATTATGATGCCACTATTGATCCAAGGGCCGAGCAACTTTGGCAATGATATCGATGTGTACCTCAAACCATTGGTTGAAGATCTTCTAATATTGTGGACCGATGGTGTGCGGGTATGGGATGAGTATAAAAGAAAACTTTATCCTACGGGCATTATTGTTTGTAACCATTAATGATTATCCTGCTCTTGGCAACTTTGTCGGGCCAAGCGACAAAAGGCTTCAACGGATCGTCCAAAGGTTCGGATGATCTGACTAGCCGTTGGTGAAGAACGACCAAAAATGGCTTACATGCGGCATCGTAGGTTCCTCCGTAGGATCACCCATACCGCAATAATAAGAGAGCTTTTGCGGGACAAAGGAGCGCCTTAGCTCAAGAATCGACTAGGAAAGCAGATATTTGCGGCAGAAGGACCTTACAATTATTCACGGAAAGGAGGCGGTACATCTATTCGACTTCCGGGATAAGGCTCCTTTGTGGAAAAAGAAATCAATATTTTGGATCCTACCTTATTGGCAAGCACACGGAAGTTCGACACGCAATCGGCGTCATGCACATAGAGAAGAGCGTGTGTGATAGCTTGCTTGGTATCTTCTTGGACATACCGCAAAACAAAAGATACACTTCAAGCAAGGATGGACCTCGAAGATATGGCGAGGAAGGAGCGCATCACGAAGAAATGGATCTGAGCAAAAAGTACCTTCCATGACTGCTACACTTTGAGCAAGAAAAGAAAATTAGCGTTTGCGAATGCTTGCACGGAATCAAAGTTCCGTCTGGTTACTCTGCTAACATAAAGAGACTAGTCTCAATGAAAGACTTAAAGTTAATTGGTATGAAGTCTCACGATTGCCACGTGATGATGACACGATGCTTCCAATTGCAATTAGGGGGTTACGCGGAGAAAGTCCGAGACCCAATTATCAAGTTGTGTTCATTCTTCAACGCGATTTCACGAAGGCCATCGATCCATTAATACTAGACAAGTCTGCGGGAAGGCGTGGTTCACACTGCATGCGGGCTTGAGATGTGTTTCCTCCATCTTTTTTGATATTATGGTCCATCTCATTGTTCACATTGTGAAAGAGATCTGAATTCTTGGTCCGTATTTCTACATCGGATGTACCCTTCGAGAGATTCATGGGGTTATAAAGAAATATGTTCAAATCAAAGAAATCGTAGGAAGGCTGCATTGCCGATGGTTGGGGAACCGAGGAGGTCATTGAGTTCTGCGTCGATTATATGGATCTCAAATCGATTGGTGTGCTGTATCTCGGCATGAGGAAGGCTACAGGAAAGGGACACTAGGCGAGAAATCGATGCGTACTAGCAATCTAGCTGCATTTACACAAGCACATTTCGCAGCTTTTGGGACAATCGGTTGTGGTGGCCCCATATGTCGACATGCACAAACGTGCTATCAAAACAAACCCGGGGAGGTCGAGAGGTTGGCTCGCGAGAAACACAGAGATAATTCGGCGATTGGTTGTGTAGACACATGATGCGTCTGGAGACAGATCGCACTCGGTTGAAATTGTTGGCTCGAGGACCGTCAACTACAATTCGGACATTCAAGGATCGACATAAATGGTTTTACATTTTATACAAGAGCGCAAGATAAAAGAGCACCAATCAAAATAGCGGTATCCGTATAGATGCCTATGACAACAATGGAAATAGGCAAACCTACTCTGATTCATAGAAGAGATTTGGGAGCTTGACTATGGTCCTTTGAAGGTCCCTCTCTTTCGGTGCCAATGGGTGAGACTTCCGCGGCGTGAATATCGACAAGCACGGCATCACTACCGTGGACCTCAAACTCGTCGGATCTGAGAGAAGAACCATTCATACTTGCTAATTACATTACACAAATCTTCTTTATGGCGGCCGGCTAATAAGGAGCGCCACGTGGTTATTCAAGGAAAAAGAAGGATTTCGGGGTTGAGAATGTTGTCGACGAGGAAGAGTACAACCAATTCGATGAGCTTCCCCCTTTTGGAAGGGCGTTGACCTAAGTACCATGGAAGAGCGGTGACAAAGCTACATACATATGCCGCGATCATAACGAAGGTCGAGTCGTAGCTTAGTTGTAGTAATGAAATGTATGCTTTCTTTTGTATGAGCGACATGTTTATTTTCTCATATGTAACAATTAATGTAATATATGCAATAATGGAAATTGAGGTTATGCTTTCTTTTGATCAAATTGAAAGTTTTCTTGCATTTGGATTTTTGTGATTTTGATCGCACTTGAATTTGTTGAATTTGTGACATTTGGTGCAATCACCGTGCAATCCAACTAAGAAAAGTTTCCAAAAATTCTGAAACAAAATCATGGATGTACATCTCATCTTACCCCATCTACATATAAAATTTCATGATCAAATTAGTCCTATATTAAGAGTAATAAAAAGACAAATTTTAACGAGAATATGGGCAAAGAGCTTATCACTCACGGTTGTACAATGGACCCACAAGTAATATTCCACTATCACTGCGGTTGTACAATGGATCGGCATAGTATTCCACTATCACTTGCCGGTTGTACAATGGACCGGCGATGAGTATTTCACTATCCTTGCCGGTTGTACAATGGATCGGCGATAGTATTCCACTATCACTTGCGGTTGTACAATGAACCAAGCGGTGATATTCCACCACTATAAATAGAAACGCGCGCCTTCCTCTCATTTACCTTAGCCCTAGCCCGCCCTCCTCTCACTTTTTATAGCTGTCGCCTCTGAGCTCCCTCAGCGCTTGCCGCGCTCGGACCACCGCCGTCGGTTCGCGTCGAGCTCCCGCCGTCGCCTCGACTCGGGCCGCCGTCGCCTCGCTTCGCCTCGGACCGCCGCGTCGCCTCGACTTCAGGGCGGCCTCGTCCCTCCATCGCCTTCACCTCCCGCGTCTCCCGCCGTCGCCTCGACCTCCCCACAATCTCCCGCCGCCTCGACCTCCCACCGTCTCCCCCCGTCGCCTTGAAATGCTGCTCTTCGATGTCGCGAATGTGGTTGTCTGCAGATGTGAATGTGCAGATGTGAATGTGAATGTGCATGTGATTGTGAATGTGATTGTGAATGTTTGAGATGTGCATGTGCGAGATGCTAAGGGCGATCAATTCATTTGGCTTGGGGACCTAGTATGTGGGTATAGTGTTGATGAGGATTTGGGACGCAATAGACAATTTGTGACAACTAATCTCAGATTTTCGATTGCTGTTTGTTGCTCTGTGATGAACTAGGGTAAAAGTATGACCGAACATTTATCTCTGTTTTAGGCCTTGAGCTGTAGACTGTTATTTTTCGAATCATATTTTCATCGGCACTTGTTATGCTAGCTCTCGTGTTACGATGCTATTAGAGTCTGTCACCGGTGACTTTGTGTCTTCTTGTGAGACTTGATTAGTTTGAATCTGAACCGATACTTACTCATTAATTCTTGATTAGTTTGATATTTGCTCGATTCGATTAATATATTCTAGTTCTTGCTTGAACTGTTTAATACCGATGTAATCTGAGGCGATAAGCTGAATCGGCTTAATTCTTGTCTTGGTTTGTTTAAAAGCTGGTATTAGAGATCTTGGAATTGGTAATCTGAAAGCATTGCTCGACTATTGAGAGATTCGACATTTCCACATGCTATGGAAGTCACTGCGGCGGTTAACAAGGAATTAATTCGATCCGGGTATAATTCTTGTGATAGATTCTTAATTGTGCATTTAAGGTGGTAAGAGTTCAAGGCCTAATGTATAGAATAAATTGTTAGCCGTTTCGTGATTGTAGTAAAGATTCTAATCTTTACTCTAACCCTAAATCTGAGAGCACAATATTCATTTTATTGTCTTTGAGGCAGTAGGTATAATTCATATTATGTATGACTTAACCATGCTTCTTGTTGTCTTGTTTATGTCATACATCTTGTTTGTGAATTATATATTCTCATATATATGCTTAAGAGGAATAATGAACAAAGTCTTGCATGCACCATTGTATTGCTACTTGATTCAACAAAATGTCAAGCAAAATTTTCTTCTTATGCATCCGTCAAATGATACTACGTTATGGCTAAGATTATTCTCATGTTCTACTAGTGGGATGTAAACATATAGGCATTTCTTTTCTTTTCCTTTTTTTCGCAAGGAACATATTGGCATACCTTTATAATGCAATCGGGGTTGCCTCCAAATTGTGGATGATGCACAGGAACTTGTAGAGTTGGTCTGCATGACTATACATAGGTTTTCACATTCATCCTTAGTAGACTTGGCATTTGGCCTTCCATGTCTTGTGAGTTGTGAGCTAGTCCAAATGCTTTGAGTTAGAAACTTAGACTTGGTTCAATTCTGTTATTAAACTCATATTCATGACTTATTGAAAATTGTGATGTCCAAGCATTGGGGTGGTCTTTGTCATCGGTGATCTTTACATATATGTGTTCATGGATAGCTACATGCTATGGAAGACTAACTAATTATTACTAAGGTAAGGTTGTCACAAATTAGTCTATTACTCGTCCCTTGTGGCGAGGAGGGCCTTTGGGCAACCCGACATCCGAGAACACTCAAAATAAACAAGTTGAGCTTTATGCTAGTTGCCTTGTGAATTCACATCCGCACATGTCTGTTTTGATCATTTTGCTCTGTGGTTATTTATATTGCAGACAAAAGTAAACTTCAATTTGGTGCTTTGTATATCTTCTTGAAAGATGTATACATGTGTTGTAAATATTTGTTTAAAAGATGTATACATGTGTTGTAAATATTTGTTTTGTGCCACTAATTGTAATAGTAAGTAGTTGTAGTTCATTTAGTTAATAGTTGTGCCACTAATTGTAATAGTAAGCGGTTGTATGAAATTTCAAGATTCATTATATACGAGAGTTACAAAAAAGAAAATTCGACAAGTTTATAGAGTTTAAACTTGCGAATTTTTCTTGTTTGTAACTCTCTATATATAATAATTTGATCTAATTTTATGTGTATGTATATTTTGTTGACCAAAAATGTATGTGTTTAAAAAAATAAGCCCTGCAAGTTCAAGAAGCATGGGTGTCACGAGGCGTCATTGCAGAAGCGAAGCCATGAGGAGACATGCTCGCTTGAAATGGACTTAGGACTTAGTTCTTTGTCTTCTTCGCGTACCCTTTGTCCATAGGCTTCCTCCGCTCCTCTTCTTCATTGATCATGGAGTCTGCGTGTCCAACTTTTCCAATGAAAAATTTCATGTTCTATCAAGCCTATGGACAAGTGTGACGGAAAGAAGAAGAACCAAGTCCCAAGTCCATTTCAAGCGAGCATGTCTCCTCATGGCTTCGCCTCGCTCGGACGCTCTCGTGACATCCATGCTTCTTGAACTTGCAGGGCTTATTTTTTTAAAATCATTTTAGTGTGGAATATATTCTTAAGAATATATGAATTTTTCATATTATTTTTTCATTTGAGATGTATATGTATCATGTGATTTTTTTATAATGTATAAGTATCATTTTAAAGTTACATGTGCACATGTTTGTAGCATGAGGTCACAACATCACTTATTCCTCTCAACTCTAGCAAATTACCATCGTTTGAATTCACAAGTTTGATGTCATGTAGCAACCATAAATGAATGCAATATAATTAACCCAATAACATTTTGGATTGCTAGGAATGGCCTCGAATCGGGACAAGTGCGGAGGGAGTTCGGCCCTCGAATGTGAGACAAGTAGGAGTGGGTAGCCCAAGTGGCTACTTGAACCTCTGATATATTGATATGGAGCAACCCGACGCCTGACCATGGACCAAGCCGAGCATTGCCATGGACCAAGCTGACGCCACTGCCATAGACCAAGCTGACGCGACTAACATGGGCGAGGTAAAGTATTAGTACGTTGTGATTCCCAAAATATTGTAGGGTCATCGACTAATAACAAGATCTAATTGTAGGCTCAAGCGTCTGGTGAACAAAGGCGTGCGCAGAGTCGTGGTCCGAGCAAGATGCCTAAGGCGTTCACAACATAGTCCAGCTCTCGAAGTCGGGGAACTGCTATACCAGCGTCGGCGTATGGCGCCAGTCTGGAGACGACTGCGAAGTACTTGCTAGGGATAACATGCCCATCATCTATAGATCATGGACCGCCGCGAAGGTGATCGATGGGTGGTTCAGATGACTGAAGGACTCGCTATGGGGCAAGCTAAAACACGTATTCCATTTCCCCAAGGGTCGAGTTGGTTGCAAAAGCGTGCACTAAGTATCATGTGCACATCTTTGGAAGAATTGGAAGACTCACTGAATAAGAACTATGTGAAGAAGAATGTCACGCCAAATTTTAACACGTTTCCAAAGATAAGGGAATTTTGGAAGGACTTTGTGGAGTCTGAGGAATTTGAAGAAGCCAGACGGTGGTCGGAAGAACAAGGCTAACGCGGATAAGAATATGTACCCTCACACACTAGGCTTTGGTGGCTCGTGAAGAAAATACTGCATGGGATAGCCGCGAACAAGAGCTAACCCTCAAGGGCGTTACTCGCGACGACCGAAGTTCATCGCTGCGATCAAAGCACGGTTGCTTGGGAGGGGGCTTGTCTCGAAGATGGCGGCTTGAGCCGGGAGGCGATAGAGCCGGGAGGTGTCGCGAAAATATCGGATGCTCACGTGGAGTCTTCCCAAGGGCTTTTCAAGCCACAAAGGAGAATGATGAGTCGATTGCTACTGGGTAACAAGGAGCATCTGGGCGCTTTCCGAGGAGTTGGTTTGGTGCCGTGGAAAGAAGGCTTTCGGTGACGCGTCGTCGTACAAGCGGTCGAAAAGACTAAGAGAAGATGAACTGCAAGCGTCAATACAACTTGTTTGTGGCAAGAGCGCTAGATGAAGAGAGAGCGAAATTTGGATCAAGTTGTGGAGCAAGCGATCTGAAAGCTCTCGACTCACGACCGCCACTCGATGGCGACCCTCGGAACCTCGATCACGGTGTTCTTAAGAGCAACAAGCGTCCTAGCGATTCCAAGAGAGCATCGACTCCATTTTCGATGGATGACATCACGTAACCGACACCGTGCAAGCTGCATTTGTCGCACATGGCATTACCATCAAGGTGGCTGATGGCGGGGCTTGGCCATGCGCCTCGTCGCGCAGTTACGTGACTTGCCACCCAATCTGCTGGGATTCGCCCGAGGTCAAAGTAGACGGTGTATTCCGACAATATCGCAAAATGGAGGTAGAGATTCTGGCGAGGATGGAAAAAACAAACTTGGAGAAAGCGTGCATGGCTTCCTCGCGTGGCGCAAGAGCTTGATTATGTTCGCTCGGACGATGAGGCCGACAACGACGGCGATGATGATGAGCCGCACTCTCCACCGCAGACCTATCGCCTACAAAAGTGCAACTCCTCCGCGGCACCAGTTAGGAGAAGTCCAACTCCTCCGCCGGCACCGGCCGAGAAAAGTCCAACTCCTCCACGGCACCATCGGAAAAAGTCCAACTCCTCCTCGGCACCGGCCGAGAAAAGTCCAACTCCTCGGTAGGCACATAAGAAGAATCGAACATCGGCACCATCTCGAAGTCCGTGATCGTCTTGTACCAAATCTCGGTCATCTGTGAAGGCGGCCTGACCTCGTAAGAAATTACGGCCGATATGGTGAAGAAGAACGCAAAGAACAAACGAAGGCCGAGGTAACATCTCACTTCAAAAGGTGCCATCACCCGAGAAGACTAAAGTCGATGCTAATCTTGCAGGAGTTTTTCTTGAGTATGGCAAAAGCCAAAGAGACAGGCGGGCTTCAACCTTCGAAATGTGGGACTACGGCGCATCTCCGAAAGCAAAACTTGAAGATGGCTAGTCTTTGGCGTCGATGTCGCAAGCTCAAAAGATCTTCTTGAACAACGTCGTAATTACGAGCTAGGTCTAATTTGGAAGTACATTTTGGGGCAACCGCTGGCTCCCACAAACGATTTAGAGAACCTAACAACAAAATTGCGGCGCGTCCATCGATTATTACATGCAGCAGTGCCAGCAGAGGTATGTGGGCGATCGATGAAATACAAAGATTCGGATTTTCACAATGGGGATGGCATGTTCAGTTAGAGTTCTGCGAATTGTATATGTTGTACCGGCCAGATGCTCTGGACGCGTCACTGGTCGACTATGGACTTTGTAAGTCTCTATTTATATTATTGTATATTCTTCTACCGTTCAACTGTATGTCTAACTTCTTTTTTACATATGTAGAATGGAGATACAATTATGTGGAAAAAATAAGGATGAAGATTTAGGATTTCTCGATCCGGGGCTTGTTAACGAGACACTCGTCCGTGATAACCCAAAGTTTGTTGAAGACTATTTATTTAAGACTTTGTACAAGCTGAGAAAGAAAACCTCCGTACTTGTACCCTATAACTTTCAGTACGTATTACCCTACTTCTAATATTGTTTTATTATTTTTGCGTGACACGGTGTGGGACTAATAGGCTATGTTAACATATATGTCTAGTTATCACTGGGTCCTCCTCATCATCGAGTTAGAAGCTAGCAGGGTTTATGTCTTGGACTCGATGAGAAAAGAGCTTCGTGAGTATGAACATAATTTTTGGAAGATGATGAGCACAGTAAACTTCGATCGTTGCGTTATTGCTCTAGTAATATTTTATTCTATTGTATTTAAGGTTAATTACTATTTAAAATCATTCACAGCAGCATTCACACGGTATTGCAAGAAAGGTGGTCCGCATCTTCCCTCTGAGGACAACTTTCAAAATAATAACAGACTTTCCATGCATGAGGCGGGACCAGGAAATAGTTTATGCATACTACGTATGTACAAATTTACATGCAATTGTCACGAAGTATCGGATATAACGAAGCCATGGTATATAATTACACATTCATGCCTACTTTTCTTTCATTTAACATCTATCATCATTAATTAAATTTCTCTTTTCTTCAATAATGGCGCTCCAAGTGAGAACCAATCGATTCTTGTCGAAAGAAATTTTAGCAATTCAAGAGCATATCATTTGGATTCATTGTGAACAGTCATCGATCCAAAGGCGAGTTCCACGACAAAAGCCTCGATCCAAAGTGAGCGAGATGTACTCACACTACATTTGTGAACAAACTATTGTAAAAAACTAAATATTGTGATGCTTTAATATATTTTAATTATGATGTAACGACGCTTTATATACTATATATTTGAAGGCAACATATCATGTGCACAGGCCTTCCGTGTACACATCGTGCACACTAACTAATAAAAGTCACGAAAACTCGAAAATTTTTGTAGATGTACTTCATAGATTACTCTACCTATGTATAAAATTGCAGGTTCAAATTCAATACATATGAGGACTTACAAAACTCTTTTGTAAGTCCTCATATGTGTTGAATTTGAACCAATATTTTATACATAGGTAGAGTAATCTATGAAGTACATCTACAATTTTTTTCGAATCGGTTGTCACTACCGGTTCGTCCGAGAATCGGCGGTGATATACATGAGATCCTTGTCGGTTCTTCGTATAAGCGGCGAGATATACATATATCTTTGCGGATTCTAGGTTGAACCGCAGAGATATTGAGTATCATCGCCGGATGCTAGTGTAAACCGGCAGAGATAGTCGAATATCTTGCCGGTTGTATAATGAACCGCAATGATATCTATTATCATTGCCGGTTCTGGCGGCGATGATAACCCCGAGTATCACTGCCGACCAATCACTGCCGGCGCCCATAACCGGCAGTAATAGCGTGGACGAACCGACAGTGATGACCTATTCTGTAGTAGTGGGGCGTACATAAATGGTTTGAATGCACTTAGCAACACACGAACCGGGTGTTATGACCAGCGTGTAGAATAGCGCTACCTCGTGTGTGTGTGTGTGTATAGGAAGCCTTTTTCGTACTCACAGAAGTACATACTTCCACCATATACCACTCAAACGAAAGTGTTATACTTTTTTATCACTTTCGGTATACTCTAATAATAATTCTAAGATACTCTAATACGACATGGTTGAAAAAATTCATCAGAGCCATTTATTTTTTGCTATATATAATTTTACATATGTGAAAGGAATATTTAAACAAATTACACTATAAAGTGTGAACTTTGATGAAATTTTCATGAAACTCACTTTGAAATATCTTATAATTATTATTAGAGTATACTTAAAAAGATAAAGAAGTATAATAATATCATTTAAATGATATACTAAAGATGAGAGTACGTACTCCTAGGAGTATATATAGAACTATTTTCGTGTATATATATACACACGCGTGCGCATATGCTGCTTTATTAATTGATTACTTATGGGGTAATCTGTTCATGGAGACTGGCTTACGGAGAAGAGGATCCGTGCCGTGGAATCGGCTGACAGGCCGTACCATCCCAGTTGGTTGCAACACAGTAGTCCATGCATGCTGAGCTACAGCGTGCATGTAAATTGTCCTAGACTAGATAGTACTATCTGAATGTTCTCCATAACCGTCCGATCGTGATCCTTGAAGCGGTCGAATTGCCATGAATAATGGTGGGTTGGGTTTCCCCAAGTGGCAATCGATCGAGGTCATGTCCATGTAAATTCTCCCAGCATGTGAGTATATACATCCGTATATACGTGCTATTTCTGTACTTTTCCGTAATGAATAAGAGAGATGGAAAGAGGGAGGAAGAAGAGATTGATTAATGGTGTGTTTGGTAGAGTTCTAGCTTTATCAAATTCGTGAATCTGGTGAAGCTAGGTATTCCTAGTTTCACCAGATCCGTGGAGCTGGAGTTATGAGTACATCAAGAGTGTTTTGATAGATCATCTTGTTTATATTTTAGACCAAAAATATAAACTTAATTCACTTTATTTTAGCCAACAAGTTTCAAATTTCAGATGAAGCTGGGATCTGAAACTCTACCAAACAGGCCCTAAGATCGATGATAGAGAAAGGGGTTTATACGTAATTATGCATTGGACTATGCTGATGCTAGAAATAATCCTTTGATTTGCCAAAATAATATGAAGCAAGGACTGCCAAGTAATTCCCAAGCATTTGATCTAAATTTGTTCAAAATCTTAGAATTCGAGTATATTTTTCAAAAGGTATGGATTTCATTTGAATTTTATAGATGAAACTTTTTAAAAATATATCCAAATATGACTTGAATTTGTGCATTTGAAATCCTGGTGTCCAGACATCATGGGCCCCATTCTTGCAAGATGGAGAGGGAGGGGTTTAAACGTAATTATGCATTGGACTATGCTAGCTGATGCTAGAAATGATCCCTTGATTTGCCAAAATGATATGAAGCAAGCACTGCCGAGTAAGTCCCAAGCATGTACAACTCTTAATTTCTTGGTTTTACCGTTCAAGTAAGTAATCTCGAAAGATAGCATGTGGTCAAATGGTTAGGCATGTAGATGTCTACTCAGCTCACCAGCGTCAAAAGCACAGACTTGGCAGTTACATATGTCGTCCTCCAATTCTAGCAGTACACATACATTCACAATAAGTGAAAAAGCAAAAGTAATGCCTTGCTCCTTGAGGCTTTCGCTGCCTTCGAAAAATTTTTAGCACATACAGAAAGATATGTATGCATATGCATATAAATAATGTGAGTGTGATATACGTGGAGGCGGTGGAGTGCTTAATTACCTCTCCGTCGTACTGTGCAAGTTATTAATTCATATTTTCTACTCACGGACGGACGACAGAAAAGCACAGTAAAATGTTGAGCAGCAGTAAAGCAATTGTATTTGTCACTCAAACTTGTACGGCATGCATGAGTCCATACACACGCGATGAACAGTGCTTAATTTGAATTATTGCCGTCGTTTGTTTAATGAAGTATACTGCACGCCGCTGGATCCGATTGACCTACTGTTCCACTTGACCTCCTCATGAAGATCATAATTAATAACAAAAGCTAACACTTACTACCAATCTACTCTGGTAAATCAACATCCATGCATGGGAGATTTGGAACGATGGTGAAGCAACGCCAACTTGCTCCGTAAAATCCTATGCACAGATTTTTTTCTTTTTACTATCCTTATAATATATTAAGGTATTTATTATACTAGCACTAAAAGATGCCAAAAGCTTAAGAGTAATTTAATGGAGAGGTACTGATACCTCCTAGTATCTTCTAAGGATGTAAAAATCCCTTGTACGCATCCATCAGTGCTCGCTTCTATACTACATTATGAGAATTTTGAGCATACAAAATTGTTCGAACCATAAGCCCAACAAGGGAACATCAATACACACACGAACACAATAGCACATAGAGAAAAAAATATTTGTGATGCGATACAACTAGCACTTTTTGTATTTTCTTGCTCTTATTTTTTCACATCTTATAAGCAATATCAGTGCCTTAGTTATATAGTAGTACTAGGAAACAAATTATATTCAGAAATGAATCTGTTTCCTATTCATACAAGATTAATTCAAACGTTCAACTTCTTAATCTTGTAACATCAACTAGCTCTAATTTCTAGCACAACTCTAACTTGCTAAGGCAGTTGGTCTCAACTATAATTTACCTAATATTTACTCGATATAGGATGGCGAACGCATCTTCTCAACATCCTAGACTCAACTTTGACTTGCACTGCACACACAAAAACCTACAAGATGATGTTCACAACTCATCAACATTCTCGACAACTCTTGTATGCACACTCACATCTAGAACGACGGCCACAACTTCTCAACGTCTTGGACTCCTTTAGTCACAAGAAGCGGCTTCCTCTCGGTCTTCTCATACAGCATAATCTCTTTTGATGCGCACGACATCACTAAGTGAACTCCTACATGTTTATCTTGTAGACACAACTCACACAAAAAAACTTACGTGATCGAATACAACATCTCGTGGACACAACTGATACGAGAATGGTAGCTTCTGCCTTCTCGATAAGATACACGTATGACCGCTAATGCCATTTTATTACATCGGTTGTCGATGATATCAGAGACACACGCCTCCTCTACCATTTGTAGCTATTATATTTTCACCAACTCTTTCCACCTGCGATGTGTACCACGAGAAACGATGACTCAGGTGTGCATGGGTGGTGACCAAGGTGACATGATGTTAACACAAGACAACTCTGTCGGCAATCTATCGGGAATCCGTCGGGAAAACTAAACTTTACCCCGGTTTAGTTGTTGACAACCCCTTGTCAGCAGTAACACAAGACAGCCCTGTCGAGTGGATCACTGGCTGGGATTCACCGAGCACAAATGAACAAACTAGAGATTCGTTCTTGCAGCCCAAATGTTCCAGCATGTCCAGCAAACTAATTGACGGTATACATTGATTGGCAACTCTCGGTTCGATCGATCGAGATGTAGATTTCATAAGATGTAACAGGTCGATCGATCGAGGCTCTGCCAACGGCCAAACAGAGCGCGGTGGCTGGGCTCCCATCTGCACAGAGCTACATGTGCACTGGCTAGCTAGCTAGCGCGTGTGATATATCGCATCAGCGAGCGATCGTTTCGTTCACTGCAGCTGACGTTGAGCTCGCCATATATGTGGATCTAGCTGCTGGCATGCTAGATTCATCGGTCGATCGGCCTTATTTATTTCTCATGCAGGACGCGAACGCCTCTGTAGGAACGATGGTGATAGCTCGATGCAGCTGCTTGCTCGTATATAACACCAATGAGACCGTGAAGTCACGACTACGAATACATACACTACTACACGTTTACACATCACAATCGGTTCTTTTTTATCATCGCAATCGGTTCTGGTGGCGACACTAAGCGGTTAGACAGAGATGAGGCGCTATTATTACAGTCGGTTCTTGCCCGATAGAGATGAACTCATCATCTCTATCGGTTCTTCGAAAGAAGCGATAGAGATTATATGATAGAGATGATTAGTTCATCTCTATCATTTTCTTGTAGGAACCGATAGAGATGTAAACATTATCTCTATCATTTCTTACAAAAAACCGATAGAGATGACAATGTCATCTCTATCATTTTCTTGTGAGAACCGATAGAGATGAAGGGGTGTGCTACTTTCCAATTGACCCTCCAATCAGCACATATTTCACACAAATATATATATGCACATATCACAAACATACAGCATGTATATCACATTCACATTCATAGAAAATGAATACAACTCATTCACAGAAAATGAATACTTTAATTGTTACAACAAATACATATCACATTCAGAAAATGAATACTTTGTTACAACTGACACATGCTTAACCATCATGTACACATGTAATCCCATTCAGATTTGTAATATTGTTCACATATAGCCTAGTACGAGCTTTCGGGATCTCTAAACCGTCCGTCCTCCACCATACATTCCATCCAGTACCACTGGCATAAGTGGTCCCTTATCTTGTTGCGTAGTGCGGTCTATACTCTTGAGGGGATATTGAGAGTCTGCAAAATAGAAAGCAGTGTTTTAATTTAAGTTTTGAAATTTCTATGTGAAAGGCTACTTGTATTATTATGCATGTACATATATACCGGGGAAAGCGGTCCGAGAGGCTAATCAAGATCAGCATGTGATGCATGACGTACAAACCGCGATGGTCGTCGCGCTGCCTGTTGATGGCAATGTGAAGAAAGAAAAGAAATTAAGAGACGAAGAAAATATGTCGAAATCTAAATCTTATATAGGGAACGCCACTTGTACCTTGAAGCGCACATACTCGACTTGGAGCCCTTTTTTCGATCGTGTATCCTCATACTGCGGCGTAGTCGAGAAACCCCTATATACATTGGAGAGCGGCTGTTAAGTACAAAATAATGAATGTATGTAGTTAAATACTGAAAGTGTTACATAAGAGTAGTGCACTTCTTGCTCCAAAGGAGGCTTGATCGCGTGAGGCCATCGGTCTCTTCTCAATGGAATTAAAAGTGTAGACCACGTTGTTACTCGGAATGATCACGAGTAGGACCCAATGGTTGCTTATTAAATGGTATGCAGCGAAGGAAATAAGTTCACATACGGTTGAAGTGCGTACAAGTAATTGAAGGGTGTAGTAGTACTTACTCCTCGTGGTGCAGGGAATAGAATGAAGTCCTTCTTGGCCTCGACTTTCAACGCACCCTTGATGTAGCCGGCAAGCCATTGCGGTTGAAGCCTAGCCATCGTTGCGGACACCGGCTCGTGGTCGGCGAACCCAATTAGTTGTCGATTCGTCACGACTCATTGCCTCATTGCCCCGCAACTTCGTATTGAATATTACGAAGCATAATGCAAAATCCTATGGAAGTTCTAAGGTCATGCTACGTGGTGCGATACTCACAAGTGTCGAGATCGCCGCAGTGGAAAGCGTCGATGGAGATCATTTGGTAGAGACGAACAGATCCTCAAACCGACCGAAATGTCCCGTCGTCCTCACGGTGGAAATGTCCTTTTGTACCTAACATTGAAGTCGACCCGACGCTCGTTCCCTTTCACTTTGTCAATGTACCATCCATGGAGCTATCGAGTCCACATGCCTAAAGTATTCAATTTCGCAGAGGCGAAGGGCTTTCCATGTTCATCGCCTTAAAATTATAGGGCTTCTCTGTGGCTGTCTTTGGCTCTCCTTTCGGGCGAAGGAGTCTCCCGGCGGGGTTGGAGGCTTTTCACATGCACTGAGAGGGCACTAGTGGTGTGTGAGCCTTGGCTTTTTAGCGGAGGCCTCCGGTGGTTCTGTGGTGTCGTGGTAGCCCTTTTATGCACCAGCTCGATTACTCATGCGGGACTCGGCCACGCCGTCGTGAGGAGGCGCAGTACGGTAGGAACCTACAAAGCACGCGTATGAACAACTTGTTGCAATACTCTTTGGAATGGTATGAAGAAGCGAGGTTTTTACCTTGACCATCTGACGCTTTGCCGTGGGCCATTTGATGAGCGACATGTGCGCTTGCGAGAGTGGTGATCTCTTCGTTGGGGGAACTTCGAGCACATGTGATAAGAAGGCCGTGGGCGTAGTCCACCGGACCCTCATGTAGCCCTTCCCCAAAGTGACCATGCCATTGTGTCGGTCTCGTTGCATGGAAATGCAACCCGCGTGCAGACCTCAACAGAAATCCGTCTTCCGTCGGCGTGAGGGCACGCCGAGGCGCCGCAAGAGGTGCGCTTAAGAGAAAATATTGGGGAGTTACCCTCGCACCTCGAAGCCATGCAAAATTAACTATTACCTTTAGTGCGGACCCGGCCTTATCGTTTTAGACCCGCTTTTCTGGGTCGTAACCTGACGAGTTTCATGACGTGGCGGGGTCATCGCTCGACTCGGGAGAACATCGCCATCATCTCGGCCCTCAAGCGGTCCATCTCTACCCTCATCTCCTGCTCACGTGCCGTCATCTCCCCCCTCATCTCCTCCTTGATCTCCTCCCTGAGCGTGTCCTTCATGCGCTCGTCGTGCCTCCCATGATCTTGCCCCGCACTCCTAACCTCGTCTTGAGCACGTCTTCTTCGTATGCCCGCCCCTCGGCAAGTACCGGCCCTTATGGTCGGACTTCCCGATCGCGGAGGACAAGATGTCATTTGACCCTTGGCTAACAAAGGTCCCTGCTCTTTCCTCTGGTGACCTCCTCCGCAAGAGGGGAGTCTGAATTAGATCTGAAATACAACAGAATGGTTGATCGCAATGTAGTAAGTTTCTCGACTTACGATGGTGGAGACGACTTGCTTGATAGCGAGGGTTTGGTACTACCGGCTGCCCGTCGCGGATTTCTTTGTCTCGCTAATACCCGATCACGTGCCGCTCCTCACATATGTGGGAGTAAAACGCTGTCCGGAGTTCGCGCACTCCTCGGTTACTCGCGCCCATACGCTTTCTTCTTCCTTCAGCCGCTGAACCGAGGTGGTGCGGTACGTGTTCGCCTCTGGATACCAATGTTCTTCTGTCTCGGCTCCTCGCCTCGGGCGTACCCTTGATCTCGTGAACTCCTCCCAAACATCGGAGTCACGAGCGGATACCTCTCGAATGGTGTAAGGCCTTTCAAAGACGTACTCACTATGCATGTAGCCCCCGAAGTGCCTCAAAGCCACACCCATCCTCTTCATGGCGCATCGCTTTGGCATTGTTTTCGTCCTCCTCTTCTATAATCCATTTGCCCTTCACCTCGTCCCACCGGTTCTTACGCTTTCGTGACCTCCTTTCTCCGGTCCTTAATCGTTATGGCAACCCTCTCCCTCACCAATTGGCGAGGAATGGCGGTATCGCCCCTTGTACTTAGGAGGACCCGTGCAAACCCCGTGGCATTGAGCTGGAGAACTGCGGTGTTCTCCTGTGGCCCCTTTACTCGGTCCTCGGGCCTTCCTCACCTTACTCGGCCCCTCGACACTTGGAAGTTGGCTCGGCTCGACACTTGAAGTTCGCTCGGCCCCTCGACACTTGGAAGTTGGCTCGGCTCGACACTTGAAGTTCGCTCGGCCCCTCGGGAGCAGCTAATTCGGTTACATGTCTGGCGATGAGTCGATGCTCTCTAGTTGCGACATTTTCAGTTTTCTTATCGACATGGTCATATATTTGACATGAGATAAAGCAATTACGTAGCAATTATGTGAAGTTGACAATAAATCATGTAAAGCAACAGCTCATTGACAACAAAAGAGAAAGCGAATGATCTTCAACGATGACTCCTAACCTCTAAATAGGTTTGGTCCTAATCCCATTCGAGGATATGTGGTTCGAGCAAGTTCCTAAGCCGTTGTACTATTCGAGAGAAAATTTGGCAGCATCTCATTGTTCTCCGGATACGTCTCGACAACAAGTCAAGAGGGTGTGTATCAGGAGAACAATTGGGAGACGCTATCAAATCTACTCGTGAGTTGTACAACACTCGAGAACTTGCCGAACCACATATCCTCGAATCAAAAGCGTGGACAATTGAGGCGCTTGCTTATAAATATGCTATTCCGGCATATTTATAATTAAGCACTCGAGCAGGAGACGAGGTTACGCAACCTAAACTCTAACATATCTTTGAGATAAAAAAAGTAATATGCAATTAAGATTGAAATAACTATACCATCGACATACTCAAAAGTTGCTACAAGCCATCCTTTGCATATATGAACAAGCAATCACTTGCATATGGAAAGATTATGCTATATAGAAATGTATGAATACTTTTGCGATTGCTAACTTTGTAAAATATCGAGGACTATCCAAGAGATACACCAAGCATAGAGAAAAATCGAATTGAGAATCATATAAGGACAAATAAGACCATATATGTTGCGGTTGTTAAAACTAAGACAACAAATATAAGGTAATCCACATATATAGCAACAACACATATCTGACTTAACATCAGGTTTTGGTAGTTTGCAAACTGTTGGTATCAGAAGTCCACTTTTGCTAAACTAAACTCGTAATTGAAGTTTGGAAATTTGGTTTCTGGACTGTTGAAATATTTGCAGTATGAGCATAATGAAACAATGACTTAACCCATATATAACTAAGCACACATTATCCATTATGCCAGAACATATGATAAAATCATGACTTCAACAGAACGGGCTTGTAAGCAAAGTAATTCATGATCTGATCACAAATAAGCATAGCATCTAGCATGGATAATAAACAAACTAAACAAACCAGCATACTGCTCATGGTTGATTTAGCAATTTTGCTCTCAGATTTCATAAATTGATGGGTTGCTCCAAATGAGCCCTCCAACACCAATTTCAGCAGTATATATCACAGAATATATCAATCTGAAATCAGTGAATCTACACAATTCAGCATTGTTTTAAGAAAATTGATTCACTAGAACTCGATTATGGACTTATGACAAACTCACGAGCAAAGAAGACACTGACATTAAAATGGTCTAACACACAGGCACCAGACTAGTAACAATAAGTTCCAGAATGTACCGATGATAACAAAGCTATTCAAGCCATGTAACAGAACTAATCACAGGATGACATAGCACATATCCAGAAGCAACAAGGCCAAGATGAAGTCTAAACACAATGATCTAAAAGCAGTCTTTGAACTACGAAAGCATTCACTAGCTAGCAGATCAATATAATCTCAACTATTTGAATCATCATTGGCGGCGTGATATAACAAACTCAGTGTTTCCAGATCAAGAAAAATAGCCTCTAGCTCGATGGCTAGTTCCCCAAATTTCTCAATCGGTCCATTGACACAATACCAACAGAGGGGAGTAAAAGTTCCTTACTCAGCGCCGGATCCGAGCCGCGAAGACAATCTACCAAAGTGATTGGTGCGGGGAGTCGACGGCGTGGGAAGAAGAGTCGGCGGCGGGGAGGAGTCGGCGTGGGGGCGACTTCGGCGTGGGGAAGAGTCGGCGTGGGGAAGAGTCGGGTGGGGAGGACTCGGCGTGGGGAAGAAGAGTCGTGGCGGGGAGGAGTCGGCGTGGGGGTGACTTCGGCGTGGGGAAGAGTCGTCGGCGTGGGGAAGAGTCGGGGGAGAGTCGGCGTGGGGCGATTCGGCGGGGAAGGAGTGCACGGCGTGAGGAGGAGAGGGCGTGGAGGCTTGCGGCGACGTTGGCGGTGGGCGAAGAAATCGTGGTGCGGGAGCAATTGGGCATGGGCGGAGCTAGGGCAAAAAAATGGAGGAGCGCGCGCGTAATATTGTTCACTCTCCCTCATTACTATCGGTTTTCCAAAAACACCGATAGAAATACTTGTACTAAGGAAAACCCTGGGAGGCATATTCCTATCGGTTTTCAACTAAAACCGATACAATTATAGTATCTCTATCGGGTTTGTAAAAGAAAACCGATAGAAATACTTGTACTAAGGAAAACCCTAGAGTGATATTTCTATCGGTTCTAAAGTAAAACCCGATACAACTGAAGGATAATATTACTATCATTTTTATTACAAAACCGATAAAAATGATTATGTATATGTGTCGCTTTTGAATAAGAACCGATACAAATATAGGCCTTGTTGTTTTTCCGACAAACCATAAAGTCTGAATTCAGAGATATCGATCAAAGAGTGAAAAGGCCATATCTTTTGCACACATAGTTGGAATTATTTGAAAGTTTGCGTAAACATACTTTGTGATACTATAGATCTTTTCTAAAAGGATTTTGGCAAAATGAGTAAGCATTGAAAACGAAGCCCAAATTCACTTTGTAGGCATACTTTTTGGTCAAAGAGTAGAAAAGTCAAATCTTTCTCAAATAAAGTCCAAGTATTCGAAAATTCGAAATGATTTGATGTAGAGTGCCTTCTTTTATTCCATTAAGTAGCTACATACCACAATGCATTGACAAAATTTGTGAAAGTTTCATACGTACACATAACCTTTGCAAACACATATCAAGCGATACAATGATGTACTCCTTTTATTTACAATATAACCCTTCTTGATGATCTACACGCATATAATTTCTTCCATGTGTGTCGTTGTCACCGCTAAGACAGGCCCCATCCATAAGCGGAGGTATTTCATCGAATTGGTCGTATTCTTCTTCATCTATGACATTTTCGACACCAACGATCCGCCGCTTACCATAAAGGACGACGTGCAACCTCGGATTGGCGGATCACGCATAGAAGACTTGATTTGCTTGCCCGAAATCTGAATGGATCATCTTTATAGGCGAGTCTGTTGAGATCCACAAGAGTAAAACCTCTCTTGTCGACCTTCACTCCATGTGGAAGTCCCACCCACTTACATCGAACAATGGAATCTGGTATATTCCGTAATCGAGCTCCCAAATTTCTTGATCACCCGTAATAAGAGTTCATTGCCATTGAGGATCCTCCTTTCAAAGTGATGTTCATCGGACAAAGCATCTATCTTGACACCTGCTTTTGAACAAGTACTCTTAGCATCGACTTTCGATGTAAAAGGTGTACCCATTAATATCGTACCCGCCATATCCGTACATTAAATCTAGGTCCGTCACCAACCATTTGATAGTATCACTAACAGAGACCTCGCCTCTGTTTGAACCATGTTAGAAATCTATCGTTGTGTTCTCGCATGATGGAAAGCTCATCCATATGTGGATTCTCTTCTCGTAAAATCGACTTGTCTTTTCGATATACCACCGCAACTTTGTCTTTGTCTTTGCAAAAGATCGGATCGCTTTGCAATACATATCAAGCTGTGGCCTCGTTAGTTTCGCCTCAACAGTTCCTTTGCGGATAGTGCGCCCTCATGGCGAGATAGAGGAACACCGATTGCTTGTCTTCTCCCGAGATAGTCCACGCAGAACTCAATAACCTCTTGGTCCCATAACCTTCCACAATACTACCCTCGTGTTTCAACCGATTCCTCACGTAGGACTTTAATATACCCATGTACCTCTCGAGCGGATACATGTAGCGTAAGAATCGGGGCCACATATCTTAATCTCTCGACAAGGTGAACAACAAGATGGACCATGGCGTCGAAGAACGATGGTGGGAAATGCATCTCAAGGCGACATAGAGTCTCGCACCACCTCACTCTGTAAGTTGTCTAGCATATCGTGGTCAATAACTGCAGAGATCGCATTGAAGAAATAATGAGCCGTGATTGCAAACTGACATCCTCAAAGAGAATATTTACGATAGCCCGGGAGCATTTGGGTCATCAAGACATGGCGATCGTGGGACTTCATGCCCAACAACTTCAAATCATCCATGGACACCACTTCTTAATGTTTGCGGAGTAGCCAAATGGAACTTTAATACCTTGGAGACATTTGCAGAGATCTTCTTTCTCCTTCTTGGGCAGGTGTAGCATGCGGCGGGATGTACGGACCTTTCCCATCCTCCTCTATCACCGCAAGCCCGGCACGATTCCCATGTAGGCCATGTCGCGACGAGCATTCACACCATCCTTGGTCTTCCCGGTATGTTCAGCAGATACCAACCAAATTGTCGCAGACATTCTTCTCAACGTGCATGACATCAATACAATGTCGGACATCTAACTCCTTCGATCGGCAAGTCCCAAAATATGGACCTCTTCTTCCAAATTGTCCTAGTAATAACAGATTTACGACTCTTTCCGTCATGAAGTTCAATATCCTCCACACGTGAATATACTTGCCTTCCACTCATAGGGCTGCGGGGCGAACGGACTTCCCTCTTCCCATCAAATTTGTCATCTATTTTACTAGATCGATGACTTGAGGTAGAAACCTACGGTGACCCATATACGGTTTTCTTGGAATTCGGTAGCCATAGGCTCTCGGTCTCCTCTTCACAGATAGGACACGCTTTGGCTCCTTCAGATCTTGTACCCGCCAAATTACCAAGCGCCGAAATCATTTATGGTACAAAATACCATAGCTCGAGGGTGAAATACTCTCTTTTGTATGCATCCCACACCACGACCCCCTCATTCCACAATTGTACCAAATCCTCGATCAATGGTGCAAGGTACACATCAATATCATTTCCCGGCTGTTTGGGTCCCGAGATTAGCAAGGACATCATGATATACTTCCGCTTCATGCACAACCAAGGAGGGAGGTTGTAGATACACAATGAAGCGCCACGTCTTTGTGATTTTGCTCATGTTACCAAACGGATTCATTCCATCGGTACTCAACCCAAACCTTATGTTCCTCATTTCGGCACCAAACTCCTCATGTTTCCAATCGATGTTTCTCCATTGAGCCGAATCAGCAGGGTGTCTCAGCTTGCCATCTTCCTTTCGAGACTCATAATGCCAACACAACAATTTTGCCTCTCTGGGATTTGCAAACAACCGCCAAGACGGGAATGATGGGCAAGTACCACAATACCTTGGCGGTGCACCTTTAGTGACCTCTTCACCATCGTTGCCTCGGCTCTTCGCTTCTTGTCGTTACGCTTCTCCTTTTGTTTGTACCGGGCACACCGCACATGGACAAGCGTGCAGCTCCTCGATATGCGTTACGGTACAAGATGCAATCATTAGGACATGCATGTATCCTTTCTATTTCCATTCCCATGGGACATGAGCTTCTTCGCTTCATAAATGCTTGTTGGCAACTCGTTTCATTCGAAGCACATCCGATAGAAGAACTAGAAGTGCATTGAAACTTGTATCCATCCAACGGTGTTTTGCCTTGATTCGAACAATGCAAGGACCGAACCCAACTTGGTGTATTCCGCTTTGCAACTTTGTGAACAGCGGTTTGGCATAAATCTTCCATCAAGCTTTTAAACTTTTGAACTCTCTTTCCGTAATTACCCTCCACATCCCGCAACATTTGCTCCAAATTCTCATCCTCAAACATATCATCTTGCAACTCGTCATCCGGTTCCACCGTATCTTAGCACACGGAAGGGTACCACACTGCCTCGCCGTGATGGATCCAACACGTGTAATTCCTCACAAAGCCACGTCGAATCAGGTGGTCCTCGATTTGAGCCGAGTTGTTAAATCTTCTCAGATTGGTGCAATCAATGCAAGGACAATATATGAAGTTTACACCCCTCCTCACAATGTCCTCTTCGCAATTTTTTGAACTCCTTAACACCCTCTGAAATTCAGCACTCAAACGACTTTTACGATACATCCATTCCTTACGGTCCATCTGTAATTAAACCGCACAATAAATATTGAGACACCTAGCTAGCTATTTGAAATATTGAGACATCATTTCGGTTAATATTACCTTTGCGAAATAGAGGACGGGTTCCAAGATATGTAAAATATGTACTCCCGATCGATATCTAGATTCTTCTCCGGTTTAGTGCTTTGAATTCCTTACATAGGAGACCTACATTTTAACATCAACAATGATATCAAATAATCTAATTATATAGCTCTTGTAGTACTTGCAAATCTTTTGACTACAACAAAACAAAACAAGGGTACCAACGATGACTCCTAATCTCTAAATAGGTTAGGTCCTAATCATTCGAGGATATGTGGTTAGGAAAGTTCCTAAGCATTGTACAACTCGAGAGAAAATTTAAGACATCTCATTGTTCTCCATATACACGTCTCGACAACAGTCAAGAGGGTGTGTATATGGAGAACACCAGAGACGCTATCAAATCTACTCGAGTTGTACAACACAACCAGAACTTGCCCAAACCACATATCCTCAGCTATCAATTAAAAAGCGTGGACAATTCGAGATCGCTCACTTATAAATATGCCATTTTGTTCGCATATTTATAAACAAGCATCCTCGAGCAGAGACGAGGTTCCAAGCCTAAACTCTAGCATTTATCACATGATAGAAATTAACAATAATTCCATATTAACAAGAGCACTACAATAATTAAATAGATGTGTGCTTGACAAATTAATGGAGAGTGTGAAATCGATAGCATATACTCAATTCGATTGTAACTTAAACTTTATTCACGATGTATCAAAATTACTTAGTGCAAAATTGAAGGGTTTAATTTAAAGGCGGATTGCTCACATTTTGAAGAAAACAGCAAACGAGGGTAAAAAGAAGGGAATCTCCTCAAGATAAGGCTTCAAATTTGCCCTCTTAACACCTATCCTTGAGGACTTCAAATTTTATCATCCAAGTATTTGCTTCCAAGCACAGAATATGAGCTGTTTTCTTGACTGGCGGCGGAGAAATCTCCTCTGGAACAACAACAGAGATCTTGTTCCCGAGTGGTATATATAACCTAGCGAGGACACATCACAATCGGTTCTCAACTAAAACGCGATAGTGATTTCCCGGTTATCACTATCGGTTCTTTCCATAAAGAGATAGTGATGATCACGTGAACATCACTATCGCTTTTTTTGGAACCGATAGTGATGTATACCCACATCACTATCACTTTATAAAAAGAACCGATAGTGATATATACGTGATCATTACTATCGTTTATTTTCTTGGAACCGATAGAGGTGACGGTCCATATCACTATCGCTTGTTAGTTGAGAACCGATTGGGATATGTCGAGTCCATATCACAATCACTATAATCTCGTAACCGATAGTGATTATTACTAACACCCCGTCAAAAGTTATCTATCACAATCGTTTTTCACGAAAACTTAAGAACCGACACAGATAAAGCGATAGTAATGTGCCGTTCTGTAGTAGTGATACTTTTTTTCATGAAATACACGCACGCGTATACTCTAAGTTCTAAATTGGATGGATACCGAAGCCTAATCTAAGACTTGAATACGGTTTGGTTGGATTGACACCGCAAGTCTAACCGTCAAAGGTAGGGTTGAATAGAAACAAAATTTTGAACTATTCTAGAAAAAATGGAAATAAAAACAAAAAATGTCGATATGAAAATAAAAACAAAATTTTTTTGTCGGAAACGGAAATAGAAACAGGTAAGATAGTTCTGATGGAAACAGAAATTCCGTTTTCTAATTTAAATAATACTAGAAATATATATTGCTTTATGGAAAATATCAAATAAAGTTTAAAAATTCTCAACAATATTTTATAACATTTTCAACTTATCAAAATTATTTCCAGCAAGATTTTGGTTTTTTTCTCAAATAATTTTTTTACTTAAATCTGAAAATAGCAAAAATCATTAATTAAATGCTGAAAATTCAGGAAAAAATTCATAAAATCTGAATTAAATGCTCAATTAAAGAATTTACAATTTTTGAAGGTGTTGCAACTGAGAACATATATACCTAAATGTAATTTTTTACTTTCGTTTGTGTCTGTCGTTGTCCGTTTTCGTATCCATTTCTAGAGTTTCCAATTGTATTTCTGTTATCTATAAAAAATATAGAAATAAAAACGAAACGGCCATTTAGTGACCATTTTGTTCCGCTTTCATCCCAACCACAGGCCGGCGCTCCCAATCATGGTGTACTTGGTAAGAGGGAGGGTCGTCGCACTTACTGCTTACCAGCGTGAGCCGGCGGATCCATGAGCTGCATGTCCATGGTCCTGACTCCTGACCGACGCCTGACACCATTTCACAGTTTTTTGCCGTGGCTTTTGGCAGCCTTTTTTACACGGTTCGAGGTTTTGCAAGTACAAGGATAGGAAGGAGTATCCGTATATGTAGTTATGGACCGGTCCGTGTGAAACTAGACATTGCCAGATAGGGATGGCAGAGCTGCGCTAGAGGCAAATAGTGTACAAGACAAGATTGCAGCCTCGTAGGGCTTGGACTCTGGATTCTACTGTTAAAGTATTAGTGAATTATTTATTTTTTTTATCAGTTTAAGTTTTTGAGCAAACTGGCTAGTATATATAACTTAATATGGTATCAGCATCGATAGGGCACGAGTTCAAGACCTGGTTAGCACAATTAAAAAATAATAATTGCAGCCCACTTCTATTTCACATTCTAGATCTGAGGGAGTCTATATGTGAGGAGAGTGTTGAACTATAAGTGAATTATTCAATTTTTCTCATCAGTTTTAGCTTTTAATAAACTAACTAGTACATACAACTCAATATCTACAAGCCTCAATTAACACATGCAAAATAATGCTGCCACTTCGTTTGATCCTCTCACTTGTTTATCTAGTACTATTGCCCTCCCCTCTCCCATCCACAAATTGTGGTACGGTGTTAAATCATTTGTGCAGGACACTAGCTAGCTGACTGACTGACTTACCGCCAAAAGTGACGAGAAACAACGGAGGAAACAGACAACAAATTATTGGTCGGTCTCAATGCACGGCATGCATGGACTGACACCACCTTGTTTTTTTTTGGTTCATGCCCCAAATGCGTACTAGTGTAGTATTAATTGCACCAACCAGCTGCCTGCTCCCGGCCATAACACGAGGCTATCAGCACTTCACCAGTGTACTTGCTTAGTTCAACGGCCCAACAGTAACCAAGAGTCAAAAAAGATCATATTTTGCACCTAGTGCCACATTTTTCTTCAGGAACTGCGTGCGTGCATGCATGGTACAATAAGTAAGAGGCAGCACCACACAACAGTACTACACTTTCCTTACGCTTGATAAGCAGAAACCAGAAAGAACACCGCTACTTGGCCAATGAGGAGTAAACGCCGTCATTTCTGGAAGTCTAGTTGCTTTCCGTCGCGCTGCACATCCAATGATCCAAGTACTAGGAGTATTACTCCTGCTTAAGCGCATTACATTCATGCGTGCGCCTTTCTTTACTGGGATTGCTAAATAGTATTCGAGTATTTCTTTGGTTAGTGAGTATTTTATTTTTTTGTCTATTAGATATTGGTTTTTTAGTACTGAATTTTTTCTTCTATTAGATATTGCTTTGTGTTTTATGTCGTGCTTTATCATTTCGATTTTTTCAATATCTGATTTTGTGATCTATGTTTTTGTTTGTTAAGTTTCTTATAGTTTGTTTTGTTCATCTTCTTTTCTACAAATTGTTTACACAATTTGATTTGTACAAAACTAGTATATAATTGATGTAAATTTGAGTGCTATTTCTCAAGAAAACACTTAGATTCTCTAAAGCCATTAATGACTCAGTCTAGTAGGAGTACTAAACCACAAGGCCAAAGCAAAGACAAATTCTGAAGACAAGAACCCCAAACTGACCAAAAATGCAAAGGTACAGGACACTAGAAAGGCAAAAGATGAAGAAAAAAAGCAGAGACATAAGTATTAAACCCTGGAAATTAAAAGTTTGCAAATCTATGTACAGATTTGGAAAACAGAAAGGAAAAGAGAACAGAGGAGATTGAAAGGAGCTGTTGATTACTGGATAATAATTAGCAATTACAGGTTCCACAAGAGAGCGGCAACCGACTGGGCCCAGCCGTGGTGGTCGGCGTCCAGGCCGAGGCCGAAAAGGTCGTCGTGCGCCGCCGCCGCCGCGTAGCCGCCGCAGCCGTCGTCGTTGATCCAGACCGGGTCGCACCATGAGTGTTCCGCCGGCGTGACGTCGTGGAACGACGCCGCGCCGAACACGAGCTCGGCTGCGTCTTCGTCGAGCCGCGGCAGCTCGACGATCGCCTCGAGCTCGTCGTCCGCCGCGGCGCCGTTCTTGGGCGTCGGCTTCACAGGGCCGGACTCCGGGGCCAGCAATGCGGCGGTAGCGGCGGCGGCGTCTTCGGGGCACTGATGGAGGGAGGGCTCCATCGCCGCGGCGCGTGCGGCGGCGGCCTGGACGTCCCGCGGCGCGGAGGAGGCCGGGCGTGGTAGTGCCGCGGCCATGTCCGGGAAGTTAAGCACGGCGGCGGGGCCCTTGACGACGAGCGCCGCGGCGTCGTGCGCGCGCGCCGCCATCTCGGGAGTCGGGAAGGTGCCGAGCCAGATGCGCGACTTCTTGCGCGGCTCCCGGATCTCCGACACCCACTTCCCCCACGCCCGCATCCGCACACCGCGGTACGACGGGTGCCGCCCCCCGTCCCGCGCCCTCTTCTCCCCTCCACCGCCGCTTCTCCTCACCCCTCGGCCGGCGACGCCGGCGGCGAGAACGACGTCCCCCCGGACGATGCCGGGCTGCACACCTCCTGCTCCGGCATTTGCAATGGAAATATGGCACGTACTTGCACGCACGTATAGCTAGCTAGCTAGCTACTTAGCTAGTGCTGTAAAGATCGATCGAACTGCGACGCGAGAGAGAGAGCGAGCGAGCTGGAATGGATGAGTGAGAGAGAAGAGGAGGGGGAGGGAGTGGCTTTAGTAGCGGCTGGTGGGTGGAGGAGGAGGAGAGAGAAAGTTTTCACAGTGACAGCTGAGCTAACGCAGACGCATCCTTCGCGACCTTGCTGCCTCTCTCTCTCTCCTCTCTCTCTGCTTTGCTCGGGTCTTTCTCCCCTCGGAAAGTGGTAAGTACCGGGTGCCCTGTTATTGAACAGGGCAAGTGACTGATTAAGGAAGGGGTTAATGGAACTAGTGACATAATTACAAGCCCTGTACCTTTTGCATTAGTTGGTAGTGTTAGCTCGACGTGGTCCGTGTCGTCTCAGGCAGATCGTACTTGCAACTGATCGAGTACCGGTATGTCGTATAGATACGGAATCTTTTACTCCATCTCGACTGGACGTACGTACGGTTTCTTACTTTTTGGTTGGTTGGTTACTCCTTTTTCCGATTAATTTCTCTGGTCAGTTATGATCTTAATTTACACTTTATTAATTATCATTAGCACGTAGCTAATCACTACTAATATAAAACCCTCTCCACACTAGTTAAGTTGTGCCTATAATGTTGGGGCCAGGCAAGAAATTATAAAAAAGGAAAGATACTACTCCCCTTCACAACCGCGCTCTGTTTTCTCTCATCTTTCTCTTCGCTTGATCAGTTAATCCCGATGTTGAGGGGCGGGGGGGGTAGCAGTCTTCTTTAGGCGACAGCGACATGGTGACCATTGGTGGAGGTGATGGCATCGGAAGTCAACAGATCAGTGGCGAACAAGCGACATCAAGTGGACAACCAGCCTTGGCGACGGTGAGGGTGGCGACATGTGACAAGGCAGTGAATCTTGAGGGTGGCGGCGATAATGACGGTGACGGATATGAAGGGTGGCGATAATAGGTAGTGGAGAATGGCAACGACACCAAGGACGTATCTAGAGGCCGCCGACGACAAGGGGAAATGGCGAACACCCATGATGAGCGTGCTGATAGATAGGCCCACATGAATTGTTTTCATTTTCAATGTAATACACGAGTATCTTACTAGTGTGTTCAAAAGAAGCCAAGAGATATGCACATATAGTGCGTACTACTTGAGTTGTTCACCTTAAGTCGTCCGATCTATCAGAAATGAAATGGTGTCTCCTCACCTGTTTCGCTCCTCTTGTTGATTTGGACAAGGAACAATGCATGTCGAAAGTGTGGAGTACAGTAAAGGCATGTGCGCTCAGTCAAATACTTTTTCATGATTGCACAAATTAAATGATGAATCATGTGATTGCTTGATTGTTAGAATATGTGATAAGTTATTTTGAATTGATCATAGTTCCAATTCCTACTAGCATATACTACCTCCATTTTTTTCACCCGGCCTTTTAGGCATCAACATGATCTCTAGTACACACTTTTGACCATTGACTTTTCTAATTATATAATAGTAAAATTATTAAAAAAACAAGATGACAAAAGTATTTTTGATGATAAATCTAGTGATAATATTTCCATGTGACAATTCCTGATACTTTTTGTACATGTTAGTATTCGAAGTTTTAAAGATTCTACTACACATATTATAAAACGACATCTGAAAGAAAACAAAAATAGAGGAAGTAAACAACACAGATACATTTGGTGTAGTTTTTACAGAGGAACCACGAGATACCACAAAATTAGCCTTAAACTTTTTTACCTTTTGGTATCTCTATCTTTTAACTTTTAATACCTCTTAGTACTAGCTTAATATATATTTTGGTACCTTGTAATAATAATAATAAAAAAAAGTCTGTACGATTGGTTACAGTTCTTTCTATCTCTATGCTTCGAGTTTAGGTAAGTTTCCAGTGCAGAGATAGCTTACCATTCGGTTCAGCATCGATGTTTTGAAGAACATTCCTGATCACATCGATCCATTGCCGATCAAAGGAGTGGTTCGATCCAAGGTGACAAATGATTGTGATATATTATGATCTCCAACGACAAACATCTCGCCCAATCCTATTATGCTTTCTTATCCATTATCATCGAGTGGATAGAACCCCAATAGATAAATCATACTACTTGCTTTTGAGATATTGAGACGGTTGACGAGCCAGCCGAAACAATTCACCAATTAGATACAATACAAATTTAATCTTCTCTTCGAAAGGGACAAGGTAGAATACTACAACTAGCTAGCTGGTCGGGCCAACCAAATAGTGCTCTCTTTTGTGTAATCTCAATTTTATGGTACTTTGATTTTTTTAAAAAATCATAAGGAATAATTTCAGGGTACATGTATGTTTGGTAACCTTCCAAGTGCAGCCAAGTCCAATAAAAAAAGAAATAAATGACTAATTAGTCAAACTCAAAACAAGCATAAGCATGCTCATGACCAATTCCGTGGCAGCAAATTTGATTCCAATAAAAATGGATGGTATACATGCATACATACATCATTGGTTAGCAAATTGTAAAAGTAAATGCAAGGTTTTAAATCGCGATTTTTATGGCTTCACGGTAAAATCCTAAAAAAGCTATAGCAGCTGTGAAGGAAGTTAATTATCCTTCGCTGTGCATTGTAAAACCCCAAAAATTCAAAAGTAAATAAATTATAAATTTCAATTGTGTTTTTATTTTTTCTGTTTTTCCATCTTTTCCATGATTTTCTTATTTTTTGTCTTTAAGAAAATCTATTTGAATTGTTGATTCCTCTCTTCTTAATATAGAGGCCAAAAACTCTTAAGGATAAAATCTGGAAAAATTATATATAAATATCAGGATAAAACCAGATCGTTATAAAAAAGTTTCAAGAAAATGTGAATGCATTTAGTACTGATAAGAAATCACAAACAATATTCCATGACTACAAAAAGTAACAATGTCAGAATTAATTAAAATGTACGAATAATATTACCTTCTAAAATTTTTATGAAATTGTCTACATAATTAAATTAATATACATAAAAAGGTTTATAAATAAATAATCTTATTTAATGCAATTATAAAATCAAATCTGAAACTGTAATTAATCAACAAAAATATTGTCACAATTTTGTAAAATCACAGATGATTTAAAATCCTTTGAAAGTTTTTTGATAATCTCCGTTTACCCTTAGGATCGTATAGACAAATTTCTAAATGATTTTCACTTAATTTGTAACATCATGAAAATAAAAATCAGAAAATAAATAATTGACACAGTTGCATTGTCAAAATTAAATGTAAATGCAAAAGTAAGATATTGGTCTGACATTTTTATGAGATGATAAGCCTTGTCTTAGGATTCTACAAAAAAATTTTAAAAAACATTTTTACTGCTTTTGTTGGCTCAATCAAATTCATGAACCCAAATCTATACAGAGTGAGTTTCCAGTGTTTTTCTGGTTTCACTACCACGTGGGCCCCACACCAAGCCTGGCCCAATTGGCAGCCTGTCCAGCCCTCTTTGCTCTGCCCTCTCCTCAGCCGGCTATGTTTTTCCTTCTGCCCAAACTTTGCTGCGGCAATCAATTGGCGCTGAGATCACTGCCACGACCAAGATCGGTGAATCACAACTTCGCGCGAAGCTTCAACGACAAACTCTCTACATCGTGTGAACCTAGTTGAGTCCCTGCGCTGACATTGTTGTTCTGAAAAATATCCACACCCCGGTTCCCTCTTCTTCCTCAGCGCACACCGCCATTGCTTCCTCTGCAGCACTGAGCCAATCCCGATTGATCTCGTCGCACCGACGTGCTGTTAGAGATAATCTTGACATGCATTAGTTAAGGAAGTAAGATTGAGTTTCAGTTTTAGAAGGATCAAATTCTGCAAGTTTGTTTGAGTTTGTTAAGATTATGAGTTTGGATTGTTATCCAAGTTAGCTGGTAATCTCTAGTATAAATAATAATGAAAAACGAGAAAAGGCTGAGCAGTTGCGAAGGCCAACAAAAAGTTTCTTGGTTGTTCCAACAATTAGTATCAGAGCCTGAGTTCTTGATCAAAGCTAGATTCTTGATCTGTTTGCCCGAGACGATGTCGGGTGCAATGGCGAAGGAGAGTTCCATTGTCTCGCTGCATTATCCGATGCTCTCGAAGAGCAATTATATAACATGAGCAATCAAAATGAAGATGTACCTGAGGGCTCAAGGATTGTGGGACGCCATTGTGGATGACAAAGTCGATGAGCGCAAGGATTAGATGGCTTTGGCAGCCATCTATAGAGCCATTCCAGAGGAAACACTCTTCCTACTAGCCGAAAAGGAGACAACCAAAGATGCGTAGGAGGCGTTGAAGATGTTGCACCTTGGCACCGATTGTATGAAGGAGGCAAAGGTGCAGACCCTCAAAGCTGAGTTCGAGGGGCTGCGCATGACGGAGATGGAGTCGGTCGATAATTTTTCATCCGGTTGACGACGATCGTCAACAAAATCAGAGGGCTTGGTGACAAGATGGAGGAGTGCTATATGGTAAGAAAATTCCTTCATGCAGTCCTTAGCAGGTTCCTACAAATCGTCTCCACAATTTAGCAATTTGGTGACCTCAAGGTGATGACGACAGAGGAGATGATCGGTCGCTTGAAGGCACACGAGGAACAGATTAAGGGATCCGATGGCGGTGGATAAGAACACTTACTCTTGACGCGCGCCTAGTGGGAGGCTCGATCGTCGAGGTGCGACGATGAGGGCTCCTCTGGTGGCTCGAAAGGTGATGGTCGATGAGGCCACAAGAATCGGAGATTTGATAAGACAAAAGTGATGTGCTATAATTATAATGATTATGGGCATTTTATTTCGGAGTGCCACAAGCAAAAAAAGGTGGAAAAAGCGCTCCTTGTTGACGTTCAAAGTGACGACGAACCAGCACTACTTTGACGCAGTCTCAAGTAAGAAAGTTGAGTCGAGGGCGTTGAAGAGGAGTGTTCGCCGTCCTATATCGAGTCCGTCAAAATCGACTCTAGGGCGTTGAGGAGGTGCGTTCGTCATCCAAAGTCATGTCCGTCGAAGACTCGTCTGGGACGTTGAGGAGGTGTGTTCGCCGTCCAAAGTCAAGTCTGTCGTAGATGAATTTGGGATGTTGAGGAGATGTGTTCTCCATTCTATATTAAGAATATAGTTTGGGCAAATCGTAGTTGAGACCGATTGCCTCAATAAGTAAGAGATGTATGTTAAGTTTAGGGGGTGAATATTGTATACTAATCTTGACATATTTAGGGTGCGTTTGGTAGAGTTCTTAGGTTCAGCTTCCCATAAAAAGTTGAGTTCTACCAAATAAGAAAAAAATCAATCAGCTTCACATAGTAATCCGAGGAAGTGATTTATATTTTTTGACTTGCAGCCTAGGAGCCAAAAAAATCTGCTCCTCACCTGATTCACAACCTTCCAGTTATTAATCTCTTCACTAAGTTCATAACTATTTCTTAGACAGGAATCACTTCCACCAGAGAATTGATTCCATAGAGAATCAGGAGCTGAAGCTGGAGAATCAGGATCTGGAGCTCTGCCAAACATGCTCTTAGTTAGAGTTTGTTAGTTTGCTTATAGACGTGCATTAGCATGGTTAGGAAGTTGCTTAATTAGCATATTCTGAATGGAGTTTGATAGTTAAGGAGTTAGTTGAGTTAGCTTATATAAAGTTATTAGCTTATCTTGTAATCAGATTGCTATTTAAGTTGGAGAAAAGGAAGAAAAGCTGTGGACATTGTGCAGCACCAAAACAAAAGAACTCCACCCGTGCGCAAAGCTAAACCAAAAATCTCCCAGGCGTTCGGTGCATGCATGCATGCAGGCGCTTGTGCGTTTTGGCCGCGAAGCATTGCGCTGTGCTTAGCATTGCCATCGCGCGTGTTGATCCAATACGTGCGCTCCATGAATTATTCCTGGCGCCTGGAGGCCTTGCGTCTAGGGATGGCAATCTTACCCGATTATCCATGTGCTCGCAGGTAAAAACCCTAATGGAGGTGGGTATGTTCCTCTTTTATTACCCACGGGTATGTTTATGGGGGCCAAACTCTACCCGACGGGTAAACGGATATGGGTATGGGGGAGCTTCACCCGTACCTATTCCGCCCGATTACCCGCCACCTCCTATTGACATACGGGCTAAAACAGGCGTCCAGTTGGCCCCTCGATCCCCAATTTGTAGTATCTTATTTCAGTAATTGTTGAACTTGACCATATGTGTATTATTTGTCTGCATATATTATTTTAATTATTATTCTTATGTACATTTGAAATTTTGAATCATTGATAATCATTCTTTAATCCATAGAATGTTGCTAATACCTATAACTTCATCAAAAAGATTGTATTAGTATCATAACTCATTAGCTTCTAGTACCATTTGGTTGGAAAGATTGTTGATGGTGGCGGGTAAACGGGTATACCCGCGGGTATCGGGTACCCGCGGGTAACGGGTATGGGCGAGATTTTTTACCACGACCTTCAGGTATATACCGTGGGGAGATTTTGGTTGTGGTATGGATATGGGCGAGTACTACCCGTACTCGCCGCACCCGATTGCCATCCTTACTTGCGCCTGCTGTTCGTGGCGACTAGAAAAAATCCTTGCGGCGAGACCCTGCGGCGGGAGATCTTCATGCGCCTGGAGCCAGAGGTCTTTGCACCAAGGAGGAGTTTCTGGTGGCTTGTTCCAGTGCCTTGAGGTTCCTGGCGCCTGGTGTCAGCCGTGCAGGTCGGCTGGCGACGTCGGTGTCTGGTGACTCAGCGGCAGGAACGAGGTAGGGGTCGAGGGGAGAGCGCGTAGTTCCAACACGTGCTAAGCCGCCGTATACCACCAAGGATCGCCCATACCCTGCTATCTCGAGCTTGCCTATGCCTGCACTGGCCATGACCAAGGGAAACCATGCCGCTCCGACCTGCTCTCTCGGCAGCAATGATGCACTCGAGCTCTCTGTTGCTACCGCTCATCTCGCCTATAAATATTGCTCGACGGCTTCCATAGCACCCCATAGCCCTCCACGGCCCGAGCCTCACCCAAATCCACGCCACCATTTCCGCCATTTCTAGAGCTTCATTGAAAGGGGAAAACAGTGATAGAAGCTCCTCGGTGATGCATCGCTCAATACCTTCTTCTTGGAGCATCTTGGACATTCCCTAAACTCGTTGCCAACCTTGGTTTTAGCTCTTGTCGCCCGAACTGATACGGCGCCATTGCCTTCTTCCCCGGCTTTGGGTGCACAGTGGTAGCTCATTCCAACGAACCTCCAACACTGCAAAGTGGTAAAACTAAAACCCCCCAGAACCTTCATGCTTTCCCCCCTATTACCTGAACATGATCAAGCCCCATTCATCCCCTACGGCTGCGCACCATTAACAACATGGCTCGAGCTCATTGCCAGCTCACCTTAGTGAACCCTGAGCCCCACCAAGCCTAGCCCTAGCCCCTAGGTGCATCTAGACCCCCTGGTGATAACCGAGCCCTCGCCCAAGCCGCACTGAGCTCCTTTCACCATTGGTGACCACCACACCGAGCTCCCCTGCTTTGGAACGTCAGGTAGGACCGATGGGTCAGCCACTCAGCCTTAGTCTCTCTCGCCCAAACCAAGTGACTAACTAGTGGGACTGGCTGATCAGTGCCTCGTGCCTAAGCCAAATATTCAAACCGAGCCAAAATAGTTTTCGTTAATAGAAAGCGTATTTTTATTTTTAGGGTATTTTCAATACTGAATGAATTCAAACCTCTATAACTTTTGTATCTTTAGTCTAATTCCTATCAAATAAAATTTTAAATTTATATAAAATTTAAGATTTAAGAATATGCAAAAATATTTAATTTAGGATCCGTGTGCAAAATTTTTGAAATTGAAATTTGAGTAAACCTAATGCGAACACTATAGAAAATTTATAAACCAAAGATCGTAAAAATATGAAATAAATTTCTAAAAAAATTTTAGACCATAGGTAGCTCATGTCTGCAAAAATATTTCAATTTGAGTTTAGTTTAAATTGAATTTACAAAGAAATTACTTCTAATCCATGCAAAATTCAAATATGAATAACTATTGATTAAAAGCTCCAAAAATTATTAAATAAATTAATAAAATATGCTAAAACCATGAGAAAATCATATATGTAAAAATATTTAATGTTTGATTTAGTTTGAATTAAGTTCATAATAGATTTCTTTTTCTATGTACAAAAAACCAAAATAAATAACATTCACAAATAAAAGGTAAATTGTAAAAAACTAGCTTCAAGACCCTCGTAAGGTCAAGACCTGGTAATACTACAAAAATAGCTACATTTACACATGATTTGCACTTAAAACTTTAAAAAGAAACCTAGCCGCTTATAACGTAAACTTCCTAAATCATAATATGAGAGAAACAAATTTAAATAATGAGAAATCAGCCCTAAACACCTTTTTATCACCAGAAACTTTAATTTTAATTCATCTTTAAATTTGATATAATTTGACTTCTTTTTGCCTTTTATTGTTATTAAAATGGGTATACTACAAGACTTTTGGATTTTTGCTTCTATTTGTTTTGGTTTGTAAGACATTTGTATAATTAAACTTTTATTATCACATGTAATATAAATTGAGTATGAATGTGTTATTAATGTTGTAAATATACGTACTAGCCATTGATCACGGAACTAGTACTATATACACATGGAGGCCTTCCTTGCCATAAAGGTGGGTCCTCACACAATTTCAGTACTAACAAATTTAAAAAATTAAATATGTATATAATATAAATTACCTCCAAATAAATCATAAAAACATGGTAACTTAGAACACTACTACAGAATGGTACATCACTATCGCTTTATCTAGGTTGATTCTTATGTTTTTAGGAAAAAACGATTATGATAGATGACTTAGGAGGGGGTGGTAATAATAATCACTATCGGTTCTCAAGTTAGAAGCGATTGTGATGTAGCATTAGACACATCACAATTGATTCTAATATTAGAACCGATTGAGATGTGCCATGCACATCACCATCGGTTGAGCATTACTATTGGTTCTTACACAAGAGTCGATAGTGTTGTGATGCGCATGTGCACATCACTAGAGCTTCTTCGGTAAGAACCGATAGTGATGTGCATGTTTGAAAGACCATGTGGAGGTCTATCCTTGTGTGTGATGAGTAATTGACGAGTATTGAGCTTGGATTGATTTGAAATTGAGTTTGATTTGAAGTGAATTCGGTATGAAGCAATTTGAGTGTTGGTTGCTTTTCCTAGTGCTACCCGCGTGGGGCGGTAGCATCGGACCGTTGAGTGTAATTAAGATTGATTAATGATTTTGGGATAATCATTGAAAATATCTTTGTGGGCATTGCTATGTGAAAGGTTTTTCCTTGTCTTTGATGGTTGCAGGGTGACGGTGCTAGGTCATGGTGAGGCGGAGGATGACCGGGACTAGGCGAGGAGCGTCGGAGGTCCAGACGGTCGGGAGATCGCCGGAAGATGATCGGAGACGGAGTCCGGGCAAGTCAAGAAGATAAGGAAAGGAGATGATGCTAGCTAGATGCCGCGTGGATTAATGAGGGCCGTCGGATCACGGTCTAGTTGATAGGTTAGCGGGTCTAGGTAGTATGCTTTGAAAATCGTGCAAGAAAACCCGGTATGTGTGCGGGTTTTGGGTTATCCGTTGCATGGCTGTGTGAGTGGGCAAATCCTAGTGCTTAGATGAGTGCTCTAGAGTTGAGGGACTCATCCAAGGGTGGTAGGTGGCCCAAGAGTAATATAAATAGGGGTGGAGGGGTAGCCTCCTCCCCTTGAAGGTTTGAGTTGCTCCTTTGAGCTTTGCCCACATGAAGTGAGGCTTTGTAAACCTTCCCACCAGAAATACAAAGAAATTTCTTTACATTATTGTGAATTTAAATTCCGCATTTACATTATGTCTTTACTTTACGCAATTTAAATTCAGCATTTACGTTATGCATTTACTTTCCCGGAATCTACATTCATGCAATTTGGATTTGCCTCCCCTCCTTCTAAATGCTGATCTTGGATGTTTTGAGTGTGTTCATATGGTTTTACGTCTTTTTGGCACTCTTTGATTAAGTAGAGATCATCTTTTCTTTCAAGTTCTAGTTCTGTCCAGAACTTATTCTTCGCGCAGCAGTTAGTATTTGATTTTTAGAAAAATCTATAAAACTCATTTTTGCGTGATTATTATTGGAGATTGTGCGGGACTCCCATATCCATCTGTAGAAAAAGTTTGGAGTTCACTTGTTGCACCGTTTGGGCGCCATGAGGTGAAAACCGAGCCCCAAATTTTCTGCTCGAAGTTCCTGACTGTCTGTGTTTATAGATTTATGATGGTTTTTCTACATGGGTTTTTTATCTGAAATTTGGTAGAGAGCTTCATGACTCATCTGCTCATAGGGAGAAAATTTCTCATAATTGTGTGAGCAGCAGAAACCCACCAACCTCCTGTTCAAATTAAAGACAGCTTCTGGAAATATCTGCTTTTGCTTTTCTAAAAGAGACTTTTGTGTCTTGGCTTGATCTCTTTTAGAAAAGAAGTATTTGAATTGATTCATCTTTATTTGGACACTTGACAACCAGGATTGTGATTGAAAAATCTCTCACATATTTTATGGATCTCATCCATGTAAGCTAGGGATACACATAGTTGTCTAGTCGTTCCGGTTTTTGTGGGTTTTGCGAATTTGAGGAGCACCGGTTTTCTTTGCGCGATCTTGTCAAGGTTTTAGTTGGAGTATTTTTGGGAAAAATTTATTTGCGACCATTCACCCCCCCTCTGTTCGTCATCTCGATCCTTCAATGTTAGAACCGATTGTGGTGTGCCCAGTGCTACATCACAATCGCTTCTAACCTGAGAACCGATAGTGATATGGCTCGCTAGGTTATTTATACCCTCGGGCTTAAGTCTCCTTTGTTGTTGTTCCAGAGACTAAGAAAATCACCCCCACCCAAAAAAACAACACATATTCTAGTTGAAAGCAATACTTGGGTGAGAAAATTTGAAATCCTCTAGGTTGGGTATTAAGGGTAAATTTGAATCCCTAGCTTGAGGAGATTTCCCCTGTTTTCCCCTCATCTATGGTTTTCTTCAAAATGTGAGCATTTCTTCAAACCCGTTCAATTTTGCACTAGGTAATTTTGATATGTCGTAAAGAAAGTTTATGTTGCACTGGAATTATGTGTATCCTATCAGATTTCTCACCCTTTATTTGACAAGCACACATCCATTTAATTATCTTTGTGGTGCTCTCGTGTTAATTTAGAATTATTTTTGCTATCGTATGATCAACATTGGAGTTTATCATGCGTAACCTATGTCTCCAGTTCGAGGGTGCTTGTTTATATTTTGAATGACATATTTATAAGAAAGCAGTCTCGAATTGTCCATATTTTTGGATAGTTCGAGGATATGTGGTTCAGGCAAGTTCTTGAGCTGTTGTATAACTTCAGAGTAGATTTTGGTAGCATCTCCCTGGTGTTCTCCATATACACACACTCGTCTTGACTTGTTGTCGAGACGTGTATCTAGAGAATAGCAGGTAGATGCTATCAAAATTTCCCTTGTAGTTGTACAACAGCTTAGGAACATGCCTGATCCACATATCCTTGAATGGAATTAGTACCTAACCTATTTAGTGATTAGGAGTCATCATTGGTACGTGCTTACTTGGTGAACAAATTGACTTTTCTTTAACATCATCTATTAATCTATTACTTTACTACAATATGCTACAACAATTATATGTTTTGACTTATCCATTAATCTGTTACTTCACAAGATTCTTTATCAAGTCTACATAATAGTTATGAATTGTTTTCTCTCAAGTCAAATATATGACCATGTCAGGTATACACATATTCAAAATGTCACAAGTAGAAAGCATCGGCTCCTAGCCAAACAAAGTAGAAGGTGCTGGTGAGAGGTTGAGCAAGGTTCCAAATGTTGAGGGCCTGAGTAAGGCGAGGAAGGCCTGAGGACCGAACAAAGGGACCACAGGGTGAACGCCGCAGGTTTTGCACTTCATTGTCATAGGGGTTTACACGGGTCCTCCCAAGTACAAGAGGTGATACTAGTCATTCCTTAGGCAATTGGTGAGGGAGAGAGTGCTAACCATAGTTAAGGATTGGAGAAAGGAAGTTAGCATTGAGCAGAAAAATCGACTGTGAAACGAGGTTAAGTGCAAATAGATTTAACAAGACGAAGATAAAAGCAATGCGAGGCAGTACGTCTTGACAAGGATGGGTGTGGCTTTGAGGCACTTCAGAATCTTCATGCGCAGTGAGTACATGCTAAAAGGCCATACTCCATTCGAGAGGTATCCATTCGTGACTTCTGGTATTTGGGAGGAGTTCACGAGGATGGAGAGTACGCCTAAGGTGGAGGAGCTAAGAGAGAAGAACATCGCTATCTAGAGGTAAAACATGCACACGCACCACCTCAGCTTGGGTGGCTATAAAGGGAAGAAAGTAGAGTGGGTGCGACTAGTCGAGGAATGCACGAACTCTAGGACAGTGATGCCTTACTCCCACATATGCAAGGAGCAGGCACACGACTGGGTATTAGTGAGGACAAAGAAAACCACCAACGGGCAACTTGTAGTTTCAAAGCCCACTACTACGCGTGTCATCTCTACCATCGTAATACATTTAACTTAGTACATGGCAGTTGATCCTTCCCATTGTATTTTAGAACTAATTCATACTTGCCTCTTACGGGAGGAGGTAAGCCAACAGAAAGAGTAGAGGACCTTTCTGAGCCAAAGGTCGAAGGACATCTTGTCTTTGATGACCGGGAAGCCCGACCATAAAGGCCAGGTGCTTACCGTAGGGGTAGGGTATACGAAGAGATCCTTCTTCCAAGATGATGCTGCCAGTGCTAGATCAAGATCATGGGAGACATGTGCAAAGCGCCTCAAGGACACACTTAGGAAGCAGCTGAGGGAGGAGATCAAGGAGAAGATGAGGGAGGAGATGATGGCACGTGAGGAGCGCCTGAGGGCTGAGATGATGATCTTCCAGAGTCAGAGCTAGATGCCCTTGCCAATCATAGAGAAGCCTGTGCTGTGACCCAGTAGCTACGGTTCAAAAAATGATAAGTCTGATCCCGAGTTGAAGGTAATAATTAATTTTTCCTAACTTAAAGGCAAGAGGATAACTCCCACAATATTTTTCCTCAAGTTGCACACTTTTTGCAAGCGCCTGCCAATTGCCAGCTCACCCTGACAGAAGGCAGATTTTTCGTTGAGGCTGCTTACAGGGTTGCATCTCCATGCAACGAGACCGACACGGTGCATGGTAAGCATTTAGGGAATGGCTACATGAGGGTGCAGGTGGACTACATCTGTCGGTGCTTGGGGAACAGGCCACTCACCGAGCTTACTTGTTGATTGAGGGATCAACCGAGCCCATTTTTCCGCGGAGGGCTAACGTCTGAAGAAGGCCGTGCAAGGAGGTCGAGCTACCGAAGAGGGAGGCGAATAAGAGGATTTTTATACTGGTTCGGGCCTCTCAAGATCGAGATAACAACCCTACGTCCAGTATTTCTTTGCTTGCTATCTGGGTGCTTACAAGGGCCTAGCAAGGCTTAACTTTACATATGCTTGATTACAAAAGAGAGTGGATGTTTCTATGCTTGTACATGCTCTTCCTGATCTAGCGTGCATGCTTTTCGTCTTCTATCCGTGTTTTTGGCATGTTTTGAAGAGGTATTTATAGGTGTTTAATGATGGCTACATCCGAATGTCACGCCCTTAAGTGTCCTCGCGTGGCAGCAACTATCTCTTAACTCTCGCCACGCGGCGTCGTGGATGTGATGGGCCCAAATCATGACGTAATGGCTAACGCAGCAGCTACCACGTCGCCTTTATAACCCGAGCATGACCTTCGGGGCATGCTCGGAGATCTTCCTTGGTCCTGGCCGACCTTAGCCGCCAGCCCGAGCAACCATGCTCGGAAGACTGAGCCGCATGCTCGTAGATGGGTATGGTCAGCAGCCGATCCATTCAAGGATCTTCCTTTGGGATGACATCAAAGGGAAGCATGGTGGCTGAAGAAGGGCTGTCGGGGCTCGATGGTCCTTATGGTAATTTATCCAATCCCCGACAGCTAGCCCCCGAGGCTCAAGTGGAAAGACTACTTGCTAAGGGTCTTCCTCTTGAGCCTTTAGACCCGAAAGAGGGATTAGGATCCTGCGGCGAAAAACTACCTTGGAGTGGGGCTAAGATCCTGTATCGAAACTCTTTCGCAGCATCCGAGCAATCCTTGCTCGAGAATGGAGTTAGAATCCCGCAGCGAAGCGCTACTGTGACACCCGAGCGACACTTGCTCACAAGCGATCATGTTCTAGCAGAGCCGAGCATCTCACTTTAGGCTTGACCGAAGCGGGGCTTGGGAATGGAAGTGAAAGGTCGCAACGGTTCCTTCCCCGCGAAGCTTCGCGAGTACGGTTTTGATAGTTTTTGGAAAGTGTGCCCTTATTGGACAGTTTTGGAAACCGCGCCACCGCGCGTCGGTTCACGAACGGGCGGGAGCAGTTTTTATCCATTCGGTTCCTCCACCTATTAATACCTAGCGGGAACAGTCTGGAGACTTTCCTCTGCATCTTGGAATCAAATTCCTTCCATCTCCTGAGTTTTTTCTTTTTCGCCCTTGCGCCCTTTCTCCAAACCCTTCCCATGGTGAAGGACAACCGTTCAGTGCCACTGCCCTCGCCTGTCTGGCCCTTGAAGGCGTGGGCAGCATCAGCCAAGGAGCCTCTGAACCAGCATTTGGAGTATGCCGACAGAGTGGAGGCAAACGACCTGAAGATCTGGCTAGAGGAGTATGGCCACAAGAACTTAAGGTAGCTTGCAGAGGAGGCGAGGCTGGCCGAGGAGGTGAAGGCCACGGAACACAAGGCACTAGAAGACGAGGTCGCCGAGTTCCGAGCCAAGCTAGGTAGAGCCGTCACAGGTTCTCAGACAAGAGAGCCCGAGGAAGGAGATGAAGACGCAGCGCCCTATATCCTGAGGCGTCGGAGCCCAAAGGACACGCTGAAGGATGTCGACACGGATGGCTCCGACCCCTCAATGGATGAAGGTGCCGAGGGCGAGGGATTTGACAACGGCAAGCTCTTACTGTTCTCATTTTCCTTTTCTGCTCCTTGTTTTACTTGCCCTTACCCGAGCCAGCCCCACTCTGCTGACGCGGGTGTGATAGCCTCTCGGGGTTCCCCTAATAGCTGATGAGGTACCTGATCGTGTCTTAGAGAAGGAGCCCACTCTCCCTGCCGATCGCCCGATGATCGAGGAGCCCCCAAGGTACAGCATGCTCGGGAGGAGGCTGTGCCGTTCTCGAGCGAACCTCATGCTCGGGCGGACGCCACGCTGTCCTCGAGCGAATCGCACGCTCAGGCGGATAGCGAGAAGACCCTGAGCGGACTAATCACTCGGGAGGGAGGCACGACGTCCCCAGGTGAACTACATGCCTGGGGGGATAGTAAGGGAGTCCCAGGCGAGTTCCCTGTCCAGGCGGAAGGCCAAGTCCCCCCGCCAAAGTCGCTCGAAGGGAGCCTTGCGGATCTTTAGGGGGCGGACATCACCAAGGTTTTTCGAGACAACCTCTGTGTTCGTCTTGGCCAGGTAGACACGCTTTCCTCCTTATTGTGGTGATTTCTTCTTTAGGGTCCTGGGGGATGTCTGAGGCCTTTTCTGTCTACAGGTTCTTCAAGAGACCATGAAGGACTCCGACTCGGCGATGGCTTCACCCGAGGTCTTGGTCAAGATGCACACCGACCACGACGCTCAGGTGACCGAGCTTGAATAGCAGATAGACATTCTTGAAGCCAGAGGTTTGCTGATTATGGAGAGATGCCGCCGGGCGAAGGAAGACATTACCATGAACAGGGAGAAGTTTAGCAAGCTCGAGCTAGAGCTCGAGCAACAGAAACAACACTCCCAAGTTCTTGAGTCGAAGGCGGCGGAGCTGGGCCGGGTTGCACGGGAGGCTGCCGAGCTTGCTGACCATGGTAAGGAGGAGGCAGAGTAGCTCTGCCAGGAAGCCCGCGAAGGACGAGAAGCTTAGTGGAAGGTGCTCGACCTTGAGGTTAGGCTTGATGAAACGAGGCAGAAACTCTCCGCAGTGCTTAGAGGAGCAAGGCCCGGGGGTAGGCAACTTTTCTTCTTCTCTTTTGTATTGTCTGATGTTGTGAGTGAAGCATAGTCCCCCCCCCAAGACTCCGTCTTTTGACCTGTGTCTTTGTTATTTTTACATCTTTCCTCTAATTGCCTGCGAATAACGAACGCAAAATGATCATACAAAAGATAAGCAAGTAGGAATATAAGCTAGAATGAAGCATGGGCGACATAAGCCCGAAAGATAGACAAAGTAGAATCACGAGCAGGATGAGGCACTGCAGGTCACGAGTGAACTCGTACAACCTCATCCCGAGTATGGATTAGATGCCCAGTAGAAAGGTAACTAGCAGGTTGTGAATGAAACCACACCACCGCATCCCAGGCATTGATCAAATGCATAGGGAAACTAGACATAGATCGGATGCCTAGCAGAAAGGTAACGAGCAAATTGTGGATGAAACCACACCGCCGCATCCCATGCATTGATCAAATGCATAGGGAAACTAGACATAGATCAGATGTCTAGGTATTGATTGGTCATGAGAGGACTCATGCCATCACGTCTCGAGCATGGATCAAATGCTTGAGGAACTAACGGTCGAGGCATGCTTGAACTGCCGCATCCTGAACATGGATCAGACGTCCAAGGAAACTAGACATGCGGGGTATGGGAGGACTCACGCCATCGCATACGGGCAAACCTTAGCGTGGAATAGCATAAGTGCTCAAGCATAATGCCTGCTCGTGGAGATTTAAACGTGTCCCCGAGCAAAGAACATGCTTGAAAACGTGAACAATCTTCGAGTGGAACGTTTGATCAGCACAAAATCGAGCGGAATGCTAGATCAGCACAAAATCGAGTGAAATGCTTGACCGGGTAAAGGGGATGGAACTTGTGTCCAGACGTGCTCGGCGCGAAACGGAAATGATTCCCGAAAGCACAATAATGAATGCAAGATGATCGCACAAAACAGAATCATAAGTTAGAACGAGACATCAGCGACACAGGCCTTTTTGAGGAAAAAGCGTTAGTTCGGTAGCACGTTCCTACTAATCCCTCGCTGCAAACGAAGGTCGTGCACCTAAGTTGCGAGCACGAGCTCGTTCGCAGGAGAGTAAAAAATACGTGTAACGAGCAAGCACAGGAGGACCTGACTAGGGCTCTGAACTAGCCAAGAGGGCGTCTACTTGCGACTGTGGTCATGCAGCGAAGAGCTACTGCGGATGGTAATTGGCTTACAAAGACGGACACCTCTAGCGGCAAGACCAGTGACCGGGCTTGCCAGCCATTCCGAATGGTCAATTTCTCGAATAAAGCCAGCCTTGAGAAGTTTGTCGAGTTCATCTTGGATGATTGCTTATTTCTCTAGGGAAAACGCTGAAGCTTCTAGCGCATGTGCTTTTTATCGTGTCGATCAGACTAACTCAGGCTCAATCACTTCCTTTGAACTCCGGGCATGTCGGACGATTCCCAGGCAAACACGTCCGCGCTCCTCCAGAGGAAAGTGATGAGCTTGAGTTCCTATTTGGGGTCTAAAGAAGATCCCAAATGCACAACCTTGGTCGGGTCCTTGCCGCTTAGCGGATTACCTAGTCTTCCCCGGGCCGGGGACAACTTTGACGGACTTCGCGGTCCTTGGTCGTGACCCCTCTGAGGCAGTTGCCCGACCATGTCGAGCGATCTCTCGTCGCAACTCAAGGCCGCCTTCAGGTTCCCTCTTATGGTAATTGCGCCCTTGGGCTGGGAACCTTCAAACACTGGTATGCATGGTGCGTGGCGGCCATGAACTTGGTGAGGGTTGGCCTGCCGAGGATGGCATTGTAGGCCAACTCGAGGTCGACTACATCGAAAGTGATCATCTCCGTCCGGAAGTTGCTCGGGCTCCTAAACGTAACGGCAAGACGATCTGGCCGAGGGGTTTGACCGAAGTGCCCGGGACAATCCCGAAGAAGGGGACTGCGATGCTCTTGATCTTGGACCGAGGCACCTGCATCTCGTCCAAGACCCTCGTGGCTATGAGATCCAGGGAGCTCCCACCGTCGATGAGGACTCGCCCCACCGTCGTGTTACTAATGGTCGGGTTCATGACCAGAGGGAGCCTTTGAGGCTTGGTCATTCCAAGGGGACAATCGTCCTTGGAGAAGTTAATAGGCAGCTCGGACTACCTGAGCTACTGGACGGGCGGCTTGCCCTGCACGACATGGTGCACCTCCCACGCCGCCTCCTTCAAGTCCCTGCGAGACTTGTAGGCGGAGGAGCCCCCGAACATAACTGCAATATGATTGCGAGGCTCCGGGCACTCCATATCTTCATCGCTCCAACCACGGGCGCTTTTCCTTTGCCTTACCGCCTCCCCTTGCTCGGGAGCATGGGCATAGGGCCTTACCATCAGAATCGCCCAGTGAACGCCCAAGTCCTACAATTCATGGAAGGTCGTGCCTGTGTGCTCGATGAAGTGGGCGTAAACAACACCGGGCGGCGATCTTGGCCATCAGGACCTTGGTCGGGCGCTTGTGCTCATTTGTGCACCGAGGCGGGCGCCTCGCCTCCCTGGCCAGGTCTCAAGCCCGTGGCGGTGATGCTCGATCGCCGCCACCATGCTCGGCCATGGAGGGCCTTTTCTTCTTCTTGAAATTCTTCCTCTCTACGGAGTCTTGGCTCTTTCTTGCCCGTGGGACCCTCCAGCCCACCGAGGCGGGGAGTTTCCTTCATCCAAAGATCTTCTTCCATTGGATCACCTCGTCAGATTCAGCACGTTGGCCGGCCATGTGGAATGTACTCTGGTTCGGCTGTGTCGTGGTGAATCTCCAGTCTCGAGTGGCGGACGTCCGAACTCCAAACTTGAAAGTCTTGGACGACCGCCTCATCTCAAATATTGGGTATAGAATTTCACCTTAATGAACCTTGAACAAAGTGCCTTAGAGGCTCGCCGGTCTCGATCAGACGCCGAGGTCGCACACTTTGCCCGGCGAGTATATAACACTCAAAGTTTGTCTTGAGCGCCACGAAATGATGCTAAGAGCGGATCGACTCTTCTTTTTAGTTGAAGAGCCATGTTCTTGTGGCTCCATCTAGGACTATGGGGAGGAAGTTAGCCATCACGCCTTCGTCTCCCCCCAGTAGCTAGGATGGTGGTGGTGTATATTGAAAGGAACTCGTCCGGATTCTGGGTGCCATTGAACCTTTCGATGTGGCCAGGCTTGAATTTGCTTAGCCATGAGATATTATGAGGATGCCGAGAAAGCCCAAAGATCCTAAAGTCGGGCCATCGCGATGACTTCTCCGACAAGTGACCATACCGGTCATCACCGTGACGTCCTCCGATACGGGGGCCGAGATGGGTAAATACTTCCCTATGTCGGCGCAATGGAGACCACTCAAAGGTTGAGAACTCGGGGTGCCCACGGCTGGATCGAGCGCATTCCTGGCCCCATGAAGTAGTTCGAACTGCCCGTATCATCGCGTACTGTCATACTTTCTGCGGCCCTCCCGAGTAGAAATCTGTGGGCCGCCATGCCTGGGGCGAACAGGAAGACAGGGTTTGACGTCCCGGGAAATACTCCGGGTGCCTTTGCTGCTTGGGGACTCCGGAAGCTTTATGTCGGCGGTGAGCTCCTCTAGATTCTCGGCTACGGCCACACCCATAGCTTCCAGATCCACCTGACCGGGAAAGTCCCGAAGGTCGCGCACGACTGTTGCCATAGCCCGCAACCGTTCAACACTCTGTGGAATGGGGATGGGCGTCTTGCTTGACGGCCACGCGCATGCTCTGGGGAGTGGAGCCTACGAGGACTTCCGAGGTTTAAGGATCTGGCCCCAGCGCTCGCCTCCCGAGCTTGACGACGGATACTCGCCAGGGTTCTACTGAGAGACACCTCAAGATAGCTCTTGGCGGCCTCATAGCGGCGATGATGAGCAGCCCCCGAGGATTCCTCCTTAGGGATTTCTGCCTCTCCCGCCATATTGACGTTGCGAGAGCACGGAGACCGTGAAAGTGACATCATGGGGTCTTCTCGTGATGTTGTTTCATAATCGGGCTCGAGACGATCAGGGATATCAAGACCGTCATAGAGGCTATTATCTTCCTCATCGCCCGCGAGGGTAACTTGTCAAGGCGGAGGAACGCCTGCTACCGCAATGATCGAGGAAAGACTCTCAAAGAACCGGGAAAGACTCGAGCTCAAGGTCGCCTTCGATCGATCCACAAACTGCCATGCCCCCATCGGCATAGTACGTATCATTGTCTTCTACGTCATCAAAGACGCAAAGGTATCTTCAGGGATTCTCCACGAAAAGGATTCTTCAGTTGGTCCCCACGGACGGCGCCAGCTGTCGGTGCTTGGGGAACAGGCCCCTCGCCGAGCTTACTTGTTGATTAAGGGATCGACCGAGCCACTTTTTCCGCGGAAGGCTAGCGTCTGAAGAAGGCCGTGCAAGGAGGTCGAGCTACCGAAGAGGGAGGCGAACAAGAGGATTTTTATACTGGTTTGGGCCTCTCACGATTGAGATAACAACCCTACGTCCAGTGTTTCTTTGCTTGCTATCTGGGTGCTTACAAGGGCCTAGCAAGGCTTAGCTTTACATATGCTTGATTACAAAAGAGAGTGGATGTTTCTATGCTTGTACATGCTCTTCCTGATCTAGCGTGCGTGCTTTCCGTCTTCTGTCCGTGCTTTTGGCGTGTTTTGAAGAGGTATTTATAGGTGTTTAACGTTGGCTATATCCGAATGTCACGCCCTTATGTGTCCTCGCGTGGCAGCAACTATCTCTTAACTCTCGCCACGTGGCATCGTAGATGTGATGGGCCCGAATCGTGGCGTAACGGCTAACGCAGCAGCCACCACGTCGCCTTTATAACCTGAGCATGACCTTCGGGTCATGCTCGGGGATCTTCCTTGGTCCTGGCCGACCTTGGCTGCCAGCCCGAGAATCCATGCTCGGAAGACTGAGCCGCATGCTCGTGGATGGGTATGGTCAGTAGCCGATCCATTCAAGGATCTTCCTTTGGGACGACATCAAAGGGAAGCATGGTTGGCTAAAGAAGGGTTGCTGGGGCTCGATGGTTCTTATGGTAATTTATCCAATCCCCGATAATATCCATGAAGAATTCTTATCACACGCGCTCGAGTCCCCCCTCCCAAACGAAGATATCACCACTCTCGAACAAGTACATATGTCATTCATGAAGTGGCCTACGATGGATGTTGTACTAATCAAGGTAAAAATCCCCAACGTCTTCTTTACCATTCCAGTAGTACTACAACAAGTTATATATGCACGTGCTTTGTAGGTTGCTACCATACATGTGCTTGCTCCTGCTCTTGCTCCCACCACCATGACGAGTCCTATGTAGGGTGCAAAGCAGGCACGCCAAAGGACTAGCACGACAGCCACAGAACCACAGGGGGCCTCGAAGACTCTATCTGTCAAGATGGCGAAGCTAATAGAGGCCACAACACCACGTGAAGTACATGAAAAGTCCTCTGCCTTGACATCGAAGACTCATTCTGCCTAGAAAGGAAAGTCGGTAGAGGCCACAAAGACCCCTCAAGATTTTAAGAGCTACATACATGGAAAGCCCCTTTTGCCTACCAGCCAATTGAATGCTCACGGGGTAAAAGATATGCCCATCACGGTCACGGGCATACCGAGCATTCTGTCTCAGATCGATCCCCATCGTGCCGACATCAAGAAGTCTTCTCTTGCCATGGTTCGCATGTCAGAAGCCAGCATAGTGATGATCACCGTGATCACCATGGCCGAAGAGACCACCACGATGCCTCGGCTTTTGGATGTCAGGCTTTGCAGCGTCTCTTCGTAATGTCTTGTGGCCGAGCAAGTTCAAGCCTTGCCACATTGAGAGATTCAACGAGACTCAGAATCCGGATGAGTTCCTCTCCATTTACACCACTGCGATTTTAGCAGTCGGAGGTGACGAGGGAGTTATGGATAACTTCCTACCCACAGTGCTTGACGGAGCTACTCGGACTTGGCTCTTCAATCAGAAGGAGTCAATTCGCTCCTGGAAGCAACTCAGCAGTGCACTCAAAGTGAATTTTCAGACCTGCTACACCCGACCGGGCAAAGAGCGCGACGTCGAGCACTTGATCTGGACGGAAGGTAAGTCTTTGTGACAGTTCGCCCAAAGGTTCATTTAGGTGCGGAATTCGATCCCGAATGTTTTGGATGAGGCAGTCGTCCGCGCTTTCAAGTTTGGGGTCCAAGACATCCGCTTCACCCAGGATCTAGAGATCCATCCTGATTTAACGGCCAGCAAGCTGTTCCACATGGCCGATCAGTACGCGAACGCCGATGAGGCAGTCTAGTGGAAGAAAATGCTGGACGAGGGCAAGCTCTCGCCTCATCCTGGCTTAGAAGGCTCCACGAGTAAGAAGAATGAAAATTCCGTGGAGAAAAAGATTAAGAAAACGAAAAAGAGGTCGTCTGCACAGAGCATGGTCGTGACTATCGAGCAGCATCAGCCGTGAGCTTCATAGCCGTAGCAGCGTAAGAATTGCAGCGGAAGAGGCAAGGGTTGACCACCCTAGTGCCGCAACGACCAAGGTGTCCCACTGAGCGACCATTTCTGTCTGCTCCATCAGGCTTATGGGCATGACCTCTGCAATTGCCGGACCTAGACGTTCCGCTTGGAACAGTTTTACAACGCAAAGGCCCTATGCCTACACTCCCGTAGCAATGCGAGAGCAGTAAGAGCAAAAAGCCCGCTAACGATGAAGAGGATATGGACTACCAGGAGCCCTGCAATCATATTGCGGTAATATTCGGGGGCTCCTCAGCCTACAAATCCTGTCGGGACCTAAAGGAGGCGGCACGGGAGGTGCACCACGTCACTCTGGGCAAGCCCCCCGTGCAGTAGCTCAAGTGGTCCGAGCTGCCCATTACCTTCTCTAGGGACGACTATCCCCTTGGATTAACCAAGCTTCCAATGGTCATAAACCCGACCATCAGTAACACCATAGTGGGATGAGTGCTCATCGACAGCGAAAGTTCCTTGGATCTCATATCCGCCAAAGTCTTGGACGAGATGCAAATCCCTCGGTCCCAAATCAAGAGCATAGCGGTCCCCTTTTATGGGATCATTCCGGGCACCTCGGCCAGGTCGTTTTGCCCGTCACATTTGGGAGTCTGAGCAATTTTTGGACAGAGATTATCACCTTTGAGATGGTGGATTTCGAGTCAGCCTACAATGCCATCCTCGGCAGACTGGCTCTTGCCAAGTTCATGGCTACTACACATCATGCGTACCAGTGCTTGAAGATTCCCAGTCTAGGCAGAGTAATCACCATAAGAAGGAACCAAAAGGCAGCCCTGAGCTGCGACAAGAAGGTACTAGACATGGTCAGACAATTGCCTCATCGCGGTCCCGACCAAGAGCTGTAGAATTCCCGACCAAAAGTTGCCCTCTAGCCCGGAGGAGAGACCAAGGTGATTCCGCTAAGTGACACGGAGCCGATTAGGTCATGCATTTAGGATCTTCATTAGATCCTAAATAGGAACTTGAGCTCGTTACTTTCCTTTGGAAAAATGCTGATGTGTTTGCTTGGGAACTATCTGACATGCCCGAAGTCCCAAGGGAAGTAATTACACAAAGAAGCGATTCAACCTCGACAAGAAACCAAGTCTGGTATAATCGACGCTTTCTCCCTAAAAGCAAGTTATCATCCAGGAGGAACTCGACAAGCTCCTCAAGGCCGACTTCGTTCGAGAAGTCGAGCATTCGGAATGGCTAGGGAATCTGGTCATAGTCAAGAAAAGGGGGGGGGGAAATGGCGCATGTGTGTCGACCATACGAGCTTGAATGCCGCCTATCCCAAGGATAATTTCCTGCTGCCCCGCATAGACCAGTTGGTCAACGCAACAGTGGAGTCCTAGGTGATGAGCTTTTTGGATGCCTACTCGGGCTACCACCAGATCAGCATATCACCTAAAGATGAAGAGAAAACTTCCTTCATTACCCCGTTCGGCACGTTTTGCTACACAACCATGTCTTTCGGTCTCAGGAATGCTGGAGCAACCTTCTAGCGTCTCATGCAGAAAACTTTCCTAGACCAAAAAGGTCGCAATCTAGAGGTCTATGTGGATGACATAGTGGTCAAAAGTAAGCTCGCTTTGGGTCATATCTTCGACCTTGAGGAAACCTTTTGTAACCTCAATAGACATCGAATAAAGCTTAATCCAGAAAAATATGTCTTCGGTGTGAGGGCAGGCAAGGTGCTTAGATACATGGTCGATCCACAGGGCATCGGGGCAAACCCAGAAAAGATTGAAGCCATCGAACGCATGTGACCGCCTAGCTGTGTAAAGGAGGTCCATGCCTTGACCGAATGAATGGCGGCTCTAAATCGCTTCATTTCCCGGTTAGGCGAGCGTAGATTGCCTTTCTTCAAGGCACTCCACAAGCATGATGGTTTCACTTGGATGGAAGAAACAAACCGCTCTTTTGAAGAGCTGAAGTAGTACCTGTCCAGACCGCCCATCCTAACCATGCCCCAAACCAGGGGAGACCTTGCTATTATATTTGGCAGCGACCCTGTAGGCAGTAAGCGCAGTCTTAACAGTGGAAAGGGATGGAGCACAGCGACCAATCTACTACGTTAGCGAAGTCTTGCATGAATCAAAGGAGAGTTACCCCGAGGTCCAAAAGCTCTTGTACTTGCTACTCATGGCCCCCATGAAGCTGCAACATTATTTTCAAACCCACAAGATTATGGTCCCAACCAACTTTCCGTTTGGGAAGATCCTAAGAAATCAAGACGCCAGTGGCCAAATAGCGAAGTGTGCCAGGGAGCTCGCCGAGTTTGAGATCCAATTCTCAGCTTGCACGGTGATCAAGTCCTAGGTCTTGGCAAACTTCGTAGTGGAGTGGACGAATCCAACGCCACCTGCTGCCGAGCTCGATAGATCTGAAGAAGATCGTTAGACCATATACTTCGATGGGTCTCGTGCCTATGAATGCTCAGGGGTTGGGGGTGTGCTAGTCTCCCCCCAGGGAGAGCAACTCTAGTACGTCATTCAATTGCACTTTGCCTCGACCAACAACGCGGCAGAGTACGAAGGCCTCTTGGCAAGGCTACGAGCATGCAAAGCACTCGTAGTCCAGCGACTAACTGTGAAAAGAGATTCACAGTTGGTCATTAATCAGGTCAACAAGGAGTATCAGTGTTCCGATAACTCAATGGCGCTTTACCTGGTTGTAGTAAGAAAGATGGATAAGTATTTCAAGAATTTTAAGGTACTCTTCATCCCTAGAAGGACAATTCCTTGGCCGACCAACTCTCAAAGATCGGTTCCTCCCAAACTTCCGCTCCGGCAGGAGTGCTCGTCGAGCACTTATACAAGCCCTCCATTCCTTTTGTAGAGGAGGCATCAGAGGCATACGGTAACGTCTTTCTCCTCGAGCATGGTGCGAATTGGATGACTTCATTCATTCAATATATTGCACATGGACATCGCTCGAGGAAGAAGCCGAAGTTTCTTGCTTATAAGGCTACCTCTCTTACAAATTGATCGAAGGCGTCTTACACTGCAAGGGAGCACTAGGAGTTCTCTCCAAATGCATCTCTCAAGAAGAGGGTAAATACCTTCTTAGAGATATCCATGAAGGAATGTGCGGGGCTCTCACGTCTTTCAGAACGCTAGTGAGCAAGGCCTTCCGATTGGGTTACTACTAGCCATCGGCCTTAGCCGGTGCTCGCTCAATTGTGACGACTTGCAAAGCATGCCAATTTCATGCCCGCAAGGTCCATCAGCCAGCATATGTGCTTCAAACCATTCCTCTATCGTGGCCATTCTCAGTTTGGGGAGTTGATATATTTGGACCTTTCGCCCAAAGTTAGAATGGCTACAAGTAGTTGCTCGTAGCTATCGACACTTCCACAAAGTGGATCGAAGCCAAACCCGTGTCAACCATTTCGCTCAGCAGCCGTGAAGTTCTTTTTTCGCAACGCAGGACGCTGCTTTGGCATTCCCAACCGCCTTATCACGGATAATGGCACTCGGCCCAGCAAAGGAGTCGTTTCGTGCCTATTATAAGACATCGACAAAGGTCTGCTTCGCCTTTGTAGCGCATCCACAGAGCAATGGAGCGGCCTAGCGAGAAAATGGACAAATAATTCAAGGTATTAAAAAGAGAGTTTTCAAAAACCTCAATCAGCATGGTCAGGCATGGGTGGATGAGTTTCCTTCCATCCTTTGTTCAGTTCGCACTACGACAGGCCGAGCTATGGGTGAAACCCCTTTCTAGCTCATCTACGGTGCAGAGGCCATTTTGCCCACTGAAATCATGCTAGGTTCTCCAAGAGTGCACCTGGTCGACGACATCGACCAGGAGGGTGAGCGTCTCCTAGACCTAGACCTCGCTGAGGCAATACGCGAACGGGCTTTGCTATGATCCGCGGTTTACCTACAGGCTCTTCGTAGGCATGCGGCTAAATCAGTTCGACCAAGGACCTTGCAAGTTGGCGATCTTGTCCCACGCCGAGTCTAGGATTTGTCAAAAGCTAATGTTTAATTTCAGTGGAAGGTCCATACACGGTCGCCTCAAAGAACACGCTCGGGAGCCGTTCGCCTAGCGATGGATTTATGGTCGGTGCTCGCCAAAGACCGAACGCTTACCAACTACATAAGTTTTTGTCTAATTTTTCATTGCCGCTTGTTCTACGCAAGATCACGAAGTTTTTTATAAAATTCGATTCTTTCACCCCGTGATTTCCATTCTTCCTAAGATTTTGTGAATGTCCTTGAAGTCCTTGCTCGTTGGTAAGCCGACTCAGCTTCGCACAAGGGCACACTCTCCTCCTCACTATCTTGATGATGGGATAAGCGCGTGTGGGCAAGAACATTCGCTCCAATCGCATTATCCTAAGGTTTGGCTAGCGTGCACGAGAACGACAAAAGTGCAAAGACCAGTGCTGGACCACTAAACTCGCCACCAGAGGCCTCAGTCTATATAAGCCGATTATTGTTTGCAGTAGTACTTCACTGCAAGTTTACAATCACATACAGACACCCTCTTGGATGGTCCAGAGTTCTAGTTTGATTCACGCCGCCCGGTCGTTGTGCGCATTGTCGAGCAACCGCATGTCTTTCTCGTCCTTATCGAAACCATGCTCGCAACTTAGGGGCATGGGTCAAGACGCCGGGGGGGATGAAGCCGCGCGCGTATTTCTTTGTCCCAACCTAACCCATGCTCGCAACCTGGAGAAATGGTGTTGGATCGTTGAGGGAGAAAGCATGCATGATTTTTTTAACTCTCCTGTGAACGAGCTCGTGCTCGCAACCTAGGTGCATGAACTTCGTTCACAGCGGGGGCTTAGTAGGGACGAACTACCATGCTTTCCTAAAAAACGCGTGCTCGTGTCTTCGTCTTTTACTATTTAAGTGTACTATCTTTTTCGTTCTACTTTGTCTGTTGTTGCAGGGCATTCATCAGCAACGGGCAAGAAACAATCCGAGCAAAACAAGCAAGGGAGACAAGTCATTTCAGAAAAGGCTTTCCTTTATTCATTCAAGTTGGTTACATATGCTTCATTTTACAATGGTGCGCTAAGGGAGCTATGCTCTGCCGAGCTTTGCCTCCTTGATGGCCGAGAGTTCCTCCCTCGCCTTATCAAGCTGAGTCGCGAGCTTCTTGGCGGAGCCACTTCATTTCTTCTCTGCACTAGTTGACCAACTTGGTGGCCTCCCATGCAGATCTGTTCAGCTCCTCCACCTTCTCCTACAGGGCCGCAGACCGTTGCTGCTCTTGCTCGAGCTCTATCTTGGCCAGCTCGCCTGGGAAAATCCGCTCTTTGAACTCCATGGCGTAATCTTCGGTTTGGCGCCGCATCACCTCATTTGAAGCCTTTAGCTCGGCTAGCGCTTGCTCGAGCTTCGCTATCTTAGCATCTTGCTCGGCGTTGTGCCTGGCCATGATCTCAGGAGGTACGGTCGCTGCCTCCAAGTCCTCCATGGTCGTGTTTAGCACCTGCAAGGCAGAAAATTTTAGCTCTTACTCGTTGCAAAAGAAAAAGACTTTAGAAGACAAGTAACCTTACCCAGCGAAGACGACGATGCATGTTTTCCTGAACTTGCTAGATATCTCCCTCGTCCGAAGGTCAGCGAAACCTTCTACGACGACCTTTAGCCGAGAGAACTCACCTTCTCCCTAAGCAGGCATTTTGCTCGAGGGCTCCTCATCTTCTCCCCGAGCAAGCGCTTCGCTCAAGGGAGCATTGTCTTCCTCTTGTCCCCAAGCATCTGTCATGCTCGGTGGCTCAAGGGACTGGCCCAGCAGAGTAGGATCCACCGGGGTAGGTTCTTCCTTCGGGGCATCAGGGCTCGGCTCACGAGCCGCCTTCATGCTCGGAGACCGATCCTGGTCCTCAGCCATGCTCGGCTCCAAAGCCTCGAGCTGTTGGCCTTCTTGGGAGTTTGTTCCTCCAGGGCATGAAGCTCCGCACCGTGGCTTGTTGGTCGTGGGGAGCCTCGACGGTGAATTCCTCGGCCACCACGAGGTTGGAGAGGCGGGCAAGCTCCTTTTCTACTACAGAGTTGAGGATTTCATCAGCCATTCCCTCTAAGCCCATAGATCCCCTATTAGCTATTTCGCCCACATTGACAGAGTGGGGTTAGCGATTACCTTCAGAGTTAGCCCCGAGCACTTCGACATTGCGCCCGACGACTTCTGGTGCCTCACGTCCAAGGGCGTCGGATCTTTCTCCTCTTCCTCGGGCCCTTTTGCCGAATAGCCCGAAGATACCCGTGCTAGCTTAGCCTGAAGGGCGGCAATCTTCCCCTCCAGCCACTCCTTGTGCGCGGAGCCCTCTGTCGTTGCCTTCGCTCGCTTCACTTTTTCCGCGAGCTGGTACAGATGAGCCATCAAGTTTGGATTTTTCTTGGTGTGCTCCTTCAACCATAATGTCAGCTCCCTTACCTCCACTCTGTCGGCATATTCTAAATGTCACCAAGGGGGACTCCTGCTCGAAGCAGGGGACGACAGGGGTGGTGGCGCTCGCCGCTTGTGTGTCTCCTTCTTGGTTTTGACGGCGGGGACGACTCCCCCTTGGTCACGCGTTAGTGGCTTGATCTCGACCACCGTGGCTGCAAGGGCGATCTTCTCCTGACCAAAGTAGCATGGAATGTCAGAGATGCTCAGGATGTCTTTCCTCGAGCATAGCTCACAAATTTACTTTCCACCTCGCCCCGCTCGAGCACGTTGCTCGGAATTTGTCGCCCGGACTCGAGCTCCTTGCCTTTTTAGGTGCTGAACATTTCGGCAACCCGCTTTTCAACTTAGGCCTTACTCGGGGCTGCAATCCGACCAACGCAAGCATTAGTACGAGCGAATTAATTCTAAATGACGGAAATTATTTGCGCAGTTTCAGAGACTTACCCGAATCAGCATCACGGGTGAGGTCCTGCCACCCTGAGATCTCGAAGAAGGGTTGCTCCCTCCTCCTTAATGGAGACACCTGGTTCCTGAGGAAGTCCCGGGTGATGTTCCGACCAGTGAGCCCCAAGTTTGTGAGCTCACTGATCGTCATCAGCACCTGCTCCTCCTCAGCTTGCACGGGGGGATGTGGGGTTTCATAATCCGGAGCCGCTGCTCCGGTGTAGTGGAGAGTGCTTCCCTCCGCCTTCTTTAGGTAGAACCAATGGTCGGCCTAGCCTGACACCAAGTCCTTGAGCATGAAGCTCAGGTACTCGTATGGTTGGTTGGACCGAAGAGGAAAATAGATGCAACCGACGGGGGAAGTCCCTCCGGTGCAAAACAAGGAATAAAAGTGGAAGAAAAGGTTCACCATGGGCACAGTGCCCACGTATCCCTCGCAAATATGCGAGAAGATCGCCAAGATGAGAATGGTGTTAGGATTGAGATTGGAGATCTCGCACTCGCACTCGCACTGGGCAAGTACAGATTTAAGGAACTCACTCTTGGGCGTCCGCAGCCCATTGATGGAGTAAAGCTCGCAGGAGACAACCTCTCCTTCCCGCGGTGTCGGAGCTTCCTCACCGTTGGGAGCGCGCCACGACTCCTCGTCGAGATAGCCAAGTTCCACGAGCATTCGGAGCCTCTCCTTGCTAATCTTGCTCACTCCGAACTTCGCCATGGATTCGTTGGAGGAAAAGGATGAAAGCGCAGGAAAATACAGGACTTGATAATTCCTAAGGTCATAGGTGTGAAATGTAGGTGAAGAGTTTTTCACCGCCACTATCGCCCTATTTAAAGAGGCAAAGAAGCTGAACGGACACAACCGTCCGAAGACTCAAACGCTCCCGCCTGTTTGCGAACCAGCATATGGAAGCACAACTTTTGAAACCTTCTGATAAAGGTGTGGTTCCCAAAAAATTGTCCAAACCACTGCCGCGAGGCTTCGCGGAGAAGGAACCGGTGCGACCCTTTGATTTTCTCTTGCTCGAGCTTCTCTTGGTCGAAGGCCGAGCTGGTAGCTTGCCTCCTATCAACCTTGCTCGTCTCATGAAGTGACTCGCCGGATGCTCAAAGAGCACTTATTTGCAAGATTCCAATCCCTCCGTTGAGTCTGTAGGCTCAAGGGGAAGGCCCCGCCAAGTAGTTTTCCACTTGAGCCTTGGGGGCTAACTGTCGGGGATTGGATAATTTCCATAAGGACTGTTATACCCTAGCAGCCAGTTCTGACCGACCATGCATGCTCTTGAATGGTGTTCCCAAGGAAGACCCTCAAATATTCTACCCGGCGGGTCCGCCTGACCGAAGTAGGCCCGGTGCTTGTCCACGAGCACCTAAACCCGCCTACGAGCATACATGCTCGTCCCCGAGCATGCAAGCTCGGGAGCTCGCAAGGATCGGTCAGAGCTGGGGAAATCCTTGAGTATGATTGGAAGATCGTGTTCACCCCACAATGTCTAAGTGGCGATAATTACACCACGATCCAGGGCCGTTATGCTGGCAAGAATCAAGACTAGGGTTACGGCCACGGTTAATGCAGTAAATCACGCATTATTCGGCTGCAGTTATTTCAATTATAAGCTATAAGAGCCCCTAGTAGATCGGTAAAGGGGGGACAGAGAAAAAGAGAAAGCAAAACACAAGCATACACGAGCCTTTCTGTAAGAGTTTCGTAGCAATAGTGAGATCACTAGAGTAGGGTTATTATCTCTGCAGTGAGAGGTCCGAACCAGTATAAACCCTTTGTCTATTTTGCGAGTATCCTATCCTAAGAACATTCTCCAGACGCAAACCCTTCACCAAAAAGAGGTTCTGTTGATCCCTCATTCAACAAGTAAACTCGACGGAGGACCTAATTCCCAAATGTCGACACTATTGTTATAGGTGGATAAGAAAATGAAGCTTCGAAGAATACCTTTCATCGCAGGTTGAGAGAAACTTTGTAATGAGATTTTTCTAGAAATTTATGCCTTGTTAATTGCCTACGGGATGGATGGGTACATTACAAGACCTTGCTTCTTCTTTGCTGTATATATATACTCTGAGTTGTAAAATATAATGTATAAATAGTTTCCGCTTTAATCGTATGATGTATGGTTGTAATTCCAATTGTTGAAAATGTGCGTACTAATCATTGATCATAGGACTAGCACTGTATGAACATGAGATTTCCATTTTCGTATTTTATGCAAATATAGGGATGTTACAGTTAATGACTTTGGAAGATGGTTGGAATTTGGTCCCTAACGACAGTGGGCGGTGGCAAAGATGGCAGTCGGCTAGGAAGAAAGTTGAGGTATGCTTAAGCTTGACTGGCAGTGGTTTGAGCAAGTGAACATAAAAGAGTCCATTTTACCAATTATAGTTGGTGGGGGTTGGCCATAGAGTTGTGTCACCGTGCGCCGGTGCTAGAGGAGATGATGCATGGCAGCGGTGATGTTGTGGGCTGAGGGAACTTCAATTGGTTGAGGGATTTGGTTTGTGTGGTGGTTTATTGAGGGTAAGCTTGGCTTGAATTGAATTGCTGCTTTTACTGAGGAGGTGCTCGGCGGCTTTTGTAGGAGACAATTAGCGGTATATAGCGTAGCCATTTTATCTAGGGCCGAGGTATGGACGGCGGTGCAAGTTTCTGGTGTGGACCATCAACCGTGTGAATAAATTTTTCATATTTATTTTACAAAAAAACTGACATTGATTTTGTGAAATTTCTAAGGTTTATGTTTTTGAATTTTTAAAGGTAATAAACGGAATTTATTATTTTTATAAAGTTCTTTAGATGAAGTGATAAAATTTCAAGATGAAGATAAGGTCCATACATTTTTAATGAATTCTTACAAGGTTACCATTGTTAGTCTATATTTACTGTTTTTAAACCCTTATCCTTGTTTAATGCTTTAATACCACCTTGATGTTTTGCAAGAGATTTCTAATGATGGCCTTATATTTAAATATAATTTTTATAGATTTTATTATTATGTAATTTCTTTTTCTATAGCTTATAATTCAAGATTCAAATGCTGAAAACAATTTTCTTTAAGATCAATAATTCAAGAAATGATGAAAAAGATGGAAATTCAGAATTTAACCACAATCCAAATTTGATTTTCTGTTTTACTCATTTAATTTATATTTTAGCTATTTTAAATACTCAGGATGTTACATATAGTACCACCCCATAGAGCTGGTAGTACCGCCATGGACTGTCAATACCTCAAATTGCTTCAAATCAAGGCAAGTACAATTCAAACTCAAACCATAAACATGAATATAGTTAATTACTCATCATAAACTTAGATAAACCATCACATGATCTCTCACTTTCATAGATATCGAGTGGTCATCTATCAAATGACACACCCAATAACTGTCGAGCACAGACATGCATAGAGGTTGGAAGCTTGGCAGGATGACAGAAATTCCTTGAAACATGCGGCTGACACTTCCATTTTTGACGCATTCATTTTTTCAGTGAAACTTTGCCAAATTTCAACTGAAAAATTCGAAACATTCAGTTTTTCGGCTTGCAATCCGAGGTTGAAATCTTCCAATTGGACATAGTTCCACATGAAAAATCAAACTTTCAACTAGAACACACTAGATTAATACCTGTGCGTTGCTACGAAAAATAAAATTGGTAACAAAACATAAAGGTCAAGTAACCAAAAAAAAATTATGCTACAAGATCAAACATCTATTTCTTCCGATTACAAAAATTTTTATGATTTCTTCTCCGGTATGAATTAAAACCAAATATATTGTACGTAGCAATATATATTACCAATCTCAAAAATCAATCAATCATTTTTATCCCTTTTTACAATTTATATTACCAGCTCGCGTTCCTCTTCCTCTCGCCATGCCCGCAGCGCGAGCTCCTTGGCGCTGTCGACCTTGTCTTCCTCGTTGTCTCGCTCGTCCTCGTCATCCACCGCCTTCGCAGGGGAGATACAGGGGCTTCCCTTGAGCACGAGGCGCTGCTGCCAAGGCCACCGCCATTCCGGACCACTAGCCGCTACGCGGTCGCACTCGGGGCGTCCGCCATCCTCGTCACGCTCGCGTTCTTCCTGCTGCCGAGCACGCCATGACACGCTGTGAAGTCCGCCTTCCTCGCCACCCACTTCATCGCGTACGCCATGGCCGTGTGGTCAGTTGCCTTGGAGAAAGGGGCCACCGCCGCCACCCAGCCTTTTCTCCTCCGCGTCTTCTGGATCGCCACCGCTCTCGGTGCCGCTCTCTTCTCCGCTCTCGGCGCCGCTCTCTTCTCCGCTTCGGCGGTGGACCGCTGCGCCGATGGTTCGCTGCTCTTCCTAGATGACCCTCTCGCCTTTGCCGGTCTACTCGTCTCCATGCCTCTGGTGTACCTAGCCATCACTGGCTTCACCAGCCATGACGCCGGAGCCCATGAAGGTGAACTAGAAAACACCAGCGTCGAGACGCCCGTCACGCCGTGCGCCGCTACGTCATTCCTCTCTTTCGCGACGTTCAGCTGGATCAACCCGTTTATCTCTAAGGGGTATGCCAATGACTCTCTCACCACTGACGATGTTTCACCGGTGTCACCGGACAACCGCGCCGAAGCGTCGTACGCTTTGTTCACGTCCAACTGACCGGCGCTGGGGTCACAACACCCGATTGGCGTCGCGCTCTGGATGTCCTTCTGGCCTTAGTTACTACTGACCGTGGCGCTCGGCCTCCTGCGCCTCGCGGTCATGTACGTCAGTCCATCACTTATTGATCTGTTCGTCGAGTTCATTCGCCGCAGCGGCACAACATGGGAGATCTTGAATGAATTCCCTTGATTGATTCTGTGAAAACCGCGACGCTCGGCCTTCTACGCCTCACAGCCATGTACGTCGATCCGTCACTTATTGATCAGTTCGTCAAATTCATTCGCCACGGTGGCACGACATGGGAGATCTTGAATGATTTCTCTTGATTGATTCTGTGAAAACTGTACAGTATATATATAGAGTACAAAAGGAATGATTGGACGGCTATTAATTACTAGCAATAATCAGGGATTTTGCTATAATAATTAGCCATATTTAGAGAGATATGGCTGACTGTAAATCAGGAAAGAATAATTAGCTATAATGACCGGTCATTATTAGAGATATGGTCAAGGAGACTAGAAAGAATAGATCGCTGCCATCAACTGTAAATTTATATTAGTAGAGATTAAGCCTCTCAAAATAACTAGAAAACATCAACTTTATGTAAGTTTGAACTTTCTCTCGGAAATGCCCAACTTTCATCGGTGAGAGGCACCAATTGGTGGTGGCGGAGATGGAGAGCTGGTGAAGGTGGTTGTCTGGGCGTTCGACACTTGGCTGATGTGGACCCTAGAGCCCTCATTGGGGGATGGAGGCTACTACAAGAAGGCATCGAGCCCATGAAGCGGTGCGATGGCATCAGACGTTTTTGGATGCTGAGTAGGGGTGCAAACGGATTGGATACGGACGGATTTCACTTATTTCGTATTTTATTTTAAATTTTTTCTCGGATATAGAATCGGATACGAAAAGTGCTGGATTCGAATACAAATATGGATTACTTCGGTCACGAATACGGAGCGAATACAGATCGTTCCGGATACGGTTAGTCTCGGTCACGAATAGTTAGTCGGATAATGCGTGAAAGCAGAAACCATATATGTTATGTATATTAGGATCGATCAACCATACACAAAACTTTACTAGAACTTTTAAGACATATAAGTGTTTCAAATTCAATAATAGATATCTTCCCTACATAAGAATAATATATAGCCAAGTATAATTTCAATCAACATATGAACTTATATGATGTATAATGTTTATGTTTATCGGATCTGTTATCGGATATCTATTTCACTAATTTACACTGATACTTTTTGGATATCCCGTATATGCAGGTACGGATCGGATACTTAATCTTCCCATGTCTTAACCCATATTTTTTCGGATAGGCGGATTTGAATCCGAATATAATCGGATATCATGTTTTCGGATTCAAATCGGGTTTTAAATAAATTCGGGCTTGGATGGGTCGGAAATTATCCGCTCCGTTTACACCCCTAATGCTGAGAGTGTTGACATGTATCCTGACTCTTAGTCTTGGTTATTGAGATATATTGGGATTCTTGATGAGTAGACTGTTTTTTTAAAGAGTCGATCTCTGTGTATTCCATGTTTATCTATTTGCAATTGTTGAACGTCTATTCTTGGCAGCATTAGGATTGATCTGCGGCTATCATCGTCATTTTACAACACAGAACTTTAAAAGTAGAGCTAAAGTAGCGGAAATGAAGGATGAGGCGGGAGCCTGCGCACGAGAAGGAACTCACGGAAGCCCCACGTGCCTGTGAATTAGCGATTTTGTTTGTCATGTTCAACATTCAAAATTACCTCCTCTGTTTTTCTAAATGGCATTATTAACTTTGATGGTCTTGGAATTGTGACTTTTATTGCTACTTGTTTTTACTTTATAATAATATAACTAAATTACGTTTTTCACTAGATAACTTATCACTTGTTTCACTTGACACCAGAGTTAGCAAATATTTTCACTATGCACCAGGTTAACACAAGATTAGTTTCACGTTGCACTAGCACAGTCGGTTAACCCTGACTGGCTCGACCACGTCGAACCGAACCATGTGCAATTAGGGATAGCAATCGGATGCGACGGGTATGTGTAGTACTCGTCTATATCTATACCTGTGAATTAAAATCTTTCCCACGGGTATACCTGTCGATGTTTGTTGTCGGCAATAATGAAAACGGGGCTAGGCGTTGGATCCAAACTCGATGGTAACACAAGACGCATGAATTATACAGGTTTGGGCTCTTGCGGAGCAGATAGTACCCTAGTCCTGTGCTTTGGGATTATGAGTGTCTAGCTTATCGCTGATGATCTGATTATGATATTACCCTACCCCTTTATATAGTAGAGGGGTGCGGTTACAAAGAAGAGTCCTAATCGGTTACAAGATGGAGATTCTATCTCTATCCTTATCCGCTGAACATAGTAACGACTAGGATTGCAATCGTATCCTACCTAATCATGGTCGGTTGCTGCTTCCAACGTGCACAACAAGGAAACTCTGAATATAGCAACCGATCTTGATTAGGTAGGATACGATTGTAATCCTGGTTGTTACCATGTTTAGCGGATAAGGATAGAGATAGAATCTCCATCTTGTAACCGATTAAGACTATTTTTGTAACCGCACCTCTCTACTATATAAAGGGGGGTAGGGTAACATCATGATCAGATCATTAGCGATATGCTAGACACTAATAATCCCAGAGCACAGGACTAAGCTATTATCTCCTTCGCAAGAGCCCGAACTTGTATAATTCCTGCGTCTTGTGCTACCATCGAGTTTGGATCCAACGCCTAGCCCCGTTTTCATTATTGCCGACAACAAACGTCGACAGTTGGCACGCCGTAGGGGCTGCATTAAGATCAATCTCATCAAACTCGATGGCAATCACTAGCAGAGTTGTTGTCACCTTCACATCCGGCCAAGCCTTTCACTTCAGGAGCCTGGACTTCGTCGCTGACAATCTCGGCAAGCTCGTTCTTTCGAACTCAGACCAGATCCAATCTGGAAGAGAAGCCATTGCTCTTTCGTCTGGACTACCGCTCAGGTCGGGGAATGCCACGGCCATCTGCTTACAAGCAGTAAGCCGGGAGTTTTCTCCCCGATTCGAATACGATAAGGCTCCGATCAAGGATGAGTCTCGGGTGGTAGGCGTCATCAGCACCAAACCACTCAGATTTGGAGATCAGGTTGATTTGTCTCTTTGTTCTTCTGACTCGGAAAGCAGCGCAGAAAGTTGCCAGGGTTTTGGTGGCATCTACGTGATCGAAGACTAGCGGACTGAGTCCCAGCGTCAAAAGGATATCGAAGACACCGCGGAGGCAGATCGCCTTCGTCGTGAGGCCCAGGAAGCGCATGTGAAGTCTCTCTAGGCTAGAGGCCGCAATGTTAATGAAAACATTCTACAGACGAAGATGGGGGATCAATCAGTTTTCCATATGCCTCAGCAGAAATCGTCACCTCCAAGACGCTACTTGACACCCTGGGACCAATGCTCGGTCCCGACAGTCCCGCTACCCCAATCGTGGCCCAAGTTAAGGCCATGATGACGGCGGCAGCGATTCAACACAACCAGAAAGAACTTGCGGAGAAAACGTACTCTCATGCCCGCGCAACCACTCAGATTGCTAGCAGCAATACTGCCCATAGTCGGTCCATGCGCAGTCAGCCTGAGCTTCGTCGTGGTGAGGATGCCCGCTGGAGCCTCAATCGTGACCTCCGCTTGGACCTTAATGCCAGGCTGCGTGAGCAGGAAGATGATGAACGGCGCCGGCGCGAGGATGACTTCGAGCATTTCGGCATCGACCATGATGGCCGGGACAACCACGACGACTGTAGGGATCACCGCCGCCGTGGCTGGAGCAACAACGAGGACCGCCGAATCAGAACGCCACCACGACGATCTCCGCACCGGCGTAATGACCGGCCCATCGATGGTGTTCGCGTTTTTACCGCTCAGCTCCGCCGAGTGATCTGGCCCGAAGGTTTCAATCCTAACGGCATCACCAAATTCGATGGGGAGAGGGACCCAGAAGTTTGGCTATAGGTTTACTCTCTCGCAATCAAGGCAGCCAGAGGTGACCACAATGTGATGGCGAACTATTTGCCGGTCACGCTCACTCCATCGGCTCAAGCTTGGCTCACGAGACTTCCAGAGAATTCTATTGATTCCTGGGGAGATCTTTGTGAGCAGTTCATCGCTAATTTCCAAGGCACCTACGAGAGGCCTGGAACCCCGTGGGACTTGTATCAACTTCATCAGAAGAAGGGTGAGTCTCTGCGGGAGTTTATCCGGCGCTTCATGCATAAGAAGAATGCCATTAGGGACGTCTCGGAAGCAGTCATCATAGCGGCTTTCCAGATGGGAGTTGAAGACGCTGACTTGATCAAGAAGATGTCAGTCAGACCACAAAGGAAGGAAATGTCACGAAGCGGCCGACCACAAGATGATGAAGGAAATGTTCACTTTAGCGGAAGGGTGAGGATCGGTTGGCCCCACGCCATGGACTATGACAAGGTGATGGATGCCTTCATCCGAAGCGCCAAGATGATCGTTTCATGCTACGCTAGCAAAAGGACAAAAAGATCATGCCAAGTCCTCCAAGCGTATGACGCCGAAAGTGCTTGCGAGCGGAAGGGTGAGGAGTTGGTCATGGTACGACGCAATGGATGAACGCGCAGGTTGGCCCCGAGTGCCACGCACAGATGACTATGACAAGGTGATGGATGTGGTTTGTCCTTTTCATCCAAAGGGAAACGCCAGAGATCCAAACTGTAAACCCACTAATGGATCCAATCCATCTAAAGATTGTTTCACTCTTAAAAGGTTCGTGAAAGAAAGAAATAAACGAGCGGGCCAAGATAAAGGTGAGGCAGGCAAGAAGCAAGACCCCCCCTGAGGATGACAGTGGCGACTACCAGGCGACCGAGCGCAAGCTCAACTACATATTCGGGGGCTCGGCAGTGTATGAGTCCAAGCAGAAACTTATCGCTCGGGAGGTCAATGCGGTCACGCCGACAACCCCCCAGTATCTGAGGTGGTCTGAGGTCCCAGTCACATTTGACCGCTCGGATCATCCCGATCATATTCCTTATCCAGGTAGATATCCTCTAGTACTAGACCCTGTTATTCACAGCATCAGGCTCAAGAGGGTGCTGGTTGACGGAGGGAGTGGACTCAATGTTCTTTTCTCCAAGACTTTTGATGACATGAAGATCCCCCGCTCCGAGCTGAAGCATGGATCGTCGCCGTTCCATGGGGTAATCCCTAGGACCTCGACGGTACCACTCGGGCAAATCACTTTACCGATCACGTTCGGGACCAAGGACAACTACCGGATGGAATACCTGAACTTTGAGGTGGCTGATTTCGAGCCGGTATACCATACCATCTTGGGAAGGCCAGGCCTAGCCAGATTAATGGCTATGCCTCATTACGCATACCTTGCGTTGAAGATGCCAGGGCCGAAAGGCATTATCATGGTTCGTGGTGATGTCAAGCAGTCCTTCATGTGCGACAGGGAGAGCTGTGAGATGGCTGAGATGCAGGAGGCGGCGCACGACAGGAGAAGATCCGATTATAACAAGGCCCAACAAGATGAAGGAGACATCCCGACCAGGAAGCAAGCCAAGTCAGGTATAAAGCCTGACGAGGGAGTTAAGAAGGTGATACTTGACCCGTCCAACTCGGCCCAGACGGCTTTGATTGGGACAGGGCTTGATCACAAATAGGAAGACGTGCTCGTCACCTTCCTTCGGGCGAACCGGGATATTTTTGCTTGGAAGCCATCCGACATGCCTAATGTTCCTAGGGAGGTGATCAAGCATTCTCTCAACGTCGACAAGAAGGCGAAGCCTATCGAGCAGCGGCTCCAGCGGTTCGTGCAAGATCGCCGTGATGCTATCAGGGAAGAAATCACTAAGCTCTTAGCTGCAGGATTTATAAAGGAAGTGTATCATCCTAACTGGTTAGCGAACCCAGTTCTTGTTCACAAATAGAATAAAAGTTTGTGCATGTGTGTTGATTATACTGATCTCAATTAGGCATGCCCAAAAGATCCATTCGGGTTGCCTCGCATCGATAGGTGGTGGATTCAACCGCCGGGTGTGAGCTCCTGAGTTTTTTAGATACCTACTTGGGGTATCATCAAATCAGGTTGAAAGAGGAAGACTACATTAAGACCTCGTTCATCACCTCGTTTGGGGCTTTCTGCTATGTCACAATGCCATTCGGGTTGAAAAACATTAGCGCAACCTATCAGCGCGCGATACAGCGGTGTTTTCACACTCAACTCATACACAACATGGAAGCATACGTTGATGTTATCGTTGTCAAATCTCGCATAAAGGAGGACCTCATATCTGATTTGCCCGAGACGTTTGAAAGCCTGAGGGCCTACAAGATGAAACTCAACCCTAAGAAGAGTGTCTCTGGAGTCTTAAGGCTCTGCATATCTGGGCAAGAAGGGAGGAGTCTTCTCAGAGAAATCCACTTGGGAATTTGCGGGCATCATGCGACGTCAAGTACCCTGTGGGCAAGGCTTATCGTTAGGGCTTCTTCTGGCCGACTGCTATATCAGATGCAGAAGACATTGCTCGCACTTGTGAAGGTTGTCAGTTTTTCACTCGGCAGATACACGTACCGGCGCAGGAGCTGCAAACTATTCCGATCACCTGGCCATTCGCAGTCTGGGGGCTCGACATGTTTGGACCCCTGAAGAAGGCTCAAGATGGTTTCACTCATCTCTTCGTCACCATCGACAAATTTATGAAGTGGATTGAGGCTAAGCTTATCGCCACGATCACAGCAGCCAAGGCCAAGGAATTCTTCCAGGAAATTGTAGTTAGATTTGGCATGCCGAATAGAATTATCACCGATAATGGCACTCAGTTCCGAGGCAAAGAATTTCAAGATTGGTGTGACGAGCTCGGCATCAAAATTTGCTTTGCTTCCGTGGGTCATCCCCGGAGTAATGGGCAGGTTGAACGGGCCAATGGCATGGTGCTGTAAGGGCTAAAAGCAAAGATTTTTTATCGTCTCAAACCGTATACCACGCGATGGGTAAAAGAATTGCCTTCGGTGCTCTGGAGGCTGAGAACTACCCCTGGCAGGGCAACCGGGCGGTCACCTTTTTTCATAGTGTATGGTTCAGAGGCGGTCTTACCTATTGAGTTGGCATTCGGATCCCCGCGGGTTCGGAACTACAAGGAAGCCGGTCGGCAAAAAACAGGTTGGAAGATCTTCACCTACTGGAGGAAGCCAGGGATATCGTAGCAATCCAGTCGGCCAAGTACTTCCAGGGTTTGCATCGCTATCACGATTGGAATGTTCGAGCCCGTGCTTTCTCCAAAGGAGATCTATTTCTAAGAAAGAATCAGAAAAGCGAGCATAAACTCTCCCCAAGCTGAGAAGGCCCCTACATCGTCGATAAGGTGACACGCCCGGGGGCTTACAGACTCAAGTCGAAAACGGTGTTGTTATCAGCAACACTTGGAACATAGAGCAGCTACGCCGCTTTTACACTTGAATCTTGTACTTGATCATGTTATTATGAATAAATTTTTGACTTGCTACTTAGTTGATACTCAACTAAGCAGTAAATCGGGGGCTACACCTAATAGTGTTGCGCATGCGCAACCCTTCTTCTGAGTTATTTTTTTATTATTTTTTCCTAACGATTGCGACTGAGTCCGAGTGTGCTAACTTCGAGTTGTGAAACTCTGACCCCATGAACGGCGAACTCTAGTCACTCAAAGCGTGTGCCTAGGAAGAAGAGACATGAGCTGACTCCCGACGCCCGGGGGTTAGACTAGTTGAGCAGAGTGCTTAAAAGAAAGGAGACAAAACCACTCGGACAAATTCAAAAATCTGTAAGGAAGAAAGAGTAAACGGCATTAAAATTATATAAAATCGAACATTATGTCTGAGCGAATATGTTATTACATTGCATAAATTTTACATATATTTACATATATATTATTCTAAGGCAGCTATACCTAAGAGCGGTGTGCGCGGCCTAGTGCCTCGGCAAGGGCATCCCTCGCCTTGGCAAGGTACGGGACGACCTCGACCAGCGCATCAATGGTGGCGGAGTCGTGAGCGGTGGCTTCTTGTTCCACGAGCTCAGCCATCGCGAGCTCGAAATCAGCCCAGAGCTTGGCGATAAAGGCCTCTTCGTCCGTGGGCGCCGGCGAAGCATCATCCCCGAAGCCAAAGACTAGCTCCTCCGCTGGAGGTGGAGGTGGCGGGACCTCATCGGCAGGCACAGAGGAACGGGACGGAGAAGCCATCAAAGACTTGAAGAAGAAGTCGAAGACCGCCAGGCAGATGAAGACTTAGAAGTGGGTGATCGCTCCCGTAGCGGTGACACCCTTATATGTCCAGAGCAAGGAAGCCGAACGGTCTCGAATAAATGCTGGCGCGGGAAGCCGAAGCGATTCCGTGTTAGCATGAGAAGCTAAACCCGACGTGAATGAGCACGCAAGCATTAATTCGAAGATCTCTCGGGAAGCAGCAAAGCAATTACGGCCAAAAGTAACTACAACCAAGGTTCATGTATGCATTACACAGGACTCAAATCTAAATTTTCTACTAAAGAAGCAGACATGTCCTTAACTTCGTCGAATAAGGCAACAACTTGATCATCGTCGACGGTGCCAGCGAAGCCCTCCTTGACAGCCTCAAGATCCACTTGGGGATACAGGGACTTCACAATGACTAGCGCCTGGCTAGCGCTCGTGGTCGCTGTTTCTCGAATGTGGGTCCAGAGTTTGTCAGGCCCCTCTGTTAGCCGCAGGATGGTTTCATTTTCATTGCTCGACCCTGCCTCTCTGGGCTCAAGAACTTCACCATCGCCTTAGAGGCTTTGCGATGCTTAGTGCATAATGCTTCTACGGACTTGACCCTCTCGCCAAGAACGCAAAATTGCGCCTATGCCTTCCTTCAGTATTTTGCAAGTAATTCAGATCATCACCAAAGGCGCTACAAATTTGAAGAAAGGTGAAGCCGAGTAGGGAAACATACCTTCCAGTTCCCATCCTAGCTTCTCTAAGTTGGTTCGGGCATGGAATTCAGAGCTCCTCAGCTCCTTGAGCTGCTCCTCAGACGCCTTAAGCTCCTCTTGAAGACCAGTGATGGTTAAGTCCCAGGCTAGAACAAGGAAAAGAGTTAGAAGACAAGCAACCAAAGTCCTACAGCAAGTTAATTAAAGACACACTTACATCGAAGGGAGCCTGCCAAGCTCAACTTCTCCTCTTCCAAGGCTTGAACTCGGGTCAGGAGCTTTCGAAGCTCGGCTTGGCCCTTGTTCCTGGCCTTCTCGACCTCGGCCTTGCCCTCGGCATGAACCCGCTAGAGGTCAGCTTCATGCTCTCACCGCAACTTGAGCTTTGGAAGTACCTCCCAGAAAATGGCATCTCTCTTCTCGGAGAGGTCTCCCAGGGTCTGAAGATCGCAAGAAGTCAAGGCACTTCAAGGTACAAGTGCCTAGTAGAGGATTCTTTCAAACATCTGTTCTTTCTCTTCTAATTTGATTTTATTTATTCACAGTGTCATCAACAAAGACGTGATGAACTGTGTGGCTTCTACATTATGCATCACATGACAATTCTAGTTGATGGCGCACACTTTTCTCTATTGTATTTGCATGCATAATACACTCAGGCTTTTACATACAAATTTTAAAACTTGATTAATGCACTACTTTCTATTTTGTAGCAGCTCAATAGCACCCTCAAAAGCCTACAAAACAAATATTTCAACATAGTACAAGACCACATATGCACATGGTACTGAGTAGATGTTATAGAGAAGGACGGTAGGTTTAGAGACCTAACAGGCTCCTACTAGTCTATGTAAACATATCATATATTGTGAATGTGATATGTGTACTCCTATTAGTTTATGTAAATAATATTATATACTATAAATGTGATATGTGTACTCCTGTTAAGTATATTTGTTTTCTATATACTGTGAATGTAATATGTGTATTGTGTGACTATGTGGTGTTGTTCCAGAAAAACAGCATAGGCTTGTAGGGTGGATTTATCTCTATCGTTTCCACACTTAGAATCGATAGAGATGTGTGATCTCTATCGGTTTTGAGCAACCGATAGAGATAATTCAGGATCTCTATCAGTTCGATATCTATCAAGATTCCTAAATTATCTATATCGATTCAATGCTCTGAACCGATAGAGAAGGATGTCTCTATTAGTTCTGAGCATAGAGACGACAGAGATAATTTAGGAATCTCTATCAGTTACATGTTCAGAATCGATAGAGATAATTGGTCTTTTGGGCTGGTTTTAAGCTCAAAACTAGCCCAGCTGACACTATATCTCTATCAGGCGAAAACTGACCATGATAGCTTCTCATCATCACTGTCTATTGACTTAACCGACCTAAATGACCATTTCTATAGTAGTGACACATAACCATGCAAGCTCATTGTTCACTCTCTTTCTCACACACACAGATATCTTCGTGCAATTACATTAGAGTCTAATGATTAAACAATTTAGTAGATTCGTATATGAGTAGTATTGTACTACTGCATGGTTCATTTGCGTTCGATCTGGTTCTAGACATTCACCTCAGGCAATGCATGGAGCAAATTTAGGACCTTTTGGAACAAAAGAGTTTGATAGGATTTTTATAGAAAATAGTTCAATTTTTAAAAGCTTCAGAAAAAAATCCGCATTTTAAATTAACAATTATTGTACAAGGCTAGCTATCGAACCTCTAGCACCAATAGTACATGAGTACATCCATAGATAGGGGTGCTATCAATTTGAATTTGGTTGGATATCGCTCTTTCCATATCATAAATGAAGGACCGAAAATAGAGATCAGAGAGGGTAAATGATCACAAATTAATTTTTATCCCAAAGAAACTAAGCCAAAGCTCTTAGAGATCAAATGGAAGAAGAAAAATCAATTTTTAGAGTTTTTAGCCTAGGGCTGGTACTACCACCCATGTAGGGTCGGTAGTACCACTACCAACAATAAAATCATGCATATGAATAGTAATTTCAGGGCGAGTTCAAATAAAAAATTGTTGTGACTTTTCATTGTGTAATCCAAAACTTGTGAAACTTTGTATGTACCTTCCTGAGGATATCAGAAAACTATTCCAACCTTCAATCATAAGGATTAATGTAAAAGTTTTGACCTTTTTTAGAAATATCTACGGTTGTACCAAAACCAGGTCAAAAACCAAAACTTCACCCTGAGCTTGCTCGTGGTGATTTAATGATTAAGATGATCTCCCACATATCCCAGCATGCAAGAACACTAAAGAAATTACTCCCAAATGTCCAAGATCAAGATTTACCTCAAAATCTAACATCTCAACCCAAACACCGGTTTCTTAAAGAAACTTGGATGATCAAGAAGAGACTTACCTAGATGATTGGGAGATGATCTATAGAGAATACATCCATCAATTATTCATCCTTGGCAGCACAAGATCAAGTAAGAAAGAAACCATAAGAAAAGATTAAGAGTAAAGTAAGAAGAAGAACAAAACTTGAGGTAAAAACTTGAGTACGAATTTGATCTTTATTTCAGAGTAAGATGGATGATTACAAAGCCTCTCACCTGAGGGAAAAACTCCTAATAAGCACTCACACACCCACATAGGAACACCAAAATCTTGTGAAAAACCTAAACCTCTTTAGTGACTAAGGCTAAGGTCTCAATCCTCACCTCCAACTATATCTCTTTATACAATGGAGGCAGCCCTAACCCTAAACCTAGAAACTACGGTGGATCCACTCTTACATGGACTAACCCAAAACCAAACACTCTTAATGGGTTTTACACTCGCACAAGCATGCTTCTCAAAGCGGCCATTACATTGACGCCAAATCCGCTCTATGAGCCCGAATTTATGTCCAACTCAACTTTGACGTCACCTAAACCACTTAGGCAACCATCGTAGTTTTTCAAACCACTTTGACCGCCGGTATTGGAAAAATTACTAATTTGCCCCAATGACCAATCTTCGTTCTCCTCAAAACATTGCCCCTGCTTCATCGCTTTCTGCGTGTCCCCAATGAATTTCCGCCAAGCCTCTCAAGCATCTGGACTCCCTCGAATTGTCCTCGCTTGCAAATGGGCCCAAGTCCCTTGGCACACCATGTGTCCTTGACCATTTCACCAGGGCAGCATCGGCTTCCTTGATCGTTCTGGATCTCAACTCCTCCCTGAGCGTAGTCTCGATCCATACCATTGCTCGTCATTTCCATTATCAGTGCATTATGCTCCTATTTCTTGTCTTCTCAGCTTGCAACAACCTCCCGATCTCGATTATCTTCCTGTGTTCCTTGACCATTCTAGACTTCAGCTCTCCTAGCCTAACCTCAGTCTCGTCTTTGCCTCAACATGACCTAGATTCAAAGTACTACAACCATACAGACAAGCAAACCATCACATAACATTGTTCACAACATATGCAATTCACAATTGCATAATCACTAGAGAATGTATCATAATTCCCTGGAAAGTCGGCACTACAGCCACCCAAGGCCGATAGTACCGCACCCCTGGTACTACCTGATGAGGGCATCACTACTACAGATACACCAAATGATGATTAACCAACCACCAATATTAAAGGACCAATTACATGAGCCCTTGCGCGACAAATATATTATTAGGAAAACTCATTTCTCGGGTTGCATAATTGTATTTTAAAGGATTGATCACTGCATAATAATGTGCTTGTGCATAGGAATCATAGATTAGAGCAGTAAGGATGCCATCCCTCATCAAAACAAGCTTGAGTACAAGCTATTCCCAAGGTGGAAACTAAATCGTCCACCCAGGAGCAGTCCACCTTCAACTGGCCATAACTTTTGCATTCGGAGTTTGTTCGGGATGTGTGAGTACTTGATTGAAAGCTAATCTTGTGCTCTTTCCAATGGATTTAGCCTCATCATCAAATTCTACTCGAGCTAGTCACAACAGTCAAAAATATGTGACAGTCTCAGTCTTTTACGGTGCTGCGCCACCATTATTTTGGGCTGAGTTCCCATGTAATCAATGTGACGTGAGTCCACCTCCTAGCATCCATCCCCTTGGCTATATTCTGGACAAGCTCCCTCTCTATCTCGATAGGTTTTGTTCATTTTTTGTTTTCCCTTGGAGAAACACCCTCGGTTCCCCTTCTGCAATTTCATATTGTCTTTTACTTGTTCTTGCTTGTTTATTCGATTGCTAGCAGGAACTGACCTTTGTGGTCAGGTCAATCACGTTCTTGGCATTGTTGACAACATGTAGGTGTGGTGGTTTAGCGATTGTCGGGTTCGGTCCTTGTGTGGCTGGTAGCCGGATCGTCAAAGTCGCCTCTCCGCCCAAATCGAACGTATCCATCTCACCTGAAGATCGGGCCACCCCGGGAGTGTCCCCATCAGTTGGTATCAGAGCTCACAGTTGCATGGTGAGATCCTCAATCTTAGTTTAGTGTTTGAGTTCGTTCTTCCTATAGTCCAAAAAATTTGCCCCACAAAAAGATTTGTTCCTACTGTCCAAACCAATTTGTGCCTTTCAATTGGTTAATTTTGTTTTGCTAAATTGAATTTGCGTCCGTTCTAGTGTTGTATTGTTGCTGTTTATATTCTTGTTCATCTCCCCACCCCAACATCCATCGACAAAACCCAAAAACAAACAAACCCATCTCGGCTTGAAAGATCCCCTTTCTGCAGCCGCCACCAAAAATACCATAAATTTTAATTACCACATCATTTTTGAGTGAGACCAAAAGGAGAAGTTTTCTTACTCAACCATACATCTCCTCATCAATTTTTACGCAAATCCATTCTGAGAGTAAAGAGTTTAGTGCGTTGCAATCTGACCCAATTGTTGTCCTGAAATCTGTATCTGTGTGCTCTTGCAAAATTCTCAGTTGGTTTTCAAAAAGTTGGCCCAAAAAAAACATTGTTACAAAAGCTGTCAGGAAGAAGCAAAAAAAGAATCATTGAAAAAGAAGAACTTGACCAAAAGTTACGGCGAAAATACTGACCTACTGTCTAGTGGATAGAAATCAGCAAGTTAGAAAGTTGGATGTCATCTTGTGCTCCCAAGTTGCAAATTGCATATCCTTGAAATTTTGCTATGTTTACCACTTGTATCCACTGCCATATCATTTGTTTTAGCCTAATATCCATCCTTGTTTGATCAGCAACATAGGCTAATTGCTAGTTTCGAACACTTATTCAATTTTGTACAAATTCTGAAATTGGTTGATTGTTTCCCTTTGCTACTCATTATAAAGCCTTTCCGAGCTCCACTTTTCTACTAACCAAACAAGTGCAGAACCTTGTGATCACTTTACCACCATTCTAGCTTGGTTTATGATGAACCAGCCACCGATTGTGCCTCCTCTTGCATGGTAAGAACTTGTAAGAACAAGCTAAAGTTTGAGTAAGAGAGATTTGACACGTTCGACATCTAGTAGTACATAGGACTTCACACATACTTGTCTTTCTCCTTGTTCGTTACTAACCATGGCAGATTCACAAAGGAGTCCTCACCGAGAAGAAGAACAAGATGATCCTCTCACTCCTCGTTTGCACTTTTTGAAGACAAGTATGCTTCAACACTTTGAACGTTTACTCAATCGGCATGCTGCGGACAACCATGCGGCAATGGATAGGATGAACGACAACATCGCAGAGCTTCGCACACATGTTGAGCAACTTGAGGGGCCAAATCGCCTTGCTGTCCCTGCTGCCCACAATGCACCGAGACAAGGTGGTGGCCCTGGCCGTCGTCCTCCATCGGCTGTTCACGCTTCGGATGATAAGGCGGCCTATGAAGAGAACAACTATCCGACAGATACGGAGTCTGATGGCACCTACAACCCCCACAATGATCGTGACCATCATCAACTCTGCCACAACCACCAAGGTATGGGTAGAAATCTGCGAGAACAAAGGGAGGTATGTGCTAATCCACTTGTAGGAACCGAAACAACCTTCCTAGAACTTGGGCTACCTTAAAACAATTGATGAGAGCTAGATTTGTACCTTCCTACTATGCTCGTGATTTACTTAACAAGTTACAACACTTAAACCAAGGCAACAAATCTGTAGAAGAGTATTACCAAGAATTGCAAATTAGTATGTTGCGTTGTGGCTTAGAGGAGGGTGAGGATGCTAAGATGGCTAGATTTTTAGGAGGGCTTAACCAGGAGATACAAGACATTCTTGATTATAAAGATTACAATTCTATGACTCGCTTGTTTCATCTTGTTCGCAAAGTTGAAAGGGAAGTACAGGGACGACATTCAAATTCAAGGGAAATTTTGGAGGCTCGTCTTCATCACGACTAGGCCAAGTGCAAGCAAAGGTGCCATCTGCCACTTCGGGTCGTGCACCTCCACCCTCCAACCGTGGGCTCCGACTGCTGTGCAAGCAGTCCAGCCGTGCAAGCATGCAAACAAAGCCTCTATACCGGATGAGCTTCATCCTGTGGTTGCTGCGTTTTTGTTTAGAGATGCATGGGGTTTTGGCAAATTGCACATGGGGCTGAGGGGGGCAAGTGGGGGGGCTTAAGTGCAAAAAACACAGTAACCACATGATGAAGATCGTTCGGTACAGAGGCTTTGTTTGCATGATTGCACGGCTGGACTGCTTGCACAGCAGTCGGAGCCCCAACTGTGGGCATCTTGCTACCTCTACTTCTACTCCATCACATGTTTCTGAAACAAAATCAATCTCGGTACAAGCTCATAACAAGAGTGCTTCTTCGGTTGCTTCTTCTGGCCTCACACACGATGTGCAATGCCACAAATGCAAAGGATTTGGTCACTTCATGCGCGATTGCCTAAGTCAGTGTGCTTTGATTATAAGAGAAGATGGTGAGTATACTTTTGCTAGTGATATTGAAGATTTTGCTCTAGTTGCAATTGACCTTGCAGGTGAATATTAAAGTGATGAGCAAAGCGAGGAGTACTTGGGTGCTGAAATTTTGGACAAATACATGAGCATCATTATCAAACTGTCCTTAGTGTGCAAATGGAGAAAGCAGAACAAAATCAACGACATAACCTGTTCCAAACCAAATTTGTCATCAAGGAACGTTCTGTATGAGTCATCATTGATGGAGGGAGTTGCAACAATCTCGCTAGCATGGAGATGGTCGAGAAGTTTGGCTTGACCACAACACAACATCCACATCCCTACTACATTCAGTGGTTCAACTCTAGTGGAAAGATAAAGGTAACAAGAATTGAGAGATTGCACTTTTCACTTGGTTTATATCATGACCATGTTGATTGTGATGTTGTACCTATGTAAGCTTGCTCTTTGCTGTTAGGTAAACCTTGGTAATATGATAAAGATGTCGTGCATCATGGTAGAACTAACTAATACACTCTCATGCATCAAGGAAGAAAAATTGTTTTGCTTCCTATGACCCTTGCTGCCATCTTAAAGGATGATCTTGAGAGAGCTAAGAGAGAGAAAGGGAAAAGTGTGCAAAGTGAAAATCACGTTGTTGCTAAAGAGAGAGGTGCACATCAAAAGAAAGAACCTAATCCTAAGCAACCCGAAATCAAGTTGAAAGGTGTTATGTTAGCAACAAAATCAGAATTGCATAACTTGAAAGTGCATAATTCTCCTTGCTATGCCTTGATTTGTAAACAGGTCTTGTTTACTTTAGATAATATGCTTGTTCCCTTGCCTCCTGCTATTGCTAACCTTTTGCAGGAGTATGAGGATGTGTTTCCAACTGAGGTGCCTCTTGGACTACCACCAATTAGGGGGATTGAATATCAAATTGACTTGATTCCAGGAGCCACATTGCCAAACTGAGTTGTATACACAACCAATCCGGAGGAAACTAAGGAGATTTAACGTCAAGTGCAAGACTTGCTTGATAAAGGGTACGTACATGAGAGCCTTAGTCTTTGTGTTGTTCCTGTGCTTTTAGTGCCAAAGAAAGATGGATCATGACATTTGTGCGTAGATTGTAGAGCTATCAATAATATATCTGTTAGGTATCGTTACCCTATTGCTAGGTTGGATGATATGCTAGATAAATTAAGTGGCTCTATTGTGTTCTCTAAAGTTGACTTGAGAAGTAGGTACCACCAAATCAGAATGAAACTTGGGGATGAATGGAAAACCACATTTAAAACAAAATTCGGATTGTACGAGTGGTTAGTAATGCCCTTTGGTTTAACTAATACACCTAGTACATTCATGCAATTGATGAATGAAGTTTTGCGCGCTTTCATTGGAAAATTTGTGGTGGTCTACTTTGATGATATCTTGATTTATAGCAAGTCTTTTTCTGAACATTATTAACATCTACGTGTTGTTTTTAATGATTTGAAAGAAGCACGTTTATTTGGTAACCTTGAAAAGTGCACCTTTTGCACCGATCAAGTTTTGTTTCTTGGCTACTTTGTGACACTATAGGGAATTAAAGTTGACAAAGCCAAGATTGAAGCAATCAAGAGTTGACCAACTTCTAAAATGGTCACTCAAGTGCGAAGCTTCCATGGCCTTGCTGGATTCTATCATCGTTTTGTGAAAGATTTCAGCACCATTGCCGCACCACTGAACAAGCTAACAAAGAAAGGTGTTTCTTTTCATTGGGGGCAAGCGCAAGAAGATGCCTTCAATCTCTTGAAAGATAAGCTCACTAATGCACCACTACTTCAACTTCTAGATTTTGGTAAGACCTTTGAACTTGAGTGTGATGCTAGCGGTGTTGGAATTGGAGGTGTATTAATACAAGATGGTAAACATGTTGCTTATTTCAATGAGAAATTGAGTGGCCCTGTTGTGAATTATTTTACGTATGATAAGGAATTGTAAGCTCTTGTACTTTCTTTAGAAACGTGGCAATATTATTTGTGGCCTAAAGAATTTGTTATTCATTCTGATCATGAATCTCTTAAGCATATTAGAAGCCAAAATAAGCTGAACCGTAGACATGCTAAATGGGTTGAATTCATTGAGTCATTTCCTTATGTCATCAAACACAAGAAAGGAAAGGATAATGTGATTGCTCATGCTTTGTCGAGGCAATATGCAATGATGTCTCAATTTGATTGTAGGATTTTTGGCTTAGAAACCATCAAAGAACTATATGCTCAAGATAGTGATTTCAAAGAAGTCCTAATGAATTTCAAAGATGGGAAAAGTTGGAACAAATTTGTGAACAACGATGGATTTTTGTTTAGAGCTAACAAGCTATGCATTCTAGCTAGCTCTGTTCGCCTTTTGCTGTTTCAGGAGGCTCATGGAGGAGGATTGATAGGACATTTTGGAGCCAAGAAGACGGAGGACGTTCTAGCTAAACATTTCTTTTGGCCAAAATTGAGACATGACATTGATTGTTTTGTTGCTCGCTGCACCACATGCCAAAAAGCAAAGTCTCAACTAAATCCATATGGTTTGTATATGCCTCTTCCTGTTCCTAGTGTTCTGTGGGAGGATATATCTATAGACTTTGTTTTAGAATTGCCTAGAACAAAGAAGGGGATGGGATAGTGTTTTTGTTGTGGTGGATAGATTCTCAAAGATGGCACATTTCATTCCATGTCACAAGAGTGATGATGCTACCCACATTGCTGATCTATTTTTCAAAGAGATTGTCTGTTTGTATAGCATGCGTTCTACTATTGTTTCAGATCGTGATGTCAAGTTCTTGAGCCACTTTTGGAGAACTTTGTGGAACAAACTGGGCATGAAGTTGCTGTTCTCAACCACGTGTCACCCATAAACTGATGGCCAAACTGAAGTTGTGAATCGGACTTTGTCAACCATGCTGCGAGTTGTTCTAAAGAAGAATTTGAAGATGTGGAAAGAGTGCCTCCCTCATGTAGAATTCTCTTACAACCGATCATTGCACTCAACCACGAAGATGACTCCTTTTTAGGTTGTATATGGTTTTAACCCTCGGGCTCCAATTGATCTTTTACCTTTACCATCTTCAGAAAAAGTAAACTTTGATGCAAAAAAATGTGCAGAATTTATTCTTAAGTTGCATGAAACCACGAAAGAAAACATTGAATGCATGATTGAAAAATATAGGGTTGCTAGAAACCATGGCAGAAAGAAATTAACATTTGAACCTGGTGATCTTGTTTGGTTGCACTTACGTAAAGAAAGATTTCCTGAATTGCGTAAGTCAAAACTAATGCCTAGAGCTGATGGTTCTTTAAAGGTGTTGGAACGAATTAATGATAATGCCTATAAACTAGAGCTACCTACAGATTTTGAGGTTAGTCCCACTTTCAACATTTCAGATTTGAAGCCATTCCCCGGAGAGAACAATGAGCTTGAGTCGAGAACGACTCTAATGCAAGAAGGGGACGATGATGAGGGCATCACTACTATGGATAAACCAAACGATGAGCAACCAACCGCCAATATTCAAGGACTAATTACATGAGCCCGTGCGTGACAGATAAATTATCAGGTAAACTCGTTTCTCGGGTTGCATAATTGTATTTTAAAAGATGGACCACTGCATAATAATGTGCTTGTGCTTAAGAATCATGGAATAGAGCAGCAAGGACACCATCTTTCATCAAAACAAGCTAGAGTACAAGCTATTCCCAAGGTGAAAGTTGAATTGTCCACCCAGGAGCAGTCCACCTTCAACTGGATGAGTAAGTACTTGATTGAAAGCTAATTTCATGCTCTTTCCAAAATATTCGGACTCATCATCAAATTCCGCTCGAGCTGTCCACAACAGTAAAAAACGTGTGATGGTCTCAGTCTTTTAGGGTGCTGCGTCACCATTATTTTGGGTTGAGTTCCCATGTAATCAATGTGAGGTGAGTCCACTTCCTAGCAGCCATCTCCTTGGCTATATTCTGGACAAGCTCCCTCTCTATCTCGATAGGTTTTGTTCATTTGTTGTTTTCCCTTGGATAAACACCCTCGGTTCCCCTTGTGTTGGCTAGCCAATCGGATCGAGCAACAGAAACTCAATCATACTAGTGTGAGCTTCATCTTATTTGCAATTTCAGATTGTCTTTTACTTGTTCTTGCTTGTTTCTTCGATTGCTAGCAGGAACCGACCTTCGTGGTCAAGTCAATCGCGTTCTTGGCGTGGTTGATAATGAGTAGGTGTGGTGGTTTAGCGATTGTCAGGTTCAGTCCTTGTGTGGCCAATAGCCGGATCGTCAAAGTCACCTCTTCGCCCAAATCGACATATCCATCTCACTGAAGATTGGGCCACCCCGGGAGTGTCCCCATCACTACCTCTCCTAGTTGGCTGGTAGTGCTGCTCTTACTACTCAATCCTGAGAGAACCCTCTCTGGAAAATAAGTACCGCCACTGGAGGCCGGTAGTAATGCACTCCCGATACTACCACTCTGATATGGCCGATAGTGCTGCCTATGTCTAACCCCATAGAAAACATCTCTCTGTAAAAATCTAGCGCTCCTAAGGCTGGTAGCTCTGCAGGGCCAGCACTACTGCAAACCTAGGTTAGTAGTGTCATCCTTGACCTGACAGCACCTCAATTTGCTTCAAATTCAAAATAGAATTAAAAACAATATCAAACTCAAGAACCACGTGCTCAAACACTAGCAATAACTCATCACAAATATGGATAGATCTCCAGATGGTCTTTTAATAAACCATATTTTTTGTCGGATTTAGAATCGGACACGGATAGTACCGGATATGAATAAGGTGTGGATAATAACGAGCATGGATTCGAAGTGAATACAAAGTGGAATCGACACAATACTAGATTTTTTTTTTGTCGGAATCGTGCGAGAATAGGTATTGCATGTAGCACACATATAGCAATGATTAATCAACTGTATGAGTTTGAATGCAATAGGATTATCATAATTTAACAAGCCATTTTATCAGATAGTCCAAGAAAGTTGCAAAAGCATATTCAATGGTACACATACGAAAAGATAGGGAACATAGAACTATACGTAAATAATATCATAATAATATGATCATGACTCCATGTCTCCATAAAAGAGACAATAGACAATATTAGGATTATATCATATAGACATATGGACATAAGACTTAACAATGACACAATACTATAGAAGAGTTTAAAGACCAAAGTGGCCAAAGCAGGCTGGCAACATCTCAAATTAGACCACAAGTGGATGACCATGGTTACTTGTCCTCGACACTGAAGCACTCAGTCATTATCAGCCTCAACCATAGTCTCATCCTACAAACAAAAGGTATACATTGATATTTTATGAACAAGAGTGCATGACATGTTTAAAATTCATAAAAAATTGAAATAGGAGGTAGTCAGGGACATAAGCATGGATGAAATAGGAATCCGATAGTTCATGGCAGATCAACATGTTCTCAAAAGAATCCAATAGGAGCATTTACATAGGGTCCTAAACACTACCATAACATTCAGAATAAATTGAAAGTGACTATTTTCATGCCCTTTTCATTTAGTTATTCAATCACCGCACACATGATTGCATTGTAATCAAATGAACAATCTGTTAGATCAGTGTATGAGAAGATCTGATGCATCTTCATGATTTTTTCTTTTCTAATGCTTTGAACATGTTATATAATCTAAGGTCACTAGTTGTTGGCAAAGTTATTTACTTGATTGGTTGTTCAAGTTTCTAGTGCCATGTTTACTGATCCTGTTCACAAGTTGACAAAGACATGAAATTGTTGATTTTGAGCTGGTACTAACGCATACTCAATTGCTTTTTACTGTGTCTCATCAATGATGAGATGAAAATATCTTATTGCCATATAATGTGATGCAACCTTTAGTTTTCTGTCCACTTAAATTTTTTTCTGAATTCTATGGTCAGGCTAGTGATGAATTGATATAATCTGAACCATTCATCTTTCAGTCCAGTTCATTTTTATTTTTGGCTGCAAGGAAGTGTTGCTCAACGGTTTTTCCATCTTGCCCCACTAACAGTTGGTAGCAATAAAAGAGAAAAGAAACATCCACGAACAGGAAGGTGACCAATTAGTTGAGAAGCTAAATAGGATTGACATAATCAAGCAAACTAGCAAAGTGCATCGAGAATAACAATAGAGAATAATCCCTCTGAACTGAAATACTCAATCCCACCACAACACATCATTTAGTACAAATTTTATTCAACAACCAAAAAATTCTAGCAACAATTCCTAAGGCAATTGCATTTGCTCACCACTGCTATACGATTGGAGTCTTGGAGAAATAATAGTTTACATGATCTTGAATTATTGTAAGTAAAATTCTTGGCACATATTGGATGTTCTTTTTCTTTCAGCTCAATTGTTCATACATTGTTTGAACTTGCTCTATTATGCCCGCGGCAACCCACAAGGTATGAACTAGTTTAAGCATGGTTCTTACCATGCAAACACACACACACACAAATCACCACTTCTAGTCCCGAGACCATCACTATATGCAACTAAACTGACAATCAATTACCAAGTGCCAGGATGACCTCATCACACAAAGATTTCAGGACATCTCCAATGACACTATTAGAGTATAAGAATTGAATAGCATGAAGTTGATTAGAATACAAGTTGTGTTTCCCACTATCAAGGGCATGACATACATACCTGGATGGGACACTGGCAGCGTGGCAACAGGGTGGACCCGTGGACTCATGACATGGAGGGAGGGATGTGGGAGGGAGGCAGCTTGAGGGAGGGCAGGTGGCTAGCAGGAAGGAGGGCGACGGCTAGTGGTAGGAATGGCAGCGGCTAGCTAGATGGAGGGCCATGGGAGGGCGATGGCAGTGGGGATGACAGCAGCTGGCATCCAGGGAGGGCTATGGCGACTAGTTGGAGGGTTGGCAGTAGGACTTAAGAGGTAAGGTGGTGACCTAGTAGGCCCAGGGGATGAATGGCGGTGGCCTAGTGAACAGAAATTAATTCAGAAATTCTAAGTTCTAGGCTTCTAGAGAAAAGGTACTCATGGAATCGGCTTTTCAAATCGGGCCAAATATTGACTAAATTTGGTGGTAGGCTTGTGAACCATGTAAAAGTAGCTCTTGACAAAGATAACAGGAATAACCTTAATCCATCGAATTGAGCAGCTTCATCACATTACGCGATAAAAAGTCCAACGTGCTCTAAAGTGGTAACATAGTCATCCCTTGAGAATTTCACATAATCAAGAACTTTAAAGTTATTATGGTAAGGCATCCGATTAATATAATTAGGGTATGGCTTCTGATAGCCGATAACCTTTCCTTTAGGTTATATGCCGAACTGGTCTCACAATATGGCAGATATTAGATCGGCCCAATTCACTGTATTAGCTAATGTAGCATTAGAAGCCTACCAATTACACTTGTAATTGGCATTCTACCCTCCGACCATAAGCTTGGGATGATAGGTTGCCTGAGCCGATGGAAACTGATGAGATTGCTCATAACATGTGTCCTTTCTCCTAGCAATCGGCCCTGGTACTAGAACAAAAGGTTTGAGTGCGTTACAACATTTTATGGAGTCATATTCCTCAATGGGATTGGCTCGACATACTGCGAATGCCTACGAGGTTCAATTGGCTGTTGGTCCTATTGGGGAAAAGCATAAAACAGAGTCGTTGGTGGTAAGTTGGCTGGTGTATCCAACTTAGTGGCATCGGTATATGCTTGATAATGCACAACCCCATTTGTACGAAGGATCTCGTGGCAGTATTACAATAGGCTGGGTTGGCATCATGGTGAGAGATGGAGTCATAACCAATGGCTTAGTATCCGCTATTCCCACAGGGCTTTGTGTGTTTGGTACTACTGAATAAATTGGGTAATTTGGTAGGGTTTGCATCAGATCGAGCAGATTTCCAACTGACTCTAACTCTTGAGCTATAGTCTTTATGTTGTTGGTTATCATCGACTTAAGAGTTGTAACTAGAGTTGATGATTGGTTAATCAAAGTATGGTGCACATATTGATTAATCATGGCAGATAATTCATTTTGTGCAGGCATGTATTGACTTACCGATGTGTCAATAATCCCTACATCGCCGAGGGCATTGACCGTCGGTAATGTAGCCTTTTGGGTGACGCCACATCGAGTTTTCTGATAATAGCTTAACATCATCTCCTTGAGCGTGTTTTTCTAATCTTCAATCTCTTTGCGCTGTTCTGGCTTTAAATCATTGTAAGATCAAGGATAACCGACTAGAGGGGGTGAATAGGAGGTTTCTAAAATTTTTAATTCTAATTTCAACTTGCAAGATCACTAAAGAAGAATTGGAAATTTAACAAATTTAAACTTCAAGTACTTCTAGTGATCAGTAAATTATCCTCACAATTCAAGTAGCCAAAGTACAATTCTATACCAAAAAGGGTTCTCAAATTGCTTGAATTGTAAATATCATAAGACAATAAGAAATGCAAACCAAAATTGATGAACACAAGAATTTATCACATGGTCTCGGAGACTTGCCGATCTCCCCTACTCCACGTTGAGGTGACTTGAACTTCTTCAAGCCACTCCACCCGCTCGAGCCTTCCTCGATCACTTGTGGTAGCTTTTCCCCACTCTGGGTAGACGAGCTCCTTGCCTTCACAACCAATCGGGTCTTCTCACAAGCTTCCTTAAGAAGATCACCGATTCCACATGCCTCCAAGCTATCTAGGAGGTGGCAACCTCCAAAAGTAATAAGTCTTGACCTTTGTTTGGGGTTGAATTGAGTGTCTAAAGCTCACACTAAATGCAACACTCAAATGTTCTCCTCACTTGCTCAAAATGAGAATTGAATGCACTAGAGAGAGGAGAAGACTTTGCTAGAGCTCAAATATCATCAATGAGGACTAAGAGTTGTTGTAGAGTGCAGGTGGGGAGGTATTTATAGCCTCAACCACCAAAACTAGCCGTTTGAGCTCGAGATCCTGATCAAGTCAGGTTTTCCGGTGCTACCGCCCATGTAGGACCGGTAGTATCGGGCTCCATCCCAACGGTTGGGTCAGAGTATTAAATGCGTTGCCAGAGGTCGTTGTGCAGTGGGTTCGGTGCTACCGCCCAACTGGGACCGGTAGCACCGGGCCTCCAATTTTTGACTAGCCACAAAGAGGTGCTCTCTGGAATTTTTACACCGGCCATTTAGGCCAGTGTTACTGTGACCCCGGTAGAACCGGGCTACCATGGGCGGTAGCACCGGGCTGCCAAAACTCCCAAAATACACCCCTACTGGAATTCTTGCACCGGGCCAAAGGGCCAGTGCTACGGCTTCTCCGGTAGCATCGGGATACCATAGGCAGTAGCACTGGTCCGCTTGATACCCAAAATAGGCATGTCTCTGAAATTTTTACACCGGCTTTGGGGCCGGTGCTACCGTTTCTCCGGTAGCACCGGGCTACCATAGGCGGTAGCACCGCCCTTCCTAGTCCCCAAAAGAACCCCTCTCGCGTTTTTATACACCGCCCTAGGGGCCAGTGCTACTGTCATCCCAGTAGCACCGGGATAGCAAGGGTGGTAGCATCGGGTTTCCAGAGACTTTCTTTGAAGCTTATGGAGTTTTTTAAAATTAAACCATTATGAGTTTAATTGTTGGATTTTGAGCCTTTAGACCTTAAAATGACATCAAAATAACGTCAAGACCCCTCTTAATAGTACGACCCTATTTCTAATAATTCGATCTTTTCTCCAAACTCCGAGATCGGCAAAATGACTAGGAAAAGGTCCTTAGAATTTTACCTTCGTCACTTGGTTGATGTTTTGATCTTCTTTTGCGCCATTCTCATGCTTTCATGATCACTAATCCATGAGACTAACCTATTTTCAACATTCTCAACAAAGTGTTAGTCTCTTAAACATGATTGTTATTAATTACCAAAACTATGTGGAACTTTTGGGGTATAGATGCTTTCAGTCGTCCAATGTCGGGACAATTATAGCTTTAGCATTGATATTGAACAATGGAATTGATTTTGTAAAAGAAGACATCTTGTCCCACCGGGTGTGCCAAAAGTGTATTGCGCCGAAAAATATGATGACAGATTAATCGGCTCAAACACACGAGAACATTGAGTTCAAATTGGTTCAAGGCATGGTAGCTGATTTGATCCTGCAATCAGCAAGATACATGAAAAAATATGCTCAAAGCTGATATAATGTGTCAATCGGCAAAGATCTAAATAGGTATAAAAAGCCGATCAAATCAAGAGTAACGATAAATCTAAACAGCCTATTAGGGCTGATTAGATAGTTGGTAAAAGTAGATTTTTTGAAGAAGGCAATGCGCAACAAGATCGAAAAAAACTAAACCTGATGTAGTCGAGGAAGATCAACAATTGGTGATGTGAAACTTTATTGATCAAAATCAGTTACAGGAAAGATTCTAAATTATGAAGCTGCTCCTAGTTGATAAGAAAGTAAGTAAAATGTATATGCGAGTTATTTGATTGATTGCGGTTGTCCTTTTTGCTTGCTCTCGAACCTGTTTTATAGTGTATCGGCCGATCTTATCATTTTTCAATACGTTGCCATGACCCGTATCGGTCAATGTATAGATACAATTTCATCTTTTAATCAATATCAATCATAATTCTATCTTTGACTTAAATTTTCCTTTTTTTAACCGATATCGGCCAAAAATATCCTTTTTATCTTAAGCCTAACAAATTAATCATGTCTTGCCAAATTCTAATGCTAACAGCAGCCTTTTGGAAATATCTGAGAATTACATCGGAAAATCCCAATCAGACTGATTGTATTATGCCGAATCCGAATAAAAATATCCAAAACTGAATCAAAATCCGATAATTATCTGATCAGATGGTCGGTCGTTAAATATACAGTCCGATTGACCCCTATCTATAGATAGATGTTTCTTCTCTATTATTTGTCGGCTGACAACTTGATGAGCCAAACACTATATATGAGTTCTCGGTAAATAATGCATGCATGATTGATCTCTACAATCTGCATGCTATTGAGGTCCGTACGAGCTCGCACCTGTTCTTATGTCCTATAAGACATATAGCCATGCCTGCATGATCCGAATGAAGCGTCCAATCAAGTCTCTGTGCATGCAGCCCCTTGCGTTTGTTATTATAGCCGTTTTTGGGTATTAAAACCAACTTCAGTATCTAAAAATCTATAAAACCCTCAATCAGCTTAAATTTTAAGCGTTTTTATCATAAATCAAAAGTCATATATAACTAACAAAAGATAAAAACTAAATAGATCTATTTTGATAACTTATTGCTGAAAAAATTAATTATTTATTAAATGGTATTTTATAAAAAATTATAGTTGAATTTTCGATGAGAAAAAAAAACAACTTTCTTAAAAAAAAAACTGCAGCCCCAAATAGACCTATGATCTACAGCTGGCCTGGATCGTAAGATCGATGGTCATGCACCATGCATTGATCGGTCACTTTGTGATTTGACCTGTCCGGTAGGGCCAGGAGGAAAAAGAAGCCAGGCATGGATCGGAGGTGATGTGTGCTGTTGTTGCGAGCTGTTCATGATCGATGTTTTCTCAAGTGTTCAGATGGCATCTTCTGTACGTATATATTACTATAGGTAAATAAGACCTAATCGCTCGATCTATCTAAAAAAAATAAGACTGCACGAACTAGATCTAGCAGTGAGAGTGACCTTAATTTGGCTTACGTACGTATATTACTATATTTCACCAAGCAGGAGCGAGCTCTTTTAAGAAATTTTACAGTGCATTGTTGGAAGTAGTATATGATAAACAGTAAAAAACTAGAAATTGATCTAGTTATTGATTTATTGAGGACACTCATACTACTCTCTATAGAAGAATGTATAAATAAGATAAATTTTATGGTAGATAACATAGATAGTAAGTAGTGGCAGTAGAAATTAAATCTAATCATCTATTCCTCAAATGTATTTTAGACTTTTTCTACCCATTCATAGGGGTATTTTATACTTTTCCTAATTCGTTTATAGTTTTGGATTCATCGAATACCTGGTGATCTTCAAAAGCTTTTTATCCTTTCATCAGCCATTCATCAGGATCACATGATGTATTTTACCGTAGAGGATAAATAGTATGATGAAATTTTTTACTCTTTTACTTCTTTCTGAATTTTACTATTAATACTCAGGTGGTTGTATAACTAAATCTAAATTAATTTTAACCATTAGATTCAAAAGAATGGACAGCTTATATTGATTTTAATCCATGGTAAAAGAACTCGTAAATAAATACAAGCTAATATGATCTATTTGATCGAAAAGAATAAACAGTTTATATTGAATTTAATGTTTTTTTAATAAAGGAAGCTTTTATTAATCTTAATAAATTACATCAAGGTGATACAATTATACTAAGAAGACTCGGCCTCTACACGCTTAGGGTGTACATGACCAAACACACACACACACACAAGAAAAGACAAAGGAACCATTGTGTCAATCTACATCACACAATATTGTCTTCAAGGCTATCCACCATCATAGCAACACTTGGACCGCGATAAAAGCTCTCCAATGACAACGCCTCCAAGAAGTACTCGATACGCACACGCACCGCCATTGCCATGATCCAACCAGTGAAGGCCAGACCAAAGGTTTTCACCTCGGAGAGTAAATTCTCAGACTACAAAACAATGCCTTCAACAAGGCCATTGCCAGGCACAACCAACTAAGGTCAGACCTAGGGATTTCTCCCTGAAGTCGAAGTACCAGAGATCCCAGTGTTGCAACCACCTTCATTCCGAGCTAGTGCCGCCATACCACTTAATCTTAGCCAATAGCAACGGCCACCTTCTCAAGACCAGACAAACAATTTTTAGATGTTCGATTCTACGATGACAGATTCGCGAGCTAGCCAATAGGCACACGATCATCAAGTCCATAGAGTGCATCTAAAAAATGAGTTGTGTCGCCTAAGAAAACGAATCCACGAATCGATGCTAAGATGACATAGGTCAAAAGAAATGTATGAACAACGCTAGTAAGAGATAAAAACGCTGAAGCGAAGAGTAGTCACCTAGATCGCCCATCACCCACAAGTTGCCGAAGCCAGCCACCAGCACCAGTGTTGGCAACAACAAGTGAGGGGATCCAACCTAAACCACCATAAGGCACCGAGGGGCCAGCAGCTGCCACCGTCCGCCGGGCCACCCAACCGTCGCCACTGAGAAGGACCAGTCGCCGACCCTCAAGCCGATGCATAGGTGGGGCGCCGCACCCGGGAGCAGCGACTATCATCCGCCCGGCAAGGCTCCCACCAAGAACTGCTAAATCCAGGGGCTGAGAGCACGGATCCGGTGAGGGGCACCAAAGATTTGGCCGCTAGGCCACCGGAGCTCCACTCGTCGGAGGGGAGAGCGCAACCACAGAGGGACTGAGGGGTGGGGGAAGGGAGCCCCCTCCACCAAGCGCCCAGGCCGTGATGGCCACCACCGGCAGGAGAGGTGATGTAACTGGCCGAGGGGCGCCCGATCCGGCCCCCGCCAGCCCGGCAGCATTGGATCCCAAGTCTTGACTCCAATCGGCAGACGCAGCCTCCCCCGTGACGCGGCCCCCTCGCCTTGGCCGCCCTCGTCACGTGGAGGGGTCGCCATGGCACCCTCCAGTCGCCCCCGCGGATCTGGGCAATCGAGTCCATGGGACGTGAATGGCCCCGCCGCCGCCTTCCTCGGAAGCTGTACGAGCCTCCCGCGAGCTCGCTCCGGCAGCGGCGTGGCAGAGAAAGGGTGGGGAGGAGGTGAGGCGGCGGCTAGGGCTGGGGAGCCGCCCCCTGGTGCTTGTGTGTAAAATGGCGACCCATATTGAATTTAATGTACCGTGAAAAAAAAGCTATTTTTTGTGTTAAAAGTTAGCTAGAGAAGTTGCCTAGACGACAGATCTTAGGATCAAATTCCCAATACCAGGAAACGGTATAAAAAATATACTCCATTGGTCATTTCCTTAAATGAAGTTTAGAATCTACGGTTTCGGACAATATTCTCAAATTTGATCACCAATTAATATTACCTATATTACAGCCAAAGGATTTCGGCCATGCTGAGGCCCTGCCATGCGGCGCCTCCTCGTTTTGCCCCGTGCTTGCAGCTGTGCGGCGTGCCGGCTTGGTTCGTGTCAGAACCATTAGATCGCCATCGCGCGGCCAGCAAGGGTCCTTACAAGCCAGTCAAATCGCTGGAACCGGAGCGGACAGTCCGAATCGTTTTGGTCCGCGTCCACTCCACCTCGCCCGACTATACACAAAAGTAGCTACATTAGCCGCATGTACAAAAATCCCATGCATCATCCTGATAATGCAAATCTTGACTTTAATTTGAGAGATGTTTCTTTTCAAAAAAAAAACTTACTAGTAGTAAATTGTTAGGGAGCTCTGTTTTTGTATGCACGTGTAAGGTCTCATTCCATAGAGTTCTAAATCCTAATTTTATCTCAGATTCAAAATTTATAAGTTAAAATAAAGTGAATTAACTTTATAATTTTAATCTAAAATGTAAATAAAATGAACCACCTAAACAATCTTAATATACTCATAACTCTAGTTTTACGGATCTAATGGAGCTAAAAATAATTAACTCCATCAAATTTATAGATCTAATAAAGATGAAAGTGTACACACAGCCTAAATATTAAGCATTGGCAGGCATGGACGCACAGTGCATTTCTCTGGTCGACAAGACCTCCTCTCTCTTCGCCTTTGTGCGATGACAATATCATTTTAAGTTAGCCCTGGCCCGGACCAGGACGAAAGCGAAACTGTACCGCGTGTACATATATGTATATGTGTTTGCACCAGTTTTTGGAATTTTCAGAAGAATCGGCGGAGAAACATGAGTTTGGGTAAGATCTCCTATGGAAAGTTTGGATAGCACGAAAACCCCCATCTTGGTTGGACGCTAGCTGACTTGCTTTTCAACCGCGTGTACATATATGTATATGTTACTCTTGTTTGCACGCAGAAGTCTCGCGTTAGATTAGAGCTTTGCGAGATGACATATGCGCCTATATGATTTTAAAAAATGAAAAAAATAAATAATCTAGAGAACCAAAAAAAATAATGTCGAAACAACCACAACTACACAAAGATTTGACAAGGCTGAGCGCAAATTCTTGAAGCACAACCTTGAATGAGTACAAATAGTTGCCGCTCTCTCACAACCCCTTGAACCGTTTATGATGCTCGGATTCTTATCCCATATAAAAATTAATTGCTAAAAAATAACATAGTCTCATATGACTTTTACTTTAGATAGATTAATTTATAACATTTTAGTTACTTAGGTTTTCCTTGACCATCTCATAAGTTTACAGTGCTCCTGGCCCTCCAGAGATGAAACAGACTGTTTTTCTCTCGATCCCATCTTGGCTGGATGCTAGCTGCCTTGCTTTTCAACCACTTGTGTAGAGGTGGGCACGGATCCATCGTGCTTCGTATCTGAATCGTGCCGGCCGCGATGGCCAGTCGTGCCTACCAAGCTGTGCCGGACCGGCCTGACTCACCTTCGGCGAGCCTAAGCACGACCCATTTATGCTTCATGCCTACTTCGTGCCGTGCTGGTTTAGGCCCAACCTATTTGCACTATTGTGACGAGAAGAAAAGAATCAGAGACATATGGAGTTAAGATAGTGGACATAAATATTATAGAAAAAAGAACTAAAATTTATTTATTCTTAGAACAAGAGGATGTGCTGAATACGAGCGAGAGAGAGGGCAACGAGAGAGTGAGGAAGAGTGACAATGGAGACTGAGAAAGATGGATGAGCGAGGGAAAAATTGAGGGAGACGGGTGAGAGAGAAAGCTAACCCGTCTCTCTCAGGTGTCGGCGGCGAGGTGACGTTCATACTGTTGGGTACGTCCATAACGCTCACGCTCTGTGGGTCGGTGATCTTCATACCGAGTTTCTTCCTCATGCCCTAGGTCATCGAGCTCGGCATAGCCCGTGCTACAGTGTCGTACCGGGCTGTGCCACCCATCGTACCCGATTCTCGAGCCCGTACGGCCTGTGCTACAGTATCGTGTCAGGCAAGGCTTCAGACCGTGCCGTGCCCGTCGTGCCTCAGGCCGGCCCAAAAGAGCCCAGCCCGAGTGCCCACCTCTATGCTTGTGTGACGACGCGCGCATGTGTGTGTATATATATATATATATGAAAATGATTCCATACTCGGTGTACGTACTCTCACCTTTAGCATACCATTTAAATGATGTTGTTATACCTCTTTATCCTTTTGACTATACTCTAATACTAATTATAAGATACTCTAAAGGTTGTTCCACGAAAAATTTTATTAAAGTCCACACTTTATAGCAATATTTGTTTATATATTCATTTTACATATGGAAAAGGATATGCAGTAAAAAAAATAAAGGGTTCTGATGAAATTTTTTCAACCATATTGCATTAGAGTATCTTAGAATTATTATTGGAGTATACCGAAAGTGATAAAGGAGTATAAAGCGTTCATTTAAGTGGTATATTAGAGGTGGGAGTATATACTCCCCGGAGTACGGAAAAGGCTTCATATATATACATATATATATACATATGTATATATACATATATATACATATATATATGTGTGTATTTATGTGTACATGTATATATAAAATCTCGGTGATGTACGGCGCATCACCCGTGCATCCGCCACATATCTCTTCTAATTCTAATTAGGAGTTGGTGGTGATACGTCCGTTCTCCACCCTCACCCCGACACGTGTGCGCACCCGCGTGGCTGAGTGGGAAGCGAGCAGTGGACACCCCGGTAGATTAGATTGGATTATCCCGTTGCAAGAGGTAAATGAATATACATGACTCATTTATTGTTTTCCTTTCTTTCATTGATCTGGCATTTGAATCGGCGGTGATTGCTCCTAGTGCTTTTCGGATTGGATTGATTGATATTCTCTTCCGAAAGAAGAGTTCTGATTCATGAAGTTGGGTCTCTTCTCACCTCCCGTTTTTTGCCTCTCATGTAGATGTGTTGAGCTTATCCATTGAGCGGAGGTAATGGGTTCGCTGTGACGTAAGGGCAGGTCGCCGGTAGTGGGCGGTGAGATAGGCTGGCACTATACCACAGCACACTATTAGCGTCGGACGTCCGACGGCAATAGTGGGTAAATATATGTAAAAGAAGTCGGCAAAGTTTGCAAGCGATGAGCAATCGGGAATTATCTATCTGACCAATTTGGTCGATCGACAATAGTACCTATTATTAGCGGCGGACCGTCCATCGTAAATTTTAATTTTTCTGTCCTCTGATCGATCGGCAAAGTGTATGAAGCTTTCCGTCCTAAAGTTAGTCGGAAAAAATCGTCGGCAATTCTATTGAGGCCTGAGGTGAAAAAATGGCGCCAAAACCCTAATATCAGTAGCCCCTCCTACCTCCCGTCGAGCGCTCCTCCTCCCTCCCTCTTTTCCTCTTGCATCCCCACTCCCGGCCGCTCCTCCTCCTTGTTTACGCCGTCTGTGACTTCATCCAACGGTCCTCCTGCCTCCTCTCCTCCCGGCCAGGCGCGCCACCATCCGGCTCGGCACCCTTTCAGCCCGCCGTCGATCGGCGGTGCCCTCCTCCTAGCCGTGCGCTTTGACTTCCTCTGGCGTGGCGCCTCCCCTGCACTCCCTGGCTGGTGGCGCTCCTCCCCCTGCACCTCCTGGCCGACGGCGCCCCTTTCTTTCTCCCCTGCCGGACGGCAGCAGCAGCACTAACGGCAGCAGCAGCTGCATCAGCATTGCTTTCCCCCTTGCCTTCTTGTGGTGAGTGCTTAGGTACAAATTAATTTGAGGTATTTGGTTTCTTGGTGCAGGCCAGGTGTTCGATGAAATGGCTGTGAGGTCTGCATCACCCGGTCTGCATCGCCGTCATCACCAAGGTTGTTGATCCGGTCGCCGCTTCGTCCCCCGTGCAAAGACGGCCACGCGACTTCACCCTCAACCCGGTCTACATCGCCGTGTTCCTCATCATCCTCGGCCCGATCTGCGTCACCGTGTTTCTCTTCGACCAGATCCGCAAGGTATGAACCCTAGCTGGTCTCAAGTTTCTCGTTGAGGTATGAAGTCGATGCAATGGATCTGAGGTATGAAGTCGATGCAATGGATCTGCTCTTGAATCCGTAGCTGGTCTCAAGTTTCTCGGTGAACTCAGCATTATCTTTTCAAACTAGGTTGCTAATCCAATCGCCCCTATCACTGCTTTCATTTCAAACTAGTGATCTATGGATTCTCCGGTGGTTCTTGCACACCTCGCCCCTCTTCACTTTAACCAGCTTTTTATCATCCCAGTACTACCTAAGTATAACCTCATTCTTGTTTTAGTATGTCATTTCAACTCGAGGGAGGAGCTAGAAGATGGAAATGATGGTTGTTTTACCTGTATTATAGTGTGACCGCATTGAGGTTGTTTTCTCATTTAGTGAGGAAAAACTTGAGGTTGTGTGATGTTTGAACAAAATTGCATGGGCGTATGGTGTTCTCCATTTTTTCTCCCCATGTTGCTTTATTACATACAACCATGTTGGAAAGATAGCTTGATTCTGTGTTTAATTTACTTATCCTTTTCTTAGTGAGCTAGTTAGTCATTGGTGGTACAAGAAATCTTGAAGAAAGGCTCGCATCGAGGAAAGAATACACATACTTGAATAAAGGTTACGAATAAATGCTAGTTAGTCATTAGATCTTGTCTTTAAACATCGGAAAGAATACACATGTCCAGACTTGCATGTTGTGGTCACATGATCACATATCGGCCATCTCGATCACGATTTCCCATTTGTGTATATATTCATGCGAGATGAGTTTGCTACAATCTTTTGCATGCTTTAGTAAGTCCTTGGATGCAAATAGAAATGATGGATGCTTGAGATGATGCATGTATGGAAGGATATTATTTCCGGTTGCTCGACATGATCTACATAATTTCATATCTTGCTTACATTGGCGAAACTTCAAAGGTGTTCTATTTCTAGAATGAAATATTGAGTGTTACGATCGGTCATTGATATGCCAATATTCATGTCAGATATGCTATAGAGCCCACATTTCGACAAGCAATGGCAAAGTTTTTGTTCACTAAAATAACCTGACAGTTGCTAACAAGTTCTCCATTTTGTTTTCACTTTTTTCTTGATCTGAAATAGAGCCCACATTTCGACAAGCAATGGCAAAGCTTTTGTTCACTAAAATAACCTGAAAGTTGGACTCAATAGACAGTTGAGTGATGATATTTCTTTAGTTACTTGTTCTTTTAGGATATGGATTGTGCCGACAAAATTTACTGATAATTATCTCTTTGTACTTAGGTGTGTCGATCGATGCACAGGAACAATAGCATCGTTGAGCGAGAAGGAATTACGCCAAGCCTAAACCAATCATTTGGGAAGGAGACTAAAGGCACGATCTGCGGTAGCATCAATTTGAGCGAAAGAAGAGGTTCATGGTCATCGTTTCTCAATTCTTAGGGAACATAACATTTACATCATCGATGTGGGCATACTTTTGTTTACCCCATTCTTTCTATATCCTTGCCATTTCGGGGTTGTTTGTTTAGTTAATGAGTATATGCATTAGTGAGCTATAACATTTTTCGTGCAATGACTTGTGTTATACTATTTCTGTCTGTGACTTGTTTAGTTGATGAGTATATGCGATAGTTGATGAGTATATGCGATAGTTGATGATTATAGATTTGTGCATCATCTTTGTTTACTTTATTTGCTTGTGATTAAATAATTGAGCTGACTAAGGATTGGTTTCAATGGTCATGATTTTGTTAACTAATGTTTATTGATTCTCTACCCTCCGCTTAACGGTGATTTCACCAATGAAAGATGGAACGATTCTTGATTGGGATATTGTTGTCGATATATGGAATCATGCTTTGGTGAATTATTTTCTACTAGATCGACCTCTGGTGAGCAATTTCTCCTCTTTAACATGGTTAAATCGAGAATCGACAAAAAGTTCATCTTCTAGGACACACTTTGGTTGTGAAATTCCTTAGTTGGTTGCAAATGAGATAAAGTTTGTTATTTTCTTGCTTGATTAATTTATTTTTTGGGATGCTATGACTTCTATATTAGCTAACTTTGATTAAACACCACGATTTGGTACAAAGATTTGAAAACTCTCTCACGCTGCAGCAGCACGTCTGAAGAATCTGGAAACTTGGTAGCATGGCATGCTACTTGCCCATTTTTCAATAGGCATGTTTACTAAAGGCATCTGGATGGCACTTTGCATTGGTGTCGATCCTTGTCTTGTTTTATAGTGATGAAAGAGAAAGAAGAGATATGGTTTCACATAGCAAGCACCAAACATTGGCGATTGGACCTAGCTTAGATAAGAAATATATGACACGTCATAGCCTTTTTCCCTTTCTTCAAGTTTTTGTGCGGGATAGAAAATTTAGAATTTGGATCATGGAACAAAACAGTTTAAGTAGTGATTCCTTCTATCTTCTTAATTCTTGCTTCCTTTCCTCCTGCGGTGAAGGCATTATTTACGAACAGGTCATTCTTGCAAATTTTGGTTTCTGAGACATTGCTTGAATATTGCATTGTCATTTCTTTCGACTATCTGTCTATGTTAGATATCTAAACGTTGTAGATCCTCCAATGAACAAAAAATGAGCTTAATCGCTTGCATTGCACTTACTTTTAAAATGAGCAGAAACATGAACAAGAGTTGAAGTAGCTTGAACATGGCGTGTGGGCGAGTCTTATTAGACATTCTTTGTAAGGAGGTTAGTGGGCACACATACTTTTTTGACATGTTTACTCCTCAAGTAAACCAAGTATGAAATTTTATGAACATTCAATTTTTATAATTCCTTGATAAAGGAAAAGGGTAGAAGTCTATGAGTTAGTATATTTGAGAATTGATATTTGATTACATTGAGTCGCCAATTTTATAATCAAGCATTATTGAATTGAGATATATTTTTTTGGAATTTATGGAATCGTGATATATAATTACCTTTCTCTAGATTTTTTCTTTAGTGCCTTCATTTTATCCACTACCTTGTATCCTTAACTTTTCTTTTTTGTAAGTATGTTTGCCTCTTAGCTGATTTGTGAGATCATTTTTTGCCGATTTTGACTTACTCTAAGACCTGGTGGACAACAGAATGACCCAGCAGAGGATGGTTTTGGATGTTTTGCAAGAACCGGATATCTTGTAAGTTTAGTTTCTCTGCTTTGGAAGTTGCATGCAAAGGATGAAGATCCTAATAGAACTCTTAGCTTCTATTGTAAATGATTTGTAACTATTTATGTTCACAATTTTCCAAATTCTAATCCTGTCGAGAGATTGCAAGTTGGTTCCACCTTTCACATGTCACTTGATTTATTTTAATGGTCTGACATCTAGAAATTGATCTTTTCACGTTAAATATCGTGATCTGTTGTACAAGTAGATGTAGAATGATCCAAAAAGCGAAGAGAGATGTTTTTGTTTCATTACATCTTTGAGTATAACGGTTTTAATTGAATGTGGTGTTGTGCTGCTTCTGTTTGAGCAAAAATCTTAATTAGTCTCTGGATACTCTAAAGTGATGCTGAGTTGTACTACAACAGACTTACATGCTTTATATGGTCTGGCATGTCAATCTGCTCCCCTGGAAGAAGTGTTTGCTCCTGTGGGATAGAGAGAAAAACATACTTGTAAACTCAAAATGTCAGGAGTCAGGACTTGTCTTAGCTAGAATCCCTTGGTTATGTGTCTCAACTTAGTTTTAGTTTAGCAACATAAATAGCCTGACAAAGTAAAGTCATCTGAGTCCTTGATGACTAGCATCACCTCAACAGAGGTTTTATATTATACAAATTTCTGATCAACATTTTCATGTTTTGCCAGTTTGACTTTGCAGACCAATTAAGATCAATCTTGATTTCTGAAATATCAATAATTTTATTGTTGCAGTATTGATTTATATATCTTTTGATACTAATAAATGTTCTTTCTGCAGGTAAAAAAGGAATGGCGTTGCTCAACGATTCTTACACCTCTAGTTCATGCGTGGAGACTCCATACCTCTCTTTTGGTGTTATATATATGCTTGTACAAATTATTATCTTTTGGGGATCAGCTATATATTGGTGTTATTGTAATATACTTTTGGTGTTATATGTAATTGTTAATTGTCTCAGTTGGATGATATGTTATCTTTTGGATAAATTTGATTATTAGTAGAGCAAGTTGTTACTTTGAATGCTTGAATTATCCTATCATGTTTTATTGATGCTTGAATTATATCATGTCATGTCTCAATTGGATGAATTGTCTTTGTTATTTTTTTTTGAAGCGATCGATTATATATGTAAATGCGTCGTCGGCAATAATATACATTACCGACACATTGTAAGTCGGGAAATACAAGTCGTCGGCAAAAGCTGAAATCGGACTGACAAAGCGAAGTTAAATCGGTAAAAATATGCATTATTACCGAGCAGATTTGTCTGTCGATAATATAAGATCCGTCGGTAAAGATTTTTGCCGCGAGACTTTAGCCGACACTCCTAATCCGTCGGTAATACTTTTACCGACGGATCGATTTGTCTATCGCTATATAGGGTCTTTTTCCGGACGCAGTTAGGACGCGAATAATATGTCATGGTATAGTGTGGTGGCTTCTTGGAGCTCGCCATGTGGATGATGTTAATAGGTTGAGGGATGTGCTGGTAGGGGAGGTGAGGAGGCAGTGGAGCTGGTTGATGGGGTGGGACTATGGTATAGCCAGAGCAAAGCGTACGAGACACGTATACCTCTGATCAATTCCGAATTATGGCGTTATAAATTTACAATCCCACGTGCTGTGATGTTATTATTTAAATTTGTGAAACTGGTGCTTGAAATTTGTATACTTCAATGAATTGATTTAAACATTTAATCATTACATATTCAGAGTGAACATTATTATTGTAGTTGTATCGCACAGACAGTGTATATTTGTGTACCAGTGCAGTTTTTTTCCCAGCGTATGCTGGTTAGCGCGCTTGCTTTGGAAGCGAGAGGTATGCGGTGCGAATCCTCCTAGCGTAGGGCATTACTAGCAGAAAAAAGTAGAGGCAAGAACGAAAATGCGGTGAGCGTGGATCGAACACGCGACCTTCAGATTGGGATGACTTAACAATGACTTATAAAAGTAACCAGGATAGTTTGCGCGGCATAATACGCCGCGTGCGCTATTTTTTTCGCAGAAATAATTTTATTTTTTTCGTCGGTGTTTTTTTAAAATTATCGAAAAAACACGCGAAACGATTGAAAGAACACAAACGCATCTGCGATTGCACTAAATCGAAAGGTTGTTTCTGTGAAAAATAACTGAAATGATCCAAATGTCACTACGTTTTTTTCAATATTTTTCAGTATTGCGCTAAATCGAAAGGTCTTACATGTAAGTACGTATTTTTTAGGGACCTATATGCGAAAAAAACAAAATGAGCCGAGCCGGTCGGGCTACGTTATTTTTTCGGTATTCATTTAGGGTCCTTTCATGAAAGATTTGTGGTTTTTCTAAACCAAAAGGGCTGTTTCGCAAAAAATTTGAGGCGTAATACGCGCGTGTGTGTTTTTTTTTTTCAAGAAATAATTTTATATTTTTCGGCGTAGTTTTTTAAAAATCTTCGAGGAAATGCACGAAATGGTTAAAAGGATACAAACGTATCTACATTTTTTTTGCATCTATCTGAGGTTCTTTCACGAAGGATCCGGGATTGCGCTAAATCGAAAGGTCCGCTTAGCTCAAACGCATGGGAGGCTCGCGGAAACAATATCTTTTTTTCGTCGTTTTTTTTAAATCGTCGAGGAAACGTAAGAAGCAGTTGAAAGGACACAAGCGCAATCAAAAGGTTCTTTTCATGAAAAATCTCCAGAATGATCCAAACGTCACTACGTTTTTTTCGGTATTGCACTAAATCGAAAGGGCCTATATGTAAGTACGCATTTTTTTGAGTGACCTACACGCGAAAAAAACAAAATGAGCCGAGCCGGCCGGCCTATGTTATTTTTTTCGATATTTATTTAGAGTCCGTTCACGAGAGATTCACGATTTTTCTGAACCAAAAAGTCCGTTTCGCAAAAATTTCACGGCGTAATACACGAGCATTGTTTTTTGAAAAAATAATTTCGATATTTTCAGCGTAGTTTTTTTTAAAATCGTTGAGAAAACGCGCGAAGCGGCTAAAAAGATACGAATGTAAACACGTTTTTTTGGTATCTATCTAGGGTTCTCTCACGAAGGATCCGCAACTGTGCTAAATTATAAGGTCTTTTTCATGAAAAATAGCTGGAATGGTCTAAACGTCACCACATTTTCTTCAGTATCTATTTAGGGTTTTTTCACAAAAGATTCGTGTTTTTTTGAATCAAAAGGTTCGTTTCGTAAAAAAACCTAAGTAGGACCTACACGTACTTACGTTTTTTTAGGGATCGAAACGCAAAAAAAAATGAGTGGAGCCTGCCGGCCGATCAATACATTTTTTATCTATCTAGGGCCCTCTAAAAAAATGGTTTTTTTTGAACTAGAAGGACCTATACGTAATTATAAATTTTTCGGAGGACCAAAACACGAAAAAAATATTTTGAGCCGAACCGGCTGGCCGGCCGAGCCGAGCCGCGACTTAAATCCTCGAGCGCGGCGTTTCTCCCAAAAATAGGAGAGTAGCTAGAATGTTTTCGTGGCATGCCACGCCGCGCGCGTCCGCGTTTGCGCTAAAACGAAAGATCTTTTTCAAAAAAAATAGCTGGAATAATCTAAACGTAATTATATTGTTTTTGCATTTATTAAGGGTCCTCTCACGGAAACTCCGCGATTTTGCTGAACCAAGGAGGGAGGACACAAGGAGATGAGGCCGGTAACTTTTCAATCTTTAGCATATATTTTGCCGAATCTAACACTCCGTTAATAATACATGCTTCGGAAAATACTATAGATCGAATTGCAAAAAAAACTATAAAGATACAACCGTACACATATTTCTCACTCTGGAAAATAGCGAAACCATGTTACTGGGAAAAAATAGAGAGACAGAGTAGAAATATCTCTTTCATTTAATTATTTGGAAAATATTGGAGACCGAGCTGGAGAACCGAGGTAGGAAAATAGTCTAGTGGAAAAAGGGAGAAAAATTATTAGAGATGACAATCTTCTTTTGTCGAGCCTAACACTCTATATAATACATGTTTTAAAAAATATCAAAGATCGAGATGAAAAATCGAGCTGGGAAAAAAGTCTAGAGATAGAGCTGCACACATATTTCTGGTGATGAAAACATTTTTTCCGGGAAAAACGGAGAAAGAACCTAGACGTAAGGAGTAAGGGTCTGTTTGTTACGTTTTAGACCTGTCCGCTATCCTGAAAAATTAGAAAAGGGCTTTTTCGCGATTTGAAATTTAATGGGAGTTTTTTTTCCGTAAAATAGTGCACGAGGGACCCAAACGCGATTAAGGAAAAAATATCTTCCCCTCACAAAAAAGCACGAAGGATCTATTCGTAATCTATAAGGATCTATCCGTAAATAGAAGAAACAGAGAGGTTTTTCGCGAATGTGGCTAGTGTAACAGATGGATGCGGCCTCCTCTCGGCAATTCTCCCATGTTTAGCGTGGGTAGTATACCAGATATTTGCGAAGTTACAGTGTCTTTGCTACAGTCTTTTTTATATATAGCGTTCGGTGGAAGCAGCTGGTCTGTGGTTCGATCCCGTGATAGCGCAAGGCGCTATTATGCCTTCAATTTTTTGGATGAAGCTACAGCAAAAGCACTACAGATTATTTAGAAACTAGATAAACAATTCACTGATTTGATTGAACTATTAAATTATGTTGTAAATTTTTGAAACATTTCAAGATGATCCTCTAAGCATGCCCTACCTACCATAGAAAACTTGGATCGTTATCAGATTTGTGTAATTTTTAAAAATACCAACAATGCTACTAATTCATTCAAAGCAATTTTACTAATTTTGTTAAATTGCTAAATTTGATAATTCTAGAGAATTTTTTAGTGTCCTAAAAACATGCCTACGCTACCATGCAAATTTCAATTCATGATCAAGCTTTTTCAATTTTTTAAAAAACTAACGATGCTGTTGACGCACTTCGAGCAGCCTCACTGGTTTAATTGAGCTGCTAAATTTGTAAATTCTTTAAAATTTGTTAGAGGAGTCCTGAGAGCATGCCTGAGCTACCAGAGAAAAAAAAAAGGGTTTTAGTCAAGCTTTTACTATTTTTAGAAATTATAATAGTTTCGTTCTGTTTTTTTCTCTTTATGTTTTTGAAAAAGATATTTTCTTTTTTTGTCATAATCTCTTCCTATATCAAAGATTCTTTTTCCCGGACAACAAGTGGCCTGGAGAGCATCTAGTATGTATGCAAACAACCACAGGTGACAAGTCGATCGTGCCAGTGGCTCGCTGGCTGTGCGCGTGCAGTTGCTACGGCATCGATCGAGCCTTTTCTAGACGACAGAGGAGCAAAGCACCAACAGTACTGGTCAAAAAACGGCTCTCTGTACAACAGAGATGACAGGACCCGAGCACACATATGACCAGATCTAGCTATTGGATGCAGTGCGCGCACACACTTGGCTTCCCGTACAAATTTCCAACGCATCATGTACGGACGGAGTGCATATTTGGCCTAACTAACTTCAATACGTTATTTATAGGCCAAGAAGAGAGATATCAATTCATCACATTTTAGAATCCAATTCGACTTTTGATATTAGTCTGAAGTAAAATAAATATAACTTTTGCATATAGTATCCGATTAGAGAGTTCTTACACTTGATTTAAAACTTACAATGAGACCCTTCCAATGAGTTCAGTCCGAGCCCTAGACTCGTTGTGGATCAGTCGAAATCATTGAAACAATGTACTAAATACTATTTTGGGCTGTTTTGGATCTTATAAGCATGTAGGAGTCCAAACCCAAGTTGTGTGTGCCCCTTGGCTGCACGCAACCCAAGGACAACTCTCTTACATCCCTCCCTCTTTATACTCAGTAACTGTCGATTTAGACACTTGGGTTTTTATTGAGCATAGTTTTAGTTTAAGGCCAAATTACATTATCCTCTAGATATGTCGAATGACCGCCTGTTGAGACTTCTTCACAGAACCTCACCTTTGATCAATATTTTCATGAACCTCAATTGTTATTTGCAATTTCAGATTGCTTCTACAATTTTTCTTGCTTGTTGTTCGGTTGCTTGCAAAAATTGAACCTTGTTTTTAGGTTGATCATACCTATAGCAAGATAAATAACCCTCTGGAGTTAGTTTAGCGATTATTAAGGTGCATCGTCATCGTACATTGTAGTCAGATCGTCAAAGTCAGTTCCACCCAAATTGATAGCTATCGTTCTCATCGAAAGATCAGGACATAATCTAACATAAAGTGGTATCAGAGCACCAGGGTTGCTCGGTAAGAGATTCAATACTTTAGATTAGTTTTTATTTTCTGTCCTAAATTGAAAATTACACCACAAAATTTAATCTTTATATTCAATCTACTATTTAGTGAGTTTTGTTAGGTTTTTGATCCATTAGAGTCCTTATTTTAGTTGCTGATCGTTTTTTTCCTTCACGTAGCTTTTATTTCAATCTGTCCATTACATTGTTTAGTTCATTACTTTCATATACGAGCTCATATTCTAGTGTTCTTTCACTTTTCTAAAACCTTGGATTGAGCTCTATAAAAACCTAGTTGGGCATAGACTCTAATTCCATATGCAAGTTTGTTTAATCTGGGCGTCAAAGTTGGTGAAACAAGTTGTACTTCCAATCCAGACCGGTTTAGTATTTTGATCATATTTCTCACATCCGAACTCTGATTGAGAAGTTTTTATACTTTCCTGAATCCTTGAAGAATTCTCTAAAAAAAAGTTTTTGTGTGTCTTTTGTGATTCATACTCCTTCAAACCGAATTTGATTCGGATTTAGATTTGATCAGATCGGTTGAATTTTGGGCAAATCTGTGCACCTCAGTGTTTTGGCTATAACTTCTACATACGAGCTCCAAATTGTATGTTCATATACTTGTTTTAAAGTATAGAACATTACCTTCAATTTATCACATTGTGAGCAAACTAGATTCAACGATTTTCATACTTTAATCGTGGCGACAATTTTGCTACACTATTCTGGCCGAATTTGGGTTTCTTCCATCAATTTGTGTTCTAACTTTGTTCCTCTGAGTTGGTTGAGTTTAGTAGCATCTACAAACCAAAAAACTCCAAAAATATCTGTACACATACCTTTGGGAATCAATTCATTATTTGCGAATACTTTGATCCCAATTGAGACTAGCTATTTGATATTGCTTAGGGTTGCTCTACTTGATACACTGCATAATCCTAAATTTTTGTATTTGACATCAAGTTAGGGATTCTAAAACTTTGTTCATATTAGTATTGACCGAAAGTCACTCAAAGAAAGAAAAGAGAAAGAAAGAGTCAAAGGCCAAAAAAAAGAAGAAAAAAGAAAAGAAAATAGTGGCCGGTCGCACTATATTGAGCTATTGAGCAAAACCCTAATTTATATTTGTTATTCAAAGATTGTGCATTTGTATTAATTATTAAGCAATCTTGTGCCCTCTTTACGTTCTTGAAGCAATAAGCTAGCGTCTCTCTACGACTTGTGCAATAGAGTTTTTGGTGCCTCACTTATATTTTATAGCTCATTCCTTGATTGCACAAGTATCATTATCTTGGCGTGTGTATTGTCTTGAAGTTTACTTATATCCTTGTGATCGGCAACTAGGACTTATAAATTCTAATTTAGGTCATTACTTATCATTACAATAACTAAAATTATCAGATTGTATAGGAAATAAATACAGCCTACTTAACTCCACATATTCTACATCGTATATTTGTTTGGTCCTTTGGCAATCGCTTTATCTATGCTTCGGAGAACTTTTGATACCGCCAACGACTGACAACATCTGCTGCATGGTAAAAACTTGTAAGAGGTTTGGTTAAAGCTTGAGAGTTGAGCGAATTTTCACCACATCCTACGTACGGATAGAAACATTATACTTATGATTTTGTTTCTTGTCTTCACTAATAATGGTAGGTTCTCAACTTCGTAGTTCTTGGGCCAACAACATCTTAGGAGAAGAGATAGTTCACACTTCGAAATACGAAAAACGTATGAGCACAGCTTCATCCCCACACGAGGTACGACGGCATAACACACGTGCCAAAAATAAGTTCAATGTACCCATTTTTAGTGGTAAATATGATCCTGAAGGTTGTCTTACTTGGGAATTAGCTGTAGAACAATCATTTGATAAACATAGAATTCTTGAGCATGTTAAGGTTAGGATTGTTACTAATGGATTCACTAATTTTGCTGCTCTTTAGTAGAATAATTATATGAGTAAAAATCAGAACATCCCTAGCACATGGATTAAACTGAAAAAAATTATGAGAGCTAGATTTATTCATTCATATGTTACTCGCCATTTACGGAATGAATTGCAATGTCTAGAACAAGGTAGTAAAACTGTGAATGAGTACTACCAAGAATTTCAGCACAGATCTTTGCATTGTGGGTTAGAAAAGACCAAAAAGACTTGAATGAATAACTTCTATTTTGGACTAGATTTTGATATTCAGATCATGATATCTTGTAAATAATTCAATTCTATATTATGTTTGCTTAATATTTCATGTAAAGCTAAAAGAAAAATATAAAGAAGACAATCAACCACAGTTCAAGCTCCTAAAGAGTTAGATGCTACTCCTATTGCATGCACATCACCAAACTTTAATGAGAGCATACATCCCATGCGTGCGAAAGAAATACCAGAAAATTCAAGTGAAGTAGAGGATAGCACATGTGAGGATGATTCTACTAACATAATCCAATCTATTTCTGTTATTTCTGTTGTTGCTGTTCCATGTAATATGCAGGATACTTTTGAAGAAGGAGAGTTACAAGCTGAAAAACATATGTTATCAAGTGAAAGTTTTGTGGTACCTATTTCTTCTGAGATGGACGCTAATGACCAGGGTACAAATCTGATTTCATAGCAAGAAAGCAAGCAAATTTATGAGTATAGTTTTGCTATACTTAATTCAAGTGAGTTACCACCTTATGTCTCTGCAATTGTAGAACCATATGATAAATTGCATGCTTATAACTTTGATCATGTAGTGTTGATTACACATAAAGAAGTGATAGCTAGAATATCCACTGCCGCTGTTTTGTGCTATATCATGTTGAATGAGCCTGTTAGTTTGAATTGTGCTATGGATAAGATTTCTGAAATTTCATCTCTTAAGTCTTTATCTAGCACATATGTCTACTGTTATAAATTCAATTTATTTGGGGATTATGGCATAGATGGCAAGTTTCTTGTCTACAAGATATGCATAACTTTTGATAAATTTGCTGAATTGAAGCTTGCTATTTTGGGTAATTCTAGTTGTATGCAATAGCTTGTTGAGGATGAACTAAAAGGTGAGCTTGAGTCGAGAATGGCTCAAATTCAAGAAAGGGGATGATGAGAACATCACTACTACGAATATGATCATAGGTTGGACGAACTCCAACACATCATATATTGGCCAAGAAGACAAAGATATCAAATCCATCACGTTCTGGAATCCAATTCAGCTTTCAGATACCAGTCTGAAATAAAACGAGCATAACTTTTGCATACATTGTCCGATTGGGGAGTTCTTGCACTTGATTTAAAGCTTACAACGAGACCTTTCTAATGGGTTCAGTCTTAGACCTAGATTCATTGTGGATTAGCCGAAATCATTGAAACAATTTACAACAACCCTATTTTAGGCTGTTTCGGGTCTTGTAAGCGTGTGGGGGCCCAAGCCCAAGTTGTGTACACCCCCCTAGCTGCACATAACCCTAGAACAATCCTCTCACCTCCCTTCCTCTTATATACTCAATAGTTGTCGTTTTAGACACTTGGGTTTTTGTTGAGCATAGTTTTAGCTTAGGGCCAAACTACATTGTCCTCTAGACGTGTTGAACGACTGCTTGTTGAGACTTTTTGCAGAATCCCACCTTTGATCTATATTTTGATGAATCTCAATTTTTATTTGCAATGTCAGATTGCTTCTACTATTTTTCTTGCTTGTTCTTCGGTTGCTTGCAAGAATTGAACCTCATTTTCAGGTTGATCATGCCCACAGCAAGATCAATAACCCTCTAGAGTTGGTTTAGTGATTGCTATGGCGCATCGTCGTCGTACGTTGTAGTCGGATCGTCAAAGTCAGTTAGTTATTGTTCTCATCGAAAGATCAAGACACAATCTTACATCACGAAGAGATAGATAGAGAGAGAGCATGGTTACACCATTTCGACTTTGGTTTCGACAAGTTAGCGATATTGAAATTCCCAAAAACTGAAAGAAATTAACCAAAAACTAAATATTTTCAAAAGTCAAACGAATTTGAGATTGGTCAAATAGTGAAGCGAAATTCAAACAAAAAGTTCGAAAGTCGCTCGAAAAGCGACGAATTTTGACAACAGGTTACAAAAATTTGGAAAAATGTAAAAAAATTATTTTAGGAAACTTTTCTCCAAAATTCGTTTTTCAAAAAAAAATTCATAAAGAGGTCATAAAGCTATTAGCAATAATTTTAGGAAACTTTTGGATAATTTTTTTCAATTTTTTTGAATTTTAAGTTGAACTTAAGCGGTAAACTGAACGATATGCTTTTCCGAACCGGCACAGTATGAGTAAAATTTGCAAAATCTAAGCGGTTTTCAAGGAAATTTGAAACCCAGAAAGAGAGGGGGGGTCATGCCTACAAATTCACTGTAGGGTGGAGGTGGAACACTGTAGCTTCTCGGAATTTTATGAATTTTGACTAGGTAGCTGCTGGTCATTTCCTTTGTATGCATGTTTTGCGTGAACGTACACATTTAGATGCAGGTGGCTAGACCACGGTGGAAAAACAATTAATTGCGGCGTCAAAAATGGAGGCAAATTAAGACTCACTCTCAAAAAAGGACTCTCCTGCGAATGATTTGTGGAGGGAAATACATCTGTATATATCTCTTGAGAACCGTACAAGCTCAGGCCTACATTTTAGGTAGGGCGGCAATGGACCAAGCCCAAAGCCGCCTTCGTACAACACGACTGCTGCACGTTGTTTTTCGGCATCTCCGCTCCGCCGTCCACCGCTCGCTTACCGCCAGCATTTGGTTCTTCAAAGTCATGTACAAATAGTCAAGTTCTACTTGTCGTGATTATCGATTACCTTCAAGGACCAATTATCTCTCGTGCACACTTGGCTATTGGTAATCTATCTAGGCAATGTGGCGTATCATCGTCGAAAGGATAGCTCGCATTAGACGCATTTTAAGATTCTAGCACACGAAGCAAGAACGAGCCAACGAAACAAGCCAATTGGACACGAACCACAGAGATTTTCCACCCGCTCGGCTGATTCGCTAGTCGCTAGCTAGCTGCAACGGCCTGCGCCGGTGCGCCGCTGCGGTGCACGCCCCGGCCGCCCACCTCGCCTTGCCGGCTGCCGCCGTGCCGCCCGCGCGACGCCCCGCAGCGCTCGCTGGCCCCCTCGATTCTCGTCGGCTCGCTGACGCCGCAATGCCGCCGCGCCGCCTCCAGCTGCTATGCCGTGCGCCGATCCACGAGTCCACAAGGGAGGAGTTAGGGGTAGAATGTGTGAGGCTGTGAATTGCTGGGCTGGGCCAAACACTAGTGGGCCTCCTCATGCTCTAACCCAAGAAGCGAGTCCAAGCCAACGCACTGTCTTTCCTCCTCCATCGACACGGGCGGGCATACATCACAAGCACAGCGGTACAGCTCCCGGTGCCCGGTGCTAGGCCATGGAGGAAAGGTGTGTTCGACCGGCGTGGCTCCCGGGGCGACCGCCCAGACTCGCCCAATTGCTAGGTCCGCCCCATGTATACGTAGGATCGAAACTAACAACGAGAGGGGAGTGAATACGAGTAAAATAAAGCTTTTCTAACTAAAGAGCCAACCAAAAGTTCTGGGCATCACTTGATCTAACGAGGCTTCCACGAACCTACGAGGTGGAATAAAAGTATGTTGTAATTATTTTTTAATTATGTCAATCGGATCTTGAATTTCAAATATCTTAGTTCTAATACCGTATTGAGTTGCATGTACTAGCTAGTTCACCAAAAAACTTAATCTAATGAGAAAAAGTAGGCTATTTATTTATATTTTAACAAAGGCTAGCACTAGGTAAAAGTCTATGCTCCCAGGTGAACAGTAAAATCAGCACAATTCCAAAAGCAAGAACCGAGATAATTTTTTATCAGCTGATTTAAATCTCGTGAAACTTTATGTGCACCTTCCTATAGATGTCAAGAACCTATTCCAAACTTTAATCGCAAAGATTGATATCAAAGTTTTGACCTTCTTTAATTTGAAGAAGGTTGCACCAAGACGAGGAAACACGCACAAAATTCATCCTGAGCTTGCTCATAAAGATTTGATGATTAAAATAATCTCCCATATGTCACAGCAAGTAAGAACACCAAAGAAAACATTTCTCAAATGTGCAAGATGAGATCTGCCAAGAGTCCTCCCTTTTCAAACCAATAACTGGTTTCTTGAGAAAAGTTTTTGAGATTTTATTAAAAGTTTGCCGAGATGATTGGGACATGATCTACAGAAAATTTATCCATCAATCATTCATCTTTGGCAGCCCAAGATCAAGAAAAAATAAGAGAAATCAAAGACTCAAAAGGAAGAAGACCAACACTTGGGCAAAAATACATTCTAATGGATCTTGCTGGGCTAAAACATATTCGGGATGAATTTCTCAACCACTTATACATCCTAGATCTAGTAAAACATAGCAGATAGATAGAAGGAGGTGAAGTAAGGCTCAAGTTGATAGAAAAAACCAATCAAAAATGCAAGAAATTAAATAAATTTCAGAACATACACTACTACAGAAATGACTATGTTAGAGACCTCATCACAGATAGTTTTAAAAAACTATCTATGTTAAATCTAATCACAGATAATTTTCAAAGTGCGACCGTTAAGTTACTAGATTCGCTAAGGACCATCTGTGACGAGGTTATATCACATATGGTTCGTGGTAAAAATCATCTGTGAATTATGATAGATGATTTTTACCACAAACCGTCCATGATATTCATTGATATCACGGACAGTTTCTAGATAAAACAATCTATGATATGCACAATTATGAACCGTTTGTGATTTACAACTTATTACATATGGTTTTCCAATAAAACCGTTTGTGATACATCTTACCAATATATAATATAGAGCCCCAACCCACTTAGGGTTTTTAGGGTTTTTAGATATGTCTTTGAGATGGCTGCGACTGTGAGGCGATCTGTTGAAAGGAGACTCTAGATTTCGAAGAGTGATTGTAGATCCACTTGTTCTTGGTGATCTAAGTAGTAATTGGTTCTAATTGCATTATATTCAAGAGAGAAATGCAATATATTTAAAATGTTAAGAGATAAATGAAGATTGTTTAGATCAACCTTGTAGATCCATTTGTTCTTTATGATATAAGGTAGTAATTGGTTACAATTGCATTATATTCAAAATGTAGTGCTAGCTTGGTAAAGAGAGAATTGAATATGCATGCTTGGTTTAGATCTAGAGCTAGCTAGGTACCAAAGAAAATTATTTATAGATTTATTTAGCATGGTTTATGATTTAGGGTAGGGTTTAACTAGTTAATTTGTGCTCTAATTTAAGAATGTGTGCATATGCACCCATAGTGTGCTTTAGTGTCTAACACTAATTGTTATATGTGTACTATAGATGAATTAAAGCTGGATGTACGCTGAGAACCGTGTGAGTGCTGAGTACATTAATGGTATCTTTGCTTTTAGAAGAATTGCAAAGAAGAATATATTTAAAAAAGGGGTGCTTTATATCTTATCCATGTATTGACTACAAGAATCTAATGATGTTTCAAAACTCAGTACAGATCGAAGCACATTTGATCCTAAAGGGTTTCAAAAGGGGTATACATGTTGAACCAATCACAGTAAAGACCTGATTATACAAGAAGCGGGTAGTATTAACATTGACAACGAAGTCAACAATATGTCAGATGATATTGATTGTGCTTTCAATGAGGACAGTTCGCACAATAACATTTTGGATCAGATGCTGCACGATACAGAAGGGAACCACAATGAGATAGAATTCTGGGGCTTGATAGATCACACAGAGAAATGTTTGTTCCTGGGCTGCAAGTAAAGATGCACAAGGTTGTCATCTATATTTGAACTACTGAAATTGAAGGCAAGCAATGGTTAGTACGACAAGAGTTTCATAACGTTGTTACGTTTATTAGTGGACATACTTTCAAAAGGAAACGAGTTGTCGACAACTACCTACAAAGCCAAGAAGGTTATTTGTTCTTTGTTAATGGAATTAGAAAGAATACATGCATGCTCGAACAACTGTATCCTTTATCGTAAAGAGTATGTAAGTTTGCATGTATGTCCAATGTGCAATGCATCCTGGTACAACCTTAAGAATCAATCAGATAACAGCAAGGGCATCTAGGAGAAGAAATGATCTCTTACTAAGGTGGCATGATATCTATCTATAATTCCTTGTTTGAAGTGCTTATTTGTGAATAAAAGGAGGCAAAACTATTGTATTGGCACTTAGAGTAGCATAAAAATGATGGAATACTAAGATACTGTAACAGTCCAAAAAAATCATAAAAAGAAAAAAATATAAAATTAAGTTTGAATTATAGTTTTATTCAAAATGTCCATATTTTCTAAGTTTTTTCGGATTTTGGTCCTAAAAATCATTTATATTATTGAATCTTTGTTTTTCAAATTGTGGAGACCAAAATCATATAGGGATAAAATATAGAGAAAATTTATTTAAACCCAAATATAACTCCAAAACATCTCTAAAAAATCTCAAGGAAATGTGAAAGCATTAATGCTTTAAGAAAATAAAAAACAATATTTAATAATACAAATAGAGACACAATCACGATTTTTCTAAAAATATAAATGCAGGATCATGCTCTAAAATTTTAAATGTATCATCTAAAGAATTAAAGGATCTTACATAAAAAGTTTCAAAAATACTAAACCTGATTTGTTACTTCTGAAAATTTAAAAATAGAAGATTTAAATGAAACAACAGTATTGTCAAAATTATATAAAAATGTACAGGATTGATGGTCATCTGAAAATTTTATGGTAATATGTATAAACCCCTATGATCATATAGAAAAAATTTAAACTGAATTGACCCTAATTTTTTCCCTCTAAAAAATTAAAATTAGAAAACTCAAAATTAAAATATTGAGCTTGTCATCATTTTATAAAAATTGCTCACGTATGATCATGGTTTGAAATTTTTATGGGAGTATAAGTATTTCCTTGGAATCATACACAAATTTTTTTTACCATGGATGACAGCTCAATCAAATCAAGAACCCTTATCTGTCCATAGAAGAGAATTCTAGTGATTTCCCTTGATCTCTCTGCCATGTGGGATCCGCTTGTGGCCTAGCCCGCCTAGCAGCGCCTCACAACCTTGGCTCACTATCTCTAGACCCAAAGCTCCTGGCTTCATCTTCTCCATAGCGTTGGTGCCATTCCCTCCCTCTCTGTTCACTTGGTCATACCGAGAATTCTCAAGTGACCTCGCCACGCTGACCACAACTAAGCCACCATATATGACACTCCTCATCCATGCCCTACCACGGCCAGCTTCCCCATGCCCTGCGCAACCATGATCCCGGAAAACCCGCACCACCGTCATCACTGTTTCCAGCCAATTACGGTGGCATACCACAATCCTCCCTCCGGCCACACCTATTTAAGCCATCCTTAGTATCACTCTAGTGCTCACCCCATTCTTCATCTTCCCTAGTGCCTCTCCCCAACAAGCAAGCTCAAATTTGGGCGCCATTGCCTTCCTACCGGACACCACCCCCGTTCCCCATCTCAGCCAAGCCATAGCCCAACTCCTCACGCAATACGCCATTTTCTAATTACCAATTGGTGCTCCCTTTTGCCGACAAGCCACCACCATGACCACCTTGCTCTGCCTCCACTTGGTGCCGCCGAACCGCCATCTCCGGCCACCACAACTTGACCCACCACCACCAATGGTCTCCTCAAGTTCTCGGCATTCCGTTTTTGCACTCGCATTCTCCTCTCCCACGCCTGTCATGCCACCGGCCAAGCCACCTCAGCCGCCACTAAGGAAGACGAGCTCCTGGCTCTATCCTCCCTTGCAGATAGGTGGACCCCCGTGAAAACCCATTTAACTCTGGTTTAGTCAAGTGTGCAATGACAAGTGGGCCAAAGCTATATATTAACCATTTTCTTTTCTATTTTAATCCGATATTAGTTCTTGTGACTATGACAACATGATCCCACATGTTAGTTCCAATAACAAATCCAAAAATCCCAAGAAATTCTGAAAAAGATGAAAGACGCTTTCTCGATTGAAAGCGCATTTTTCTATTTTGTGAATTTCGAACAAGACACATTCGTGCATATCTTTTGCAATTTAGCTACAAATTTAGTCAAACCACTTTCTAAATTCATCTAAAATCATATGTTCTCAGAATATGCAAAATTATTTAATATTGGATCTCTGTTTAAAATTTTTGAATCTAAAATTTGAATAAACCTAGTATAGTCACTATTCATAATTATTATACACTAACACCTAAAATTGTGAAATAAATTTATAAAGTTGTTGATACATTAAGCATTCCATTTATATAAAAATAATAAGATTTGAACTTTGTTTGAATTATATTTCTATTTAAGTTAGTTTCTAATTCATTAGAAAACCAAACAATAGTAACTATAACATTTAATCTCCAAAAATTATGAAATAAATTTATAAAAATTATTGGAACCATCAACACCCCAGATTTGTGAAAATATTTAATATTTTACACAGTTTGTACCAAGTTCTTAAATGATTTTATTTTCCTATGCATATAAGATTAGCATATAAATAGATTACACAAACAAATATTAAAACAATTAAGATTAGTTTTAAAAAACTCCAGAGCTCAAGGCCCACTGATACTATAAAAATAATTGTATTTAGACATGTTTTGTACTAAATTTCTACTAGAAATCTGATTACTTAAAGTACAAACTTTAAAACTAATAACATAATTAAGTAAAGTTAACATAATGAGAAACCAGTCCTTAAAATATTTTTATTACTAGAGCCTTCTATTTTAACTCATATTTCAATTTGGTGTTGTTCGTTCAAGTTGCTTCTTATTGCTGCTTTACGATAGTTACGTGTAGATACCGATGTGCCCGAATCTGCCATTGTCGATCTCGACTCTGTTCCAAAATTCACTAAGCAAGACAAGCACTCACTTTGACCATGTTGGTTCTATTATTTCAATTAAATTATGTTGTCTCCAAATTTATTATGCATGCATGTATTTTCAGTAAATTGGCTATATTGTGGTACTGGTAGATATAACCCACCATTTCACAGAACTACCTAAATAAATATTGATATGACATAGCAAGGGTTTGTCATCACCGGGCTGTGCAAGGTTAGATCTAGGTAATGTAATGGTCATGTTATGATCTCTCTACCGCACACCAAAAGAAGTGTATTAATAGCTTGGCAAAAGAGTTGGTTATGTTGTGTGGTTAAAGTTGTACACCTCTGCATAGTTTAAAGCTTTTTGTTATGATCTCTTTGCCGCACACCAAAAGAAGTGTGTTAATAGCTTCGCAAAAGAGTTGGCTATGTTTTGTGGTTAAAATTGTACACCTCTGCAGAGTTTAAAACTTTTTAAAAAGCCGTTCCCACAGTTATGGGAGACTTGGTGCACTAACACTAGTTAGAAGTCTTGGTATTTTCAAAAAAGGTGAATTGGAAATATTTGTTGAAAAGTCTTTATTTCAGATTTTATGCCAGGGATTGGCAAAGGATGGTACGATACTCACAATCATGGAGGAACATGAGTTGTGAAATGCTATACTACTCTTATTTATTTACATATCTATTAAACTTGCTCTTACAAATTTAAACTTGCAAATTACTACTTGATATTCTGCTTAACTTCGCTTTTATGCAAATTAACCTTAGTAGCATTTCTGTTGATATAGCCTGCATTTATTATATATTTGTTATACACTACAAGTCTTACTGAGTACAAAGTACTCAACCTTGCTTAAATTGTTAATTCAGTAGGAGAAAAGAGAGAAATTCCAGGCTACATATATTTTTATGCAGGTTACGGAGAATACAATCATGAGTTTTTCTAGAGTTTACTCCTTGTCAGTTGCCTGAGGATTGTATGGATATACTACAAGACTTTTGAATTTCAGTTGCATTTTATTTTAGCTGTAAAACTTTATTCTATAAATAGCTTCCGCTATCATATGTAATATACTGTGTATTGATGTGCTATCAATAATCATAACGTGTGTACTAGCCACTGATCAAGAGACTAGTACTCCAAGCCATAAAGGAGGGTCCCCACAGACACCCTACTGATTCCACCCATTAGAGAAACATCAATAGGAGGTTTGAAAAATTTGGTGCAGAACCGAGAAATATAAGGTTTGGATTAAGCACAGATAGAATGAGTCCTTTCGGTAACACAAGCAGTCGACATCCTGTGAATCTCTATATCTACAACCTTCCTCCTTAGTTGTCTAAAGCGGAAGTTTATTTTATTTTCTATACTTATACAATGCCCGAAGCAACTTGGGAATGATGTGGATGTGTACCTAGCACCATTGGTGGAAGATCTAAAAATATTGTGGGTTCATGGGGTATAGGTATAGAATGTATACAAACGAGAGAACTTTACTTTACACTGCTTATTGTTCTACATCATAAATGATTATACTGTCATTGCTAATCTATCAAGCTAGAGTATGAAAGGAACCAAAGCTTGTGCTCACTTCTTAGATGATATCGAGAGTGTGTTGCTGAATCGCTCATGTAAAACTATGTGCAAGCATCACCGTAGGTTACTTCGGAGGAATCACCTATGACGCAAGATGAAGAAACAATTCAATGGAAAGAACGAGGATGGTTTAGCTCCAAGGACTTTAACCTTGAGAGATGTTTATGGTATGGCTAAGGATTATGGATGTTGCGCATGGGGAGAGACGTAAATCGAGGACCCGTGATAAGAGCATTTGGATGAAGAGATCAATATTTTGGGATCTACCTTATTAGGAGCACAAGTTCGTCACTGCATCAACGTCACGCACGTAGATAAGAATGTATGTGATAGCCTAATTGATCTCTTACTGTAAATTAAGGACAAAACAAAGGAAGGTATGAACACATAACTTGATTTGGTTGATATATGCAACAAACCTGAGTTAGTACCGAAAGACACTGATAAAGGCCGAACGTACTGCGAACCTGTTTTTTACACTATATCCAAGGTAGAGAGAACTGAAGTGTGCGAATGCTTGCATGGTGTGCAAGTGTAATACCGCAGCCTATTAATGTGCAGGTCCATGTGGCCCATGTGAAGTGGTGGTGAGATTAGTCCCACATTGCTTGGACAAAGTGAATTATAGTAGTATATAATGCCTATTGGGTCCAAACATAGCACCCCATGTTAACTCTTTTACAAGTAAGGAGTTAGTACGACAAGAGTTTCATAACGTTGTTACGTTTATTAGTGGACATACTTTCAAAAGGAAACGAGTTGCCGACAACTACCTACAAAGCCAAGAAGGTTATTTGTTCTTTGTTAATGGAATTAGAAAGAATACATGCATGTTCGAACAACTGTATCCTTTATCGTAAAGAGTACGTAAGTTTGCATGTATGTCCAATGTGCAATGCATCCTGGTACAACCTAAAGAATCAATTAGATGATAACAGCAAGGGCATCGAGGAGAAGAAATGATCTCTTACTAAGGTGGCATGATATCTATCTATAATTCCTTGTTTGAAGTGCTTATTTGTGAATAAAAGGAGGCAAAACTACTGTGTTGGCATTTAGAGTAGCATAAGAATGATGGAATACTAAGACACTGTAACAGTCCAAAAAAATCATAAAAAGAAACAAAATATAAAATTAAGTTTGAATTATAGTTTTATTCAAAATGTCCATATTTTCTAAGTTTTTTCTGGATTTTGGTCCTAAAAATCATTTATATTATTGAATCTTTGTTTTTCAAATTGTGGAGACCAAAATCATATAGGGATAAAATATAGAGAAAATTTATTTAAACCCAAATATAACTCCAAAACATCTCTAAAAAATCTCAAGGAAATGTGAAAGCATTAATGCTTTAAGAAAATAAAAAACAACATTTAATAATAACAAATAGAGACACCGTCAGATTTTTCTAAAAATATAAATGCAGGATCATGCTCTAAAATTTTAAATGTATCATCTAAAGAATTAAAGGATCTTACATAAAAGTTTCAAAAATACTAAACCTGATTTGTTACTTCGAAAATTTAAAAATAGAAGATTTAAATGAAACAACAGATTGTCAAATTATATAAAATGTACAGGATTGATGGTCATCTGAAAATTTTATGGTAATATGTATAAACCCCTATGATCATATAGAAAAAATTTAAACTGAATTGAACCTAATTTTTTCCCTCTAAAAATTAAAATCAGAAAACTCAAAATTAAAATATTGAGCTTGTCATCATTTTATAAAAATTGCTCACGATATGATCATGGTTTGAAATTTTATGGGAGTATAAGTATTTCCTTGGAATCATACACAAATTTTTTTACCATGGATGACACTCAATCAAATCAAGAACCCTTATCTGTCCATAGAAGAGAATTCTAGTGATTTCCTTGATCTCTCGCCATGTGGGATCCGCTTGGCCTAGCCCGCTAGCACGCCTCACAACCTTGGCTCACTATCTCTAGACCCAAAGCTCCGGCTTCATCTTCTCCATAGCGTTGGTGCCATTCCTCCTCTCTGTTCACTTGGTCATACCGAGAATTCTCAAGTGACCTCGCCACCGACCACAACTAAGCCACCATATCGACACTCCTCATCCATGCCCTACCACGGCCAGCTTCCCCATGCCCTGCGCAACCATGATCTCGGAAAATCCGCACCACCGTCATCACTGTTTCCAGCCAATTACGGTGGCATACCACAATCCTCCCTCCAGCCACACCTATTTAAGCCATCCTTAGTATCACTCTAGTGCTCACCCCATTCTTCATCTTCCCTAGTGCCTCTCCCCAACAAGCAAGCTCAAATTTAGGCGCCATTGCCTTCCTACCGGACACCACCCCCGTTCACCATCTCAGCCAAGCCATAGCCCAACTCCTCACGCAATACGCCATTTTCTAATTACCAATTGGTGCTCCCTTTTGCCGACAAGCCACCACCATGACCACCTTGCTCTGCCTCCACTTGGTGCCGCCGAACCGCCATCTCCGGCCACCACAGCTTGACCCACCACCACCAATGGTCTCCTCAAGTCCTCGGCATTCCGTTTTTGCACTCGCATTCTCCTCCCCCATGCCTGTCATGCCACTGGCCAAGCCACCTGAGCCGCCACTAAGGAAGACGAGCTCCTGGCTCTGTCCTCCCTTGCAGATAGGTGGACCCCCGTGAAAACCCATTTAACTCTGGTTTAGTCAAGTGTGCCAATGACAAGTGGGGCCAGGCTATATATTAACCATTTTCTTTTCTATTTTAATCCGATATTAGTTCTTGTGACTATGACAACATGATCCCACATGTTAGTTCCAATAACAAATCCAAAAATCCCAAGAAATTCTGAAAAAGATGAAAGACGCTTTCTCTGATTGAAAGCGCATTTTTCTATTTTTGTGAATTTCAGAACAGTACACATTCGTGCATATCTTTTGCAATTTAGCTACAAATTTAGTCAAACCACTTTCTAAATTCATCTAAAATCATATGTTCTCAGAATATGCAAAATTATTTAATATTGGATCTCTGTTTAAAATTTTTGAATCTAAAATTTGAATAAACCTAGTATAGTCACTATTCATAATTATTATACACTAACACCTAAAATTGTGAAATAAATTTATAAAGTTGTTGATACATTAAGCATTCCATTTATATAAAAATAATAAGATTTGAACTTTGTTTGAATTATATTTCTATTTAAGTTAGTTTCTAATTCATTAGAAAACCAAACAATAGTAACTATAACATTTAATCTCCAAAAATTATGAAATAAATTTATAAAAATTATTGGAACCATCAACACCCCAGATTTGTGAAAATATTTAATATTTTACACAGTTTGTACCAAGTTCTTAAATGATTTTATTTTCCTATGCATATAAGATTAGCATATAAATAGATTACACAAACAAATATTAAAACAATTAAGATTAGTTTTAAAATACTCCAGAGCTCAAGGCCCACTGATACTATAAAAATAATTGTATTTAGACATGTTTTGTACTAAATTTCTACTAGAAATCGATTACTTAAAGTACAAACTTTAAAACTAATAACATAATTAAGTAAAGTTAACATAATGAGAAACCAGTCCTTAAAATATTTTTATTACTAGAGCCTTCTATTTTAACTCATATTTCAATTTGGTGTTGTTCGTTCAAGTTGCTTCTTATTGCTGCTTTACGATAGTTACGGTAGATACCGATGTGCGAATCGCCATTGTCGATCTCGACTGCTCCAAAATTCACTAAGCAAGACAAGCACTCACTTTGACCATGTTGGTTCTATTATTTCAATTAAATTATGTTGTCTCCAAATTTATTATGCATGCATGTATTTTCAGTAAATTGGCTATATTGTGGTATCGTAGATATAACCCACCATTTCACGTAACTACCTAAATAAATATTGATATGACATAGCAAGGGTTTGTCATCACGTGTGCAAGGTTAGATCTAGGTAATGTAATGGTCATGTTATGATCTCTACCGCACACCAAAAGAAGTGTATTAATAGCTTGGCAAAAGAGTTGGTTATGTTGTGTGGTTAAAGTTGTACACCTCTGCATAGTTTAAAGCTTTTTGTTATGATCTCTTTGCCGCACACCAAAAGAAGTGTGTTAATAGCTTCAAAAGAGTTGGCTATGTTTTGTGGTTAAAATTGTACACCTCTGCAGAGTTTAAAACTTTTTAAAAAGCCGTTCCACAGTTATGGGAGACTTGGTGCACTAACACTAGTTAGAAGTCTTGGTATTTTCAAAAAAGGTGAATTGGAAATATTTGTTGAAAAGTCTTTATTTCAGATTTTATGCCAGGGATTGGCAAAGGATGGTACGATACTCACAATCATGGAGGAACATGAGTTGTGAAATGCTATACTACTCTTATTTATTTACATATCTATTAAACTTGCTCTTACAAATTTCGCTTGCAAATTACTACTTGATATTCCTGTTTAACTTCGTTTTATGCAAATTAACCTTAGTAGCATTTCTGTTGATATAGCCTGCATTTATTATATATTTGTTATACACTACAGGTCTTACTGAGTACAAAGTAATCAACCTTGCTTAAATTGTTAATTCAGTAGGAGAAAAGAGAGAAATTCCAGGCTACATATATTTTTATGCAGGTTACGGAGAATACAATCATGAGTTTTTCTAGAGTTTACTCCTTGTCAGTTGCCCGAGGATTGTATGGATATACTACAAGACTTTTGAATTTCAGTTGCATTTTATTTTAGTCAGAAAACTTTATTCTATAAATAGCTTCCGCTATCATATGTAATATATCGGTATTGATGTGCTATCAATAATCATAACGTGTGTACTAGCCACGATCAAGAGACTAGTACTCCAAGCCATAAAGGAGGGTCCCACGACACCCTACTGATTCCACCCAAGAGAGAAACATCAATAGGAGGTTTGAAAAATTTGGTGCAGAACCGAGAAATATAAGGTTTGGATTAAGCACAGATAGAATGAGTCCTTTCGGTAACACAAGCAGTCGACATCCTGTGAATCTCTATATCTACAACCTTCCTCCTTAGTTGTCTAAAGCGGAAGTTTATTTTATTTTCTATACTTATACAATGCCCGAAGCAACTTGGGAATGATGTGGATGTGTACCTAGCACCATTGGTAGAAGATCTGAAAATATTGTGGGTTCATGGGGTATAGGTATAGAATGTATACAAACGAGAGAACTTTACTTTACACTGCTTATTGTTCTACATCATAAATGATTATACTGTCATTGCTAATCTATCAAGGTAGAGTATGAAAGGAACCAAAGCTTGTGCTCACTTCTTAGATGATATCGAGAGTGTGTTGCTGAATCGCTCATGTAAAACTATGTGCAAGCATCACCGTAGGTTACTTCGGAGGAATCACCTATGACGCAAGATGAAGAAACAATTCAATGGAAAGAACGAGGATGGTTTAGCTCCAAGGACTTTAACCTTGAGAGATGTTTATGGTATGGCTAAGGATTATGGATGTTGCGATGGGGAGAGACGAATCGAGGACCCGTGATAAGAGCATTTGGATGAAGAGATCAATATTTTGGGATCTACCTTATTAGGAGCACAAGTTCGCATCGCATCAACGCCACGCACGAGATAAGAATGTATGTGATAGCCTAATTGATCTCTTCAGTAAATTAAGGACAAAACAAAGGAAGGTATGAACACATAACTTGATTTGGTTGATATATGCAACAAACCTGAGTTAGTACCGAAAGACACTGATAAAGGCCGAACGTACTGCGAACCTGTTTTTTACACTATATCCAAGGTAGAGAGAACTGAAGTGTGCGAATGCTTGCATGGTGTGCAAGTGTAATACCCCAGTCTATTAATGTGCAGGTCCATGTGGCCCATGTGAAGTGGTGGTGAGATTAGTCCCACATTGCTTGGACAAAGTGAATTATAGTAGTATATAATGCCTATTGGGTCCAAACATAGCACCCCATGTTAACTCTTTTACACAGTAAGGACAAAAGTGTAAGTAGAGTGCTATGCATACGTGGGCCCGCCCCACAGTGGGCTGGGCCATGAGCGAAATTTGGGCCAAGGTGTTACAATTGATATCAAAGCATCAACCTTCGCTGCACAGACGCGTGTGGGATAAGGGCGTCGGCATATGGCGCATAGTGCGTATGGGCCTGAAGTGGCCACATGACATGGCATATGTGCCGGCACTGGACATACGGCTATGTACCAAGGGGTGGTTTTGGGTATCTGCCATGTATACAATGTGCTGCCGAGGGTGTTAGCCCTTAATGGGGATGAGTGTAATACCCTGGCCTATTAATGTGAAGGCCCATATGGCCTATATGGAGTGATGGTGGACTTAGTCCCACATTCCTTGCACAAAGTGAGTTATAATAGTATATAATACCTATTGTGTCCAAACATAGTACCTTCGGGTTAACTATTTTACATGAAGTGAGGATGAAAGTGTAAGTGGGTTGCTATGCATGCGAGGACGCACCCCACGGTGGGCTGGGCCATGAGCAAAATTTAGACCAGGGTGTTGCAGAAAGTTCCGTCTAGGTACTCCAATATAAAGAGACTTGTTTCGATACAAGATTTGAAATCAATTTCCATGAAGTTTCACGACTGTCATCTACTAATGATACAAATGCTCCCTATCGCAATTAGAAGTATTTTACTGATCAAGATCTGAGAGACAATTATGAGGTTGTGTTATTTCTTTAATACTATTGCTCAGAAGGTCATCGATCCCGAAAGACTAGATGCTCTGCTGACCCAAATGGTGATGACTCTATGTAATCTTAAGATATATTTCCCTTAGTTATTTTTTGATATCATGGTCCATCTCAATGTTCACCTTGTGAGAGAGCTAAAGGTGTGCAGGCCAATGTTTCTACATAGCATGTACCCGCTCGAGAGGTACATGGGAATTCTCAAGTCCTACGTACGAAATCGATCTCAACCGAAGGGTAGCATTGTCAAAGGTTATGCAACTGAAGAGGTTGTCGAGTTCTGCGTTGATTATTTGGCTCAGATCATACCAATAGGTGTGCCTCGATCTCACTGATGAGAGAAGGCTTGAGGGTATTGGGACCATTGGAAGAAAAGCAATTACGCTTGATCCGGTTGCATGTATTCAAGCCTATTTCATGGTTTTGCAACATATGGTCAGTAGTGTTCCCATATATCGACAAGCACAAACATTGCCTAGGTAAGAGAATACGACATAATAGGAATCTTGCATCACGAGATAGCACAACCTTCAATTCAACAGATGGTTGAAGAAGTGACCATCACTATGAATTGTTTTCGTTATCATAATGGAAAAATAGGAGGTGAATCCAGGATGAAAATGGAGAGCAAGCTCAAAGTACTAAACTAAATTGCAGAAACATATTAGATATAGTATTGTAGTGAAAGTCTGAAATTAATACATGAATAAAAGAGAAACATAGTAAGAAAGAATAAATACAATGAAAGAAGGTACCTCGCTAGGCACTAATGGAAAGGCATCTAAATACACATTAATACGTGTCCGAAGCAATTTGTATATTAAAATTTACAAAATTAGTGATATAATAGTAAATTGTAAATGATTATGAACATTCAAAATAAAAAACAACATACCACTAAGCTGCTAGCTTGAATTATGAGGTAAATTCATTCTACGAGTTTTCATGCCTTGGAAGCATTTTATTATTCTAGCATAATTAATGCTTGTAAATATCTCTCGCTCGATGTAGCATACCATCAAGTTATTTGCTACCTTATTTCACAAATCTATTTTGATAATATTCATTGCCAAAAATATTCTTTCAACAAATGTCGCTTACATGGTAGGATCATTGTCAACTCAATGAGATGATATATGAATGAAAATGTTTTATCTTTTTTTGTTTCAACCATCATTTGAGCAAGTTTTGAAATATCATGACATCTATGAAATTCCTGACTCCTGGTAACATTGAGAATGAAGGTTTGAAGCCACTCCTAAAGTCACTCTTGCTACAATAGATATGTCCATCTCAAATCATGCAATAGCAATACAAACAACAAATATAACAATATCGCAACAATGCCAACCCCTGGTTTAACTTCCCCCTTGCCATATTGTTTTCTCCTTGCTACCCGCGATCGGAAGACCAAAACTTCTAACTCAAGAGTTCAAACATAGCAAACCATATACTTTATGAAAAATAAAGAAGATTACCCATAATTTTCTAGTTATCCATCATTTTCAATTAATTCATCTAAGCCCTCACTTTTAGTTCCGAAGACCGATCTGTTATTTCACTGGACAACAGACTTTATAATTTTGTAAATATTTCTATACAACTCCAAAAACTAGAAAACCATGACATTTATGAAATCTGCAAAAAATTATCTAGCTTTATTTAGTTATGGAGATAATTTAATTCAACCATTAAATATCCCTAATCTGCAGATTACCACAACTGCTACAAGCAGAGATCCAAATCGATAGCAAGCTTCAAATGGTCATAATCATAAACGCTTATCTAAATTTTACGTTCTTATACTCTAATAAAACTTTATACAAAGTTTTACAACTTTTGGGACCTCTGAAACTACCCCAAAACTCGATCCAAAGATCAAACCAGCGACTGCCTGAAATATGAACCTTCCCCTAAAATCAATCTGGTGATCACCCCAACCCACAACTATTAGGGAAACTACCAAAATTCCACCCTAACATAGGAATAACACCATCAAGGCTAGCCTTAGGGTTATACCTACACCAAGACTCAATGGTGTGGTGATACTGCGTTACCCCATGAATCGTGTGTTCTCGCCTCGTAAGACCTAAACTCTAATCCTCGATTTTCCACCGCTTGGCACCTCCAAGGCAGAATAAGGATGGGGATAGCGCCTCTAGCATGGAGAGAGGGGCACGACAAGGAGGGAGGGATGGCTAGGGCCTAGGGGTGAGTGATATGCACACGCCGATTTAAGATCGTGCACACGAAGTTTGGTCCCGATCTTCCGTCAGAGGAGAAATTCCGAGGCGAAGCGAATTGACAAAGGGGTGGCTAACCACGATTCAAGAATGTGACTAGCAGCCTCGCAATCGCTAAACCACTCTTTAATTGGTTATCAACCATGTCAAAACACGACTAACCTGTTCATGAAGAATGGCCCGAGCAATTCGATGAGAATTGAAAGAGCAGAGGGAAGAAATCACTCGATGATGAATGATTGAATGAGGCTTCAAGCTTTGGGGCCAAGTCGCTTCTACAATAATAGTGGCTAAAACCAACATCAAGGTCTCCCTCAAGAGGTTTGGAAGATACAATATATTAACCTCCGAGTTCTGTTGTACGCTATCTCTTTCTATGCATGCATGTGAAATTCCTTGTATTGGCAGCACAAAAAAATAGGAAAGAATTCCTTCTCACGGCTGCAAAGAAAAAGGTGGGCCTCCATGCGTGCATGCCCCGATTCATGCCCCCATGAAAATCGGAAAGACTATCTCCATCACACCTAACTTTCCATGCATGCTTGCAAACTGTTGGTGGCACAAAAATTAGGAGTTCTCTTCGCCCTTGTGTGCAACACTACTCTTGGTCAACCCCTTATTTCTTCCTTGCATCTCTATGTCATTCCTTGAATGCACATGCATGGGCAATCCCCTCTCATGACAGCACAAAGTGAGCAATGTACTCCTTTTCTTTTCATGTAGCTCCTTATCTCTCATGGCAACATCTTCTTCAAGAACTCCCTCATATGTAGTAACAAGTAAACAACAATCATTAGGAAATATCATTTGTTCTATAATTAAATAATTAACTTGCCCAATAAATGAATTCACCTTTGTCCAAGGCGAGCGCAGACGTGTTCATGTCATTGGACCTTGTATACTCGATGAATCGTGCACTTCAATAGAGTCATGAGCTAATGGTAATGCATGTGTGCCTATGTCGTTGATGTCCTCATCAGGAGGGAGGAGGAGGAGATTGGTTTGGGGCAAGCTGAGGGGCAGCTATTGTGAGAAATGGGGAGGGATAGGGCACTGGAGGAAGGGGAAAGGGTGCGGTCGAGTTGGGAGAGGGGAGCTAGGGTTTGGGGTTAGCTCCTCCCATTTGCCCAAAATCAGCTAGCCTAGCCCATGAAGGGTAATTCCCCTTTTATATATCTTAATCCTCGAGATATTACAATTACCTCCTCTCGGCAGCAATAGCTTGTCACAATGTTCTTCTTGGGCTTAACGGCAAAGTGGAACCCATGCCACTATTTTGCCAAGATCTTTAATCCTTTAAAGTTAATATTATGTAGACGAGAGTCTGTAGTTCCATTGTGTACCTCTTCCAATCTTCCTCACTTCCTTCCACAAAATCCACAACACTAGTTAGAAGTCTTGGTATTTTCAAAAAGGTGAATTGGAAATATTTGTTGAAAAGTCTTTATTTCGATTTTATGCGAGGATTGGCAAAGGATGGTACGATACTCACAATCATGGAGGAACATGAGTTGTGAAATGCTATACTACTCTTATTTATTTACATATCTATTAAACTTGCTCTTACAAATTTAACTTGCAAATTATTACTTGATATTCTGCTTAACTTCGTTTTATGCAAAATTAACCTTAGTAGCATTTCATTGATATAGCCTGCATTTATTATATATTTGTTATACACTACAGTCTTATGAGTACAAAGTAACTCAACCTTGCTTAAATTGTTAATTCAGAGGAGAAAAGAGAGAAATTCGTGCTACATATATTTTTATGCAGGTTACGGAGAATACAATCATGAGTTTTTCTAGAGTTTACTCCTTGTCAGTTGCCCGAGGATTGTATGGATATACTACAAGACTTTTGAATTTCAGTTGCATTTTATTTTAGCTGTAAAACTTTATTCTATAAATAGCTTCCGCTATCATATGTAATATACTGTGTATTGATGTGCTATCAATAATCATAACGTGTGTACTAGCCACTGATCAAGAGACTAGTACTCCAAGCCATAAAGGAGGGTCCCCACAGACACCCTACTGATTCCACCCATTAGAGAAACATCAATAGGAGGTTTGAAGAATTTGGTGCGAACCAGAAATATAAGGTTTGGATTAAGCACGATAGAATGAGTCCTTTGGTAACACAAGCGATGACATCCTGTGAATCTCTATATCTACAACCTTCCTCCTTAGTTGTCTAAAGCGGAAGTTTATTTTATTTTCTATACTTATACAATGCCCGAAGCAACTTGGGAATGATGTGGATGTGTACCTAGCACCATTGGTAGAAGATCTAAAATATTGTGGGTTCATGGGGTATAGGTATAGAATGTATACAAACGAGAGAACTTTACTTTACATCGCTTATTGTTCTACATCATAAATGATTATCTTGTCATTGCTAATCTATCAAGGTAGAGTATGAAAGGAACCAAAGCTTGTGCTCACTTCTTAGATGATATCGAGAGTGTGTTGCTTGAATCGCTCATGTAAAACTATGTGCAAGCATCACCGTAGGTTACTTCGGAGGAATCACCTATGACGCAAGATGAAGAAACAATTCGATGGAAAGAATGAGGATGGTTTAGCTCCAAGGACTTTAACCTTGAGAGATGTTTATGGTATGGCTAAGGATTATGGATGTTGCGCATGGGGAGAGACGTAAATCGAGGACCCATGATAAGAGCATTTGGATGAAGAGACCAATATTTTGGGATCTACCTTATTAGGAGCACAAGTTCGTCACTGCATCAACGTCACGCACGTAGATAAGAATGTATGTGATAGCCTAATTGATCTCTTACTGTAAATTAAGGACAAAACAAAGGTATGAACACATAACTTGATTTGGTTGATATATGCAACAAACCTGAGTTAGTACCGAAAGACACTGATAAAGGCCGAACGTACTGCGAACCTGTTTTTTACACTATATCCAAGGTAGAGAGAACTGAAGTGTGCGAATGCTTGCATGGTGTGAAAGTGTAATACCGCAGCCTATTAATGTGCAGGTCCATGTGGCCCATGTGAAGTGGTGGTGAGATTAGTCCCACATTGCTTGGACAAAGTGAATTATAGTAGTATATAATGCCTATTGGGTCCAAACATAGCACCCCCATGTTAACTCTTTTACACGAAGTAAGGACAAAAGTGTAAGTAGAGTGCTATGCATACGTGGGCCCGCCCCACAGTGGGCTGGGCCATGAGCGAAATTTGGGCCAAGGTGTTACAATTGATATCAAAGCATCAACCTTCGCGCACGCAGCGCTGTGGGATAAGGGCGCGCATATGGCGATAGTGCGATGGGCTGAAGTGGCCACATGACATGGCATATGTGCTAGACCGACATACTGGCTATGTACCAAGGGGTGGTTTTGGGTATCCGCCATGTATACAATGTGCTACCGAGGGTGTGAGTGTAATACCCTAGCCTATTAATGTGAAGGCCCATATGGCCTATATGGAGTGATGGTGGACTTAGTCCCACATTCCTTGCACAAAGTGAGTTATAATAGTATATAATACCTATTGTGTCCAAACATAGTACCTTCGGGTTAACTATTTTACATGAAGTGAGGATGAAAGTGTAAGTGGGTTGCTATGCATGCGAGGACGCACTTCCACGTGGGGCCATGAGCAAAATTTAGACCAGGTGTTGCGTAAAGTTCCGCTAGGTACTCCAATATAAAAGACTTGTTTCGATACAAGATTTGAAATCAATTTCCATGAAGTTTCACGATCGTCATCTACTAATGATACAAATGCTCCCTATCGCAATTAGAAGTATTTTACCGATCAAGATCCGAGAGACAATTATGAGGTTGTGTTATTTCTTTAATACTATTGCTCGAAGGTCATCGATCCCGAAAGACTAGATGCTCACGACCCAAATGGTGATGACTCTATGTAATCTTAAGATATATTTCCCTTAGTTATTTTTTGATATCATGGTCCATCTCAATGTTCACCTTGTGAGAGAGCTAAAGGTGTGCAGCCAATGTTTCTACATAGCATGTACCCGCTCGAGAGGTACATGGGAATTCTCAAGTCCTACGTACGAAATCGATCTCAACCGAAGGGTAGCATTGTCAAAGGTTATGCAACTGAAGAGGTTGTCGAGTTCTGCGTTGATTATTTGGCTCAGATCATACCAATAGGTGTGCCTCGATCTCACTGATGAGAGAAGGCTTGAGGGTATTGGGACCATTGGAAGAAAAGCAATTACGCTTGATCCGGTTGCATGTATTCAAGCCTATTTCATGGTTTTGCAACATATGGCTGTAGTGTTCCCATATATCGACAAGCACAAACATTGCCTAGGGTAAGAGAATACGACATAATAGGAATCTTGCATCACGAGATAGCACAACCTTCAATTCAACAGATGGTTGAAGAAGTGACCCGTCACTATGAATTGTTTTCGTTATCACGAATGGAAAAATAGGAGGTGAATCCAGGATGAAAATGGAGAGCAAGCTCAAAGTACTAAACTAAATTGCAGTAAACATATTAGATATAGTATTGTGTAGCTGAAAGTCTGAAATTAATACATGAATAAAAGAGAAACATAGTAAGAAAGAATAAATACAATGAAAGAAGGTACCTCGCTAGGCACTAATGGAAAGGCATCTAAATACACATTAATACATGTCCGAAGCAATTTGTATATTCAAATTTACAAAATTAGTGATATAATAGTAAATTGTAAATGATTATGAACATTCAAAATAAAAACAACATACCACTAAGTGCTAGCTTGAATTATGAGGTAAATTCATTCTACGAAGTTTTCATGCCTTGGAAGCATTTTATTATTCTAGCATAATTAATGCTTGTAAATATCTCTCGCCGATGTAGCATACCATCAAGTTATTTGCTACCTTATTTCACAAATCTATTTTGATAATATTCATTGCCAAAAATATTCTTTCAACAAATGTCGCTACATCGGTAGGATCATTGTCAACTCAATGAGATGATATATGAATGAAAATGTTTTATCTTTTTTGTTTCAACCATCATTTGAGCAAGTTTTGAAATATCATGACATCTATGAAATTCCTGACTCCTGGTAACATTGAGAATGAAGGTTTGAAGCCACTCCTAAAGTCACTCTTGCTACAATAGATATGTCCATCTCAAATCATGCAATAGCAATACAAACAACAAATATAACAATATCGCAACAATGCCAACCCCTGGTTTAACTTCCCCCTTGCCATATTGTTTTCTCCTTGCTACCCCGGCGATCGGAAGACCAAAACTTCTAACTCAAGAGTTCAAACATAGCAAACCATATACTTTATGAAAAATAAAGAAGATTACCCATAATTTTCTAGTTATCCATCATTTTCAATTAATTCATCTAAGCCCTCACTTTTAGTTCCGAAGACCGATCTGTTATTTCACTGGACAACAGACTTTATAATTTTGTAAATATTTCTATACAACTCCAAAAACTAGAAAACCATGACATTTATGAAATCTGCAAAAAATTATCTAGCTTTATTTAGTTATGGAGATAATTTAATTCAACCATTAAATATCCCTAATCTGCAGATTACCACAACTGCTACAAGCAGAGATCCAAATCTGGATAGCAAGCTTCAAATGGTCATAACTGTTAAACTGCTTATCTAAATTTTACGTTCTTATACTCTAATAAAACTTTATACAAAGTTTTACAACTTTTGGGACCTCTGAAACTACCCCAAAACTCGATCCAAAGATCAAACCAATGATCGCTCAAATATGAACCTTCCCCTAAAATCAATCTGGTGATCACCCCAACCCACAACTATTAGGAAACTACCAAAATTCCACCCTAACATAGGAATAACACCATCAAGGCTAGCCTTAGGGTTATACCTACACCAAGACTCAATGGTGTGGTGATACTGGCTACCCCATGAATCGTGTGTTCTCGCCTCGAAGACCTAAACTCTAATCCTCGATTTTCCACCCTTGGCACCTCCAAGGCAAGAATAAGGATGGGGATAGCGCCTCTAGCATGGAGAGAGGGGGCACGACAAGGAGGGAGGGATGGCTAGGGCCTAGGGGTGAGTGATATGCACACGCCTCGATTTAAGATGCGTGCACACGAAGTTTGGTCCCGATCTTCCGTCAGAGGAGAAATTCCGAGGCGAAGTTGTGAATTGACAAAGGGGTGGCTAACCACGATTCAAGAATGTGACTAGCAGCCTCGCAATCGCTAAACCACTCTTTAATTGGTTATCAACCATGTCAAAACACGACTAACCTGTTCATGAAGAATGGCCCGAGCAATTCGATGAGAATTGAAAGAGCAGAGGGAAGAAATCACTCGATGATGAATGATTGAATGAGGCTTCAAGCTTTGGGGCCAAGCTCGCTTCTACAATAATAGTGGCTAAAACCAACATCAAGGTCTCCTCAAGAGGTTTGGAAGATACAATATATTAACCTCCGAGTTCATTGTACGCTATCTCTTTCTATGCATGCATGTGAAATTCCTTGTATTGGCAGCACAAAAAATAGGAAAGAATTCCTTCTCACGGCTGCAAAGAAAAAGGTGGGCCTCCATGCGCATGCCCCATTCATGCCCCCATGAAAATCGGAAAGACTATCTCCATCACACCTAACTTTCCATGCATGCTTGCAAACCTGTTGGTGGCACAAAAATTAGGAGTTCTTCGCCTTGTGTGCAACACTACTCTTGGTCAACCCCTTATTTCTTCCTTGCATCTCTATGTCATTCCTTGAATGCACATGCATGGGCAATCCTCTCATGACAGCACAAAGTGAGCAATGTACTCCTTTTCTTTTCATGTAGCTCCTTATCTCTCATGGCAACATCTTCTTCAAGAACTCCCTCATATGTAGTAACAAGTAAACAACAATCATTAGGAAATATCATTTGTTCTATAATTAAATAATTAACTTGCCCAATAAATGAATTCACCTGTCTGTCCAAGGCGCACAAGACGTGTTCATGTCATTGGACCTTGTATACTGATGAATCGTGCACTTCAATAGAGTCATGAGCTAATGGTAATGCATGTGTGCCTATGTCGCTGATGTCCTCATCAAGGAGGGAGGAGGAGGAGATTGGTTTGGGGCAAGCTGAGGGCAGCTATTGTGAGAAATGGGGAGGGATAGGGCAATGGAGGAAGGGGAAAGGTGCGTCAGTTGGGAGAGGGGAGCTAGGGTTTGGGGGTTAGCTCTCCCATTTGCCCAAAATCAGCTAGCCTAGCCCATGAAGGGTAATTCCCTTTTATATATCTTAATCCCCGAGATATTACAATTACCTCCTCTCCAGCCACATAGCTTGTCACAATGTTCTTCTGGGCTTAACGGCAAAGTGGAACCCAACGCCACTATTTTGCCAAGATTTTAATCCTTTAAAGTTAATATTATGTAGACAGAGAGTCTGAGTTCCATTGTGTACCTCTTCCAATCTTCCTCACTTCCCTTCCACAAAATCCACAAACTCAAAGTACTAGTTAGTAGTCACTACTCGTAATCTTAGATCCGTAACATTTGGGCTAACTCTGCTGAGCACAAAACGATGCCGCCACCCGCCCACCTCCCTCCTTATGGTCGCCTCCCCCGATCGACACCTAACACCCGATTCCAAATTAGGCCGACACCCCACCAACGCTTGACAAACACCACCACAAATGTCAAATGCCTCAATGTGCTAATGCCCCAACGCTAGCCTAGGGCTTCTCCGATTCTTGCCCCACATAATTAGTACACGTAAATTCCCTATTTTTGCATGTTTTAGATCTTTTGATTCGTGGGCTATGGGTGGGAACGTGAAGTGGGCTAGTGGGATGGACGTGAGACCTAACTTGGGCCTAGTGGATATGAAAATGGCTTGAAAATTGCTTTTCTTCTTTGGTTCTTCATTGGTTCAAGAGAATACCCATGGGCCATGGAGGCGACTGGTGAGCAAGGATCGAGGGGGGTTTTGACACTGCGACAAAGGGTAGGCTTCAGCCTAATGAAGCCCCCAATCGGTGGACTCACCCTGATGGAAATTCGAGTGTCTCAATTCAAGAAAACAAGAGCATTTTTCACTTGTTACTACCACTCGCTAGCTAGGTATCAATTTAGATATGACCTTTGGATCTGCTAGGCTAGCAAGGCATAGCCCAAGACCATGACATGCTGCCAAGGCCTAGCTGACTAGTCATGCCGTTTGGCCACCGACTCACGTCTAGAGAGCCCAAGCAGAGCCCATTGGCATCTTGTGTCACCTTCGTGTTGTGTCGGCCTAGGTCCAATACATTTGGATTGTTGCAAAGTGAAGAGGAAAGGTGCTAAGGATGAGTGGGGCATGGTGTGGCCATGAGGACATAGTGTAGCTCGCAGAGTCAAGGAAGACATTAGCGTGGGAAAGAAACAAGCATGGATGCTAGGGACGATGGTAACATGGTACGGAAGGCCAGATTTGGGGTGATCATGATCGAAGACCATCAATCTAGTGTCGAGACAAGGATCATCGATGTCTTCTTCCTCTCTCGTGCAGCCGCCTTCTTCCTCGTGATAGCCGTAAAACGGTGGTGCGGTGCCTTAAGGCCTTATCCAACAAAGGGCATGGCCAAGGCGTTGATATAGAACCAAGACGTGGGGAGGTGACTACTGGGAGGAAGTGGGAGTGGAGGAGGTGAGAGAAGAGAGAGAGAAACGACATAGGTGCAGAAGACAGGATCGTGTCGTGGGAGGAGATGAATGAGAGAGGTAGTGTTCGATGACAGGTTAGGCTGCTGGGATAAGGTAGTTGATTTTTGGGAATCCACTGAAGGACCGAAAGTGGCCATTAGAGTGGGGTAAATGATCATAAAACAATTATTTTTTTCTAAAATGACCAACCAAAGCCACACTAGCTCAAATATGCACAGAAGAACAATTTTATTTCAGAGCATGAGGATGAATTACAAATCTTCTCACTTTAGAGCAAAGCTTCCAAGGATCACTCACACACCCACACAAGAACAACTAAAATTTTGTGGAAGCCCTAATCTCAAGTATAGAGACTTGAAGACTTCAACCCTCACCTCCCACTATATCTCCTTATATAGTGGAGGCAACCCTAACCCTAGACTTGGCAACACAAGTAGATACCATCCACATTTATATAAACTATCCTGGAATATAATACTCTTAATGGATTTAACACTCACACTTGCACGCTTCTCAAAGCGACTACTACATTGACGCCAAATTTGCTACACTAGACCGAATTTGCATCAAAACCAACTTTGGCATGACCTAAACCACTTAGACTACCGCTGCGATTTTCCAAATAGTTTTGACCACCTTTATTAAACAAATTACCAATTTGCCCCAATGGTCGGTCTTCCTTCTCCTCAAGCATTGTCCATTCTTCGTTGCTTTCCACATGGCCCTAATGACTTACTACCAAGCCTCTCATGCGCTCGACTCTCCGAGCCATCCTCACTTGCAAATAGGCCCAAGTTCCTTGCCACACCACATATCCTTGACCGCTTCACAATGGCAAGATCAACTTTCTTAACCGCTCGACCTCAACTCCTCCCTAAGCCTAATTTCAGCTTTACGTTGTTTCCCATCACATCCATCACCGTGCTTCATGCTCTAGCTCCATGTATTTTTGGCTTGCAACCACTTTCTGGCCTTAGTCATCTTCCGGTGTCTCTTGACTATTCTCGATCTCAACTCTCCTAGTCTAGTCCCGGTCTCATCTTCGCCTCACCATGACCTAGACCCAGAGTCCTGCAACCAACAAAGACAAGAAATACATCACATAGCACTATATGCAATTGAATAAACACAATGCATAAATGATCTCAATTGATCAAGAAATCGGTACTACCGCCTCATGGGGTGGTAGTACTCACCACTGGACTACCGCTCCGTGTAGCCGGTAGTGCCACTCGACCAGTAAATTTGCTCGAGTGACCCTCTTGGAAAATTACTACCGCCATGTAGGGGCCAGAGTAAGCACTCCGTGCACTTATCGCTCCCAAAGGCTAGTAGTGCCGCCCTTAACACACTCAGAGAAACATCTCTATAAAAAAGGCTACCGCTCTCACGCTCAGCGCCAACTACGACACCACCTTCCTTCCGGCCAAGAGTACCTCCAAATGCTATGTAACATCCTGAAAATTCAATAAAGTGAAAATGAATATTTTAATTCAAAAATAAATGTTTTTGAGTTTCCTTGGCATTGTTGGTTCTTATTTGAATTTTATTGGATTTTTGTGTTGCATGGAAATTCACAAATAGAATTAAAGAATGAAAAATAGGAAAAGGCAAAAACATAAAAAGTGAAAATTTAGAAAATTGCTACGAGAACCCGATCCTTCAAATTAAATCATCTTAGCTAGCAATTGAGATTTTATGCATAAAATAATGAAGAGATAAAAAGGAAAAGATAACTTATAAATCAAAATAATATATTGTCGAAATTCACAAAATTAGTGATATAATAGTAAATTGTAAATGATTATGAACATTCAAAATAAAAACAACATACCACTAAGCTGCTAGCTTGAATTATGAGGTAAATTCATTCTCGAGTTTTCATGCCTTGGAAGCATTTTATTATTCTAGCATAATTAATGCTTGTAAATATCTCTCGCTCGATGTAGCATACCATCAAGTTATTTGCTACCTTATTTCACAAATCTATTTTGATAATATTCATTGCCAAAAATATTCTTTCAACAAATGTCGTTGCCACTGGTAGGATCATTGTCAACTCAATGAGATGATATATGAATGAAAATGTTTTATCTTTTTTTGTTTCAACCATCATTTGAGCAAGTTTTGAAATATCATGACATCTATGAAATTCCTGACTCCTGGTAACATTGAGAATGAAGGTTTGAAGCCACTCCTAAAGTCACTCTTGCTACAATAGATATGTCCATCTCAAATCATGCAATAGCAATACAAACAACAAATATAACAATATCGCAACAATGCCAACCCCTGGTTTAACTTCCCCCTTGCCATATTGTTTTCTCCTTGCTACCCCGGCGATCGGAAGACCAAAACTTCTAACTCAAGAGTTCAAACATAGCAAACCATATACTTTATGAAAAATAAAGAAGATTACCCATAATTTTCTAGTTATCCATCATTTTCAATTAATTCATCTAAGCCCTCACTTTTAGTTCAAGACCGATCTGTTATTTCATCGACAATGACTTTATAATTTTGTAAATATTTCTATACAACTCCAAAAACTAGAAAACCATGACATTTATGAAATCTGCAAAAATTATCTAGCTTTATTTAGTTATGGAGATAATTTAATTCAACCATTAAATATCCCTAATCTGCAGATTACTACAATCGCTACAAGCAGAGATCCAAATCGATAGCAAGCTTCAAATGGTCATAACTAAACCCTTATCTAAATTTTACGTTTTATACTCTAATAAAACTTTATACAAAGTTTTACAACTTTTGGGACCTCTGAAACTACCCCAAAACTCGATCCAAAGATCAAACCAGCGACTGCCTGAAATATGAACCTTCCCCTAAAATCAATCTGGTGATCACCCCAACCCACAACTATTAGGGAAACTACCAAAATTCCACCCTAACATAGGAATAACACCATCAAGGCTAGCCTTAGGGTTATACCTACACCCGAAGACTCAATGGTGTGGTGATACCGGCGTTACCCCCATGAATCGTGTGTTCCTCGCTCCTGTAAGACCTAAACTCTAATCCTCTGATTTTCCACCGCCCTTGGCACCTCCAAGGCAGCAATAAGGATGGGGATAGCCGGCCTCTAGCATGGAGAGAGGGGGCAGCTGCACAAGGAGGGAGGGATGGCTAGGGCCTAGGGGTGAGTGATATGCACACGCCTCGATTTAAGATGCGTGCACACGAGTTTGGTCCCGATCTTCCGTCGTAGGAGAAATTCCTGAGGGCGAGTTGTGAATTGACAAAGGGGTGGCTAACCACGATTCAAGAATGTGACTAGCAGCCTCGCAATCGCTAAACCACTCTTTAATTGGTTATCAACCATGTCAAAACACGACTAACCTGTTCATGAAGAATGGCCCGAGCAATTCGATGAGAATTGAAAGAGCAGCAGTGGAAGAAATCACTCGATGATGAATGATTGAATGAGGCTTCAAGCTTTGGGGCCAAGCTGCTTCTACAATAATAGTGGCTAAAACCAACATCAAGGTCTCCCCCCTCAAGAGGTTTGGAAGATACAATATATTAACCTCCGAGTTCTGTTGTACGCTATCTCTTTCTATGCATGCATGTGAAATTCCTTGTATTGGCAGCACAAAAAAATAGGAAAGAATTCCTTCTCACGGCTGCAAAGAAAAAGGTGGGCCTCCATGCGTGCATGCCCCGATTCATGCCCCCATGAAAATCGGAAAGACTATCTCCATCACACCTAACTTTCCATGCATGCTTGCAAACGTTGGTGGCACAAAAATTAGGAGTTCTCTTGCCCTTGTGTGCAACACTACTCTTGGTCAACCCCTTATTTCTTCCTTGCATCTCTATGTCATTCCTTGAATGCACATGCATGGGCAATCCCCTCTCATGACAGCACAAAGTGAGCAATGTACTCCTTTTCTTTTCATGTAGCTCCTTATCTCTCATGGCAACATCTTCTTCAAGAACTCCCTCATATGTAGTAACAAGTAAACAACAATCATTAGGAAATATCATTTGTTCTATAATTAAATAATTAACTTGCCCAATAAATGAATTCACCTGCTGTCCAAGGCGACGCGCACGTGTTCATGTCATTGGACCTTGTATACTCGATGAATCGTGCACTTCAATAGAGTCATGAGCTAATGGTAATGCATGTGTGCCTATGTCAGTGATGTCCTCATCAGTGAGGGAGGGGAGGAGGGAGATTGGTTTGGGGCAAGCGGAGGGGCAGCTATTGTGAGAAATGGGGGAGGGATAGGGGCAGCTGGAGGAAGGGGGAAAGGGTGCGGTCAGGTTGGGAGAGGGGGAGCTAGGGTTTGGGGGTTAGCTCCTCCCCATTTGCCCAAAATCAGCTAGCCTAGCCCATGAAGGGTAATTCCCCCCTTTTATATATCTTAATCCCTGAGATATTACAATTACCTCCTCTCGGCAGCCAGCAGTTGTCACAATGTTCTTCTTGGGCTTAACGGCAAAGTGGAACCCAGCTGCCACTATTTTGCCAGTACTTTAATCCTTTAAAGTTAATATTATGTAGACTGTAGAGTCTGTAGTTCCATTGTGTACCTCTTCCAATCTTCCTCACTTCCTTCCACAAAATCCACAAACTCAAAGTACTAGTTAGTAGTCACTACTCAGAATCTTAGATCTGGTAACATTTGGGCTAACTCCTGGCTGCACAAAACGATGCCCGGCCACCCCGTCCACCTCCCCTCCTTATGGTCGCCTCCCAGCCCGATCGACACCTAACACCCTGATTCCAAATTAGCGCTGACACCCCCACCAACGCTTGACAAACACCACCACAAATGTCAAATGCCTCAATGTGCTAATGCCCCAACGCTAGCTGCCTAGGGCTTCTCCAGTTCTTGCCCCACATAATTAGTACACGAAATTCCCTATTTTTGCATGTTTTAGATCTTTTGATTCGGTGGGCTACTGGGTGGGAACGTGAAGTGGGCTAGTGGGATGGACGTGAGACCGAACTTGGGCCTAGTGGATATGAAAATGGCTTGAAAATTGCTTTTCTTCTTTGGTTCTTCATTGGTTCAAGAGAATACCCATGGGCCATGGAGGCGACTGGTGAGCAAGGATCGAGGGGGGTTTTGACACTGCGACAGAGGGTAGGCTTCTGCCTAATGAAGCCCCAATCGGTGGACTCACCCTGATGGAAATTCGAGTGTCTCGATTCAAGAAAACAAGATCATTTTTCACTTGTTACTACCACTCGCTAGCTAGGTATCAATTTAGATATGACCTTTGGACTGTGCTAGGCTAGCAAGGCATAGCCCAAGACCATGACATGCTGCCAAGGCCTAGCCAGCTAGTCATGCGTGCTGGGCCAGCCTGACTCACGTCTAGAGAGCCCAAGCAGAGCCCATTGGCATCTTGTGTCACCTTCGTGTTGTGTCGGCCTAGGTCCAATACATTTGGATTGTTGCAGTGAAGAGGAAAGGTGCTAAGGATGAGTGGGGCATGGTGTGGCCATGAGGACATAGTGTAGCTCGGCCAGAGTCAAGGAAGACATTAGCGTGGGAAAGAAACAAGCATGGATGCTAGGACGATGGTAACATGGTACGGGAAGGCCAGATTTGGGGGTGACATGACTGAAGACCACTGAATCTAGTGTCGAGACAGTGATCATCGATGTCTTCTTCCTCTCTCGTTGCCGCCGTCTTCTTCCTCAGGATAGCTGGTAAAACTGGTGGTGCGGTGCCTTAAGGCCTTATCCAACAGTGGCATGGCCGAAGGCGTTTGATATAGAACCAAGACGGTGGGGGAGGTGACTACGCGGGGAGGAAGTGGGAGTGGAGGAGGGTGAGAGAAGAGAGAGAGGAAACGACATAGGTGCAGGAAGACAGTGACTGTGTCAGTGGGAGGAGATGAATGAGAGAGGTAGTGTTCGATGACAAGTTAGGTCAGGATAAGGTAGTTGATTTTTGGGAATCCATCAAGGACCGAAAGTGGCCATTAGAGTGGGGTAAATGATCATAAAACAATTATTTTTTCTAAAATGACCAACCAAAGCCACACTAGCTCAAATATGCACAGAAGAACAATTTTATTTCAGAGCATGAGGATGAATTACAAATCTTCTCACTTTAGAGCAAAGCTTCCAAGGATCACTCACACACCCACACAAGAACAACTAAAATTTTGTGGAAGCCCTAATCTCAAGTATAGAGACTTGAAGACTTCAACCCTCACCTCCCACTATATCTCCTTATATAGTGGAGGCAACCCTAACCCTAGACTTGGCAACACAAGTAGATACCATCCACATTTATATAAACTATCCTGGAATCTAATACTCTTAATGGATTTAACACTCACACATGCACGCTTCTCAAAGCGACTACTACATTGACACCAAATTTGCTACACGAGACCGAATTTGCATCAAAACCAACTTTGGCATGACCTAAACCACTTAGACTACCGCTGTGATTTTCCAAATAGTTTTGACCACCTTTATTAAACAAATTACCAATTTGCCCCAATGGTTGGTCTTCCTTCTCCTCGAAGCATTGTCCATTCTTCGTTGCTTTCCACATGGCCCTAATGACTTACTACCAAGCCTCTCATGCGTTCGGACTCTCCTGAGCCATCCTCACTTGCAAATAGGCCCAAGTTCCTTGCCACACCACATATCCTTGACCGCTTCACAATGGCAGCATCAACTTTCTTAACCGTTCTGGACCTCAACTCCTCCCTAAGCCTAATTTCAGTTTACGTTGTTTCCCATCACATCCATCACCAGTGCTTCATGCTCTAGCTCCATGTATTTTTGGCTTGCAACCACTTTCTGGCCTTAGTCATCTTCCGTGTCTCTTGACTATTCTGGATCTCAACTCTCCTAGTCTAGTCCCGGTCTCATCTTCGCCTCACCATGACCTAGACCCAGAGTCCTGCAACCAACAAAGACAAGAAATACATCACATAGCACTATATGCAATTGAATAAACACAATGCATAAATGATCTCAATTCGCTGCAAAATCGGTACTACCGCCTCATGGGGCTGGTAGTACCTCACCACTGGACTACCGCTCCCAGGTAGCTGGTAGTGCCACTCGACCTGTAAATTTGCTGAGTGACCCTCTTTGGAAAATTACTACCGCCATGTAGGGGCCAGTAGTACCGCACTCCGACTATCGCTCCCAAAGGCTAGTAGTGCCGCCTTAACACACTCAGAGAAACATCTCTATAAAAAAGGCTACCGCTCTCACGTCGGCAGCTCCAACGGCTGACACCACCTTCCCTTCCAGGCCAGTAGTACCTCCAAATGCTATGTAACATCCTGAAAATTCAATAAAGTGAAAATGAATATTTTTAATTCAAAAATAAATGTTTTTGAGTTTCCTTGGCATTGTTGGTTCTTATTTGAATTTTATTGGATTTTTGTGTTGCATGGAAATTCGACAAATAGAATTAAAGAATGAAAAATAGGAAAAGGCAAAAACATAAAAAGTGAAAATTTAGAAAATTGCTACGAGAACCCCGATCCTTCAAATTAAATCATCTTAGCTAGCAATTGAGATTTTATGCATAAAATAATGAAGAGATAAAAAGGAAAAGATAACTTATAAATCAAAATAATATATTGTCAGAATTCACATAAAATAATGGAATCACAAATGGAGCTGAAAATTTTATAGAAGCATTCTGAGGTCAAATCCTTTTGAAGAACAAAGTTTCAAAAATAATAGACTTCAATTGGTATCAAAGGAAAATCAAAATCCAAACCGAAATTTGAGCGGTCACTCTTGTCGAATACTAATTACTTTTCAAGAACTCATTTTAATCTGAAAATTTTACCAAACGTCAAAATATATTCAAGACCTTGGTCGAAAAGTTTTCACCATTCTCTACCTCTAGTCGACCACCAATAAAATCGAGAGAACCCTGCTTCTTCGAGCCAACGCGCTGGGCCAATTCCTTACTTTTCGTTCGTCTGGCACATTGGAGAATTTGCAGAACGACAAGTGGTCCCAGAACCTTGCCGAACGCATTGTCCCAACGCCGTTCTTCCATTGCGAAGACTCCGGCTTCGAGTGGCGACTACAGCGATTGCTGCCACGAATCCCACTCAACGCTGCATTTCTTGGCTACAAACCCCACCGTAGGCGGTTCTCCCATTCCCTCACTCCTTCTTCTTCCCACTGAGTCGCCCAGAATGCGCCATGGCACTTCTCGCAGCTCAAGTCGCGGTAAATCCGAGCTCTAGAGTACCCCATTTCCAAATCCTCGAGTCAAGCATCCTCATACACCACCGATCAAAACCCTCAGCAATTCCTGGAACCCTAGTTCTGAATTCAGCTCTCGTCGCCTTCTTCCCCAAAGCCGCCAACGGTGGCGGCCCAACCGCGCTTCTCCGAATGAATCGAGCCAAAATGGTATGCCCTAGCCTCACCGATGCTCACAAGGTCACCCATTTGAACCGAGCCTCACTCATTCTTCTTCTCCGTGAGCTCCACCATTGCCGCCAGACCACTTTGCGCACCTGCGCTTCTCCGGCCGAATCGGTAACGTCACCGAGTTCCCCTCGCCGAGCTGATGCCCTCCATGCCGTCGCCTTCGCCGGAAAGTCACTGGAGCTACCTTCGCCGCCAGCCCTAGACGAGCCTCTGTTTTCGGTATCGCTTGCTGGGTCCCGCAAATCAGGCGCCAGAGCTAAAAGAAGAGCAAGAGATAGCGTTTCTCGAGGGTAAAACGTATTTCGAGTTTCAGTGTATTTTCCAAATCAGAGAATATTTAATCCTGAATACATTCTACAATTTTAATTGAAATTAAATGGAGCGAATTCCTGTATTCATCTGAAATCAAGAATAATTTAAATAGGTAAAAGTATTTAACCTCTAATCGCAGAACCATTTGTTGGATTAAGATTTGATTAGTGTCCCATTATGGTCTTAAATTGAATCTGGAACAATAGGTCAAGAAAATAATAATATAAATTTTATATGATGCTAAGACCAAGATGAATTCAAATATATAAAAATATTCAATTCTTGAATCATAGAACAATTGTTAAAATCAAGAATGGGATAAACACACTATTGTGAACATTATGGACACTATTGCTCATACAGACAATATAATTCTTAACATCGTTAAGTAAATCTTTATGTGTCTCTGGAATCATAATAAACCCAAATATGTAGGATCATTTAATGTTGAACTCAATTTAACATAATTGCTTCATGATCCCTAATGAACCTTGTTATGGCTATTAACAAAATAACAGTGTAATGGCTCACAAAATGATAATGTAATTTGTATTAGATCCCTAAAAACAGTGAGGCCATATATATGTGAAAATATTTAGAATAGAGTTTAACTTGAATTCCTTGATCATAAAGAAATGTCAAATGTAATAATAATCAAATAGGAAACCTGTTGTAGTTTAAGTCAAAACGATGCAAAACCAACTTTAAAACATACCTAGGATTGCTACCTGCTAGCACCTGAAAGATGAATTAAAAGTCTGGTATGATGTAGTTGCAAACTCAATATGAACTTGGCCGATTTAAGGTTTGCAAGTGTGGTCATTTAGTCTATTTCAACGATATATAAAATAACTCATCCAAATACTAAAATCAGTAAAATCAGTTTAGAAACACTGTACAAAGTTTATACTACCAAAATATGTAAAAAGAATCATATTCCATTTAGGTTCGCATATTAATCCCATCAGATCAAAACCCTTAAGCGATAACCTTTTGATTCACTTTTGGCCGATTCGAATAGCCAACTTAACAATGCCACTTAAGATATTTCAACAATGATTATAATGTATCGCTAAAGCCTAAAATTTATGGAAATAGCTTAGGATTGTTATGCAAGGTATAAATCATCTTAGTATGAAGAAATAACCGAGTTCCCTGGGAAGAGGACGAGGAGTCGAGGATGGGGAGTTTGGTCCGACAGACACCGTGATGGCCGTGGATGGGGATCATCTTCTCGGCCTCGCCATTTACAACCGGCCGGTGAGTGGTGAACCGGAAGCTTTCTTGGTGATGTGCTAATTGGCTCCTTACCTTAGGTTTGTAATTGTGATTTGTGAATCTTGAGCTACGAATTGCTGTGGAAGCATGATGATTTATGGAGGTTACTGGAGTCTGGAGTATTGCTATGGAGGTTACAATGTGTGATGTGCTACGAATTGGTTGTATTGCTATACTGGAATAAGTAACTGGACAATGGATTGCCGTATTGGTTGCTGAGCTTGTGCTGTTTGGAAATTCGGTTTACCGAATAATCGAAAAAACCGAACCGAATTATTTCGGTTTTTTCGGTTATTCGGTTTCGGTTCGGTTTTGGATATTCAAAAACCGAATTTTTTAAAAACCGAAAAAACCGAAAAAACCGAATGCCCACCCCTACTTCCTTGCATCTCTATGTCATTCCTTGAATGCACATGCATGGGCAATCCCCTCTCACGACAGCACAAAGTGAGCAATGTACTCCTTTTCTTTTCATGTAGCTCCTTATCTCTCATGGCAACTTCTTCAAGAACTCCCTCATATGTAGTAACAAGTAAACAACAATCATTAGGCAATATCATTTGTTCTATAATTAAATAATTAACTTGCCCAAGAAATGAATTCACTGCTTGTCCAAGGCGACGCAAGACGTGTTCATGTCATTGGACCTTGTATACTGATGAATCGCGCACTTCAATAGAGTCATGAGCTAATGGTAATGCATGTGTGCCTATGTCAGTGATGTCCTCATCGGTGAGGGAGGGGAAGGAGACTGTGGTTTGGGGCAAGCGGAGGGGCAGCTATTGTGAGAAATGGGGGAGGGATAGGGGCAGCTGGAGGAAGGGGGAAAGGGTGCGGTCAGTTGGGAGAGGGGAGCTAGGGTTTGGGGTTAGCTCCTCCCCATTTGCCCAAAATCAGCTAGCCTAGCCCATGAAGGGTAATTTTATATATCTTAATCCTCGAGATATTACAATTACCTCCTCCTCGGCAAAAGCTAAGGCACAATGTTCTTCTTGGGCTTAACGGCAAGTGGAACCCAACCGCCACTATTCTCGCCAAGATTTTAATCCTTTAAAGTTAATATTATGTAGATCAGAGAGTCTGTGAGTTCCATTGTGTACCTCTTCCAATCTTCCTACTTCTCTTCCACAAAATCCACAAACTCAAAGTACTAGTTAGTAGTCACTACTCTAATCTTAGATCTGCAACATTTGGGCTAACTCGTCTGCACAAAAACGATGCCCGCCACCCTTCCACCTCCCTCCTTGTGGCCGCCCCACTCCCGATCGACACCGACACCCTCGATTCCAAATTAGCGCCGACACCCCACCAACGCTTGACAAACACCACCACAAATGTCAAATGCCTCAATGTGCTAACGCCTAACGCTTAGCCGCCTAGGGCTTCTCCAGCTTTTGCCCCACATAATTAGTACACTAAATTCCTATTTTTGCATGTTTTAGATCTTTTGATTCGTGGGCTATCGGGTGGGAACATGAAGTGGGCTAGTGGGATGGACGTGAGACCTAACTTGGGCCTAGTGGATATGAAAATGGCTTGAAAATTGCTTTTCTTCTTGGTTCTTCATTGGTTCAAGAGAATACCCATGGGCCATGGAGGCGATCGTGAGCAAGGATCGAGGGGGGGTTTGACATCATGATGAGGGTAGGCTTCGCCTAATGAAGCCCCACCGTGGACTCACCTCGATGGAAATTGAGTGTCTCGATTCAAGAAAACAAGATCATTTTTCACTTGTTACTACCACTGCTAGCTAGGTATCAATTTAGATATGACCTTGGACTGCTAGGCTAGCAAGGCATAGCCCAAGACCATGACATGCTGCCAAGGCCTAGCTGCAACTAGTCATGCCGTGGTCTGGCCAACTCGACTCACGCCTAGAGAGCCCAAGCAGAGCCCATTTGCATCTTGTGTCACCTTCGTGTTGTGTCCGCCTAGGTCCAATACATTTGGATTGTTGCAGTGAAGAGGAAAGGTGCTAAGGATGAGTGGGGCATGGTGTGGCCACGAGGACATAGTGTAGCTCGGCCAGAGTCAAGGAAGACATTAGCGTGGGAAAGAAACAAGCATGGATGCTAGGACGATGGTAACATGGTACGGGAAGGCCAGATTTGGGGGTGACATGACTGAAGACCACTGAATCTAGTGTCGAGACAGTGACCATCGATGTCTTTTCCCTCTCGTTCGCCGCTTTCTTCCCCGAGGATAGCCGTAAATCGGTGGTGCGGTGCCTTAAGGTCTTATCCAACAGCGGCATGGCCGAAGGCGTTTGATATAGAACCAAGACGGTGGGGGAGGTGACTACGCGGGGAGGAAGTGGGAGTGGAGGAGGGTGAGAGAAGAGATAGAGGAAACGACATAGGTGCAGGAAGACGGTGACTGTGTTAGTGGGAGGAGATGAATGAGAGAGGTAGTGTTTGATGACAGGTTAGGCTGCTGGGATAAGGTAGTTGATTTTTGGGAACCCACTGAAGGACCGAAAGTGACGATTAGAGTGTGGTAAATGATCATAAAACAAATTTTTTTCTCTAAAATGACCAACCAAAGCCACACTAGCTCAAATATGCACGGAAGAACAATTTTATTTCAGAGCATGAGGATGAATTACAAATCTTCTCACTTTAGAGCAAAGCTTCCAAGGATCACTCACACACCCACACAAGAACAACTAAAATTTTGTGGAATCCCTAATCTCAAGTATAGAGACTTGAAGACTTCAACCCTCACCTCCCACTATATATCCTTATATAGTGGAGGCAACCCTAACCCTAGACTTAGAAACACAAGTAGATACCATCCACATTTATATAAACTATCCTGGAATATAATACTCTTAATGATGCTAACAAAGACCTCGATTGCTTCAAAATGAAAATAAAATTCAAAATAAATTGAAACTTAAGTACCACATACTCAAACACTATCAATAACTCATCTCAAACATGGATAAACCTCACATGGTCTTTTAATCTCTCCCTTAATGAGTATATTAACAAACACCACAAAAGGAAAAAATTCGAATTTGAAAACAAAAGAAGAAAGCAATTTGATTGCAAAGCCTCACATGGTCCAAAACACAAGAGTGGTAGACCATGACCAAGTTGGTAAGGATTTTAAAGCAAGCCAAGAGAAAGAACAAGTTTTTCACAAATGCCCTAAAAATTCAAGAAAACTCGCAAACAACTCAATTATGCTTATGACACAAAGCAAGCACAATTTTTTACTATGGCTATAGGAACCAAGATGAATTCACATTTCTTACCTTTTTATGATGTCTTTTCCACAATTTCTTCCCTTCTGGCAATATAGGCATCAAGCCAAAAGGTGCATCAAGATAGTATTTTCTCCCCCTGTCGACATGTATGCATGAAATACATCCTAAGGAGCTTTGAAAATTATCCAAGTGACCACATAGACAAAGTATAACTCCAATATATTGAATTTCAGATTATGCTACCCTAAGGCAAGTCCAAGTGCAAATTGTAATAATCTTTGCTAGCAAGCACAAAGAACACTTAGTATAATTTTCAAACAAGAAGTAAGGCCATACAATGGACCAAATAGATGACCTAAAGTTCAACCCAGTCAACACTTTGGGGAACCTACATGTGCATAAAAGATCCTTCGTGCTCAATCATCTTTAATGCAATTTTTTTGAAAAAACTTTAACGCACATAGTGAGGTGCAAATGTTTACATTATTTGCACTCTTTACCCGCTTTACCCTTTTTTAATTTGCATGTTTCAAGTGTGATTATCTCAAGCCATGGTAGATCATTTCAAGAAGGACTCTTAAAAGAATGGACTTGGTGCCAAGTTCATTCCAAGTGCAATGGGAATCAGTCTCGTGAATGTAAAGTGTTGAGATCAATTTGCATACAAAGTCAATTTTTGATCATTTTAGCACTTAGATTCATGAGCATGTGAAGGACTCTAGTATAGATCAATCTAGCTTCACCCAAATTGTTATAAAAATCTAAGATTTCACAAATCGTGGCATATGCACCTAGTGAGAAAATATAGCAAGTAAAAGCTACAAGTTTAATCAAGCTTTAACTAAAGCTTAATTTTCATTTTTAGCAAGCTTAGCATGACAAAGTAAAATGTACTTTGACATGACTAAGCTAGTAATGATCTGCAGAAAAGTAGCAAGATGTATATCATGAATAATAGTTCATTTGTATAATAGACAAAGCTCATTCCAAGTATAAGATGAAGTCTATATACAATGCATGAACATCTTCTCAAACTCCCCCTCAACAAATGAATCAATTTTAAGAATAATTTCTAGTTCAAGTTGAGTTATTAGTAGAATTAAGATTAGAAAAGTTCTAAAAGAACACCACAGAAACCAGAAATACAAAATAAGGAGAAGTTGAGAAAATGCAAGTTGGGTGGCTATAGAACATAGAAAAGATGACAGAACATTATGGCTTAGACTCGCTCTTATCTTTCCCATATGACTAACATAGGAAAGCTAACTCTAAAACCCAAGCTAAAGAGTACATACAGACCCTGTCTATCCAAAGGCCTAACATCTCCTAAACTTATAAGACTATGAAGGAACTCAACCTAAAGAGAAAAGAGAACAACTAATTATGTATAATAGCAACCTATAGTATAAAATGAGAGGTCCATGTAAAGCATGCTAGAAGTCTTAATGAAGTGAACACAGAATTCTAAGATTAAGCCCAAAAACACCAGAAAATGCAAAATAAAAGAAATACTGAAAGTAAATAGATATAATATATAACATACAAAACCCAGCTCCCCTTCAAGAAATACCGTAAGGGCACACAACTCCAAGCTCTCCCCTTAAGGCTACAAATCTAGAGCTATCCAAAGGTATGGTAAAAATATCAGCAAGCTAGTGGTCACTCTCCACAAACTGGAGCACTATATCATCCTTCTCCACATGGTCTCTAAGTAAGTGATATCTAATGTCAATATGCTTGGTCTTAAAGTGCAGCACTGGGATCTTAGCAATGCAAATGAATGAAGTGTTGTCACAACAAAGTGGAACACTATCAATTACTAACCCAAAGTCTCGCAAGATCGATCTCATCCAAAGTACCTAACTACAGCAACTGGCTACTGCCATGTACTCAGCCTTAGCGGTAGATTATGCAACTTAGGACAGCATCCTAGATGACTAAGAGACAAAAGAAGTGACGATGAATTGGCAAGTACCAGAAGTGCTCTTCCTATCTATCCTACAGCCAGTAAAATCTACATCTGAAAAGACTCTAAGGGACAGACAAAAAAAGGAAGAGAACTAAATACCATAGTCAATGGTAACTCGAAAATATCTGAAAATGTGCTTCACCACTTGGTGGTGAGAGGCATGAGGAGAAGCCTGTAATTGACCGCATAGATACACAACAAAGTGTATGTCCAGCCTCAAGGTAGTGAGGTATAAGAGAGAGCCGATCATGCTCCTAAATTCCTTCTAATCAACTAGCTCACCATCCTCATCAAGCTCAAGATAGCAGCGGTGGCTATAGAGGTCATCACCGGCTTTCCATCTGATATGTCGACGTGCCTCAGGAAGTCTCAAGTGTACTTACCTTGATGCAAGAAAATACCCTCTCGAGTTTGCTTGATTTGGAAGCCGAGAAAGTAGCTCAACCCACCCATCATACTCATCTCGAACTTGTGCTCATCACATCTAAAAACTGAGACATAAGAGAATGCATAGAGCCACAAAAGATAATATAGTCCACATAAAATGGACAATTAGAAAGTCAGAGTATTGGTGTCTAATGAACAGAGTCTTGTCTATCTTACCATCTCAAAACCATGACTAAGAAGATAGGACTTAAACCTTTCATACTAAGCTCTAGCGGCATGCGTAAGTCCATACAAAGCTTTGGAAAGTTTGAAGACATAGTTTGGATACGTGGGGTTCTTGAATCCTAAAGGTTGCCTGACAAAACCTCTTCCTCAATATGCCTATTGAAGAATGCACTTTTTACATCCATCTGATAAAGCTTGAAACTCTTGAATGCCAAAAATGCAAGCGGTATCCTAATAGCCTCTAGTCTAGCTACAGGAGCAAAGGTCTTCTTAAAGTCAAGACTCTCAAACTGAGTAAAACCCTATACAACTAGCCTAGCCTTGTTCCTAATGACAACCCTATTCTCACTTTTCTTGTTCTTGAACATCCACTTGGTCTCAATGACATTATGATCAGATAGGAGCTCAACATGCTACCAGAACTTGTTCCTCTCAAAACTCTCAAGTTATCCATGCATAGCATTGATCCAAAATTTATTTGTCAATGCATGAGAAACATCCTTTGATTCAAATGTGGCAACGAAGGCAGAGTGGAGATAGAAGAGGGATAGGCCTAATTTTGAGCGTGTGACACACTCAAACAAATCATCAATCATTTGATCAGGTGAATAACATTACTGAATGTGGCAGAGAGGTCTAGAAGCAGAAGTAGCCTCTACCTCATGAACAATAGAGATAGTATCATAGCCACTAGCTGCAGGAGAGTCTAAAGGTAAAAACTGATCTCCCTAAGGTGTAGAGATAGAAACAAGAGACTCTTTAGGTGCAGAGGGACTGAATTAGGTGGAACACCATCATCTCCATTATCCTCATCCCCTACAAACATGGTCTCAGAGAGAGAAGAAGAAACTATTATATATCATCTAGCTCCTAGACTAGCCTCATCAAAGGTCACCTCATAGGTTTCTATGATCCTATTCGCCTCACAACTCCAAACCCTATAGCTACGAGAAGAAGTCGAGTAACCTAGAAAGATACCAGCAAGAGAGCATGACTCAAACTTATTTAGGTTTCTAGACTTTAAAATAAAATACTTGCAACCAAACACACGAAAATAAGAAACACAGGGCTTTCGCCCATATCCCAACTCATAAGAAGTGTGGCACAAATGTGCTCTTAAAAATACTCGATTAGACACGTGATAAGCAGTAGCTATAGCCTCAGCTCAAAATTTCCTAGAAGTACTGTACTCATCGAGTATCATCTTGGCCATCTTAACCAAGATCCAATTTTTTTTTTCCACTACACCATTTTACAAAGGGACGTATGGAGAAGAGAACTGATGCTCAATACCCTACTCCTCACAAAAGCTCCCAAAGTAGAAGTACTTGAATTTCAGGCCATTGTCATTGTGTATAGATCGTAAGGCACCTGGGAGTTCAATAGGCGTCCTACAGACCAAACCCCTAAAATGGGTAAAAGACTCATCCTTCGAGGCCATAAAAAATATCCAAGAATATCTCAAAAAATCATCGACAATGATAAGAACATACCACTTTCCAGCCGTTGACTACACTCTAGTTGCACCAATAATGTCCATATGTAAAACCTGTCCTAGTGCATCATTCATCACAATAGTGATTAGAGGAGGAGAAGCAACAACCATCTTGCCATATCGGCAAGGAGAACAAACTAAGTCTTTGACCATCCTTGAGTTTAGGCAAACCACAAATGAGATCATAACTGCTAACATAAGTCAAATAATCAAAATCAATATGACCAAGTCTCCTATGCCAGAAGGAGAGATCACAGGACTTAGAGCCAATTAGGCAACAAAGGGAATTAATAGAAGAATCAGCAAACTCAGCCCGAAAGACTCTCCCAAACCTAGAAATCCTGCAAACTAACCCTCCAGAAGAATCAAGAATTCTATAAACATTTCACTTAAAGCTTACCTCGAAATCATCATTGATAAGCTGAGAAATAGAAAGAAAATTATATTGCAACTTACAAACCAAAGAAACATCCTTAAGAAAGAATGTTTCATTAATACGCACAGAGCCTTTGGCGATGATGTGGCTTGAAGAAGCATCCCCAAAGGTGATTAGCTTATCACCTAGGGCGTGATCTAAGGAAGAGAACCAACAGGAGTTTCTGGTCATGTTGCAAGAGCAATCAGAGTCTACATGCTAAACATCTCCTTCCGGCCCGATGAACCAAGATCATAGAAAATGAGAGGTAGATGACTCAGTACTCAAATAAAAAAGTATAGATCTGGGAACCCAATAATGAATCACACGACTCATAGAAGTGACAGTCTCAGGAACAAAAGACTGGACTCAAACATCTCTCCAACGCTCAACCCTCACAAAATCAGGAACAACACCTATACAAGGTCTAGAAGCTAGAGCTGGGCTAGTCCGCCGATGTGCAAAGGCCGGACCATCCCAGTAGCACTGCATAAACCTCCTACTGGTAGGATCAAACTCACACCGCTGATATCCAACTCGATAGAAAAAATGAGGAATATCAAGACAATAGTGGAAAGACTAACTATGAATAGCTCCAAGACAAAAACCAATAGGAACAGCCTAAAATCAAGTCCTGGACGTTGTCCCAAAAACAAAAGACACTCCACCTTGTCGAGAAGCTGTGGGCTCTTTAAGAACACTCTGAGTCTTGGGATGACCCTAAATACCCCTAAGAACATGAACATGCTCATGTCGTGTAATTCTGGCACGCCTAAAGCAAAACTCAGCTAAATATCCATCCTTCTGATAGAAGGCGTAGTATACTTAACCTTCCTAGAGGCAGAAACTACATGAGAGGCTACCTTCACATCAGAAATCTCTTGGATAACACCTATTGAGTGAAACACCGTAGTGCTAGATCTAGGTGCAACCACAATCTTACCACTCTTGGAGCCACGCACAATGTTGGGAGGATGTGCTCAAGTGTGCTCCAAGTAATCAAATCCTAGACCATGATTGTATCTACTAATATTGGACTGGTCTAAAGATGAGATTGAGCTTCTTCTTGCCTCCAAAAAATTTCTCAAGAGTTCTCATAAGGTACTCACACTTTGGAAGAGAGAGGCACATGAAGAACAAAGGAAGAAGATGATGAAGAGCCAGACGTTAAAGAACGAACAGCAAGTGCATATCTCTCTCTATGCACAGCCATCTCAATCTTGAGGGTCTCACAAGAAACACAGTCAACATTCCTAATCCTAGCCACCTGGGCCTCTAGCTTCTCCTTAGTTCATCATGGATTCTATCCATATCCCCTCAATCTTAGCACATCTAGCACAAGCAACTTGTGACTTAGCTAGTAGGTCTTTATAAAGTTCATCACACTTGATATTTAAAGAATCATTGTCAAATTTTAGTTATCTACAACTCTCACATGAGTTGACTGGGTCCTTAGAATCAAAATATTCAAGTTCTTCATTTCTAATAGAAAGCTTCCTAAGGTGAACAGTCATGACATCAATCTAAGCTAGCAACTTAGGGCAATTGCCACAAGAAGCACATGTGTGAGCATGAAGAAAGCTAGCATCAACTGGACTAGTGATAGAAGACCTCTACTTCAGAAAGTACACTATCATGCAGGGTTCTTAGGTTCTCAAGCTCCACAAATAAGGCATCACATAGCACATAATCATCATCAAGGGAGGAAAAAGATCTAAGTGAAGCTATCTCCCGTGACATGTTACCTATCTTCTTCTTTAGCTCTAAACACCTAGCCCTAGCTCTAGCATGTAGCATGAAATCTTCCTAACTTACAGAATGCCTTATTAAGCTCGTCATAGGAAAGTACCTCATCTAACTCATTGTAGAGCTCGATGTCATTGATACTGTTCTCTTTGGCTATGAAGCACATGCCAGTGAAGATGTCACCACCCTTGGTCTTCTCTTGCGGATCATCCTCTCCTTCGTCGCTCCATGTCTCAATGTCAGAGAGGTTGATGTCATCGAGTGTGGTGAGGACGCGGTGGAAGAGTTTCTTGTTCTTAGTAAATTTGCGGTATTTCTTCTCACGTGCGGGATCACAAGCTAGAGCCTTTTTGTTGTAGTTCTTGTCGGTGTAGTCATTCTTGGTCACACAGCCATAGTCGTTCTTACCCTTCTCTAGCTTGAGGCGGTTGGCTCGAATGTGGTTGGGGCAACCACACTCGAAGTAGATGCTTGATCCACCTCTCCTCCTCTCTCTCTCTCTCTCTCACCCTCTCGTATGTGTGGGAGAACATTTTGGCTAAGAGGGTGAGCTCATTTTCTAAAAATCTCTCCAGATGATCATCGCTATAACATCCCAAAAAATTGAAAAATAGGAAAAATGAAACTTTTTGAATTTAAAAATGGAATTGAATAAAAATTTCAATTTGAATCAAAATTTTAATTTAAAACAATATCTTTTTCTCATTTTCTTGCATTCTAGTCTTGAGAAAAGAATAAATAGTAATATTAAAAACCATTTCTTCCAAAGCAAACCAAACTATAAGAATAAATTTGAAATGTGATGTTTAATTTGAAATATCATTTCCTGATTTTCCTTAAATTATTGGATTTGAAATGTGATGTATGCCTTGCTATGAGGAGGAATGAGTGTAGGCGGGGTTTACTGCCTATGGTGTGAATGGCGGGGTTTACTGCCTGTGTTATGGTGTGAATGCAGGGTTTACTGTCATGTCTTGGGTGTGTGCTTCTGCCGTCATAGCAAGGGAATAACATTACTGAGCTGGTGCAAAGTTAGGGTTAAGTAATGTAACAATTATGTTATGATCTCCTTGCCGACACACCTAAGGAAGTGTGTTACTGGCCTGGCAAAAGAGGTTTACCATTTCTTGTGGGTAAAGTTGTACACCTCTGCAGAGTGTAAATCTAATCGATTAGTTGTGCCCGCAATCATGGGCACTTGGTAAAGTCATCACATAGTTAGCTGTTTTTATTTTCATAAAACTTTGGATTCTACTAGGTGTTGGTAGAAATTGGTTTGGATTCTACCGGACGTTGGTAGAAATTGGTTTGGATTCTACCGAGCGTTGGTAGAAATTAGTTCATCGATATGGTCAAGATACCCAAGTTCGTGATTTTACTTATTCGTACTTACATTCTGTTATTTTCGTATTAAATTACTTTTACTTAAATTCCTTTTGCAATCTACTATTCTGTATTTATATTTCAAATTAGCTTTATACAAATTAACCATAGAAGCCTTTCCTCTGAAATGGCTTGTATATATTATAGGTTTTGCAAAAATCTTGCTGAGTACGAAAGTATTCACCCTTGCTTATTATTGTTTTTAGGTGAAGAATCAGAATAGCTTGACGAAACTTATTTGACGCAGAATTCGGGGATGTTAACGAGTTTTTCTAGGGATTTTGCCTTGTCAGTTGCCTGAGGGTTGGATGGACACACTATAAGACTTTTGATTCTTTTCGCTGTATTACTCTGAATTGTAAGACCTTATTATGTATATTACCTTTATTATTTATAATAAAGAGTATGGATGTGATATCAATTGTTGTAAATGTGCGTGCTAGCTACTGATCATAGGACTAGCACTGTATACATATGAGATTTCTATTTTTGCATTTATGTAAAAATAGGGGTCGCTACATCGCTCATCTCACAAAGAGTAGAGACGGAAACACCAGAAGAACTCTCAGAAGTGGGATCGGAAACCAATGCCATCGATTGTGACTTCATCTTACGAGAGACAAGACATTAATCTCATGAGTCTTGAGTCGAAAATAAATTCCACCAAGATTAAGGTCGACAAGTCCGTGGTGTCCTTGATGGAGGTCACCTTCATATCCCAAATTCGAAGATTGAGTGTTGTCAAAAAATACCGAGTATTATCCGAGTTAGGTATGTGTTACCAACTTCTAGGAGATCACATATGAGCATTATCGGAGCATTCACGTTCTCATCAGCAAGAACAGCATACAGGAGTTTCACCTTCTTCCATATCATGAAACCCTAGGCAGTGATGTATGACTTTATATTAGATTTCCAAAAAGGGTAACCCACCCAAGAAAAGATCGGAGGCTTGGTGGAATACTTGTCTAATGCCATACCTCTCAAGACCGATCAAGATCTAAAGAGAGTAAACTGAGCTTTAATACCAACTAAAGGATCTAAAATAGTGATCAGAGGGGGGTGAATGATCACAAAACAAATTTTTCCCTAAAAGGACCAACCAAAACCTCACTAGCTCAAATATACACGAAAGAAAAATTTTTTAGACAATTTCACCTCTAGCGTAGCACTACCGTTGTTAAATGGGTGGTAGTGCTAGAATGAACAATACTACTGTCGACGTTTGTTGTCGGCAATAATGAATATGGCGCTAGGCACTAGATCCAAACTCGATAGTAGCATAAGACTTAGGAATTATACAGTCCGAAGCTCTCACAGAGGAGATAATACCCTAGTCCTGTGCTCTGGGATTATGTGTATGATTGTGTGTTGGATGTGATCAATGATGTTCCCCCATCCCCCATTTATATAGCAGAGGGGTGCGGTTAGTTACAAGGGTGAGATTCTATCTCTATCTTTATCCACCAAATATGGCAACAACCAGGATTACAATCGTATTATATCTAATCAAGGTTGGTTACTATCTTCAGGGTTTCCTTGTTGCGCACGTAGGTAGTAGTCCAGGTGGTACTCGTTGCCATGCAGTCGGCTCGGCCCATCCCCTCTTGGGTGGTCCTCACGGCCCGCCATCCAGATACCTGGGGTCCATGTACTCCACAACTATTGGCACTACCGTACTATAGTACAGTAGTAGTGCTGGTAAACAGTAAAAACAAGCATATGAACAGTAAAATCATCACGACTTCAAAAATAAAAATTAGTGTATCTTTTGATCGGCTAATCGAAAACTTGTGAAACTTTGTATGCAACTTTCTATGAGTGTCAATAACCTATTCCAACCTTCAATTGTAAGGATTGACATCAAAACTCTAACCTTTTTTGAATTTACTGAAGGTTGCACCAAAACTAGGTTAAATACAAAAACTTTGCCCTGAGCTTGCTCGTGGGGATTTGATGATCAAGATGGACATAGATGGTCTCACATGTCAAAGAAAGTAAGAACAACAAAGAGATTGCTCTCAAACGTGCAAGATCACGATCTACCTCAAATCCTTCCTTCTCAAGGAAAAACTGGTTTTTTGAGAAATCTCTTGATGATCATGAGAGAGCTTGCCAAGATGATTGGGTGATGATCTCTAGAGGATACATCCATTAATCACTCATCCTTGGCAACACAAGATCAAGAGAAAAAGAAACCAACAAGAAAGATCAAGAATCAAGAACGAGGAAGGTCAAGAACAAAAGCCAAATCTTGAGTACAAAATTGATCTTAATTTCAGAACATGAGGAAAGACTACAAAGCCTCTCACCTGAGAACAAATCTCTCAATGAGTACTCACACACCCACACAAAGAAAACAAAAATCTTGTGAAGCCCTAATCAAGAGTCCAGAGACTTGAAGGCTTCAAGCCTCACCTCCCACTACATCTCTTTATATAGTGGAGGCAACCATAACTCTAGAGCTGGGCACACAAGTGGATACCATCTATATTTACCTGGGCTAAACTGAAATCTAACACTTTTAATGGGTTTTCCACTCACACAAGCATGCTTCTCAAAGTGGTTATTACATTAACGCCAAATCCGCTCTACGAACCAAAATTTGCATCAAAACCACTTTGGTGTGACCTAAACCACTTTGGCCACCGCCACGGTTTTCCAAATCGCCTCGACCATTGGTATTGGATAAATTACCAATTTGCCCCAATGACCGGTCTTCCTTCTCCTCGAAGCATCGCATATGCTTTGTCGCTTCCACGTGGCCCCAATGACATGTTGCCAAGCCTCTCACGTGTCCGAACTCCCTCGAATTGTCTTCACTTGCAAACAGGCCTAAGTCCCTTGGCATGCCACATGTTCTTGACCGCTTCACCGTGGCGGCATCGGCTTCCTTGTCCATTCTTGACCTCAACTCCCTAAGCCTAGTTCCGATCCATGCCATTGCCCGTCATGTCCATCACTAGTGCCTCATGCTATGGCTTCTTGTCTTGTCGGCTTACAACCACTTCTTGGTCTCAGTCATCTTTCGATGTCCTTTGATCATTCTGGACTTAGCTCTCATAGCCTAGTCCTGTCTCACCTTTGCCTCATCATGACCTAGCCTCAGAGTCCTGCCACCAACACAGACAAGAAACACATCACATAACACTGTTCAAAATAATATGCAATTGAATCAACACAATGCATAACATGATCTTAATTCGCTGCAAAGTAGGTAATACCGCCTCCTAGGGCCAGTAGTACTGCACCACCGGTACTACCACTCTAGTAGCCGATAGTGCCGCTCTCCCTATAAATTTCTCGAGAGACGCTCTTTTGAAAATAACTTCCGCCATGTAGGGGCTGGTAGTACCGTACTCCTGATACTACAGCTCCCAAAGATTGGTAGTGTCGCCCTTGAACACACATAGAGAAACACCTCCCTATAAAAAGACTACCGCTCTCATGCCAGTATCTTCGACGGCTGGCACTACCGCCCCTCCTAGGGTGGTAGTGCCGCCTGGCCGGCACTACCACCATTACAATTTTGGTAGTACCTCCAAACACTGACAGCACCTGAAATTACTTCAAAATGAAAATAAAATTCAAAACAAACTAAAACAAGAGCACCACATGCTCAAACATTGTCAATAACTCATCAAAACATGAATAGACCTCTACATGGCCTTTCACCCTCCTTCTGATATGAAATATTGAGAAGGTCCCATGTACATACAATACTAGTTCTATAATTAGTGTCTAGTACGTACATATACAACATTATCATCACATTTGTACACAGTATCATACATATGATAGCGAAAGGTAATTATACAATAAGGCTTTTGAAACCAAAATAAAGTGCAGCGAAAGGTACATAAATCTAGTAGTATGCCCATCATAACGCTCAGGTAACTGACAAGGATAGAACTCTTAGAAGAATGCATAAGCTAAATCATCGTATCCTCTAGACCATGATCCAATCGCCCTCCTTGATTTGAGCATCTTCAAGTTAGCATCTCATCTATTCCTTGTCTTCTCGGCTTGCAGCCACTCCCTAGCCTTAGTCATCTTTGGTGACAACTTGACCGTCTGGACCCCAGCTCTCTCAGCCTAGTCTCGATCTCCTTCGCCTCACCATGATCTAATTCTGAAGTCCTGTAACCATCATAGACAAGAAAAACACATCACATAGCAATGTCCAACAACATATGCAATCAAATCAACACATAGCCAAAATGATACACAATTTGTCCTGACTAGTTTACAATCTGATCAAACTCAAACTTGTGCACCACGAGCTCAACTACAGTCAATTACTCATCACAAATATGGGTAAACCTCCACATGGTCTTTAAATTATTAAATGTCTAAATCTAACTTAAGGCTATCGAGGATGTCATGTCAATATTTATTAAACAAGTTCCATGAAAAAAGGGTTATATCTACCAATACCACAATATAGCTCTGTCGGGGACTGAAGAACCCTTGCCTGGTCAACGGATCAGTCAACAAACCCCTAGCTTAAGCTCGAGCTGTGAGGCCTTTGATCGCGTTGTTGACCACGCGTCTCTCGCTCGACCTCAAGCTAGGGGGTAAGGAACCAGCTCCCGTTCGGGGGGGTCAAGCTCGGGGATCTAGGTCGAACATTCACACCAACGATTACCAAGATCCTTAAATGATGGGGTCAAGCCAGACGTGGGCGATAATTCTAGGGCGGTTATGATCCAGTTTTAGTGCGCATGAAGCCACTCTTTCGGAAATCTCTCCCGGCCATTTCTGGTAGTGGTCGGGAGAGGCATAAAACTCCTCTGAGACGAACACAGGGGGCAACATACACTCAAGCCTCGCATTTCACGATACACACATACACTCATACAACAGGAGCTCGAGCTAAAGAGCATCCCTTGTACTCAAACATAGTGAATTTCTCTGCCTCTGGGCAAGACTGGAGTAGAGCTATTACCTGTTCTGGGGGCTCGAACTAGTATAATTCTTGGTGCCTCCCCCTTTTCCTCTTTCCTCTGACCATTAGAGCAGTGAGTCTTTTTCCTTGGTGAGCGAAGCCAGGTCTGGGTCCTGCATTCACATCAACCCCACACACTTCTGCGGTCAGGCGATCCCAATCATCGACAGCTGGCACCCACCGTAGGGCCCGAAAGCTTCACTCATTCAGAGGAATATCAACACTCCAGAGACATGACGCACATCGCTGGAGGGCGTTCGACGAATTCAGGCTCAGATGCGGTTCCCGAGCATGACGGCTCAACGTCCTGCTGCCTTCACCGCCGCCGGCGAATCAGCTTCGCCTTCATGGACGCATACCATGATGCAAGTGTGGAGGCGGAGGACCGTGACCCGAAGATTCCTGAAGATGCTCGCCGGATGGCTCAAGTCGCTATCAATCAGGCCATAACCACTCTCCGGCGAGAGGAACGCGAGAAGGTTGGCACTTCATCCGGGCGGTCCAAGCTTCCTCGTGAGGGCGAACGCCTGCGTGCTATCGCTCGAGTTATGACCGATCCCGCTCGGGTGAAGTCAAATATTTTGGCCGAGCTCTCACTGATGAGCTTGACAAAGCCGCTGTTGAAGTCGTACCTTCACAGCACCGAAGTCGGCACTCTGGATCTCGCTTCCTGACGAGTGACGACAGCTCTTCGCGCAGGCGTCAGCGCCTTCGCCGATCGCCTTTGCGCCAGCGATCCAGGGATTTGTCCCGGACGCCTCCATGTCGCCATCCCCTGAACGGAACCCCGGGCAACGTTCGGCATCAGTAGAGCTACAGCAGCTCCTATTCGAATAGCAGCATGTCTGGGAGCCTTTCCCCAGATATTCCGCCTAGGGTCGCAGGGTTCACGAACGACTACGATATCTCCCGAGCGATGCCGCGCGCCATCGCCACGCGTCAACGTGGTCGAGAGGATCGCCGCCGTGACAACCGCGACCGGATCCAAAGAAGAAGAACCACCTTTCCGACATGGTCCTGTTCCACTTATGGCTACTCGGCGATTACTCGACGACCTTCGTTGCACGCTGGCCGTCCGATTCAAGCCCGCCTTGATAGAGCGGTTCGATGGGACAAAGAACCCTGACGAGTTCCTTTTGATCTATTCAACCGCGATTTTGGCAGCCGAAGGAGAAGAGGCAGTAATGGCCAATTACCTCCCGACTGTGTTGGATGGCACCGCGCGTACCTGGCTCCTCAACTAGAAGCCTGCCTCCTTCCGATTGTGGCACTAGATACAAAGTACTCTCCGCTCCAATTTTCAGAGTTGTTACAAATGGCCTGGAAGGGAAAAGGACTTGGATCGCATCATCCAGGGCAAGAATGAGCCCCTCCGTGACTTCATGCGGCGGTTCATCCGCATGAGGAACTCAATCCTGAGCGTCTCGACGAGGCTGTGATCAAGGCCTTCAAGTTCGGTGTCCATGACCGACGTCTCACCGAGGACCTGGAGATCACGGTGAGGCTCAACATTAATAAGCTGTTTCGCATGGCGAACGGTACGCAAACGTGGACGATGCGGTTCGCTGGAAGTGCGACTACGACCAAGGTAAGCTCGGTCTCAATTCCGGAGAAGTCGGCCCATCTAACGCCAAAAGCAGCGACCCGGGCCCGACTGCCAAGAAGCGGAAGAGGGATCGCAAGAATGGTGGTGGTCGGCCGCGTGTGGTCGCTGCGGCAAACGGCCAGCGTGAGGTGATAGAGGTATGGGAACCGGTCTAGGAAGAGCCGCGGCCTCAGCGAGGCCGGCCACGACCTCAACAAGCACCACGCTGACCTCAGGGAATCTCGGCCTGGCTCCAATAATCGATGCCCGACCATTGTGGTGTCAAGGGTGACCTGTATGATGATGAAAAGTTCTGCCTATTTCACAGGGCCTAAGGCCACGACCTGCGAAACTGCAGGGCCTAGCAGAACAAGCTAGACGCCTTCTATGACGGGCGTGGAGAGATGCCCACGCTCCCGAAAGAAGGTGAGCAACCCGATAGGGTCAATGCCGGTGGGGATCTAGACGACCTCGACCTGGAGTTCCAACAGGGTGATCGCTGGATTGACATCATTTTCAGTGGCTCATCGGCATACTAGTCTCGGCGTGAGCTCAAGGATGCCATGCGCACCATTTACCAAGCCACCGCCGGGAGGCCCGTTGACCAACCTTGCAAATGGGCTGGGGTGACAATTACCTTTTCATGGGAGGATGTCCCCCATGGTATGTTTAAGGACCTCAAAACTGCCCTGGTCGTGACCCCGACCATCAGAAATACCATGGTCAGGTGGGTCATGGTCGACGGGGGCATTTCTCCCAATTTACTCCTAGCGAGTGCACTCGACCAGATGCAGATTCCCCGGTCGAAGGTCAAGAATATAGCGGTTCTGTTTTTCGGGATCGTCCTGGGAAGTTCGACCACCCCTCTCGGGCAAGTGGTCTTACCCGTCACCTTCGGTGACTCGGACAACTTTCGCACTGAACTGATCACCTTCGAGGTGGTCGAAGGAGATCTCCCCTACAACGCCATCCTTGGACGCCCGACGTTGATTAAGTTCATGGCGGCGAACCACCGCTACATGAAGCTTCCAAGGCCCAATGGCGTCGTAACAGTATGAGGTGATCTCAAGGTGGTGCACGGGTGCGAAACCATGGCCTTGGCTCTCGTCGGCATGCTGCCTCAGCAAGGTCCTAAGGCGATCACGAAGAATGCCCGCCGAAGGCACCAATCCAGCCCAGTGGTTCGACGAAGGCTATGCAGCTCGAAGAGGGCAACTCGAGCAAGTGCGTTCACATCTCGACCGAGCTGAGTCCTAAATAGGAACTTGAGCTCGTCACCTTCCTCTGCGCCAACAAGAGCATATTCGCTTGGGAGCCGGTAGACATGCCGGAAGTCCCGAGGGAGGTGATCGAGCACAAATTGCAAGGCCCGACTGTCGACTTGTGCGCCAAAAGCTGCATTGTTTCTCCCCCGAGAAAGTAGCTGTAATAAGGGAGAATCTCGACAAACTCTTGAAGGCTGGCTTCATTCGCGAGATCGACTACTCCGAATGGCTAGCCAACCCGATCATCGTGCAGAAGAAAGGTGGGAAATAGAGGATGTGCGTTGATCACACGGGCTTAAATTTGGCATGCCCGAAAGATAATTTCCCCCTTCCACATATAGATCAGATCATCAACTCCACTGCAAACGCCAAGATGCTGAGTTTCCTAGATGCCTACTCCGTGTGAGATCATGTGATGAAAAATTAGTTGAATGGTGAAATTGGCATTGTAAAGTGATTTTGGTTATGGCATGTGTGGTGCTTGTGCATGTGCTATGTTGAGATGATTATCATCTTTGGTGATAGCATGATGGAGTTTTGCTTAATGCAATGCACTCATGTGAGTGGTTGCATGGATTAATCTTGAGTCAAGTCGTGGACTTGTGCTCGGACGATTGTTTGTTACTTCATGTGCGTGTGTTGCTCGAGGGCTAACGTGGTCGATGACGGGACCGAACTAGGTTCATGGAGGAACCGAGGTTCGAGACTAGGTTCGTGGAGGAATCGAGGTCTTGGTGGTCAAGGATGTCATGCGGGACGTTCGCTAGAGAACATGCATATGAAGGTCGGTTAGTCACGTATGTGCGCAAAGCAGGGCCGATCATGCGTGCAAAGTTTTGGTTTTGGCCATGTTGGGCAAGTTGAGATAGATACTGAACTCTTTCCATGTTGGAAGTGGAGTTGTATTCAATCTCTCTGTTCTTGCATGCGTGCAAGAGTTGTTTTCAGTCAAGTTGGGCCAAGTTGAGATAGATACTGAACTCTTTCCATGTTGGAAGTGGAGTTGTATTCAATCTCTGTGTGTTTACTCAGATAAATAGGGAGGTGTCCCTGCTTATTCTTGAGCGCTCAGTATTAGGTTTGTACTCTTGTGTGGGAGTACTTTAGACAAAAGAAATAAAGATCAATCTAGCAATCCAAGTATCTCTGTGTGGATGAGTTTTCTTGCGTGAGTTTTGACAAACAAGACAGTGTGAAGAAAACAAATCAAGATTGATCGTGCATGCTCGCATCACGTCAACTAGAAGATAGATGATGATCTGGACATGATCTTGCTTCTGGTGATTAGAAGATTGATCCGTGGCAACTGAAGCCCTCTCTGGTGTTTGGTCCGTCACAGCCTTGAAGGTGAAATTTGGTTTCCTCGTCATTAGATGCATTAGTCTAATTGAGAAGGTAATATCTCTTGATCTATACATCCGATTGGATTGATTCTTATTGGGTTTGATTCGTAATTGAATCTAGTTTCTACAGTTAAAATTTCATATCAATCCAGCGGTTAGATCTTTGGTAATTTGTGGTCGCCCAGATTGCTAACCTGGTCGCCAAACAGTAGATCGCTAATTGGTTTAGTCATCTTGTGAAGAACATAACTTTAGATCCGTAGCTCCGATCGACCTGATTCCTTTTTTGTTCACTTTGGAATTGAGCTTACCTTCTACAGTTAAAATTTCACATCAATCCAATGGATAGATCTTCTGTAATTTGTTGTCACCCAGATTGATGTCCTGCTCGCCCGACTGCTCGCGTGGTCGCCCAAGTTTGGTCATCTTGCAAAGGTCATAACTTTAGATCCGTAGATCCGATTGACCTGATTCTTTTTGTGTTAACTGAGGAATTAAGTCTAGTTTCTACGGTTAAAATTTCACATCAATCCAATAGCTGGATCTTCTGTAATTAATATTTTAGTAGATATGTATCGGTCTGCTCGCCTGAGGCGCGCGCGTGGTCGCCCAACAAGGCGCGCGTGGTCGCCCAGTGTCCTACTGCTCGCCCAAGTACCCAAACTGGTCGCCCGGTGTCCTCATCGCCGCCCAAGTGCCCAAACTGGTCGCCAGTGTCCTCTCGCTCGTCTCAGTGATTTATCGTCGCCTAAGTGCCCAAACCGACGCCCAAGTATCCCATGGTCGCCAAGTGTTTCTTCGTCGCCAGATGATCTCCATCGTCTCCCAACAAAGGTGAGGTGGTCTCCCAACCGTAACTGGTCTTCCAATTTCAGAAACTCGGTCTTCTAACTTCAGAACCGGTCTTCAAGCAATTTGAGTTTAAATTGGGGTGTTTGAAAAGATCGAAAATTTGATTTTAGCTTCCGCAATCATTCACCCCTCCGATTGCTACATTAGTATATTTCGATCCTACAAGTGGTATCGAGCAAGGTTTTTCTTATTAATCTTAGCGGTGATTAGAAACCGTAGCGATGGATAGGTATTCGACAAAACCTTGTGTTTTCGATGGTGTTGATTTTCGATTTTGGAAAGCAAAGATGGAGGCATACATTCAAGCTCGGGGCTTTGCAATCGGGAGAAGGTGTACAAACCATATCAAGTTCCCGAGAATGATCAAGTCAATGAAACCAATCAAGCACAAAGTTGAAGCGAATAGCGAGCACGAAATTTGATCATCCAAGGTTTGGGAAGAAGTGACTTGATCAGCGTGATCCATCTCAAGTCCAGATATGAGGTATGGAAATCTCTTTGTGATTATCATGAGGATCTAACACTATCAAAGAGGTTCGTCAAGATATATATAAGAAAGAATACATGCGATTTGAGATGAAACCTAGTGAGTCACTAGATGATTTCTTTGCACGTTTCAATAAAATTCTTAGCAACTTACGTGCTGTTGGAGTTTTCTTTGATGAGGCTACAAATGCTAGACAGTTGCTTGGTGCATTAGACATGTCTATTTAGGAGATGAAAGTTACATCCATTAGAGAATCGACTGTCATGAGTGAACTTACTGTAGATGTTCTTTTCTCTAAGCTAAAAACTCATGAATTGGATGTTCTTGCTAGGAGGACTGATCATAAATCAATTGCATTGACCTCTCAAGCTAACATGTCTCAAAATAGTGCTTCTTCAAGCTTTGCTTTGTCCTTCTTGTCTTCACTAACCGATGAACAGATTGAGGAATTTCCGGAAGAAGACTTGGCATCACTCTCTTCTCGGTTTAATAAAGCTTTGCAGAATGTGAGAATGAGAAAGAGAGTTGGTGGTGGCCCTCCAAGATGCTATGAGTGTGGTGATTTCAACCATATTCGTCCATAGAGGTATGGGAACCGGTCCAGAAGAGCCGGCTCACGAGGCCGCCACGACCTCAACAAGCACCACGCCGACCTCAGGGAATCTCGCTGGCTCCAGAATCGATGCCCACACGGTGGTGCAAGGGTGACCTGTATGATGATGAAAAGTTCGCTTATTTCACAGGCCTAAGGCCACGACCGCTAAACGCAGGCCTAGCAGTAACAAGCTAGACGCCTTCTATGACGGGCGTGAGAGATGCCCACGCCCCAAAGAAGGTGAGCAACCCGATAGGGTCAATGCCGGTGGGGATCTAGACGACCTCGACCTGGAGTTCCAACAGGGTGATCGCTGGATTCACATCATTTTCGGTGGCTCATCGGCATACTAGTCTCGGCGTGAGCTCAAGGATGCCGCGCGCACCATTTACAAGCCACCGCCGGAGGCCCGCTGACCAACCTTGCAAATGGGTGCGACATAATTACCTTTTCATGGGAGGATGTCCCTAGGGTATGTTTATGACCTCAAATAAATTGTCCTAAACTTGTAGGAAAAGTATCAAGAGAAGAGGACAATGACAAAAGAAAAGAGAAGAAGAAGTTTTCTCCAAGAAATAGAAAGAAGAAGAGCTTCATCAACAGCAAAGTTGTCCACCGGGTCCTTTCCGCTCTTGAACAAGTCGATTTGAGTGATGTGGATTCGGAGAGCAGTGAAGATGATACAACAACTCCAAGCAAACATGAATTGACAGGGTTGTGTCTCATGGCTAGGAGTGATGTAAGCTTCACCGAGGATGATCATGACAGCGATTGCAATGAGGTAGAACCTTCTTACGATGAATTAACTATTGCTGTTGTTCGTCTTGGAAAATTGCTTGACAAACGCGACAAAAAGATTAAGAAACATGATGTTCTTGTGGAATCTTTGCATCTGAAATTGCTAGACTTAAATCTTTGATTCTCGATGATGATGCTTGCAAATCATGTGACTTAATCTACAAGTGAGCTTCTCGTGCTTAGGAAAGAACATGTTTCCTTGTTAGAACAAGTCAATATTGAAAAGAAAGAAAATGTGAAACATGTTAAAAACGCTAGTTTGTTCAACTGTTGATTTGCATGATACAACTCATTGTTCTAAATGTGCTATATCGAATTGAAGTTGCATGATGCAAATGCTAGGGTCTCTCAAATGACAGATACTATGCTCACTCATGAAGTTCTCTCATGCTCAACTTGTCGCATAAGCAGAAAGGAAAAGTGGACGTTCCATGTAATAACTGCTTAACTCTTTCTCGAAAGGTTGATTACTTGGAAAAATCTTTAGAACGGTTCACTTCAGAAAGAAAAACCTAAACATGATTTTGGATCAATCAAAAGTCGATTACTCATCACAAAGGTTTAGGTTTTGATTCTTATGCTCATCATAAATCACATGCTCCAACTGCTAGAAGACACTTGAAAGTGGAAAATTCGAAATTGTCAATGAGCCTAAGAAAACTGTTTTCAAGTCTGTTTGGTGTGTTATCTTCTACTATGGTGAATGCAAATGTTATACATTCCTAAAGCTAAACATCATGTTAAGTACACTTGCACTCATTGTGGTAGAGATGGACACTTAGTAGATTTTTGCTTTAGGCTAGCCAAACAGGAAAAGAAAGAAAAGGCTAAGGCTAGGTTTAATTTCAGGAAGGCACATTTTACTCCTCATTTTGTGCCTAGGGTGATGCAAACACCTTTTGTTGCAAGAAACACGGGAAAGGGCAAATCTGATTTTGTGAACAAGTATACTCGTGTTGTGCCTACTGTCAGTGTGTCTCGAAGATGGATTCCTAAATGCTTTATTTCTAACCCCAGATCGAGGCCTCGACATCTTCTTATGCTATGTAGGCTTTTCAGATTTTGGAGAAACGAAGCTTAGTGGATCTTGGTCTTTTGCAAGATCAAGAAGCTTAGTGGATCTTGGTCTTTTGCAAGATGGGATCAAGACTTGGATGGTTCTCACCCTTGAGATAGTTTTCAAGAAGCATGTGCAATAATTCTTCATCTACTTTGTGAGCTATTTGATACACTCATGTTCTTTACATTCACAGATATCTAATTGTGGCATGAGATGAAATGACTGTTCATATGCTCATATGTATCCTCTGGCATGTTCAATAATGTTATATCTTATATCATGCCTTTCATGCTTTGAATTCACTTATCATGATTCATGCCTATGCTTAATTGAACATACCATGATAACTAAGCTCATGTATATCATTATCTCCTCTCTGTTGAACTCATTGGTTATCCATTTGAGGGGGAGTTATTGGTTATTGGTGAAAATTCCTTTCGGTTGCCTTTTTGGGAGGTTTGTTCTTTCAGTCGTTTGTTTTTAAAATAATTCTCTTTAGGTGACAATTTTGTAAAGGTTTTTAAGATGGTTGTTTTGAGGGGAGTTCTTTGAAGTTTTTGTATATTGTGTAACATGTTTTTTTTGTTTCGTGTGTTTCTTAAATGTATTTCATACACAAAAACAAAAAAACAAAGAAAAGTGACAATCGAATCTTGTCATTGTATTTCATACACATATGTCATTTGAAGCCATGTTTATGCTACAAGGGTCTTCGCAACTTTCGCTTATACATATATGGTGTAGTTTATGTCATGACTTTTTAAATGGAATGACAACTTGAATTAAATCTTGTCATGGTTGAACTTTCTTAGCTATCTTGAAACAAAAAGTGCTAAATATGAAAGCTAAGTGCTAAAACAAAATGATTGTTGATAAATGCAAGAACAAGGTCATGTAATCTGTCGCACTTCTTCTTTACTGAGACCGCTTATCATTGCACTATGATATGAACTTGGAAGAGGTTGTGTATGACCGAAACCATGAAACCTTAAGCTTGTGATTGCTTGGCATGGTTGAAAAGTATAATGATGGTGCAAGTAATTCCTTGCAATTGTTATTGTTTCAATCAAAGTAATGAATCAGCTTTTTCAAAGCACAAATAAAGTGCACAAAAATTCAATGTTTTCAGATTTTAAGATTATTGAGAAAGGGAGATCATGTCATGCAAAAATCGTTAATAGTACTTGATTTCTAGTTATGCTTACTCTACATTGTTTATGTGTAGATTTGAGGGTGCAAGTACTGTTGATAGCATGACTTGGTGATCAAGTTGTTACATTTGTGCATGATTCATAATGCTCAGTACATAAAAAAAAAAGAAAACATCAACATAAAGGGGGAGAAGTTTCTCTTTTGCTCTCTTTTTGCATTCTTGATGAATCCATTGTCAAGGGGAGAAAGTTTGGAGTCAAAGGAGAAACTTTTGGTCACACATTGCACATTCACACACACATTTCTTCTTTACGTTAGGAGAGTCTTTCTTTTTGATAGGGGAGATTTCTTTTTAGATAAGGGAGATTTTTGTTCTTCTTTGTAGGGAGATTTCTCTCTACGTCTTTTGGTCACTTTACTTCTTTTAAAAATGGTGTTGCCATTGTGAGGTGAATGCCAATGTTCGCTTCCAAATGGTGTTGCCAATGTTTTCATCAAGGGGGAGATTGTGAGATCATGTGATGAAAAATTGGTTGAATGGTGAAATTGGCATTGTAAAGTGATTTTGGTTATGGCATGTGTGGTGCTTGTGCATGTGCTATGTTGAGATGATTATCATCTTTGGTGATAGCATGATGGAGTTTTGCTTAATGCAATGCACTCGTGTGAGTGGTTGCATGGATTAATCTTGAGTCAAGTCGTGGACTTGTGCTCGGACGCGTTGTTTGTTACTTCATGTGCAGGTGTTGCTCGAGGGCAAACGTGGTCGATGACGGGACCGGAACTAGGTTCATGGAGGAACTGAGGTTCGAGACTAGGTTCAGGGAGGAATCGAGGTCTTGGTGGTCAAGGATGTCATGCGGGACGTTCGGGCTAGAGAACATGCATATGAAGGCTGGTTAGTCACGTATGTGCAAAGTGGGCCGATCATGCGTGTAAAGTTTTGGTTTTGGCCATGTTGGGCCAAGTTGAGATAGATACGAACTCTTTCCATGTTGGAAGTGGAGTTGTATTCAATCTCTCTGTTCTTGCATGCGTGCAAGAGTTGTTTTTGGTCATGTTGGGCCAAGTTGAGATAGATACGAACTCTTTCCATGTTGGAAGTGGAGTTGTATTCAATCTCTGTGTGTTTGCTCAGATAAATAGGAGGAGGTGTCCCTGCTTATTCTTGGCGCTCAGTATTAGGTTTGTACTCTTGTGTGGGAGTACTTTAGACAAAAGAAATAAAGATCAATCTAGCAATCCAAGTATCTCTGTGTGGATGAGTTTTCTTGCGTGAGTTTTGACAGCCGCACAGTGTGAAGAAAACAAATCAAGATTGATCGTGCATGCCTGCATCACGTCAACTAGAAGATAGATGATGATCTGGACATGATCTTACTTCTGGTGATTAGAAGATTGATCCGTGGCAACTGAAGCCCTCTCTGGTGTTTGGTCTGTCACAGTCTTGAAGGTGAAATTTGGTTTCCTCGTCATTAGATGCATTAGTCTAATTGAGAAGGTAATATCTCTTGATCTGTACATCCGATTGGATTGATTCTTATTGGGTTTGATTCGTAATTGAATCTAGTTTCTACAGTTAAAATTTCATATCAATCCAACGGTTAGATCTTTGGTAATTTGTGGTCGCCCAGATTGCTAACCTGGTCGCCAAACAGTAGATCGCTAATTGGTTTAGTCATCTTGTGAAGAACATAACTTTAGATCCGTAGCTCCGATCGACCTGATTCCTTTTTTGTTCACTTTGGAATTGAGTTTACTTTCCACAGTTAAAATTTCACATCAATCCAATTGTTAGATCTTCTGTAATTTGTGGTCGCCCAGATTGATGTCCTGCTCGCCCGACTGCTCGCGTGGTCGCCCAAGTTCGGTCATCTTGCGAAGGACATAACTTTAGATCTGTAGATCCGATTGACTTGATTCTTTTTGTGTTGTCTGGGGAATTAAGTTTAATTTCTACAGTTAAAATTTCACATCAATCCAACGGCTGGATCTTCTGTAATTAATATTTTAGTAGACATGTATCGGTCTGCTCGCCCAGACTGCGCGCGTGATCGCCCAACAATGTGCGTGGTTGCCCAACAGTGCGCGTGGTCGCCCAGGTGTCCTACTACTCGCCCAAGTACCCAAACTGGTCGCCCAGTGTCCTCTCGCTCGCCTAAGTGCCCAAACCTGGTCGCCAGTGTCCCATCGCCTCAGTGATTTATCGTCGCCTAAGTGCCCAAACCGGTCACCCAAGTATCTCATTGGTCGCCCAAGTGCTCTCTTGGTCGCCAGACTAGTCTCTTGGTCTCCCAACAGCGTGAGGTGGTCTCCCAACCGTAACTCTGGTCTTCCAATTCAGAACTCGGTCTTCTAACTTCCGAACCGGTCTTCAAGCAATTTGAGTTTAAATTGGGGTGTTTGAAAAGATCAAAAATTTGATTTTAGCTTCCGCGCAATCATTCACCCCCCCTCTGATTGCTACATTAGTATATTTCGATCCTACACTCCGGATATCATCAAATCTAGTTGGCAGTCGATGACGAAAGTAAAACGGCCTTCATCACATCGCTCGACATCTGACTACACAACCACGTCATTTGGTCTCGTGAACGCCGACATAACGCTCAAATACCGATGGCCAAGACCTTCGACCCTCAGATCAGCCGCAACATCGAGGTCTATGTGGATGATATCATCGTCAAGAGCTCTTCTGAAGACAACCATGCCCGAGACCTTGAGGAGACCTTCGCCAACCTGAACAGGCATAGGATCAAGCTTAATCCTGAAAAATGCTTGTTTGGCGCTGCCTCGGGAAAAGTACTTGGCTACATGATCGGGGGCTCAAGAGTCGGCCTGAACCCGGAGAAGACCAAGGCAATTGAAAAGATGGTCCCCGACTTGGTAGAAGGCGGTAAAGGTCTCACCGGCAAAGATGGCCGCCTCACCGATTCATCTCAAGGCTCAGCGAGCGTGGGTTACCATTCTTCAAGACTTTGCGTAAACAAGGGAGCTTCAAGTGGACGCCCAAGGCGCAGTGATCCTTCGATGAGCTAAAGGTATATCTTTCGAGTCCACCTTTGCTCACAACCCCGCACCGGGTAAAAGCCGCTGCTTACCTAGCGTACCGTGACCCGAGTTGTCGGCCGCCTTGGTGGCGAACGAAATGACCGGCAAAGATCCGATCTACTATGTCGTGAAGTGCTTCCGCGGACCGGGAGCGCTATCCCAGTCCGGTTGCTCTCGCCTCCTTATGGCAGCAAGAAGCTCCAAAGATTATTTCAGTGCATTCGGTGATCGCCCGAGCAATTTCCCACTTGGTGAAATCCTAGGAACCCGGAGACCGAGGTCAGACGCCAAGTGGGCCATGGAGTTGGCTGTGTTCGACATTCAGTTTGTGGCACGCACGGCCATCAAGTCGCAAGCGCTTGCCGACTTCGTGGTCGAGCAAATGTCGCAGCTAGCTCCCGGGCTCGAGGTTGAGGAGGAAAAGCCCTGGGTCATGTACTTCGACGGTTCGAGATCTTTCAAGCGCTCGGGGGCTGGTATCCTTATTCTCACCCCACGAGGAGACAAATTGAGGTACGCAGTTCACTTTGGATTTCCGGCCACCAATAACATGGCACTAGGCATTAGAGCGGTGAGTCTTTTTCCTCGGTGAGCGAAGCTAGTCTCAGGTCCTGCACTCACATCAACCCCATACACTTCTGCGGTCAGGTGATCCCGATCGTCGACAAGCTCGTTTACTAGAAATAACGCATGCGTACATAGATTTGATAAAAAACAATATAACTTAAGTGAAATAGAGGGGTCAACATGGTCAAAGGGGTACTTGCCTTACTTGTTGAATTCTTGAGGAGTTGGTGTCAATAGTTAAATTACAAAAATTATAATAAATTGAATATTGTAGATTCTAGAAATTCATCAAAATTGAGAAATGCGCTTTCCAAAAGAGAAAGCGTCTTTCTATTTTTTGGGTTTTTTTTTTTCTTTTTAATTAAAGCTAGAGGTTGACAATGGGGCCTACATGGCAGTGGCATAGAGTAGAGGTGGGCTCAGGGGATCTTGCCGACAGTGAGGGTAGGCTAGCCAAGCTCAACCGATGGCTCAGCTAGCTAAAAGGGATTGTGGGGAGGCCAAAGGACTGGTCGGCGATCACCATTGGAGGTCAATGGTGGCAGCAAGCTACAACAGCCATGGCAAAATAGAGAGGAAGTGCTTTAGAGGTTCTTAAGCTCTAAAAATGGGGGGAAGCATACACAGGCTAGGAGAGCTCCGTTTTTGTACCTTGGCGCAACAGGGAAGCACTGAGGAGTCTCAACACTGGCCACCGAAGTGGAGGAAGAAGGAGCATGGTGCAGCATGAGTTTGAAGTGATTAGGAGGTCCTAAGCAAGCTTTGTACCATATGAATTTGAAAGCATATCACCGAGCCTTTCAATTGAGTTTCAACTCGATTTCTTGATCTTTGGTGGAACGGCAGCACAAAGCAATGCAATGGTGCTGATCTGAGGTAGGGAAGAGGCTTTGAAGAGGCTTTGGAGGGTGTGGGGGAGCTTGAGCTACCTTGGAGGTCCTTTTATGGGTGAGGAGGGGGAGATTCGACGAGGATCTAAGAGGGAAGGATGGGCCGTTGCGCTGGTTTTCCTCCCCGCAGGATTTGCGCGCACCAACGAAAGTGGCCAGCAGAGCAGCGGGGATGGGATGGGGCATCAATAGCTCAGGGTGGCTGGCCACGGTGTAATTTCCTACTTGGCGGCCTCGGCGTGTCGTGGTGGGGTGCACACAGAGGAACTACTAGTAACATGACAGGGCATGGGCGAGCGGAAGCTAGACATGGCAAGGCTGTGGCAGGGGGTTAGAGTGGAGTGCATGGCTAGGCTGGTGCAGGGCATGGCTCAACAAGGGAGGGGTCAAGGTGGCATGCGCGGGGCGCGCATGGTGCGATGCCAGCTGTTGGCTCGTGCGTGCTTTATGCGGCCGCATGCGCATGGAAAGGGTGGGGAGAGTGGCCGGTGGGGTCAAGGGGTGGCCGGGCCAACATGGCAAAGACGGCGGGGAAGAGCAGCTAGAATGGGAGCAGGGAAGAGTAGCCAGAATGGGAAAGTGTACTCCTCGGGTTTGTGCCTTCCTAAGGAGAATATAGGTTCATGAAGAAGACGCTTTCCACGCTTTCCGTTTTTGGCTTTTTGAATATTTGTCTTCAATTTTTATCTCTTGCTGAAGTTCTTGAATTCGTTTGAGCCATCAAATTGACTTCAAATTTTTTCAAAAGTTTTTGGGTATGGTCCTGAGGTAATTCTTAAGTTCTCATAAAAATTTCAGATCATTATCACACTCGTGGAATTTTATAAAAACCTAACAGTGTATTGTTCTATATAAGTTTTTTGTTTTGATTTTCTAGAGGCATTCGATGAAAGTTTAATAATTTTTGATTTTTTTTGTATAGTACTAGTGTTCTGTAGATGATGCCATAAAAATTTTAGAGTATGATCAAGCCTATGTATTTTCATAAAAATCTAACAATGCCTCTGTTCTTCTTGAGTTTTGCTGATTTTGATTTTTTTTTCTGAAGTGTTAAATGCATTCAAAAATTCATGAAACTTTTTTGTGGTATTTTGGGGATTACTTAGGATTTAATTAAATTTTCTTCATATTTTATATTTGTTGAAATTTAGAATTAAAAAAAAATCAAGAACCATATCTTGACCATCAAAAGCATTTCATTAATTGCTAAAAATTCTGAGAGATTCATAAAATGGTGAACATTCAAATTAAGGCCAGATTTTAAATTGCATTTTTCGATTTCGTTTCTTTTAAATTTCAGGCTATTACATTGATGATGTGTTGGGCTATAAATATATAGGATGTTGTTTTACAAAAAGGTCGAACCGAATCACCTATCGTACCAATTTTTCAAACCCAGTAGAATGCATCATTTATGTGTTGGGCTATAAATAGGATGTTGTTTTACAAAAAGGTTGAATCGAATCACCTATCATACCAATTTTTTAAACCCAGTAGAATGCATCATTCGTGTTATGCCTGTCCAATTAAAAGATATCTGTGTTAATTGTTATACAGTTCTTCAGACCGACCCAGGAAGACATGCCCATTGTCCGGATCTAGATGCCATGCATGTTGCATGTACTAGCTAAGCTAGTGGCGTCTCACTGCTCTCGCTGCTGCTAGCTCCATCGTGCATGTAAACTGGGATGTAGGGTGTCTGGGTGCTTTTGGCCCGCCGCATCGATGGATGTGACGATTTCCCAAACGAATCGATCGGACCGGATCGGATCGGACTTGGGGAATGCTGCTGGAGAAGAATAATTAATTAAAGTCGATGTCCGGCCGTGATCTGTCGCGCACTACCGCTAGCCAAGTAGCCAACTCCATCACCATCATCATCAGATGACGATGCAATTTTGCTTCCCAAGAAATCGAGAAGAGGCAAAGGCAAAGGCAAAGGCAAAGGCAACAAATATGAATTGTCAAACTGCACGTGCCGCACATCCCATGCATGCTAAAGAAGTGTGAGCAAATTAAAAGATACTGCCTTAATTTTTTTATTTTTTTATTTTCATTCTAAGAGTTGTTGTAGAATATGTACATACGGTACGATCAACTCGTTAAAATTTTGACCCGCTAATATACATAAAATTGGATGTTTAAAATTTATTGTGTGTAAATGATACTATTAGATATGTCAGGAAAAAATAGTATTAAAATGTAATTTTACTAACACTAAGAAAGTAACAAGCAAATATGAGACTTTTTTCATCTTTGAGAGGTGCAAAATTTACATTGAAGTAGTACTATGATGTACAAAAAAATTGAAGGGTAGAGATACCAACAAAGTTAGTACCTCTGATATACTATTTTACATTATGCAAGTTTCGGAGGTTAAATATTTGTATTTGCTAGAGATGACGTGGATGTTTAAAACGATTATTATAAAAACTGGGGCGGCGATTAATAAGTCGTCGTGAGTGATTGCTTTAATCGCTGCACTACATCGATGTGACGAGCGATTAGCGCCGCGATCTCTCAGCGCAGCGCATGGGATGCATGCAGGTGATCTCGCGTAAAGAAATTAAAGATGAAGAAAAGCTAGGGCATCGATGCGCTAAGTGATGTGCCACGCGAATGTTAACAATACTGTTTCAATATCAATTTTAGATGAGCCAGCGGTACCAAAATTCATTAAAAAAAAACTGAACGAAATTCATGAAAAATCAAATATTTTTGAAAGTCAAACAAATTTAAAATCTGGTCAAATAACGAAACAAAAAAGTTCGAAAACAGCTTGAAAAGCGGGGAATTTTGAGCGGTTTTCTCAAAAATCGGCGGCAGATTAAAAATATAAAAAAATTAGGGAACTTTTCGCCAAACTTCGTTTTAAAAAAAAATCATGTCAGAGGTAATAGAGCTTTTGATACTAATTTTAGATAACTTTTGGATAAATTTTTTCAAATTTTCCAATTTTTTGAATTTAAATTTAAATTTGAGCGGCAAACCAAATGGTACATATACTTTTACAACCGGCACGGTCCAAGTGAAATTCATAAGATCCGAGCGGTTTTTGACAAAATTTTAAACCGTGGTCGCGCTCGCGCACTACACTTGATCTCGTATCATGGGCGCACATCGATAGATGGCTACAAATGACATGTCAGTCCAGCGGTCCAGTTTGGTCTGCCTTGAAATGGAGAAGGTTAATTCAGGTCAGTATTGTTCCAGCGTGGACCGTACGCTGATTCATTTGGTGCAGCCACAACTGTCTGCAGTCTGCTTCCCTCGGTCTTCTTTCTTCGGGTCTTCTCTTCGCTCTTATGCAAGAAGGTTCCGTTGTTTTCTGTGTCCACATTCTTTTGCAAAAAAATCTTCATGGTTCCAAGAAAAAAAAGCATCTAGATCTAGAGTACACTCTCTTTTGAAAAAAAAAATCTTCATAGTTTGCTTGGCATGGTATAGCGCGGCTCCACCTAGTATATAACTATTGCTGATGAGTTTTTGACTTCAAATCATTCGTTTTTGTTATATATTCTCTTTTCATGTAAAGCTAGCTATCAATCACACCATCAATGGACCCATCAAATTGAGGACTTGATGTTCTCTTTTATTTATTGTGAGAGTTTCTAGTCTATTTCATTTTTTTCTAAGAGCTCTTTAACCGCAAGTCATCATTTTTATTATATAAACAGGATATATTAATTTCTCCGTTCCATTTCTACATATTTTGGCACTGGGAATCATTGAGTGCCCAATTACAACAACCTTGGTACCTCCCTAAATTTTCACCAAAAGGTCAATTTGGTCCCTCATGATTCAAATTGGTGAAGGAGGTCCCTGAAGTTTGCTTTTGGGGCCAAGTATGTCCTTCTGACTACATGTCTTGCCACCTCAAAATGTTGACTCATCGCCCATCTAGATAATTTGAATCAGCCAAATTTAAATTACCTTTTCACCTTCTCCCTTTGTTAAGCTTTATTTGGAATTTGGAGCTGTATTTGTCATAGCAATGTAATATTGGTTTATACTTATTTTTTTGCCAGGATGATTGGTTGAGACTTCAACATGTTTGTTTAGTTTTAGACTTTTTGACTTATAACTTAAATGCAATTGGCTTTTATATGTGGCAGAGATGAGTAAATCTACTCTAACTTGAGTGGCATTAGTCTAATATCAACCCTCAATAAGCTAAAAAAAGCACCTCTCCGATAGTTTTTGGCTTTTATTTACATAGAGACTTATGTCTTTTAAAAAAATCCATATAAAACTACCTATTTATTTATGTTTTGGCTTTTTTTTTGTTCATAAGCCGATGAAAAAAAAAGAGCTGAAGTGGTGTCGTGTATCTGCAAGGTAAATTCTTTTGTTTAAACTGAAGCGTCAATCACAGAGAAGGAAAAAAATGAAGATGACGACGTCATTGCTTTGTGAAGCCAATTAATGAAGCGTGCGAAGCTGGCCACCAAGCGGCAGCCCTGTACGTACCCGAGAAAACGACCTGGATCGATTGGCCGGTTACGTCACGGCCATAGATCATCTGGGAATAAGAATTCCACGTCATCCTTTGACCCGCCCGATGGAGCAGGCCATCTTGATCACACGTGGTGAATTGTTCCCTTGCAATGCTCAGCTCCGGCGAAGCTAGGCAGCCGTATCAGCTGCCGTCCACACAGAGCAAAACGGCCGTTACCTCGCCGACCTCGGACCGTCCGATCGTGGCCCGGCGGCTGCTGGAACAATGGGCGACGCCAGCTCGCAACACTGAATAAAACGCAGAAGCAGCAAGTCCACGTCTCGTCGTCGTCGTCGTCTCCCGCTCGCGCCGCAGTTGGAGGGGTGAGGTCGACAGAGTCGGTCCCGTTATTCCCACCGGCCGGCCAGTCGTCGCGCGGTCAGCGGTCGTCCTCTTCGTCCGGTCTCCCATGCATCCATGCCATCACACGACCGGTCTACCATGCATGCATACCATCACATTATGAATGTATCGATTATTACATGGCAATTTCCCATATTGCATATGTGCATGCATATGCCTCCTAGCTCCGTCTCCCTTAGTTTTGATTACTTCGATGACCTCCCTTTGATTTCATCACTTGTCATGCATGAGAGGTTACGTTCCTAGTAATGCTAGTATTATTGCATTCGATCATTGTTAACTTAATTAAGGATATTGATTTAGAGCAACTAGTAGCTCCTTCGCGAGAACGAGTTACGGCCACATCTTCCTCAAGAGACTCCCATTCCCACCATCTTCTTCTTCCTCCGCACAACTCTCACCACCTCCTCCTCCTCCTCCAATGACAGGCAATGGCCAGCGTATAGGGTTAGAGTTCGTCGGGTTAGGAAGAGTACACTGTGGCCCCTGACTGTAGAGGGAGGAATGAACGAGGTGCTCGGCAGTGGGTGAAGGTGGTGTGGTGAGGTGGAGATAACGCCGCCCAGTGGCGGAGCCAAAAAGTTTCAAAAAGGGGTTTAAAAAAGAGACATCCAAAATCAACTACTATGACTATCGACATATTGTAAAATAGTTGAAATTTAAATTGTATGCAATATAAGTATGTAGTCTCTGCCCTCTGTGTTACGTGCCTATGCAGGACGTAGGAGTCTTTTACTAATTGCTGAGCTAGTGGGCTGGCGGGGGTGGGGTGGGCTCCAGCTAGCCCCACGAGTGCCTACGCCTCTAACTCCACCGACTGTGGATTCGAAGGAGGGTGGTGGAGTTAGGTTGGGCAGGGCTTAGACGATAGAAGGTGGGGAGTGGAAGCGGTGCGGTGAGGCGGCGAGGCTCCGCTAACCACGGGAGGTGGCGGGGTTGGCCCGATGGGCAACAAAGGCACTAGTCACTACAGGGACGCGAACATAAAAGGGGGTTTCCCAATGAATACAGCTATTTTCGTCGGCTTACCGATGAAAATAGACCGACGAAAGTAACTTGACAAAAATATGGTTTATTTTCGTCGGTTGCCGACAAAAATAAATGATTTTCGTCGGCTAGGCCTAGCCAACGAAAACAACGGGCCGACGGCTGGCCTAGTCTTGCCACATTGTATAATTTTGTCGGCCAACTGGCCGTCGAAAATATCTCAAACTATTTTCGTCGGCCACCATGGTCGATTTAAAATATCGAGTTGGCTACCAGCAAATCGTTCCCAGATTTTAGCCATTTAAAATATCGAGGTACCACCGCAAAATCGATCCCAATGCTTGTTTAATTTGCTGCACGAATAAACAGTTTTTCCTCAAATTCACGTACGCCAACATATATTGTTCAGAACAATCTGAAGGAACGAGATGGCAAACAGAGGGGGGTGAATGGTCGAAACAAAATTTTTCCCAAAATACTCCAACTAATACCTCGAAAGGATCATGCAAAGGAAATCGTGAAAAACCCGAACCACTAGACAACTATGTGTACCCCTAGCTTGCATGAATGAGTACCATAGAATATGTGGGGATTTTTGAGTCACAATCCTTGTTATCTAGTGTCCAAAATAAAAAAGGAATCAATTCAACTCTTGCTTTTAGAAAGGAGATCAATTCAAATCACAAAAGTCACTTTCAGAAAAGCAAAAGCAGAATTTTCAGAAACTGTCCTTAATTAGAATAGGAGGTTGATGGACTTCTGGTGCTCAAGAAATTTTGAAAAATTTTCTCCCTATGATCAATTGAGTCGTGAAGCTCTCCACTGAAAGTTCACCTAAAAAATCATTTCAAAAAAATCAGCAAAAATCAAAGAAAACAGACAGTCAAGAACTTCGAGCAGAAAATTTGGGGCTCGGTTTTCACTTCATGGTGCCCAAAATGTGTGACCAGTCGACTCCCAAATTTTTCCACTGATGGATATGAGAGTCCTGCACAACCTCCAATAAGAATCACTCAAAAAAATTTCTAGATTTTTATAAAAATCAAATACTGACTACTGCGTGAAGAATAAGTTCTGGACAGAGTTGCAATTTAATAGAAAAGATGATCTCTACTCTATCCTAGAGTGCAAAAGAGATGTAAAACCATATGAACACACTCAAAACATCCAAGATTAGCATTTAGAAGGAGGGGAGGTAAATCCAAATTGCAAGAAAGTAAATTATGAGAAAGTAACTTGCAGGAATTTAAATGCTGAATTTAATACATAAAGTAAGTGCGTAATGTAAATTCAAGCATAAATGAAAAAGATTTGCATTTATGGAAGGAAAAGGTTTACAAAGCCTCACAACAAGGTGGGCAAAGCTCAAAGGAGCACAAAAACCTCTACAACCTTCAAGGGGAGGAGACTACACCTCCACCCCTATTTATACTACTCTTGGGCCACCTACCACCCTTGGATGCAGCCCTCAACCCTAGAGAACTCATCCAAGGGCTAAGATTTGCCCACTCACACAGCCATGCAAGGGCTAACCCAAAACCCACAACAACAAAGGGTTTTCTTGCACAGTTTTCAAAGCATACTACCTAGACCTGCTAACCTATCAACTAGACCGCAATTCGACGGCCTTCCTTGATCCACGCAGCATCTAGCTAGCATATCCTCCTTTCTTTGTCTTCTTGGTTTGCCCGGACTCTTTCTTCGATCATCTTCCGGTGATCTCCCGACCGTCTGGACCTCCGACGATCCACGCCTAGCCCCGGTCATCCTCCACCTCACCACGACTTAGCATCGTCGCCTTGCAACCATCAAAGACAAGGAAAACCTTTCACATAGCAATGCCTACAAATATATTCAATGATCATCACAAAATCATTAATGGTCCGATGCTACCGTCCCCAGACCTTACCGCACTGGGAAAAGCAACCAACACTCAAATTAATTCAATTTGAAGATCCAATTCAAATCAAACTCAATTTCAAATCAAACCAATCTCAAATTTTGTCAATTACTCATCACACACAAGGATAGACCTCCTCATGGTCTTTCACAATCGCAAATGCATCACATAATTTGAAAAATGACATTAATATTCAATTTGCAAACGCATCACATTAGCATCGCAAATACACCAACATATATTAATATCCAAATCATGTCACAAGTTTTCATCCAACAACACTACCCGATCCATCACAAGTCTATCTACAATCCTAACTCTCCGGGGTGTTTGAATTGTGGCCAATACCTTCGGAGGCGAAGAAGCCGTCCACTTCTGCATTAGGAGCGTGCGAGGTCGAACCATGAGCTGGCCCTGGTGGTGGAGGCGGAAACGGGTAGAACGGCGGAGGAAGTTGAGAACCCTGTAAGGAGTTAAGAAATTTCACGTTAGTCTAGAATTGTAAATAATTTTCAAAATAGAATTGTCGGTGTACTTTGCACCGGGGTACCCTCTCCACCGCAGAAGTAATTGGCCCAAGGAATGGCCTGGCCCAGCAAGCCCACACGGCCCCCTGTGGGTAGCTCGGCGTCACGCCGCCGCCGGGCGAAGCGCCCACGAGGCACTTAGCGAGCAATGGGCGACCACGCTCGCCCCACGGGCGAGAAGCCCACGTGGCACCTGGCGAAGCAACTGGCGGTTAAGCCGCTCGCCCAGCGAGCAGCCACGGGCACCTCGGCGGGTAGCCAGCGACCGGCGCTACTCGCCGGGCGAGAAGCCCACATGGCCCCTAGCAAGCAACTGGCGGTCACGCCGCTGTCGGGCGAAGCGCCCACGGCACTGGCGGTAGTCGGGCGACCACGCCCGCCCACCGCGAGAAGCTCATGTGGCCTCGGCGAAAGCAATTTCACGCGGCACTTTAGCGGCAATGGGCGACCACGCCGCTGGCCGGCAAGAAGCCCACGGGGCCCTTTGGCGAGCAACAGCAATACGCTTGCCGGGCGGGCGAGCGCCCACGAGCACCATGGCGGCAACCGGTGACTATGCCCGCTTCACGGTGAGCAACCACGGGCACTCGGCGGTAGTCGGGCGACCATGCCTTGCCGCCAGACGAAGCCCACGCGCACTGGCGAAAGCAATGCCACCACGCCCTACTCGCGGGCGAAGGCCCACGTGGCCTCACGGCGGTGTCTGGGCCCCTTGTTAGGGCGCATTTAAGGCAACCAAAGGAATGAAGGAAGGCTTAGCCGAAAGCTTCTCCCCGCACCTCGTGTCAGGGTCATTAATTGTAAAGGATTCAGCTTTCGACACGACGACGGCTCACCCCTCTGACACCTCTTACCAACCTATCGCAGGGGCGTCCTGTTTCAGGCGGACCGGGCGAGGCCTCTCACCGACATTAAATGAGGTTCGAGAGACAAGGCCACGGAGGCGTGTGTAATAAATGAGTCGTGGGTCAACGTGGAAGCTGGAATGATGGGTGTAATTAATGTATTGTAGATAAGTGTTGTGCCACCTTCTTTCCGCCTGTGCCGTCTGCCTATATAAGGGCGCCAGGCATGGAGCTAGGAAGAGGCCGGTTGGTCGACTGAAGTAGACAACACACAGAGCAGGTAGCCATTGTAAACACTTCCACACTTTCTTAACGAAGAACAAGCAGGAAGTAGGGCTATTACCCAAGTCAGCCCAACTCGGTAAATCATTGCGGTCCACCGGTTCGCCAATCCCCGAGTCCATCGTTGAGAGACATTAGGTTTCAACCATAAAGATGCCCTCACCGAACCAAATCTTCCGTTTAGGGTGCGCCTACTGTTCATCGACGGATCTTGTCAGCGCAATACGCCACAAGGGCGCACTGTAGGGGGCTAGCGGTTGGTTTATCCGCCATCTCTCCGGTGGATTTCGCTTCCGTCCGAAAGGACCTTGCATTCGTGATGGCGGTTCACACTCAGCAGCAAGAGGTGGCGAGGCTAGCAAAGACTCAAAGACACGCCCCAAGACTCTCGCCGGATGAGGATTAGCCACACCGCCTCGCAGAGGGCGGTGGCACTACACACGCGCGTGTTGAGCTCGGTTCGGCGTTGGCCGCCATGGAGGCCGCCACTTCGCCTGTAACTCGCATGTTGTTCGTCTCCTCTCGACCACCGGTGAACTCGCAGGAGACACCCCGGCCACGCCGTGGCTACGGGATATTGCGGGCCTCGTGGACGCGGCTCAGCTCCGCATAGGGATGCCCGACCGGTTTGAGACCGTCGGTTCCCCTCGACCAAGGGTCCCCGTAGAGCGCACCCAAGCTTCCAGCCGCCCTAGCAGGAAGCGCTCTAGCTAGGCGGGCCAGAGTAAGGGAAAGGGCGTGCAAGAAGAAGGTCCCAGCCCGCGAGGAGCCGTGGGGACCGAGGGCCCATCTCGAGCTCCGGCCGCGGCAACAGAGCGTTGATTTGCGTGATCACTGCAGCCACCAAGGCCTGCGACGGTCGGATAGCCCCTGGGGGTGAGAGTTCCTCTTATGACTCTCACCTTCAGAGCGAGAAGGAGGTCTGCTCCTCCAACTCGTTGGGGAGTCGTGGTCTGCCTCCCCAAAGACTGCTGGGCCGGGCTAGGAGGACTGAGCAGATCCCTCTACTGTCGATGGCGCGTTTTCCCCAACGGGCTGCTTGCAGTGGTGGGGCTCGAAGGTTTCGGCCGGCCCATCAAGAAGTATGACGGCACCACCAATCCGGAGGAGTTTTACAGATCTACACCACTGCGGTACGTACATCAAGTGGTCTCGAAAGGCCATGGCCAACTACTTCCCAACGGCCTTTGACGGGTCCGCCCGTCTCTGGCCGTTGAACCTTCCACGAGGATCGTGCACTCGTGGGAGGAGCAGCGCTCTTCGTCACCAACATCCAAGGCACCTTCGCGACAAACGGGCGAGAGGACGATCTCCATGCCCTCGAAAGCAGAAAGAGGAGTCATTAGCGCGATTTCATCCGGTGTTTCGCCATCACTGCAACATGATTCCCCGGATTTTGAGCGCCGGTCGCCATCGCTTTCAAGAGGCGTTCACGACCGTAAGATGCGAGAAAAAATCGCGACCCGCGACATCGCCACCACCTCCGAGCTCTTCTCCCTAGTGCACAAGTGCGTGCGGGTGGCAGAGGCTCGGGGCCGAGATCCGCGGCGCGGCGAGGACACGACAGGATGAGGTCGACCTCGAGGCCCAGTCTCGCAGTAAGAAGCCGCGGAAACGCGAGGCGACTGAGACCAGGCGGGTCCTGGCCGCCGAGCGTGAACGCGAAGACGCCTGGTCGCTGAAGCGCGACCGCCGTGACCGGCGGGATGACCGCTGTGAATGGCAGGATGACCGCCAAGGCCGACGAGGTGACCGCTGCGGTTGAACGAACGACCACTGCGAGGAAAAGGAGGGCGAGCCCTTCGCTTCGATTCACTGCACTCAATTCTCATGGTCTGATGATTGCCGTTTAGGAACAAGATGGTTGAGCGGCGGCTCAAGGAGCGCCGCTTCGCGATGACAACCAAGACGTAAGACCCCGCCGCCGGGCCTTCCAAAGAAGCGGATCGCTACAGGCATACATTCACGGCTGTTCATCCACCTACCCTCCAACGCTCCTAAAAGTGGTTGAGGAGGAGGTCCGTGCCACTTGCCGAAGTTCAGGGCATGTCGGATGTCAAGTGGTCTGAGGAGCCGATCACCTTCAACAGACCGACCACCCTAAGAGCACTGTCGGTAGGGCCACCTTTCGATCGCGGGCTCTCCTACGATCCAAACGTGAGGCTCGCCGAAAGGCCGATGGACGAGGGAGCTCCATCAACCTCCGCCCTTGAAGCTTTTTGGCGCCCAGTGCCAAACCAGAGTCAGGCTCGCTTCGCTTTTCACAAGATAGCCCCGGGATAGCATGGTCCCCTCGCCTGTGCGCTTCTCGTCACCTTCGGGAGGAAAGCAACTGTCAGACGGAGCTGGTCGACTTCAAGTCGCCAATTTCGACTTCCCGTGACAATGCTATACCGGGCGACTGCTTTGGCCAAGTTTATGGCGGCAACCCACTATGGCTATATGGTGGTGAAGATGCAGGCCGGTGGCCCCATAACCATCCCGTGGATGTGTCGAGGCTTTATGCCGCCACAAGCACGCTTAGACCGGTCGGTGCCACCTGCGGGAAGCCGGCCGATGCCGCTTTCCCGGAACCCTCAGCGCAGACCTGCGCCTCGCGCGGCCGGCCGGGCGAGGTAAAGGAGGTCTCCCGAAAGCGGCGTTTCAGAAGTCCGCCTTCATCGGGCGCCACCTCGCCAATAGGAAGACGCGCTGCCACCTTCCTCCGCCCATTCCGACATATTCGCCGCAACCGTCCGATATGACCGGGTCCCCAGGAGGTGATCGAGCACCGACCGCTACGCCCCGAGGTGCGCCTCGTCCCAAAAGGTCCGACGCCAGCAATCGGAGTGCCAAGATGCCATTCGGGAGGAGGTGGAGAAGCTGCGCGCCGCAGGATCATCCGGAAGTCTTCATCCCGAGTGGCTTGCCAACCCGTGCTCGCAAAAAGTCCAACGGAAGTGGCGGATGCGCCGATTTCACCGACCTCAACAAGGCCTCGCCTGGCACCTTATCCCCGTCGCATGTCGATCTCATTGTCAATTCCACGGCGGGTGAGTCAGTCGGCTTCGGATGCGCATCGTACCATCGATTAGCATGGCGGCAAAAGACGAAGACAACCGCTTTGTAACACCCATGGGTGTCTATCGTTATGTTAGAATGGCTTTTAAGTTAAAGAATGCCGGTTCCACTTACCAACGCTGCCATGCATATCACTTTTTCGCCCACAGATAGGGTGCAACCTTGAGGTGTACGCCGACGACCGTCGTGAAAGTGAGAAAGAGCGAAGACTGATTGAAGACCCGAGGAAACCTTTGCCAACCTCCTAAGAATTGTTTGAAGCTCAACCCCGAGAAGTGCGTGGTTTGGCGCATTCAAAAAGTCAGTTAGGGTTCTCGTGTCCGTGCTTGGCATTGAGGTCAATCTCGACAAGATAGCGGCTATTGAACACATGAAGTCACTGCTCAACTCAAGCAGTGCAATGCCCGGCCGGTCGCCTCGCCTCCTGAGATTTATTGCCCGACCGAGAGAGAAGCCCGCCTATTTTCAAGCCAAGAAGACGAACCATTTCGAGTGGATCGAGGAGGCTCAACAAGCGCTTGAAGACTAAGCAAGACTCTCCTCCCCACCAAGATTGGTCGCCTCACCGCAACCGCTGCTTCTCAGACATCGCCGCTACTCCCCGCGGTGGTGAGCGCAGATTGGTGGCGGAGAGGAGGGCATCCGTGGCTACCTACTACATCGAAGAAGGTGCCGCACTGCGGAGGCTAGATACCCTCAAGCGCAGAAGATGTCAGACTGCCGTCCGGTGGCATCCAGACGCCACGACACTACTTTCAAGGGTGAGAAATTACAGTGGTCACCGCCTATCCTCTACGAGAAATCCTCCACAATCGGGAGGCGAAGGTCGACGCTAGTGGTCGGTGGAGCCGGGGAATTTCTGTCTCAAATTTGTACCCTGACCGCCATCAAGAGCCAAAAGTTGGTGGAGTTCAAGCGTCGAGTGGACTCTGCCGCTTCCCGGTTGAAGCAGCCCGCGCCTTCCCCTTGGACCTTATTTTTCGACGGCTCTTTCAGGCTCGAAGGCGCGGGGGCTGGAGTGGTCCTGGTCTCCCCGACCGGTGACATCCTCCAATACATGGTCGTCCTTGGTTTTAAGGCCACCAACAACATTGCTGAATACGAAGGCTTGCTGGCAGGGCTGCGCGTCACCTCAGCGTTAGGCGTTCGACGCCTTCAAGTTAAAGGCGACTCCCTGTTGGTCATCAATCAAGCGCAAAAGGAATTTCAATGCTCTGATCCTACCATGGCCGCCTACTTGGCGGAGGTTAGGAAAATGGAGCGCCATTTTGAAGGACTGGGATATATCCATATCCCTCGACGCGACAACCACCTAGTGGACGAGCTTTCACAGCTTGCGTCCTCAAGAGCCTCTGCTCCAGTCAGAGTTTTTGAAGAAAGACTCTCACGACCGTCTGTCTGTTCCCCGCCTCCCAGCATAGGGACGGTATGGTTGTCATTGCCCCCGCTCCACGCGGAGGACAGTATGGTTGCTGCTTCCGCCTCCGCGCGGGGAGGACAAGATGGTTGCCGCTGTTCTCGCCTCCACGTGGGGAGGATGGTCCATTGTCATTGCCCCCGCTCCACGTGGGGAGGGCGGCGTTACCGATGCGCACTCCGGAAAAAGTCCGCCCAACCAGTACCCAGCGATCACCGTGTGATCGCCACTCTTGGCCGGGAGGGTCAGTGGATGGACCCCATCCTAGCCTTCCTACGAGACCAGGAGATGCCCGACGATGATGCCTCTGCTGAAAAGTTGGCACGAAAGGCCAAGCGCTACACTCTGGTGGATGGGGACCTATACCGCCGAAGCAGAAACGAAATTTTCCTAAAGTGCATCACTCGAGAAGAGGGGAGCGCCCTGCTCTCTGTATCCATGGAGGCATGTGCGGGAGCCATATGTCCGGCCGGACACTTGTCGGCAAAGTGTTCCGCCAAGGATTTTATTAGCCCATCGTCCTCCGCAGTGCTTGCAGTTGGTGAAGAGGTGCGGCATGCCAATTCTTCGCCAGTAAATTCACCGACCAACCTAAGTTTCGCAAACCATCCCGCCTCCGCCGTTCGCGTCCTGGGCCGATATCCCGCCCGCTCTCTGGGCCACAAGGGGCTTCACCCACCTGTTCGTCGCCATCGACAAATTTACCAAGTGGGTCGAAGCCGAAGCAGTACGTGCCATCACGACCTCCGCTGCTATCAAGTTCATCCACGGGATCTTCACCCGCTTTGGAGTCGCCAATCGCATTATCGCCGACAACGGCACTCAATTCACCAGCGTGGCTTTCCTGGAGTTCTACGAAGAGATGGGTACCAAGGTATGCTTTGCTTCGGTGGCCCATCCCAAGAGCAATGGCCAAGCTGAGCGTGCCAACGCGCTGGTATTAAGGGGCTTAAAGACCAGAGCATTCGATTGGCGCCATAAGCGGGGGGCGCAGTGGACGGAAGAGCTCCCGGTTGTACTGTGGTCACTTTGAACCACACCCAGCCGGGCGACTAGCGAGATGCCCTTCTTCCTGGTCTACGGCGCCGAAGCTGTCCTCCTGTCCGAGCTGTCGTTCGGTTCGCCACGCATCTCGGCGTTCAGCGAGGAAGGACAAGAAGACCACCGCGGTGATGACGTCAATCGTCTGGAGGAGGTGCGCGATTGGGCAACCCTACGCACCGCCCGATACCAACAAAGCCTCAGGCGATACCATGCCGCCTGGGTCTCCGAGAGAACACTTGCAGTTGGTGACCTGGTCTTGCGTAAAATCCAGACGCATGCTGGGCTTCATAAATCGCCTTCGCCGAGGGCCCTTTAAGGTGGTCTCAGATCTCGACCTGTGGCGGTCCGACATACCGAGGTTGATCACGAGCTGACCAACTCCTTCAACGTGGAGTTGTTGCAAAAGTTTTACCCTTAAAAAGATGTAAGTTCCCAAGGGTCCGCTGGACCGGTTGTGTGGATGAGTTTTCCCCTACTGGTGGCGTGCGATGATTAGCAAAGTTGTTTACCTTAAGAGCTTTTTGCTTTATTCTTCTTGCTTGTCCCTTGGTGGGAAAGTTTTGTGGAGATGTCGCGCTTCTAGCGATTTAGTCGCTTTTGTCGAGCCATGGTGACTCTCGCCCTTGTGTCATGCCCGACGGGCAACCAGAGAGAGAACTCGCATGCTGGCTCAAACACGCCCAGACACCTTGTTCGGCCAACGGCACCGACGGCCGTCTCCGCGAAAGCACCGTGATAAGCCCAATATCCTCTCGAACTCGCTCCCGTGCACGCAAAGACGCGAGAATAACCCCACGTCACAAGAGCTTAAGCCTCAAAGAAAGGGACCATGACATACCCACGCAAGGACTTACGTCCCTTAATATGTTTTCTGCATGTTTTGTGCAATGCCTACTTATGTTTTCAGTAGCCATGCGCAACCGCAGATGAAGTGCTGGAGCGCCTGTAGCTCAAGCAGCCGATGTAACCCCGTGGCAGCCGGGCGAGCAGGTGGGCGACCACGCCCTGCCCGCTGGGCGAGCGGCCCACGTGGCCCCCTAGCAAACGGGCAAGTAATCATGCCCTGCTCGCCCAGCGAAAAGCCCACGTGTGGATCTGGCTGGCAGGTGGGCGACCACGCCCTGCCCGCCGGGCGAGCAAGTGGGCGACCACGCCCTGCTCGCCAAAGCGTTGGCCTCCGTGACCGGTCAAGGAGCTGGTCGCCTAGTGGCCTATGGCAAAGATAAGTTGTTCACTTTAACAGTACCAACTTACTCTTTTGCATTTATACCCCATTGGGTTGAATTATGCGCAGCTGTTACTGGCTCTCATCACCTAAGGACTCCTTGTTGATAAGAGGAAATGCCTAGCGTTTGTGTCGCAAGGGCGCGTGACTGGGAGTGCGAGTATGGCACGGTAACTCAAACGCGCCCGTACACCCGGTTAACTCAAGTCCCATCGGGTCGTCTTCGCGAAAGCACCACAGCCGTATTGCTCCCGTAAGCTCACCTCCTTGTTGCGCAGCCGCTATGGTCGACTCCAAGATATCACAGAATATAAGTTCCAAAAGGGCAAGAGTCGATGACATCTTTACGCCAGAACTTAAGACTTTGTTCGCTCTACATTCGCAGATACTTTGCACAACTCCTGCTCGCAGATGTGTAATCACTCAATAAATGCCTAAGTGTCGACTCTAACTCGGGTGCTTAGGTTCGCGCTATGGCTATACCGGGGCTGACGCTCAAGATCGAGTTGAGTAAGCATATAAAAAATGCGAACAGATGAACATGACCAGTGAAACCAAAATATGCCAACTTCATTACGATTCATCGATATTGTTCTCGCATACAAAACAGAATAAAGAAGAAAAAAAGAAGGCGTTCGCCATCGATGCGCCGCTGATTTACTCGATGCCCCAACCATCATCTTCGCCTTCGGCTCCATGCTGCCGCCGCGCCATGGTGCAGGGCTTCCGCCATCATGCCGACGACGCTCAGCGACCTCTTGCACGCTGCGCTGCGCCGAGCTCATCTCTCTCAATGCCGTCCACGACGGTCATTGGGTTGAAGGCGGCATCGCGGCTGGCGTAGCACGCGAGCACAAAGGTTGCGGTGACCCTGGCGACTTGCTACCCTTCCTGGATGGAGCGGGCGGCCATGGCGGTTGGCAGGCCGGAGAGCACATCGGCAACCCGTGGTGCGATGGGTGTATCGCCGTGGCTCCATGGCTCATGGCTGTCCACTCTGGCGCTAAGACCCGCACCATGCGCTGGTATGATGACCGAGCATGGTTGCGATGTTATGTAGCGCCCTTATTGCTCCTCCGCCGCCTCCTCCGCAAGCTCGGCCCTTCGCACCGGGCGAGTAAGGTCGCCTGTGGCTCTCTCTTGGGCCATTGCGCCTCGCCTCTCTAGCTCCCTTCAGGCGTCTCCACTTGCTACATCACATGGACTTGCTACTGGTGCCCGCTATGAGGAAAGTGGTCACGGCTATGAAGCGCCGCTAAGCTTGGTATGCAACAGACGTCAGAAGACGACGGGCGACGGGCGATAAAGCGGAGGAGCAGAGCGCTTTGTCCCGCGACGTCAGGTCTGGCGGCTTCGGAGCCGCCAGTCAGATCAGGTCAGTGAAGTCGCTGCGTCTGCCGGCGCCGCGGATGTCTGCGACGGGTGGCGCGGCGATCCGGCTGCCGGAGGTGATTTGAAGTTGAAGGAGGTAACCACCACTGCAAGCCCGCTCGGGCCTGCACCAGTTGTGGCTAGACTCGACGCCATTGGAGTTGGCGCCAGTGGAATCGGCGGTTGTAGAGACGGCGCCGCGGAAGTCAAAGTCGGCGTCAGTGTGGCTGGCTCCGGCGAGGGGCGGCGCGCCGCCGCCCGAGGAAGACGCTGCTGCCGCGCGCCGGTGGAGTCATCGAGGCGGCGGAGAAGAAAATTTGGCTCCGGCAGACCTCTTGGGTCGCGCCAGGTGTCCGGAGCAATAGGCCGTTTGCCTACACTCCGGTCGGCGGTCCGGGGTTGGTCCCTAATCACTAAGGGACCACGGGAACATCCGGCATGACCAAAGGAGTCCATCGCGGGAAGGATTGTATGATCGGAGGCGTTTCGTGAACTCTGAATCACGAGCGACGCCGGGCCAACCGAAAATTCCAAGCCGCCAAGATCGGTGGGATCAACACGATAGCCACCGAAAGGCCGACCCATCCAGTTTCCATCACCGTGCCGGAGAAGACAAATGTTAATCGATGGTGACCACGGGAAGAATATGCATTCAAGGGGAAGAGGAGAAGACTTTCGCCGATATGTAAGGTCATGTCGTTGCCCCCTCAGATATTGCCATGCAGGCGGTAGCGCGACGACGAGGGCCGATCCTCCGCCACGGTCCCGGACTACCGGCACTTAATCAGGCGGGCGCCCAAGAATCGATCGATGCGGGTCGCCATTACCGAGAGCTCCGTCTGCCTCGACGGTGAGCTCCAGCTCGCAGTCTCCACCCACCAAGAAGAAACTCCCAGGTCGACCCTCAATGTCGCCGACATAGAGCCAATCGCCTGGCCAGCTTCTTCCAATTGAGGCGGCCGAAGGAATGAAGGGGCCAACCCATCACGGAGGCGTAGGACAGCCCTCGGCGACTCATTGTCGGAGGTGATGCGCAAATGAAGAAGTAGCGAAAGAGGGGGAGATTGGGCATTACCCCCACGAACATCTCGCAGAGGTAAACGAAGGTGGAGAGAAGAACGATGGAGTTGGGGGAAAGATGAAGATGGTGAATCTCGTAGAAGTGGAGGATGGTGAGGAAAAATTCGAAGAATGGTGGCACCAGGCCCGCCATAAGCCCCTAGGTGAAGACAACAATCTCCCCTGGTTCACAATTTGGCACGGCGGTCCCCTGGCAAGGGTGAAGGGAACCCTCGGGTGCCATCCCAGTGGCGAAGTCCATCTGGCGTTGGCCAACAGTGGAAGGAAGAAGAGGCTGCGCCATCGGAGCGAAAATAGAGTTCTTCAAGCAAAGGAGACGAAAAGGCAAAGAGCGGGATGTGAAGAAGATGAGAAGGCGTAAACTGTTACGTGGGGGTGTGCACATATATAGACCCCCCGCGAAGACGGTTCGCGAACAGGCAAAAGACGCGATGTTTCGGGTCCCAAGAAAAATCAGCGGAGGTAGAGAAAACTGAAGCGGTTGAGTACGCAAGGGTGGTGGGCCCATCCAGGAGCGCACTGGCATTAAATAAGGTCTAAAAAGCAACTAACGCGCGCTCCAGGATGACCCCGGGGGCTACTGTCAGTGTACTTTGCACAGGGGTACCCTCTCCACCGCAGAAGTAATTGGCCCAAGGAATGGCCTGGCCTAGCAAGCCCACGCGGCCCCTCGGCGGTCACGCGCTTTTCGCCGGGCGAAGCGCCGACGTGGCACCTTAGCGGTAGCCAGCGATCACGCCGCCACGGGCGAGAAGCCCACGGCCCTCGGGCGAAGCTCGGCGGTCACGCCACACGGGCGAAGCGCCCATGTGGCACTGGGCGGTACTGGTGACCACGCCCTACCCGCCAGCGGCCACGTGGCACTTAGCGGGTAGTCTGGCGACCACGCCGCCCACCAGACGAAGCCCACACGGCCTCTGGCGAGCAATGAAGCGACACACACTCGCCACGGGCGAAAGCGCCCACGCGGGCCTATGAAGCGACCTGATAAGTGGGTGGGCGTCTGGGCCCCCCTTGTCAAGCCACGAAGGCAACCAAAGGAATGAAGGGAAGGCTTCGCCTCGAAGTTTTCCTCCCCTGGCACCTCGTGTCAGGGTCATTAATTGTAAAGGATTCAGCTTTTGACACGACGACGGCTCACCCCTCTGACACCTCTTACCAACCCGTCGCAGGGGCGTCCTGTTCCAGGCGTACCGGGCGAGGCCTCTCACCGATATTAAATGAGGTTCGAGAGACAAGGCCACGAAGGCGTGTGTAATAAATGAGTCATAGGTCAATGTGGAAGCTGGAATGATGGGTGTAATTAATGTGTTGTAGATAAGTGTTGTGCCACCTTCTCTCCTGCCCAGGCTGGCCTGTTTATATAAGGGCGCCTCGGTGCATGGAGGAAGAGGCCGGTTGGTCAACTGAAGTAGAGAACACATAGAGCAGGTAGCCATTGTAAACAGTTCCACACTTTCTCAACGAAGAACAAGCAGGACGTAAGGCTATTACCCAAGCTGGGGGCCCGAACCTGGGTAAATCGCTGTGTCCACTGGTTCGCCAATCCCCGAGTCCATCATTGAGAGACATTAGGGTTTCCAGCCATGAAGATGCCCCTCTACTGAACCAAATCTTTCGTCTAGGGTGTAGCCTACTCTGTTCATTGATGGGATCTTATCAGGCGAAATACGCTGATAAGAATTAACCTAAAGCATATGTACCTGCGGTGCTTGCCCTGTCAGCGGATACCCGTGAGAACGCATTAAAGGAGGTCAAGCATAGGCAAGCCATCTTTGAGGGCCCACAGATTATGAGAGTTGTCGTGATATAGTCAAAGTGTTAGATCCGCAATATCAAAGCATAATCGTTCTATTCAGATTTCAAGTTTTTACCTGAAGAGCTCCTTGGAAGTACACCTGTGTTCACCTCAAGTGCGCCATCTCTGCTTCGTACTTCGCTATCAACTCACGCCGTTGGCGAGACTTCTGATGCTGCTGGCGAGCCTGCTCCTTATACTCCGCGAACCTTGCATTATCCCTAGAGGAGCGAGCGTTGCTCTATGAGATCCCCAACGCTCTTCCTTGGGACAGAGCGATGTCGAGTACACAACCTCGTTGAACATGGAGAACCTACAACACATATATACAAAACCAAAGGCATTCATAAAAAGTGCAACTATTGATCATATCAGGATTTCTGACAAAACTCAAATAACGGGGATGCTCTCACCTTCCATGTCTCTTGCCCCCACCATTCTGGTATAGCGCCGAGACATTCAGCTCCTCGTTCCTCCAGTCGTACTCCGGGCCGTGATGTCGAGCCATTTCTTCACCATATTGCTCCTGTATACCAAAATTATTGAAACAACAGTTTGAAAATAGAAATTTCATCAAAGTAGGTCGAACAACTCACAATCGTCTGAGTACAATGCAGGTGGTAGGTTGTACGATATGATGAAAACCGGCCAACAATAGTACGGGGTGGAACTTGTACTGAAAGGTGTGAACCCATCTGTTGCCAACCCAATGCGAACACTCGTAGGGTCACTTGCAAATTCGGGGTCGAAATGGTCCAATGCCTTCCCCGCCTCACCATCTGCCGGATGCACCATCACATCCTCGATCTCACGGACACCTTCTTTATGCCACCTCATATGCCTGGTTATTTTTTTGGATAAGTACAGCTATCGACGTTTGTTGTCGGCAATAATGATTATGGGGCTAGGCATTGGATCCAAACTCGATTGTAACACAAGATAGGGGTTTATACAGGTTCAGGCCCTCACGAAAAAGGTAATATCCTAGTTCTTTGCTCTGGAATTATGATGGTCTATCTTACTATTGATGATCTGATGTTGATTGTTTCCCCGCCCCTCCTTATATAGTGGAGGGGTACGGTTACAAGGAAGAGTTCAAGTCGGTTACAAGGACACTCTATCACTATCATTTCCCAATCGAACTTGCTAACAACCAGGATTACAATTGTATCTTTCCTACTAAGGATCGGTTACTATCTTCTAGACTTTCTTGTTACGCACGGCGGTGGTAGTCTGGGTGGTGCCCGTCTCTATGTAGTTAGCTCGCCCATCCCGTCTTGGTGGTCCTCGCAGCCCGCCATGCAGATACCCGAGGTCCATGTACTCCATAGTAGCATTCGAGTGCTTTACGATCGAGTTGCCGCCTTTCTGGTCACATCCCAACTGAGTCATGCTTCACACCGAGTGCTTCCAGTTCTTGACGCAGCTTCCCAACTGGTTTTCTTTCCCAAATCGTGAAGGACTCAATAGAGTTCCATGCATTGAATATTCTGAGTGGTACCCAGCCCAATTATTGGGATACTGGCAGTCAGCCCATCTTGGGGCATACCATTGTTTAAATAGGCTTTAGCCGAGTGATACATGCACCCGACTGTCGCAGTGTACAGCTGGCGGCCCATCATGGGGCGTACCATGGATTGACCGAGTGGCACCTGCATTCGACTGTCGTGGTGTACAGCTGGCGGCCCATCATGGGGCGTACTCTTGAAATCCTTATTCAGAATCAACTCGTGATATCCGATTCCAACTTGTGCGGTAACCAGCAATCAACCCAACATGGGCATATTACGAGAAGACATTTTAATTTGGTTCAGAAGGTACCCAAATCCCATTTGACACGGTGCCTGGCAATTGACTCATCGTAGGGCGTACCATATCCCATACTAGATTTGGCCGAGGGGTACATGTGCCTGACTGTTGCGGTGCACAGCTGGCGGCCCATCATGGGGCGTACCCTAGGTCAAGCCTAGACAAAATGTAGAAGTCAAAATGCTCTTCCCGCTCAGGGTGAAATTCAGCGTCGCTCCCTTTAAATACGAGGCTTGATGTGAACAAAAAGTTTTTCTCTCCACTGCGCACACTTGCCCCTTCGTCTTCTTAATCCCGCTACATGTTCCGCCACTAGGGTTAGCCACCACGCTCCAAATCCTACGCCGCCATTGACCCTTTTGCTGAAGATGTCTTTTTCCCCCTCCAAGAACGCCTGCGCGCCATCCTCTTCCAAAGATAGGGCTACCTCGGTGACGACGGAGGAATGCCTTAAGGAGATGGTGACCACCGGAGTTCTCCCAATGCTGGAGCTGATTTCTGGGCACTCGGTTGCGAGTGAGTCCTCTCCCACTCTTCGATCTGAGGAAATCGTGGTTTTCGAGTCCTTCTTCCAGCGCGGATTTGGCCTTCCCGCCTGCGCTTTCTTTCACGGTCTTCTCAACATCTACAAAACTGAGTTAATTCATTTGAATCCCAATTCCATCTTGCAAATTTCCATTTTTGTCCACCTTTGTGAAGCATTCATCGGCATTTCCCCTCACTTCAATTTCTTTCACCACCTTTTTCTTCTCAAACCTTATCCGAACAAGAGCGCTCCTAAGGTAATTGGGGTTGCTGGCTTTCAATTGCGTGACGGGCTAAAGAAGTCCTTTTTCTCCATCCCCTTCAAAACCTCTAATAAGGGTTGGCACCAGAATGGTTTTATTGCACTAATCCCAATCCTTTTCTTCCTCCTTTTGCCGCCTCCGCCCAAATTTTCTCCTTCTTGGGTCTCGGTTCCCTCAGATAATGAGATGGATCAAGTCGAGAAGCTCCTGGAAATAATCAATAAGCTAAAGGAAGAGGGCCTGACCGGAGTAGGTATCGCCGTCAACTTCGCCCTTCGCCGAGTGGAGCCCCTCAAGGAGCGAGTCCACCTGGGATTCGAATATAGTGGGGGATCTGACCCCACTCGAGAAGTGCCCGAGCCAATCTCGAACGAGGTGTTGTTCAACCGGTTGGGCGACTTCTTCACCCTGGGCACCCAACTCTCCAACAAGGGGTCCCTGAAGGCCTTCACCGTGATGCGGCCCCCTCCTCAGGTAAATACCTTTTGGCCTCCAGTACTTGATCTTTGACCTCTGAGCAATTGTCAACTGACTTTGTGCTTGTCGCCGTTTACAGGAGCGATGCGCTTTCTTCTCTAATAGTCCCGGGCACAAGAGTGTCGGGCGACCTGCCAGCCCTTCGACTAGAGAGCCGAGTGTCAAAAAGGGAAAGAAGCCAGTGGCCAAGGGGCCTCCGAATTCTCAACACCCGGCTGGGGGCTCGACGATCCAAGAGTCCACGGCTCGTTCTCCAGCACGGCTAGTGCCGCCGCCTCCAAAGTCCGGTGCACAACCGGGTTCCTCCGCAAGCGGCTCAATCACTCGGAAAGGACCCGGAGTAAGAATAAAGAGGTCCAACAGGTTAGTTTTCCTATTGACTCTTCAGCCTTGCTCTGCAGGATCATGTCCTGATTACTTCTTTTTAACAGGAAACCGTCTGATGACATCCCTGTGAATGCGCCAACCGGGACACCTCAGGAAACCAAATCTAAGGACATCCCTAATCAGGCCAAGGTGCCCTCGCCGACTGCTGCTGCACCCGAGGAAGCCAAAGCGATCCCCGAATCAAAGTCGCCTTCGCCGCCACCTCTCTCTCAGCCCGAGCCGACTATGAGTTCGATGGCCCTGGAGCTCACTGCCTGCCCCTCCCCTCCAATGGAAGAGATTCCTCGCGAGCCGCAATCGCCCCCATGCCCCAAACCTTCGCTTCGTGCCGCATGGCACAATCAGGAGAGTGAGTGGGAGATTATTGATGATGAGGCAGAGGAGAGGCATAGCTTTATGAGCACACCATTGAGTGTGCCCGACTAATTCAGGTAAGTTTTTGGTTCCTTTCTCCTTTTGTCCGCACCGAGTGGCACATCTTCATGATTCTTTTTGTCGTCCTCAGAGTCTATGGGACCGTTCTGATAGGAAGTCCAAGTTTCTTCGAAGGGTGCTCCGGAGATCATGAAACACTAGGAGTACGAGGCCGACCTGGAGTGAGTTAGGGCCGAGGGCAAGGCCGAAGCTGCAAGAGCTTCGAGCCCAGGTCCAGACTTTGCGAGAGGAGAAACTGGACCTATCTGGCTCCCTCCAATGTAAGTGTTTCCTCAATCATCTTGTTGCTATACTTGATTACTTGTTCTTTAACTCTTTTTCCTTGCTTCAGCTCGGGACTCCGCCAATGCGAGGCTTTAGGAGCAGCTCCAGGCGTTGAAGGACTCAGAGTTTCAAGTTCGGACCAACTCGGAAAGGCTAGAACAAGAGCTGGAAGATATGTTTCCCAACTCGGTTCTTCTTTGCCTTCATCATACTTGTAGCGCTCTTAGTGATGATCCGGCTCACCTACAGAGTATAAGAAAAGGACGCAAGTGCAGTTTGGCATTCTCGGTGAGAAGGTTAAATTTGTGGAAGCGTTATATACTAAACTCTGCGAAGCCTCCGAGGCAATACTGAAGTTCATGTGCCCCGGAGAGGCCGGGCCAAGCGACGAAGGTGAAGCCATCTTGTAATAGACGGAGGCGTCCGAGAAGCTCAGGACCCATATAAAGGAAACGGCAACCACAAGCGCTAGCCTGGCTCTAGCGATCATGAAGTCTCTATATCCCTAAGTGGATCTTGAAGTTGTCAAGGAGGGTTTCGCCTGCACCGTTAATGATGACCAAGCCGCCGCCTTTCTTGATGAGGTCAAGGACACTTCCGCTGCCTTAGTGGAGAATTTAGATTTGAGCCCCGTGTAAATATGTACATGTGGAACTTGGATATAATTGCTTTGCCACATCCCGAGAAATTCCTGGATGAGGCAATAATAATTGACTGGCACTTGGCCACAACTGTTTCATTGTGTCCCGAGAAATCCTCTTCGAATCAAAGCTTGCGCGCTGTTCATATTCGGTTCAATTTCCTATGTCGGCACGTCCTCGGAATCACTTCGGCTTCTTCGCTTTGGCTATATAGGGCTCACCACCACAGGAGCGATCACCCACTTCCAGGTCTTCATTTCTCCAGTGCTCTTCGGTTTCTTTTGGAGGTTTCTAATGACATCTCCTTCTCGCTCTAATGCGCCCGTCGATGAAGCGCCGCCATCTCCACCACCGGCTGCGGCGTTAATCCTCTTTGCCGAGGCACCAATGCCGCCGCTCGTTGGCGAAGTGGTGGAGAACCCCCTCAACTTTGAGGAAGAAGCGCCGGCGACACCTGCTGATGAAGAAGACCCGCTTGCCGAGCTTTGGGCCAAATATGACCTTGCTCTTGCCGAGGTCGCTGAGTAGGAAGCCGCCGCCCGCGATGTCACTGCCGTCGCCGCCTTGACCGAAGCTGCCCCAGCCATCGCCGAGGTTGCCGATGTCATCGTCGAAGCATTGGCCCGCGCGCACCGCACTTAAATCTAGTAGCCTTGAAATCATGCATATGCAAAACTTAGGCGATGTAAAAACATTCAAACATGATGTCCGACTGGCTTATATGTATAATTTTAAAGCTTTTTACTCATTTTCCTTATTGATCTAAATTCCCCCGAGTAGTTGGCTCCTTTTGTTAAGCACTCTGCCCGACTAGTCTAGCCCCCGAAAGTCGGGAGTTGGCTCATGGCTCTTTTTCCCAGGCACGCATTTTGGGTGACTAGAGTTCGCCGTTCATGGGGTCAGAGCTTTACTACTCAGAATTAATGCACTCGGACTCATTCGTAATCGTTAGGGAAAAGAAGCAAAAATGACTCAGAAAAATATGTGCACATACGCACACTATTAGGTGTAGCCCCCGACATACTGCTTAGATGGATATCAACTAAGTAGCAAGTCAAGAAAAAACTTTATTCATAATGACACAATTGAGTACAAGATTTAAGTGTAAAAGTGACGTAGCTGCTCTATATTTCACGTGTTGCCGATGACTACGCCTGATCCTCGCTACCGAAGTCTCAGAAGCCCTGCATGTCACTTCATCAACAATGTAAGGGCCTTCCCAGCTTGGGGAGAGTTTGTGCTTGCTTTTCTGATTCTTTCTTAGAACCAGATCTCCTTTAGAGAAAGCACGGCCTCGAACATTGCGATTGTGATAGCGATGCAAGCCCTTAAGGTACTTAGTCGACTGAATTGCTGCAATATCCCTGGCCTCTTCTAGTCGGTCGAGATCTTCTAGTCAGCTTTCTTCTGACTCGGCTTCCTTGTACTTCCGAACCCGTGGGGATCCAAATTTCAACTCGGTAGGTAAGACCGCCTCAGATCCATACACTAGGAAAAAAGGTGACTGCCCGGTTGCCCTGCTAGGAGTATTTCTAAGCCCCCAGAGCACCGAAGGCAATTCTTTGACCCATTGTGTGGTATATGGTTTAAGATGATCAGATATCCTTGCCTTTAATCCTTGCAGCACCATGCCATTGGCCCGTTCGACCTGCCCATTACTTCGGGGATGTTCCACGGAAGCAAAGCAGATTTTGATGTCGAGTTCATCACACCAATCTTGAAATTCTCCGCCTCTGAATTGAGTGCCATTATCTGTGATAATCCTATTTAGGACGTCGAATCTGACCACAATTTTTTGAAAGAATTCTCTAGCCTTGGCCGCTGTGATCGTGGTGACTGGCTTGGCCTCAATCCACTTCGTGAGTTTGTCGATGGCGATGAAGAGATGAGTGAAACCACCTTGAGCCTTCTTCAGGGGTCCAACCATGTCGAGCCCCCAAACTGTGAATGGCTAGGTGATCAGAATACTCTGTAGCTCCTGCGCCGGCACTCCCAGACAATGTCCTCCACATCTATTACAGGTCCAGACCGGCACGTCCAGGCGCTAGATCCAAACTCGATGGTAACACAAGACAGGGGTTTATACAGGTTCAGACCCTCACGGAAGAGGTAATACCCTAGTCCTGTGCTCTGAAATTATGATGGTCTATCTTATTGCTGATGATCTGATGTTGATTGTTTCCCCGCCCCTCCTTATATAGTGGATGGGGTGTGGTTACAAAGAAGAGTCCTAGTCGGTTACAAGAAGGAGACTCTATCTCTATCCTTTTCCGTCGAACCTGCTAACAACCAGGATTATAATCGTATCTTTCCTACTAAGAATTGGTTACTATCTTCTAGACTTTCTTGTTACGCATGGCGATGGTAGTCCGGGTGATGCCCGTCTCCTTGTAGTGGGCTTGGCCCATCCCTCTTGGGTGGTCCTCGTGGCCTGCTATGCAGATACCCTAGGTCCATGTACTCCACAATGACCATTTAATCCTAGGCGTGATTGGCATGTACCGGAGCTGCTTCACCGTGACTTTTGTCGTCACCATTATCCCTTCATCATTTACCACCTCGACATATCTAGACTTCTTGCAGTAATTACAACGAGTGTCGTTGGCATGTTCCTTCCAGAACAACATGCAATTATCCTCGCAAACATCAATCTTCTCATACTTCATCCCAAGGCTGGACAACATCTTCTTGGACTGGTACATGTCCTTCGGCATCTTATGGTTCGGCGGAAGGATATCACTGATCAGTTGGACCATATCGTTGTAGCACTTGTTTGAAAAATTGTAAGACGGTCACGTTAGTGAACTCATGCAATTTCTCTTCCGAGGCCGAAAAGAGCCTATAAAAACTTTGCATCTCCGGCCCAGGCTCCTCTTCCAAATTAACCTCAAACTCCCTACCAATATCATTCAGCATCTCATCCATCCTGTCTTCATCCTCATGGTCCGACTCAACAATGGGCTCTACCTCACCATGCTCGTACCATATCAGATAGTCGAGCATGAAACCAAACTTGTATAGATAGCGCTCTACATCTGACTTAACGTGGTAAGAATAGTTGCAGCACTTGCTACATGGGCACTTTGCGACACCACTAGCAACCCCTGCGAATGCATGGTCTATGAACGCCTGTGCGATGATCGCCCATTCTCTTGAGTGTGCCCCGAACTTACTCCAACCATCATACATCCACCTTCAATCATCACCTATTCTCGAAGCTAAACACAGGCAACGATATTAACCACAATAGCTTAGTTGCGAAAAAGAGCTCCACTAGGAAAAATAGGTCCTAAACCCATCCAAGAATGGATGCCAGAGCACGGATTTATGACGAGCCTTACGGTTCGAACGGAACTTCGGCAGCATAACCCCGTTGTTCTCCGAATGCACGTCCAGTCTTGGTGCATTGGAGAACAACTGGATCATGCTGCCGAGATTTGGTTCGGACCATTGGGCTCATCATAAATCCTACATATGCTTTAGCGTCCATTCCTAGGCTATCCAAATTAAATTGGACAATTCTGAAACGGCACACCTCACAAGTAAATGTGAGATGCGCCGTTCCCGAACGGGTGACGCCTAGGCTTGGCTGACCAAATCGATTCTACTTAAGAACTAATCAAACAATATTATATAACTCATAAACAACTAATCATCTAATTAACTACTCGGGACCAAGTAGTTGTTGGAACAAATAATCAATGGATTGCTCTCTCTCTCTCACTCACTTCTTGTGTCATCGCTCTTCTACTTTTGCACCATATATGTAATTGTATTGTTTGATCTTACTTCTAGTTACGATAATTGGTTGTACAAATCGCTGGACAATACTAGTGATTAACATACATATCGACTTAGTTTAAATGGGAATGGGCTCTAGGGTTATGAACTTACAATCACGGAATCGACTCGATCATCAAATTATAAGTTCATTCCATACCGCACTGTGCCATGCACATTCTTATTATGAGAAGGGGTCATTCGTATGTGAAAAGAAGTATAAATATCCTTATATACCAAATGTTCGCTAATTAGTACTGCGTCTTCAAAATTGTAACCTTCCCATGGCATATAAGCTACTAATACGTTTTTTCCTCCAATTCAACAATTGATACATATTTGTTCTCCTCTTCTAACAAATAGAACTTTTAGGCTTTGGTTTACGTCCTAAAACTGATGAACAACTAAAAGAACAGATGAACAAAACGCTACTCACCTTGCTCGGGGACTGCGGCAGCGCGGCGACGTGCGGGGGCAACGGATCGAAGCAGCAACGCAGCGTGGGGGTGAGGGAAGGCGGTGGCTCGGCGTAGGGCGGCAGACCAGAGGCTTGGCGGCATGCGGCGTGGGGTTTACTGTTTTCGATGGCGCGTGAGCAAATAGGTACGCGAGGGGACGGCCATGGGGCTTATTACACCCTATTTTCATCGGCTAGGGTGGCCGACGAAAACAATGCCGACGTGGCAGGTTTAGCTATTTTCGTCGACCAGCCATGCCGACGAAAATAGTTATTCGTGCCATGTGGCATAAGATGAGTGGACCGAGCTTTTTTTCGGCCGGCCAAATGGGTTTACTTAAAATAATTTGAATTAATCGCGCCTCGGCAGACTATTTTTGTCAATTTCGTGAATAGACCGATGAAAATATATTTATTTTCGTCGGCTGTTGGCTCTGACCGATGAAAATAAATATATTGTCATTGGCTTGCCTTGGGCTGACGAAAATGCTTTATTATTGTCATCGGCTTGTGGAGAGCCGACGAAAATATATTGGGGCGACGAAAAATTGTCATTTTCTTGCAGTGGGTGGCTGCATCGGAAGCAGCAGGAGAGGTGAACCGTCGAGGTGAGGGCTGATGCGGGCATGGATGAGGTCCATGATTTTTCTTTAGTTGAATTCTTGGTTCATGATAATCATGCTACACATGCCACCATGCCGAGCAAGTACATTCTTATGGATAAAGAAAATGGGAGTGTCTTGAGCTTTCAACCATGCATACATAAATCAAGAGAGTACACAACTGAGATGGTTTGGTATGTTATTTCCCTAAGGTTGTATCTTTCATTATGTAACATGGGGTGGGGGCCATCTCAATATCAGAACAAATTAGTAAATGGTATCACCAATTTGTCCGCCTACTTTGAAATGATCGCGGTGCAGATTGTGACATTTTACACAGACATGGACCACATGGTTGGAAATCTAATGAAGTCTAGTTTCACATGCAACAAACCGTGCGTCTTTTGGACTTCCGAGGAGGGAGTAATGACTATTTTGGTGGAAGATATGCAGGCTGTCAAAGAGCTACGCGAGAACTAATGTAGCTGTCCAACTTTCAAGGCATTAAACCTTTTATCTACCCAAGAAAACCCCTTTAGTTTCTTGTTTAGTTTCACACCTAAACTAGGAGGGATGTTTCTAGTATAAATGCCTATGTAATCCTGTCATTTGAAAATGAAGAACATGAGTATGAATTGAGAACACGAGTGTGTCTCTGGCTATGTGCCGCTAGGGTGGATCCCTGAGTTATCGTATGAGTGTTTCCCGTCTAGGGTTTATGTTAGCATTGTAGAATCAAGAACAAGTGGTTCTTGGGCTGCTCGCTGAATCTATATGATTCACCCTTCAGATCGTGAGCATAACATACCTTGTTCACGCATCGGAAGATTATCAAGGCCGAGTTGCATCAGATATCGTAAAGCAAAACGGTTGGCTATCTTGTTTGCGTTCTGTTGTAACACCGCCGAAAGATCGAGCTTAATGTTGTAATGCTGGACTATTCGTGTGCCTCAATTAAACTGAGTCTATATTTAGTAGTATACTACTCTCCCTAGTCATGAAAATGAAGTTAATTATTTTGAATATTGATATAGTCTCCAAAATACAACTTTAACCAATTATTACTTTTCATATTTTTAATTAATATGTACTATATGAAGGTATTTTCAACAATAAATCTAATGATATAATCTTCATATGGCTAAATTAGATAGTTTTAAAACTATTGGGGTCAAACTTTTGACAGCACAGATTATAGAACTTCAAGTAAAAAAGAATGGAGAAAGTATTGATAAGTAATAATATTATAATATTATGAAAGTACTTTTGAAATAAATGTACATTTATCATATATATATATATATATATATATATATATATATAATCTAAATGTTCAAAAATATGGTAATAATCAGAGTTTAGAATATTTGACCACATGTACTAAAGAATTTCGTCTTGACTAGAGGGAGTAGTGCCTGTTTGGCCGGCGGACGACAAAGCTAGGTAGCCAAAACGCACTTGGCTCCAACAAAGTTCGGAAGCCGAAATTGGGTGGAGCCACACAACTGCTTTTGTACTCAGGCTCTGGAGCTTCTCAAGGCAGCTTCATTAATTGGCTCCTGGAGCCCATATGCAATGAAATTACCAAATCGCCTTCCATTGTTATGGAGAAACGACTAATGGAATGGGAGAAAAAAATGGTAAATTCGTGATATCGATCCAGGAGTTGATCCTAATTGCCTGCTAACCCTGTTTTCTTTGCTCCAGCTTCTCAGCGTCTAGCTAGAGCCCAAACTTACAGCCTGAGCTCAGCCAAACAAGACCTAATTAAGAAATTAAAAGAAAGATGCAGTTTACCATGATGTTTTTTTTAGAAACCTGCTTTCAAATACTAGGGGCTCGATCTTGTGTGGGGAGAGCTTCAGCTTAAAGGCTTAAAACCACTGCAAGCTCACTACTATTGCTTTGTAATTAACAAAAGAAGAAGCCAAATCTCTCTCCACCAACTTTTCAAATAACTAGATAAGCCAGCTCTTCTAAGGAGTAGCGTTCATGTGGAAATGCATATAAACCGGCCGGAGAACATCAGGTGAGGTTCTAGTGCTGGAGTTAAATATTGCTAGGCTGCTAGCTGAACAAATTTATAGATGGCATGATGGGTGGTGAAGTGTATGCAGGGACGTTTTCACAGTCTGCTAGATTTTTTTTTGAGGTATAAAACAGACGAACACAATCCAAACACACTACACTTATATACCATGTACATACACGTACACGTCTTCAATATACGCTAAGATATTAAATGACCGGCGAAGCTCGATCGATCAGTCTCTAGAGCCAGCTAGTTAGGGCATTCCCAACCCTTCACCTCAGCTGGTATCTATAGAATTAATTACGCTGCCAACTAAGCAAAAATCTGATGTGGCATAGAAGTTAAGGAAGGGAGAGAAGGAAAAACGAAGAAACCGTGTCTCATGCAAGAAACTGGGTCGATGCGGGTACCAAGACTCAAGAAACTAGTAAAATCGGGTTAGACATTTCTAGCGCTTACTAAGTCAGTATTTGTGGTGCATGCATTGGTTTATTGCTCTCATGCATTGCTTTATTGCTCTCTCCTTCTCTAGACACTACTCATGGAAACCATGGGTTGGGAAACTATGCATTGGTTTATTGCTCTCTCTCTCTCTAGACACTACTTATGGACACCATGGGTTAGAACTGCCCTTAGGCCGGCGACAGGGCAACACAAGTACCAATGTACCATGCTCCAGTACAAATCGTTTGGAGATACTGTAGAATGACGTTGAATGGAAAGGAACATGTCTAGCCAGATTTTGTCAAAACAAACTGCTGATTCGTTGTGTGCAAGAAAAGCTATTGAAACATCAGCGTCCTACGTACACACAGGCAAAAAAAACATGAGAGATACTAGCGCTCGGACGTTCGATCACTGTTCATCCCATCGGACGTCTTTTGTAACATTTTTTTTACGCGTGCAATATTTTTTTTCGACGCTTGCAACATTCGTTTCTGTAGCAAATTTCACTGTTTGTCGAAGGAAATTGTTGCACGCGTTGGAAAGAAATATTGCACGTGTATAAAAAAATGTTACAGTGTATGTGAAAATTTCGGACGTTTGAACGCAAGTTATTAGGAAAAAACATTGAACTGTACTGCTGATGTTTGTATAACTCACATGGAAGTTTTCTCACGCACACCGATCTCTTACACACCATCAAATCAGCCGTACGTGTGTAGGCCTTTGGTGCCAGAGTGTGACGGGGAATATATACTTCCAGAGGACCAATTTATATATAAGCCATATTCGGTCTTGATTTCACGAATCCAAATGTAATATGTTAACAATTAATAATAATCTAAAAGGAACAAGTTAATAATCGACCCAGAGTGCCAAGTCAAGGTCGATCAGCTGTGTTATTTCTCTTAGTCGTCGTATATATACTTGTGTTGTGTACCTAACTAAAGTGTGGAAATGACTAATAACTAGTAGGTAGATCCTTTTAAACGTGGTGCAAGTATACATAAATGTGTAACTAAAGGCACCAAAGGGCTTACCAGAAGTGTTCACGAATGTAGCCTTGTAGCTTCTATTTTTTTGCAAATCTAGCTCCTGTGTGAAAAATTTTGCAAATCTAATCCTCTAGTGAGCACAGAAGAGCCAACAGGAGAAACTTATTCTATGCCGCGCTATGCAACCACGGTAGGGAGGTGGCGTGGGAAGAGCCCTGCCACGATGGGGAATCGTGGCACCTTTTGCTGCCACGGCAAGCAAACATGATACATTTTGCTTGCCGCAACAGGCTGCTTCTGCCATGTTTTACTACTGCGGCAGTGCTGCTCTGCCGCGGCAGGTCTCCTCCCATGTCACCTCCTTATCGCGGTTGCATAGTACTATAGTGGATAGATGTCCCCTACCGGCTCTTTTGCACTCATTTGAAAGGCTAGATTTCCAATTTTTTTCCCGCGAAAGCTAGATTTTGAAAACACGGAAGTTACGTGACTATATACTATGTGAACAGCCCGACTTACCGATGACAAACAATACTTAGGACGGATGAACCCTACTAAATTGCTATGAGAATCTCCCGCGCATTGCTCCTGTGGCGGGGTTCATTAAACAAAGGGAGTGTATAGGTATCATCCGGATATTTTTGTCTTAACTAACATCCAAATTCACCGGGCCGTTGGATCTAACATCCAAATTCACCGGGCTGTTGGATCAAATCATAGGATCGGATGTGGGTCGTTGGATCTAATATTCAAATTCATCGGGCCGTTGGATCAAATCATAGGATCGGATGTAATCGATACTCCCGAATCTCAACAATGATCCAATAGTTCTGGATTTGGGTGATTTCAACAAAAAAAACATCCGATTGATATTTATCAAATCCCTTAAAGAAATTTGAAGTTTTGACCTACTCAATCAATTTGTTTTCCTGGATCGGGAAAACTGCTTTTGAATCGTTCGAGCTGTATACAGTTTTCGAAGGACGGTGTTCAGAGCCTCTCAAACAAAGTAGTGAAAAAAAAGAACAGTGTTGATGGCTCTTATTCTAAAAAGTGAACAAAAGTGTTTAATTCTCCACGTTGCACTGCCCTTCGACGACTACGACGACGACAGTATGTTAGTGACAGCTCTCCTACCACTACAGTACTTTAAATGGGTAAAAAACCCGACCCGGTAACGAGCCCCATAAATAGCGCGCGCACGCGGAACACAAGAAGCTCAGCTCGAGGGAGCTCCCCAGACGCCAACAACGTATACTGATCGCGACCGGCGCCCGCGCGTTGGCCATGGAGATGCCGCCGCCGCCGCCGCCGCCTGGCCCCGCCGCTGTCTGTGGGGGTAAGCCCGACCGGAAGACCGTGGAGCGCAACCGCCGCAACCAGATGAACGCGCTCTACGCCCGCCTCGACACGCTCGTCCGCGCCGGCGGCACGCCTTCTGCCACAGTTCGTGCACGCCATGCTCGATCATATCCATCCATGAATCGCATGCATGCATATATGTACGCGCAATACATGCACTCATGTTCGTGTGTGTATATATATGTGTTTGTGATGTTTGTGTCAGGCGGTGAGGGAAAGGCCGCCGGCGACGACGCGGCCGGAAAGGTTGGAGGAGGCGGCGGTGTACATAAGGCAGACGGCGGAGCGGGTGGAGAGGCTCAGGGAGAGGAAGCGGGAGCTGACGGGGAGGACGTCCGAGCTGGGCTCCGGCTCCGGGTCCTCGTCTGCAGGGGCGGCGGTCGAGTCGCCGGAGGTGGAGGTGCAGCACCTGGGCTCCGGCCTGCACGCCATCCTCGCGAGCGGCGCCCGCCGAGCGACGGCGCGTCGTTCCACCGCGCATTGCGCGCGGTGGCGGAGGCCGGCGGCGAGGTGCAGAACGCGCACTTCTCCGTTGTCGGCTCCAGGGCCGTCTACACAATCCACACGCTGGTGAGTTCTCGTACGCAATCCATCAGGCACTAACACATTCATTACAATTTTTTTTTTTTTGGAACTTAAACTTAGTGTGCAACACTGTGTGTATGCTTCCCTTCCATGATCACTTACTAACTAGCTGTGATCGATCTTGCAGGTCGGAGAGGAGCAGGGCGCAATTGAGAGGGTTGTGCAAAGATTGAAGGAAGCAGTACGTGGAGGCGCATGTTGAGAGGTCTGTTCCGAAACGCAGGAGTTTCCTTGTGATCTTATCGAACTGTTGTTTCTTGTGAAATTCGGTACATCATATGCTCCGGCCGAGTCCCTAATTAACTAGTTAAATAGTTACTGGTGCTAATAATTTGTCTGCACGGCGCATGAAAGGGGGAAGCTGAGTAATAACGCGCGCGTTGGCTAACTGCCAGACAACGCGCGCGGTGCGATCTGCTGCTGCTGGTATAAACTACTACTGCAGAAAAAGGCCGAAATTTGTACGCTCTTTGACTTTGACGTGGAAAAACTACATTTGCTCTTTGCCGATGAACGGAGATGGAGCCCGCCCGCGCGCTCGTGTATCAGGTGTTGATAATGTTCAGAAATTTGTACAAGTTTATGTTATGTATAGTAGTACTGGTTAGTGGTGGCTTGGTGCATGTATATGCACTTATCCGCTAGCTCAAAATTTTGACAGGATGCTCTAGCTACTATATGTAAGTCGACGATATTATATATATATATATATATATATATATAGGAAGCCTCTTTTCTACTCCCGGGAGTAATTACTCCCTATGTTGTATCTCACAATGTATGGAGTATCTCGTGCAACAGAGGGTATGTACGCGTAGTATACGAGTATATAAGATCATCTAGGTGGTATGTACATTTTTTTCAGATGTGGTATGTATATTTTTTTGACATACTCCTTTTTATGTGCATATATGAAGGTATTTGCAAAATACGCTAAAAATCGTGGACTCCCTTGCAATTTTTTCATGTGGCTTACATTGGAGTATCTTATAATTAGTGTATGAGTATACCTAAAATGATAAAGAAGTATTTCAAATTCGTTTAGATAGTATTTCAGAGATGGGAGTAACTACACCGGGAGTAAAAGATATTTTTCCTATATATATATATATATATATATATATATATGCAAGAAGCAAGGTTCAGCTTCGAATTAAAATGGGTTTTTGTGAATTGCTTTGTTTTTCCTGACAGGCCGCATACAAGTCACACAAGTGAATGGATACAGGAATTAATGCTATTGGAATTAATTGAATAAACCCAAATTAATAGGTAATCTGAGATGGCATGATATAGCTAGCTAGCTAGTTTGGCACGATCTAGACCACCATTTGACCACGTGATTTAAAAAAGAAGTTTCCAAGAAATTTGCATAAATGTAATTACTAGCTAGCTTATTGTGTTCTCATCTTAATTACTTTCACCGGCATAAGTGGTCAAACCTTAACTTGAATAGGGTCAGTGTCATGTCATGAGTGCTAGTTAAATCAGACCTGCATCTATCCTAACTTATACTCCTAACATTTGTTTATATGGCCTATTTTCTCTTGCATATAGATCAATAAGATATTGGTGATGACTAGATTACCCCTATTTATTATTCCTAAGTACTATATTTAATGCATGCATGTAGAGAATATAAAAGAAAATTATATATTTATTAACGGTGTAGAGGGAACATCACACTTATTTTCCATTGAAATATAAAATACACTTATATTTATGCACAATACCATTCAAAATATATGTCTTATAAATTTGAATGTAGGAAGTACAAACTAAAGGCCAGAAATTAGAATTCTCAAGTTTAGGGCCTGGATCGAGAACATAAACATGCTAGTTTATGGACTCATGTCACGGTGCACTATACATTTTTTTTCTCGATTCAATCTGTCATTTTGGCTCCGGTACATTTACTTTTGAGCCTTTGCAATGGCATATATATATACTTTTGAGACTTTTTCTGACATTTTTTTATGTACCTCGTTTCTATAGTTTAATCAGTTGGCTAACATTGACCTACGAACATAGGTAAAAAGATAACAATTTATATTCTAGTATGGGCACAACAAGGCGCTAATAATTAGTGTCTGCTATTTGTAAGTTGTCCGCTTCTTTTATTAACTATATATAGACCGGTTTTGTTGGTCTTTCAATTAGTTAGCTTTGAAATGTGCGTGTGCTTGATTTTAGATTGATCCAATGTTCAAAAATATGCACCCCGCCCCGATAATATGTCTTTGAACACCCCTCTCAATCGGTTAAAGTGTAGGTAAAAACCATGGTAAATGGTACCTATATGAGATCCAGATCGAAATGATGTAATAATATCATGCGCATGCCTCTCTCGATCAGGCAAACTTGAAACCGGAGTGGCTTTAAAAATTAAAAGCACAAATAAAACAAACAGATATGGATTGATGAGCAACTTGCTCCGAGAAAAATGCATGTATGCCAAAAGTTTTATTGAAAAAAAAGGCAGCACATATATAGATGTTGAAGCATATGTGAAGTGGAAACAGACATGTAAACTTTTAAAAATAGTAACCACTACGGCACTTATCTGAGCGAGTTCGTTAGAAACTTGGAATGAACACACACATATGTGAAGGACACATATTTGAACAATGTGCAGGAACAATCCCGATTTACAATTCATATAGTCCTCCAGTGCATTGAAAAACATAAGGATCTGTTTGGAACCCAATAATTTCGTAGAAATTTCGCAAGAAAAAGTCCAATTATCGTAGGAATCTGGAAACTATTATCGCGTTCCAAATAGAGCCTAAACTATATATATATATTAATCAACCATGCAGGCACGAACTCTCAGCATCTTCAAAATGCACCTAAGCGCGTACGAACTTTGTTGTCCTAGCTTAACTCAAGAAATGTATACCTCAACCATGTAGGTGCGAGTACGCAGAATCCTTGGGATACTATGTATGCATGCACCGTGCATGTCAAGCGTATCCGCACATGCCGTGCGTGCATCGCAGCCCGGCCGGGCAGGCACGGCGGCACGCGCCGCAGTTCTCCGCGTCGTACGCCACGGCGGTGCACCGCCCCCCGCAGCAGAGCTGCCCGTACGGGCACCGCGCCCCGCACGCGCCGCAGTTGTTCCGGCTGGCGAGCACGTCGGTGCAAGCGCGGCCGCAGCACTCGAGGTGCTCGCCCGGCGCCGCGCCGCCTCCACCCGAGCACGCCCCAGGGTCACCGGGCCTGCACACGTGCCGGCCCTTCTTGTCCCTGGCCACCGAGGCGAGGAACCGACCATTTGTCATCAGCCGGGGGTTCGCCCCGGCGGCGTGGGCGACGCGCACGCACGTTGCCGCCGAGACGGCGACGACGAGGAGGAGGAAGAGAAGCAAGGAACTTACTGGCCGTGGAGAAGAAGAGATAGCCAGGCCGGCGCCGTTTGCCATGATAGCGTATTCCCTCTTGATCCCCTCTTGATCTCTTCTTTTCCCGCACACGAGCGTGCGCGCGCGCGCTTAATTAGAGTGTTGGCTGGCTAGCTATATACAAAGCGTCGTCCCTACGTAGTCAAAACTAACCAAAGCCCAGAAAGTAATAAGAGAGAGATTCCTTCAAAGTGCAATATTACCTGGAGTAAATCAATTATTAAACACAGGACTGCCTCGGCACCATGCATGGTGTACTTGTGATGAACGGGGTGTTCTCTTTGAATAACACGCGTACAGGTGCGGGCTACTGGCAATGGCCTAGCTAGCCCGCCTTAGCACTTTCGAGTTTAATTCGACTGCTTAATTAGGCCCTCATTGGAACGTAGGGTTCTTGAAGGAATTCTACGAAATCTGAACTAATTTATGAAAAGTTTTTACTGTACTCAAATCCCTACATTTACGGGGAAATTAAAAGGCATATTTTCCGTTGGCAGGAAACGAAATAGTTCCTGACTAGGGAATTTTGCGTTGCAAACGAGATCTAATTGTTTTTCCCTTTGAAACCAAAGAGGACATTGGCACCTCTCTTACTTGATTGATATGGTTAGGGTTCATCTACTGTAACTTAATTAGCTTTATGGATAGTACTATCTTGAATGCATGGGATTAGAAGAGGTGTGATTAAGCTAGCTAGCTAGCTAGGGACCGATCGCTTCGTCGTAACTTCAGCGCCGGCATTAATGGTTGGGTCGAGCTGGCTCCAGTCCAAGATGCATATGTAAAGTTTACCAGGAGTCGCGACACCAGCATACATCGGTTTACCCGGCGAGAAATGCGAGAAAGCGCATGCATGCATGCGAGTCTGCAGACACGTGTACACTACTACACTTCCGTGCGTGCTATACGTAGAGAGTACGTAGATGAATATTCAAGCGAAAGGAAGGTATATGCAAACCCTATGTTACGTGCGTGCTAGCCTGGACGCACACACATATATTTAATATATGAGAGAGTAGTGGTATAATCCATAAATCTACAAACAACTTGTGAGATTAAATACATCTCCTTCATTTTAGGATTAGAAATTCTCACAAAGATCCTCAGATAAGAAAAAAAAAAGAGAAATATTTAGAAATTTCCATGTTAAAAGACAAAAGAAAAAGACCTCGTACACCAAGAAGAGAGAGTAAACGGAGCACGAATCTTGGAGTTGGTTGGGCAGCTAAGATAAGAGCAAGTATGATAAGATCATCTTAGCTTACTATTAACATGTACACGTCAACTTTGTCCTCTATAGAAGAATGAGTAACGAGGGAAGAGAAAAGGCCAGCTCTTATTTAGTACCAAGTATCGCATGAAAAAATAGGTGTTATCGCCGGCTAAAAGCTGGTGTTAGAGCCGACGCAAGCGACTCTTAGTGTTGAAGTTAATGTTTTGTTAATAGCCGTAAGATGAAGTTAGTGTTGAAAGTCAAATTAAATGCTTTTGAAGTTAATGTTTTGCCATTAACTATAAAAATGAAATTAGTGTTGAATGTCAAAATAAATGCTTTAGTGTTTGTCTAGAAACAACCTTTAACGATATTTATTGTACAAGCTGGTTTTATTGCTTGCTCTAGATGATATAGATGAGAAATGAAATAATGAGGCAAGTACAATAATAAAGCCATTTACTTACTCCATCTCCTATCCATGTCATCTAGAGTAAGCACTAAAACTAGTTTATACAATAACTATCTCTAAAGATTGGCTCTAGATGTCGTGCATTAACTATTTCTTCTCTCTTATATAGGGGTGGAAAAAAAACTCGAAACTCGCAAATTTAACGAGTACTTGGAAACTCGACTCGATTTGACTCGAACTTATTCCTTAACGAGTCGAGTCGAGTTGGGTTTTAAACTCGTTAAGATAACGAGTTAAACGAGTGAGCTAACGAGCTTAACGAGTCAGGAAAAAACACTATAAGTCTGTAACTCTAACCCCATTTCTTCAACTTTCAGACCCGATTATTTTTCCCTATTTCACATCCGCAATTCTCCAATTCCCAATTTGGTTGCGCCTCCACCCTCGCCCTTGCTTCCGACATCTTCGCCGCCGCTGTGCTCCTGTCCTCTACCGACAAGCATCGTAACGAGCTTAACGAGCTAACTCAAGCCAACTCAAGTTTTTAACGAGTTAAGCCAAGTTGAGCTTTTAGCTCGCTAAAAAAACAAGTCGAGTCGAGCCGAGTTGAGTCGAGTTGGCTCGATATCCAACTCTACTCTTATACATAATTAATCTACCTATACTCATGTGTAGTGCTTACTACTAAATAAGAGCCAGTTCTCTTCTCTCTCCTCTTTTCTCACTCTTTTAGATAGGACAAAACTGACATAAACATGCTAAGAATAAACTGATGTGGCCTTATTATACATGCCCTAATACTCCCTCCACTGTTGAATAGGTGTCATTATAGGTTTTTGCACTTCCACCAAGACATATCTACAAAAGGTTATATTACACCTCTTCATTATATCTTATCCTAGTAAATGAGATTAAAAATAGCTAAAGGGGCATGGAAGGAAAAAAAAGGTATCTCAAAATTGTAGAATAACATGTATTATAAATGGATAAAGTACATGTATCCACAACCACTTATTAGAAAACTGCACTGTTTACATATCACTCTACTTCAGCTACAAATATATGTTGTTTTGGACATCAATATGGCCTTTCAAAACACAAATTTGACCACTGATTTCTATTGTAATGTCAGATCCTGGAAAAATATTTTCAAAATCCTCTGTGTAACCTGTACTAGTCCAGAAAAAACTAGTACACACAATAAAGATGATAACATATCATATCCAACGCACTTTATTAATAATCAGAGTTTACAATAAATATAGCACGCATGCCAAATAAAATATTACAGTGAAAGCAAAATAAAACCAGTAGTAGAACCCAATAGATTCGCCACAGGTAATCAACTGGGGTAGTGGCCTAGTTATCTTAGTCCTCACTATCGCAGAGATACTCCTCTAAAAAGATAGAGTAAGGGTGAGTACAAAAGTACTCCGCAAGTCACATAGGAAAATGCAGTATTAATATAGGGGATACAAAAAAAGGCATAATATGGTTAATTTGAGCATAAAGCAATATTTCAAATACAATAAGTAATTTTCAATACGTAATTGATATAATAAAAACTGAGTTATAATCCGATTTTCAACACAGGCACTAACCCGGAGTTTCATCCTAAATTTCCCCATGTGGACTCTCTCCACTTATAAATCACTTTTCTGAAACCATTTTTGAAACATTAAAATCTAATCTGTGAAAAACTTACTCAGTATGCCCATGACCGTGGATGTGGCTAATCGATTAGTTTTATCTCTGCAGAGGTTGTATAACTTTACCCACATGACAGGGCACGACAAATACACACTAAGGTTTCTCTGATTATCCTCTTTTGTCCAAATACATACTTCCTTTAATGTGTTGGCAGAGAAAATCACGACAAAATCCCTACAAAGCTCCATCTCATGTAATTATACCCGCTAAGATTTCACCGCAGGTAGGGTTAAAACCACCCAGTCCAGAAGCTCCCTCATGCGTCATGTGGTAGACTAACTATCCCCACATTCCCCCAATGGCAAAACTAGCATGAGATGTTACTAAACGGACAACTAGGTCTGTTCTATACCAGACTTGTGGAAGTACGGTTATGCTTTACATTCAGTAGCTCACAGACCGATCCTTAATTGACTAGGCGAGCTTTTCAAGAAATCCAAAGACCACCAATCAATAGTTCTCATCCAGTCTAAATCCATTTATATATATGTGTGTGTGTGGACATTTTTATTTCCAAACAACTTCTTATATCACCGTAGCAAAATTTTATTTAATCATGTCTTTATTTGGCATAAGTTCTCAAAATTTTAGTTTTGATTCTATGTAGGTCTAAGAATCCCCAACTTTGTAATCATCATCATAAATCCATAATATATTCTTAGGGTTATAATGGCTTAATGGAATCGAATTTCAAATGCGGGTCATAATCAGAATAGGATATAACTAATCAATTTTAAATTGGGACTAAACTATTTTTAATACAACTTTAGCATTCAATTACATTTAAAACGAAATATGCTTTAAAAACTGGGCTCAAATATGATCATGGTGTGCAACTTGCCTGGTTCGTAGGGAAGGTGCTCTGAATCGGTAGTCGCGAACTCGTCTGAATCTCCATAATCTATACGTTGCAAAAAGCACAAAAGCTCAAATAAAATCAAATTAAATCCAATAAATTACAAAAGTAGTATGGATATAAAATTTATAATTTTACAAATTTTTAGAAAGAAAAACGGGTCCATTTGGGATTTGGACGAGCGAAAACAGGCTTCTAGAAGATTTAAATCACATAGAAAAGAAAAGGCACTGTAGCTTTTTAAACTGTTGTGCCATCGGCTCCTGTTCATCGCGTCTTTAGTGTAGCATTACTACTGTTCATGCGTGACTCAACAGAGAGCAAGGCTCTGTGATTATCTATGGCGCACGGGAAAGAATGGCCGGGGCCGGCCAGCCGGGCCTCGCCGACGGTGACGCGACACGACAGAGCCGACGCCAGTGTCGGTGGCTAAAGAGGGTGGCCAGATGGCGGCGGATGGCCAGAAAAATGGGGCTCAGCCGAAGTTCATTACCTTGTGAAATTCGACGAAATGATGATGAAATTGCTTGGGAGAAGTGGGACAGAGGGTTGAGCTGCGCACTCAATGATCTCTTTTATAGCCTGAGAGGAGGATCAGAAGAGGCGTAAATGAAGTGGGAATGGGGGTTACCGCAAATGGGGATTAGTGGAGATTAAGGGCAAATCGTGGGGTTTTAATTGGGGAAACGGCTATGGGAACGTGGATAATGATTAGAGGATTTGATTGCACACTTAATTGGGAAGAAACGGTAGAAAAATTGTGGAGAAATGGAGCTTTTATTGCAAGCCCTAATGGAGGGAAGAGAGAGAGGCTTGTGCTGGACAAGGATGGAGGTTGAAGAAACATATGACAGGTGAGGCCCTGTTTTCGGAGTGAAGAAAGTACTATTACTTCTTTTAACAGGAGAAGCAAGCTCTTCATTTCTTTTCCATCAATTTACCTGCGCAACAATCACCTTATCAATTGTGAAACAGACACGGTAATCGGTCAATTTCACATACAGCAATTCACCTTAACAACTTTTTTTCGCAGGAGACGAAGAATGTGAGGGAGGCATTTGTATGAACATGCATGTGCTTTCCAACTTTCAAGGTCCCACAATCATCAAGGAAACTGTTTTGAAAACGGCATCCACAGAGTAATTCCCAGTTAGCTGGCTGGCCCTCCAACCTATTTGCCCGGCAAATGCACGAGAGGTCACATGGAATCTCAGTCCTTTAGGAGCACCTCTTTGTACTTTGCTTTTACTTGAATGAATCCTTTAGTCTTAAGAAAAAAGGTCCTCATGGTCAATCTCTTCTCGCACAAGTGCAGCTACTGGTCTCTCAATTTGTTCTTCTATTACTACCTCTACAAGTGTAACCCCACCTGGTGTTAAATACTTAAATATTAACAATTTAACACATATGTTTCCAGAAAGTCGTAATTTTTCAGAACTCTCCATCTCAAGAGGAACTGCTTGTAAATGACATGCATGCTATATATGCCTAGCCATTTCTGCCTTTTTGCATATGCGTGAGAGAACGCAGGTGGAGTTGTGAACAGGATATCACAGATACATTGATCTTTTTCATCTCCTGGCCAAAAAGCAATGATAATAAGCACTAGTTGAATGGTGCAAGGTAACTCAAAATTCAAACAAGGGAAAAAAAATCGTTTGTATTTCGTGTATAAGATGGAATGGTAAATTGTGAAGCAACAACATATACGGCATTAAGGGTGTGATATTGATGAATGACTGCAGCAGCATCGCACCTTATCATTGTGGCATAGCTTTCATTTAGTGCCATCTTTTTGTGTGTGAGAGAGAGAGAGAGAGTAGAATCTTCTATTGGGATCAACATAATAGCACAAGGATTACGGGACATGCACTAACGCTAGATAGATGCAATTAGAATGAACAGAAAAGCAGAGAACCTTGCAGAACAATTCTGTATTATATAAGCTGAAGTTTGGAAGTACAACTTTAAAAATTGCAGCGCAAATCAGTCACAAATAAGTTACCAGAAATACCAATGCAACGATTAGACTTAAGGCAAGAGCAGACTGAATCCTACACATTCCAATTGGACCACAGAATAACTCCAGTGATTCTAACAACGTCAGAGTAAAATCGAATTGGATCCTCCAAGCCTCCACGTTCCAATTGGAACAGAGAAGCATACCTCACCCTTGTTTCCATCAAATTTGACAAATTCAATTCTGGTGTCAGAGCATGAAATCCAGCTCGAGGCATAGTTAAGGGCATCCGCAATAGTGCCTAGTCAGCTATCTATAAGAAGTCCATATCAGCATCTATCCTATGTGGCAAGCAATTAAATGAAGAGAGAGAGCGCTGCTATCTATAGACCTGTAGATTGTCTATTAATTAAATGAAGAAAGAGAGAGAACACTCTATTAATTAAAAATAATTATAGATATCTATAAAGATTCACCATTGCAAGGATTTACTATAACATGGTATATAGATGCCATGAATCTTACTATAGAGAGCAATTATCTTTAACCATTGCGGATGCCCTAAGTGCACTGAGTAGGTGGCAAGCGCCGATCCCAATTAAATCTGCAGGCCTGCAGGAAAGAACTCCATTCTGTGTGGAAAGAAGCCTGTCCAAAATACAGGGAAGCTATTAATGTGACGGCCTTGCTCCAAGCCCTAGTGTCCCCTACAAATGTGAGGTAGCTAGCCAAAAATTCAGATAAAGAATTGGGTTAAAATACTCACATTGGAAGCTTGATCATGCTGGTTGAGAGACCAAGCAGATCACCGTCGTGCTGAGCTAGCTGGACGAATCGAAATCATTAAATGATAGCCAACCACTAACAGTGCGATGATCATATACAGATCCATGGATGCAATAGCATCAACCCAACTTTATATAAAGGCGCCCATAGGCCCTTCAGTCCATCAACTCAAGCATCTCCACCAATTCAGTTGCCTATTATGTCTTCTCTGTAGACACTGAGAGCAAGATGAGTAGGAAGGTTCTTCTGATCAGTGTTGTCTTGGTGGGGCTCGTCTCTCTGAGCTCATGCAGGAGCCTGGGAGAATTGTCTGAAAAGAAGACCCATTCTTCTGCTCCCCATTGTATATTTCTAACCCCATCCCTTCAGTGCAGCACATCATTCATTATTTTGCACAATAGTACTTTACTGCATGTATCATGGTGCTCGGTGAATGTTGAGATCACTGCATCTTGCATCTACCTAGCTAATGCAAATATGAAATAAGAACTCGTCTTGAACATAAACATTGTGCTTTCTAAACAATTAGAATTTAGAAATATGCGACTTCATGGATGCATCTCCTGATAACTTGTAAGCATGCTATCTACTTTCCTATATCAACTTTCTGCCAACTTCTAGGGCGTGGCATCACATTTTTGTGACCATCAGTCCACATGCAGTCCATATCACACAATGTCAATTAGCTGCAATACCACTTTTTTCGAGATATTTCACAGTAATAATAATTGCAATACTGTATATCTTTTCAGATGGTGGCTCCCCAACTCCGACATATGGGTCAGGAAGTGGCTACAAACCAACACCGGCGCCAATGCCAACTTATGGCACTTCACCAACACCATCTTATGGCACTACACCAAGCACCCCAAGTACACCTTCCCATGATGTCCCTGAAATTCCAAAGAAGCATGAATTCATTGGATCCTGCGAGTAAGAGGCAGTATAAGTACATATGATAAGTATCGAACATCACAAAGCTATGATTATAAATTGGATATGTTTTGGCCTAAAATGCAGCTACTGGAAGAGCCACCCAGATGCTATCATTGCAGCTATTGGGTCCTTTGGCAACATCGGCAAGACATTTGGTGTTGCATGCAGTATGATTGTTGGCAAGAAGCTAGAAAATCTCCATGATGCACTGTCAAACACTAGAACAGATGGTAAGGGTGCCCTACTACGTGAGGGAGCAGCTGCATACCTCAACTCCATTGTGAACAAGAAGTTTCCTTTTACCACCCAGCAGGTGAAGGATTGCATGGCTGTGGCCGTGACCTCTGATGGTGCTGCTTCTGCCCAGGCTGAGATCTTCAAGAAAGCAAATGAATGCCACTACAAGTATTAATCTAGGATGTCTCTTGGCTAAATTGCTTGCTCCTATGTGTTTTTCTTCATTGATGCTATCTCGTGGCTTGATTTTCTTAATTTGTCGATTTGTCATCATGTCATGTAATATCACTACATAAGGTATGTTGGATGTTACACACCCATCAATTTTCTACTGCTTGAATTGGAACATCTTGCTATAATGGAGTATTTCCATAAAAAAGCTATACTATACTCAGAATAGCACGAGAGGGCAAGTAGTTTTGAACGCCAGACCAGTGCTACTCAGTTTTTCAATTAGTCCATAAATTTTGGCTGTGTTGTAGTGTTCAAACTGACAAAGAAGCAGTCTTACAATTGCTACAACTTAATTACCCTAAACTTCATAGTTGAAGTCCTTTGAATCTTGCTCCTGAACCCAGATGAAAAGCCTATAACCAAATACATATGTTACCTTGGTCAAGAACTAACTGTCATTATTCTGGAATATGGGGAATTCATTCAATAACTAGTCTGCAGAACAAACATTTACACAAAACTAGGGATCGATATTCAATACCAAATAAAACCATGAACTTAGAAAATGAGTTCAAGCTATCACTTCATTAGTTTTCCAGAAGAGTTAATTTGGAGGTGAGACAAAAGCTAAAATGTTAATTTACTCTTTAAGAAAGTTTATCCAAGCCTCACCTGACTTCAGTCAGTCCAACAATGGATGTTACTATGTGCATCATGATTAATTTAGAATGCTTGAACACCAGGCAACGACTTAAGAATATCCTGGAATCAGCAACTTAAAAACTTGCTCAGTTGAGAGAGGCTACTATTCCTGATATAGTTAAGTCGTGAGAAAATATTTCAGTCCTTCTTATTCATCTTGACAATTTCAAAAGGCACAGCTGAATCCACATTTAACCTGTTTAGTTCTTGACATAGAATTTGTAGGATAGTATGTGACATGTTAAACAACTCAACAATACTGTGATCTTTTTACAGAGAACTTTCTTCAAAGATGTTAATCTGCATCTGTACAAATTGCTTGCAAACACTACAAAGATCATGCATGTTGACAGGACCCACCTATCATTATCAAATTGGATGCTATTTTTCAATTGACACATCTTTGCGAAGTTACCAAGCTAATTTTCTCGTGAAACAGTGGTCCTCATTAAAAATGGATGGATGTATCAGACAATCGGTTTCTCCCCTCTCACCAAAGAACCTTCCAATACTGTTTATCTTGTGACCAACCTAGAGGCAAATATCCCAAGCACACATCTGAAGGTTACCCCTTATGAAATGCTCTCGAATAGTTCATTTCCCAGCCTCTAACAGACCACTCCAGTACACCCAGAACCAGAAGTAACCACAAATAAGTAATAATTACATCAAAACTAAGATAAGACGGCTAAAAATGAATGAAGAACAAGATGAAAAACTTTTGAGAGGAAGAAAGGTCAGTAATAGAGGGAAAGTTACATGGTGATGGTTCAGTCAGACAGGTAACTAACAGTATCCGAATGTCAAGTTGCATTTAGGTCCTCAGTAACATTAACTAGTTTTGTTTATTGCAATAGATGCGTATAGCTGCTGATAAATGACTCAAGCGGTGAGCAAGCCTTACAAAATGTTTTGTTCTATCTTTCCAGCTCTCATAAATCATTGTCGTGCATCTTCTCAAAATCAGCAAGATTCCATGTCTGGCATCAAGTTGATCATCGATTACCGTCGCATTGAAGCACCTTCAGCTCTTATGATCCATATGGGACTCAAACCATTCGAAGATCTCCCCATTCTTGAGGCTGGTAAACTCATGGTATGCATACGCAAGATTTAGCTCCTCCGTGACATGCCTGTCCAGCCGGAACCCCTCCGGCAAGACATTCGCCTCATCGGCGGCCTGCTTCCACGAAGTTCTCCTCCCATCCTTCTTCAGAAACCCCTTCTTATCCAGGAACCCCTTCCGGCGAAACACGTCAACCAGCCCATTGGCGATGACCCGGGTCAACCCCGGTATCCTCGCCGCCAAGAATTCGGCGCTCACGGCGAAGCCATCGCACTGGATCTCCCGCACGTCGACGCGCTTCTCCCTGAGCTTGCCCATGCTCGCTGCCACCTCCCGCCCAATCTTGGCGTCCTTGGGCATGTGCACGAACAGAGCCGGCGGGTAGCCAGCCGGGACCTCCTCCATCGTGGCAAACACGCCCTCGGAGATCATGACAGCGACGCTGCTGAACCTGACTCTCGCCGCGAGCGCCGACAGGAAGTACCCGCCCGACGACGCCCCGATGCCGACAAGCGGGAGGCCGCGTAGCTTGGGGTGCTCATCCTTGACCCACCACTCGATGATGGACTCGACGGCGGCGAGCTCGCTGCCGTCTCCGGCGTCGAGGGACCAGCACTTGGCGCGGCTGGAGACGGCGAGGACGGCGTAGCCGCGCCGGAGCGCGGCGCGCGTGAAGCGGCGCTCCTCGGGTAGCCCCGCGCAGTGCGGGCAACCCGGGGAGGCGTCGAAGAAGTCGGTGGCGCGGATGGTGCAGCCGGGTGCCACGAACACCACAGCGCGCGGCGGGGACGGCGGCAGCTGCCACAGCACCTCGTTGCCGCTCCTGCGCGCGACATGAGCATCGAGGCGCACGGCCGCGGTGGACGGCGGGGTGCTCTGGCGAGGTGCGGGAAGGGCACGAGGCCGGAGGACGACGACGGTGGCGAGGAGGATCAGCGCGCCGGAGGAGGCGATCAGCGCGGCTGACCTGCGGGGTTGCGGGATTCTGGCGAGGATGCCGTGCATTTTGCGTGGGATTAAGCGAGGATAAGTGGAGATCTAGGTTGGATTAGAGCAGATCTTGGGAGGAGATCAGCGCCCGTAGCAAGGAGGGGGCGAGTTGACCCGTCTTCAACGGGAGCAAGATTTGATTCTCTCTCACTTTGCGGCCGGTGATTCGTTGACTTTTTTTTTCGCTCAAACTGAACTGGGCTGGGAGCAGGGTTCACAGAACGCTTCGAACCCGGTTTTCGCCAGTCCAATGATTTCGGTTTTCGTGAAGAATCGTTTGAAAACCGTAAAAAAATCGAACGATTTGTAAATTCAAATCAGTTCGAATTTTAGTCAAACTTGTGTGAGATAATCGTAGTTTTTGACGAAAAACCACTAGTGCAAACCGAAACTGCTCGGTTTAAACAAAAAACTGAGCGGTTTTGGTGGAAAACTACGAAAACCGAAATAAGGAAAAATAAAAAAACTAGGGGAAAATGCAAAAAAATCTTGTAAAATTTGTAAAAATACTGGAAAGGCTAAATTTTAGTAAAAATGTAATAATATATAAATAAGGTATGTGAAGACACGAAAAAACTCCAGAATGATCTTTCCTAAATTTGGAAAAAATTCGACATGACCTTTGCTATATTTTAGATATTTGGAAGTTGTAAATTAGGCATTTCACAATAATATATTCATAAATAATCTTTTATTGCAATACTACAATCGTACAAGTGCAAAAATAAGCATTTACATAACTACATAGCAAAATCATACGCAATTTCATTACCATTTACCTATCAACATCATTTACATTACCTTTCAATTGAAGTTGTGGAGGAGGCATAGGCAATTAGACATAGCTTTGTCATTCTTATATTGTCACAAAAATACCATGTTCAACCTATATGAACGGAATGTCAGTACAAAATTTCACTTGCAATGAAATCGAACATACAATTGAAATAAAATTTCGGCATGACCTTTACTACATTTTAGACATTCTGAAGGTTTAAAGTAGGTATTTAGGCTTTAACAATAGTATGTGAACAAATAACATTTCATTTCAATAACAACCACATATCAATCTAATAAGTGCAAAAAATAGGCATTCAAATATTAATACCATTTACATTTAGATACTTTCCATTTGAAGTTGTAAGGTCGGTATATTTTCGGCGCCGTTCCCACACAAATGCCATGTTGGATCTATATGGATGCTATATGTTAGTATAATATCAAGTTGCAATGAAATGAAATATGCAAATGAAATATTACCTTTGGGGCTACGGCTAGTATTGTTGCATGAACACTTGGTTGACCGTGTTGTATTCCTCGGTGGACATCAATGCCAATCCTCGTGTAGCTAGCAACTCCACCTTGTAATCGTGCCAGTTTTGCCTCGTCCATATACTTTTCGTTTGCCATTGTTGATACAACATGGCATAAAACTCAGGGTTGTGCCACTCGTAGGCCCATTGCGTGGGAGATTGTGCATGAGCATCGGGGATGGCATAGTCATAGCTGCTATATGAGCTATACCTCCCTTGTGTCTCAACAACGCCATAGGAACTATAGCTGTCCTGTGGTGCGCAGCTATCATGTGGTGTGTGTGTGTGCTCTTTCCCTTTCCCTTCCCCTTAATAGTTGTCCTCTGTGATTGAGGAGCGCCATGATCTCTATCCTGTGTTGCATGAGTGAATTGCGACTCCCCTGTAAATTCAATGGGCTGAGGCTCTTCTGACTAGTGCGTAGTAGGTATGGGGGTATTGTCATCGCCATCGGTGTCTGTCTTCAAGCTGCTATCATTGGACTCTTGGTATGCTGGGCTTCGACGATCCTCCTCCTCCTCAGTAGAGTCATCACTCCTTACATAATGGGTTTCACCTACAGATGATGCTCTCTTTTTTGTTGTATCCCTTCTCGAAACTGATTGGTGCTTCCTCTTCCCTGTATGAGTATTCTTGACTGTCTTGTCTGCCCATTCGGAAATGGTTGCAGCCCCCGTGTCCTTTCTTAACTCAATAGGATGAATTGGATCTGTGATATGCTGTAATGGAAGAGGGATGTCACTCTTTGTATCCTCCTAAGCAAGTAATGGTTCACCATTGGATCTTCCTTTCTCCATCTACTGTCGAGTCAGGTTTGTATTGTCGCATATTGTTAGCTCCATAAGTCGCTAGAATGAATCGTCTTCGTCTGAACACTTTTGAATTTTGTAGCTTGGAATGGTTGTATATCCATCGAGAGATTTTTCTTGCATTCTCAATGACTGAGGTGTGATCTAAGAACTTTCTAATCTCCTTCAGCATCAAATTAATGGTGTGGGCCACACAAGGCTGCCACACTATGTTGCGGTGCTACCGTGTGATGAGGTTTCATGCCTTCTTGTAGTTCGCACCATTATCCGTCACAATCTACACCACATTTGTCGGACCCACCTCATTTACTACGGAATATATTTCCTGCGTGACCAAACAAAACAAAGTACGACAATTACATTATGTGTATGTTAATTCAACTTCAGAAGAGTACAAACAAAACCAGTTACCTTTCTCAAGTACGAGGCATCCTGAGAGACACCGGTAGCATCGACAGATTTGTGGAAGAACATTGTGCCATTACAGTAAATCATGAAGTTTATTATACTCATGTGTGTCGGCCCTGTCCAAAAATCACACATAATTGTTACTCCATACGTAGGCCATTCCTTCATGAACTTTGCGAAGCTCTCCTTAATTTCTACTTCGTTGGCATCTAAATATTTTCCATCTATATCTCGGCCACTCAGGGACAGGATACACTCGCTTGCGAATGAAACAAACATGCTAGCTATGAATTGGCGTACAACTGAGCGACTATTTTAAATCTCACTTATCGTATTTTTGTGTTTCCTGTATGACGCTAATAAAGTATGGACTATCAGCTTTCCGCCCAACGATACCAACAGAGTGAAACCATCTGGCCCACCCTATTTGGACTACCTGCTTCCCACCCTTCCCCTTTTGTGTCCATGGATGAATGTCAATCCTTGGTTGTACCGGGGCACGGATTGAACTAATGTGTACTCTCCCACCGCCGCGGTCTTTCTCAATGTGACGAACTGCAAAACAACCTAGACAACAGACCGCGATCTCCTCTAGCTCCCTTGGAGGAGCCACTGCCACTACCACCACCGTGCTCGTACGTCCCACCCGCCTGGCTTCTAAATTCTGCCTCTGCCCTGGAGGCAGCTATGGCATGCTGCAATTGGGCCTCCTCATCAGCATCACTCGTGTACTCTGAGTATAATCTCCAGCTATTGCTACTTCTTTTCTCATCATCTCATCTCTCCTTTCCTTCCTCTTATCCTTTATCCTGTCTAGCTCACGCTGAAAGTACTTGCGAACGTCCGCTGGAACTTTACTATAATGGACGACACCTGTACCACGTCCTACCAAGTGCTGCTTGAATCGGGTCGCACTGCCTCCTTTCTTCTCTTTGAGACAGTGCTTGCATCGAAATCCGGCACCCACCTTCTCACCATGCTCCCACACCACATCGATATCTGCCATTTATTAAAACAACACAACAAAACTAAGTATACGTAAAAATATCGCTACTTGAACAAATAGTACCATTTGGTACTTGAAAAAATAATATGATAACAAATGTTCATACTTTACATACCTGCACAATTATTGGTACTATATGCAAGCATGCATCAGTGAGCCAATTTCATTATATGTGCAACAAATGAGTAAAATTCATCATATGTGACTCCCTTTTATTTCGCTTAGAGAAGATAAATTTTGGATTTGACCTTCTACATGATAGTAGATCAAAATCACTGCCACAATAGTAATAATCAAAGCATGTTATCTACTTATGTACGTTTTCAATAGCAAAAAATGATTACACAATTCACACACAACGGTAATAGTCAAACCATCACAATCACCACGTGTACACGTACATGTTCATTGAACCGCAGTTTACAATGCAAAACACTATAATGTAGTGAATCCACAGATAGCACACCAACGAGTAGGCATCAACTACTCATTCAACATATTTGATTACCGTGGCATTCAACATCCAATGGCCACAAATATGTACTACAATCAATGGCCACAAGCATGTATAGTCTTAGCCGGCTCTTAGCAACACAGTAAAAAGATCATCTTTGTCTTGTGTTCATCTTCTTCCTCCTCTTCCTCTTGTGTTCCATCATGTGGCTCCATGGAAGGTGTAGGTGACTCATCTTTGTCTTCCTTAGGCTTGATGTCTCCAACTTTCATTTTTCTCATAGTTTGCACCAAGGCATCATCACTGTCGACGATTCGGGAACGGATCCCCCGCCGAGCTTACTTGTTGAATAAGGGATCAACCAGGCCCCCTTTTCTGCAAAGGGTTTAGCATCCGAGGGCCTGTCGAGCTAGGAGGATGGTCGGACGGTTCAAAATGAGACAACAGACAAGAGTCTTTTTATCCTGGTTCGGGCCTCTCACGAAGGAGATAACGACCCTACGTCCAGTGGCTCCACTAATATCAAAGAATGATTTACAGGGTGCTTACTCGGGAGTGTCGAGCTTCTCTCTTCTCTCCACTTCTTACAGATACGCTTGGGTGTTTCTTTTCTTTTACAGTCTCTCCTCCTGAGGGCCCTCCCTCTAAACGCTACATACAACGGGTTATTTATAAATGATTATAGTCTTACATCATTTATAACTGAATGACATGCTACTACTGTGCCCGGACGTGGGCGTAACTGCTGCTCTTGCTTTTCATCATGCCGTGACGTGGGCGTAGTGGGCTTAGAATGTGGCCGTACAGTCCTTCGAGCCACCGAGTGATTAATGCCACGTCGTCTTCGTGGGTCGTGCCCGACCTGCCGATCATGCCCAAGATCTTCCTTCAGCCTTGGTAGTCAGCTACACCCCTCCGAGCAGGCACGCTTGGGAGACAGAGGCACATGCTCGGGGACGAGCTTCATCGTGGTCGGGGCAGACCCATAGGTCGATCGGCCTGAAGGTCTTCCTTAGGGACACCGTCCAAGGGTAGGCATAGTCAGCCGCTGATTGGCTACCGGGGTACGATGGACTTCATGGGAGTTACCCAATCCCCGACAGCTAGCCCCCGAGGCTCAAGCGGAAAATTGCTCGATGGGGCCTTCCCCTTGAGCCTTTAGACTCACAAGAGGGATTGGGACCTCGCAGGGAAAAACTACTGCGGCACGGGGTTAGAATCTTGCAGCGAAACGCTACTGCAGCATCCGAGCAACCCTTGCTCGCAAGTGAGCATGCTCCGGCGGGGACCGAGCAACTTGCTCTAGGCCCGACCAAAATGGGGCTCAGGAATGGGATTAGAATCTTGCAGTGAAACACTACTGCAGTATCTGAGCAACCCTTGCACGCAAGCGAGCATGCTCCGATGGGGACCGAGCATCTTACTCTAGGCTCGACCAGAACGGGGCTCGGGAATGGAAGCGAAAGGTCGCGATGGTTCCTTCTCTACGAAGCCTCATGGGTACGGTTCTGACAGTTTTTTGAAAACCGTGTCTTTATTGGATAGTTTTAGAAACTGTGCTGCCGCACGTCGGTTTACGAACGGGCGGGGGCGGTTTGCTATCCGTTCGGCTTCTCCGCCTATATATACCCGGCGGGGACAGTATAGAGACCTTCTTTCGCATCTCGCAACCAAACTCCAAAATTTTCCAACCTTCGAGCCCTTTCGCCCTCACGCCCTTTTCTTCAACCTTTCCTCATGGCGAAGTTCGGCCCGAGCAAGATCACCAAGAAGAGGCTGCAGGCGCTCGAGGATTTCGGTTACCTTAACGCAGGCACCTGACGGATCCCTCACGGCGAAGGAGCCCCTGTGCCACAAAATGACGAAATCGTCACCTGCGACCTCTACACCGTCAACGGGCTTAGAATGCTCGAGTGTGAGTTCCTCGAATCCGTACTCGCCCACTGCGAGTGCGAGATCACCAACTTGAACCCCAACTCCATCCTCGTCTTGACCATCTTCTCGCACCTTTGCGAGGGATTCGTGGGCATCTTGCCCACGGTGAGCCTTTTTTCCATTTTTATTCCTTGTTCCGCACTGGTGGGGCTTCTCCCACCGGTTCCGCGTATTTCCGTTTGCGGCCCAACCGACCATACGAGTATCCTTTTTTCACGCTGTAGGATCGAGGATGTGCCTAGAGGGGGGGTGAATAGGCGTTTATAAAACTAATCGCTCCCTAATTCAATTCGCTCTAATCAACCCCTTATGTCAAAACTTAATTAAAGATATATATGCGGAAGCGATAATCTAGGTTTTGACAATTAACGCCTAAATCAACTAGGCTCACTAGTGCACTAACTAAATTATGTCTCTACACTAGAATTGCTAAATTGAACAATCAATTAATACTAAGCAATTCTAATACATTCAAGCAATTGATCAATATACAATAATTAAAATGCTTGAATATAAATGAGACAAGGGACAACCGATATTTTTTCGTGGTGTTCGGAGACTTGCCGGTCTCCCCTAGTCCATGTTGAGGCAAGCCCAAACCCTTGGACCGGCTCCCACTCGAGCACCCGCCTCGATTCACTAGTCGTGGTTTTTCACGCTTTCGCGTAGGCTCAACCCGAACCTTCACAAACTTCGTCGGGGCTTCTCACAACCTTGAGAGCTCCCGCACACGACGCCTACGCCGTCTAGGAGTCGGCAACCTCCAAGAGTAACAAGCCGCTCCTTGCTTGAACTTCACCGAGCACAACACATGCACTCCCGGTGATCACCTAGTGCAACACATGCACCTAGACCTCCCTCAAATGCAATACATGCACAAGAGGCTCTCAAACCACTTCCTAATTGCAACACATGCAATTAGTCTCACTCTTAGCTCAAGAATCAATTTGAGGGGATGCAACACATGCAAACCACCTCTACACAATTCACACAAGACCCAAAACCCTTCACAAGTGCAGCAACACCTGCCCCAAGCCCCCCATGGGGTCTATTTATAACCCTACAAAGAAAATTAGCCGTTTGGGGGCAAAACAGGAAAAAACTCGACAAGCCCGGTCCGTGGGACTCAGCCGGTCCGGCCTGCCTTCACAGGCAACGGTCGAAAAATCGGCCAGATTACATGGCGATGTGACCGCAAGAATCCGGTCCGACCGCTCATCCGGTCTTGACGAGGCCCGCACACACCGCCCATTCAAATTCGCAATGCACTCATTCTGGAAAAATCACACCGGAGAAGGACCGGTTGCACCGGGGGTCCGGTCGCACCGGAGGAAGCCCGGTCGCATTGGAGATCCGGTAGGACCGCAGGTGGTCCGGTCACACCACTGGACCAGCCACAAAAACACTCATAACTTTTTACTCCGAACTCCGATTTGGGTGATTTTTGATTCTATGCGAAGCTTATCACGAGGTCTACAATCTTCACCTATTTTCAAGATTTAAGCAACCATAGATATTTTTAAATATCACCAAAACCAAACTCTAATGTAGTCATTCAAGTCTAAAATATGATTTTTCGAAATCTCTCAAATAGACTTGATCAAAGGCATGACTACAAGCTATAAAGAGTCACTAACATCAAATATTGAGCCATAATGATCAACTCATGATCAAAATAACTTTTGCAAAACACATTTGCAAATAACCCGAAAAGCTATAAGATCAATCCTCTAGTCATGTAAGGATCAACACATGATCCCGACACTTTACAAAACACATTTGCAAATGCCAACACACACTCTAGGATTGAAACCCATAACCTCTAGCTTATTTGCAAACCACTTTTGCAAATAACAAAACAACATTTTGCAAACACAAACCATAAACTTTACTTAGCCTTTGTGATGATCAACACATGATCCAGTTACAAGCTAAAACACAATGCATGAGCTCTCACCTTTTGCAACACATGCAAAACTTAGCCCCAAGTAACCACATGTTTTAGAAATATTGTTTTGTAAATGAAAACAAAACATGAAGCTTCAACATTTGTAACACATGCAAAAGTGAACTTCACGCAAAAGCCAATGCATATTGCTTATCCTATTTGCAACACATGCAAATCAAAGCATTATGCGAAAACTAAATGCATATGCTCTTCCTCTTTGCAACACATGCAAATCAGAGCATAAACCAACAACAACCAATCATAAGCTTAACCCATTCGCAACACATGCCAAATGGTTAACCCTTATGCAAAAACCAAATCTAAATGATTTGAGCTCGAGTGAACATGGGATTGAGATCATCAACACATGATGAAGCTCAAGCTAGGACTCAACCCCTCTTAATAGTACATTGATTAAAAACTAGACTCAAAGACTACAAAGTCCTTAGCCTATCTAGTTATACCTTTGCCGCCGCACGCAAGCAAACCCCTTTGGGGTCTTTATGATTTTCACTTATACTCCCCCGGGATCATCACTCAACTCCTATTTATCTTCGGGATCCACTCTTGACGCTCATTACCTCATAATGCCGTCCTTGTCCCATTTTCATTCATCCTTGAACTTAACCTAACTCAAACATAACTCATGAAACTTGTTAGTCCAAGATGCATGGTTGTCCCAATTATCTCTTGCACTCCATTAACACATAATGGATGCCTTTAGATCAATTGAGCACAACCTAAAACAATTTGAATGATTTAAGTGTGTCTTAAGTACAATAATTCAACACATGCTTCATTATACTTAAGAACTATTCATTTGTTCTTAATTAATCAAGGAACACCATCAACACATGATGAAATGTTCTTTAATGATTAACAAGACAAATGAACTCAATTTAAATTTTCATTTAAATTGATATGAGTATATATTAACTACACAAGTTTTCATATACTCATATTGATGAAAAGTAATGATCCATTATGTGTAGGCTATATAGAAATGATCATTACTCTAGACCATCAACTATAGAAGACACTCCACATGTATATGTGCATAGATTTAATTGATTTGAATATAATATGCACATATTCAATTTTGATTGCATTGGAGTATATCCTATATTACCATGAGTATATTTTAACTAGGAAATTCAAATATATACTCAAGGATTTAGTTTCTATGTCTTGATCCTTGTATGTGTTAATAAGAAATAGATCAATACAAAGAAACCTTCAAGTTAAATTACAAACTCCCCCTAAGTATATGCATCCATGTAATATATGGATTGGGAAACATGATGCACGTTTTGTGGTTAATATAATGGGGACATTCATATTTTAACTTGAATCCAAAGTATGCAATTAATACTAGAAAGAATATGCATACATACCTTGGGTTTTCCATTTTTCATCCAAATATGAGACTGCTAAATATATGCTCAATAAAACATGTTAGTCTCATAAAGATTAGGTTTATCATTAAACATAGATTAAACATTAATTAACATCAATCACCAAAACCAAAGGCTCTTAAACTTACACACGCTCAAAGACTCGGTGTCGAACTGGGCCGATTTTTGGTTTTACCTGAGGAAGGCAGAGGTAAGCACTCTCCGTTACTCCGGAACGGCGGTGCCCAGCGTCGAGGCCCTGCGCCCGCCTGTGCAAGCCGAGGAGGAGCGGACCTTAATGATGATCAGCGAGCTCACAAACATGGGCCTCACTGGTCTCGACATCATCTGAGACTTCCTCAGGAACCGGGTGTCCCCTCTGAGGAGTAGGGAGCACCCTTTCTTCAAGGTCTCCGGGTGGCAAGACCTCACCCGAGAGGCCGACTCCGGTAAGCTTCACGGTCTTGATTAATTTCTGCTTCTCATGTATGATCTACGCTCATGCTGACGTTTTTCGATGATAGGTTGCAGCCCCGAGCTTCGACTAGGTGGACAAACGAGTCGCCGAGATGTTCGGCACCCCGAAGGGCAAAGAGCTTGAGCACGGGTGACAGGTCCCGAAGAACGTGCTCAAGCGGGGCGAAGTGGTAAGCTCCCTTACAATCCATGCTCGAGGGAATGCATCCCGAGCATCTTTTGATATTCTTTTGCTTTTGGTAGGAGAAAGTTGCCCTCGAAGCGGCAGTGGCCGAGCTCAAGCTGTTGTCGTGCGGCAAAGGGGATATCGTCCCCACCGCCAAGACCAAGAAGGCGAGGGGTAAGAGACAAGCTCCGCCGCCGCCCCCTACTCGGTCGTTAAAGAGGCGGGCGACTTCGGCCAGGAACCCTCCTCGGCAACACTTAGAGTACGCCGATAGGAAGGAGGTAAGCGACCTGAAGGCCTGGATGAAAAGTTACTTCAAGAGGAAACCGGGGTTGATCGCTCGCTTGCAACAGCTTGCGGAGCGGGCGAAGTTGGTCGAGGAGGCGAGGAAGGCCGAGCGCGAGGCGCTGGAAGGGCAGCTTGCCGAGCTCAAAGCCAAGCTCGCCCTGGCTACTTCAGGCTCCTGGGCTGGGGAGCCCGGGGAGGAGGACGAGGACACGGTGCCCCTCGTGAACAAGGTGCCGGCATTTGAAGAAGACACTGGAGGAGGTTGACATGGAGAAGGTCAACCCCCTCCTAGCGAGGATCAGCCACGCTGCTGTAGAGAAGTTCGAGCTCGTGGTTGCGGCGGTGGCCAATCCCATCGAAGTTGACAGCGAGGAGCTCGTCCAAGGTGGCCTTCGACCTCCATCTTTTCTTCCTGTTGTTTTTGTTGCTTGCTTTTTTTGTTTGCCCTTATCCGAGCTAACCCCACTCTGTTGACATGGGCATGATAGCTCCTAGGGTCTTTTTGGATACGGGGTAATGGTTGACAAAAAGCCTGCCCAAGAAAGCACGAAGTCCCCGGGCGAATCACCTGCCTGGGACAAGAGCGCGGAGCCCCTGAGCGGATAGCATGCCCGGGAGGACACCACGCAGTCCCCGACCAAACCACATGCTCGGGAGGATAGCAAGAAGATCCTAAGCGAACCATCTGCTCGGGAGGGAGGCGCGACATACCCAGGCGAACTACACGCTCGGGGTAATAGTGAGGAAATCCCGGGCAAACTCCCTGCCTGGGAGGAAGGCCAGGTCTCCCCGCTAGGGTCCCCCGCGGGGAATCTCGCAGATCTTCGGGAGGCAGACATCACCAAAGCCTTCTGGGATAACCTTTGACCGCGCCTCGGCCGGGTAAGCATACTTCTCTCTCTTTTTTTATTACTTTTTTTACCAGGGGTTTCTTCTTTGGAGTCTGGGGGGAGTCCGAACCTTCTTGTTCGCAGGTCCTTCAAGAGACCATGAAGGACTTCGACTCGGCGACGGTTCCACCCGAGGTCGTGGCCAAGATGCACACCGATCACGACGCTAAGGTGGCGGAGCTCGAGCGGCGGATGGCCATCCTCAAGGCTGAGGATCTGAAGATCTTCGAGAGGTGCCGCCAAGCCAAGGAAAACGCCACCAAGAATAGAGAGAGGATATGCAGGCTCGAGCTAGAGCTCGAGCAAGCACAGCAACACTCTCAAGTTCTGGAGTCAAAGGTGGCGGAGTTGGGCCGGGCCGCGTGGGAGGCTGCCGAGCTCATTGACCAAGACAAGGAGGATATGGAGCGACTCCTCCAAGAAGCCTGCGAAGGACGGGAAGCTCAGCGGCGGGTGCTCGACCTCGAGACCAAGCTTGATGAGGCGAAGTAGAAGCTTTCTGCAGCGCTCAGAGGAGCAAGGCCTGAAAGATAGACCCCTTGTCTAGGTCTTGGTGTAAAAAATTTTCTTTCTTCTTTGCCTTTTTCTTGTGTATTCTGATGATGTGAATGAAAGATAATTCTCCCCAAGATTCTTTTGCCTTGTGTCTTTGATGTTTTTTGTCCTTTTCTGGTGACCACCTGCGAACATCAAACACGAGACGAGTAGACAAAGAATATACAAACAGAAGTATGAGTAGGACGAAACATGGGCGATACGAGCGTGCGCGTTTTTTAGAAAAAAAAACGTTAGTGGCGTTAGTTCGTCCCTACTAAGCCCCTCGCTGTGAATGAAGGTCGTGCACCTAAGTTGCGAGCACGAGCTCGTTCGTAGGAGAGTTAGAAAAATTATGCATTTTTCCCTCGACCAGGCCACTAATTTCTTCGAGTTGCGAACATGGGTTAGGTCAGGAGAAGGAAACGCGCGAGGCCTTAACTTCCTTAGCATCTTGAACATATGCCCCTAAGTTGTGAGCATGGTCGTGGTGAGGAAGAACGCGCGGTTGCCCGACAGAGGGCACGACGACCAAATACACGCGAGTCGAGCTAAAACTCTGGACCTACCGAGAGGGTGTCTGTATGCGATCATGGGCATGCAGTGAAGAACTACTGCGAACGATGGTCGGCTTATGGAGACTGAAGCCTCTGGCAGCGAGTTTAGTGATTCGGCGCTGGTCGTGGCACTCTGTACGTTCGTATGCACGCTAGCCAAACCTTAGAAAAAGGAGGTTGAAGCGAATTGAGGCGAAAGTTCCTGCCCGGACGCGCCGCCCCATCACCAAGATCATGAGGAAAAGAGTATACCCTTGTGCGAGACTGAGTCGGCTTACCAATGGGCAGTGATCTTGGGAGCATTCACAAAATCTTAGGGATAATGGACTTCGTGCGGGCGAAGGAACCAAATTTTACAGGAAAAACCGCTGAGCAAGCGCAAAACGTAAAAGTAAATGCGTGCTTAGACAAAGAACTTGCGCAGCAGGTCGATCCTCTAGGAGCTCGTGAGCACCCGACCATCTTCCATCGCCAGGTGAACAGCCCCGGACGTGCCATCGAGACGACCGTGAACGGACCTTCCATATGGGGGAGAGCTTGTTGGCCTTTGACATGTCCTGAATTCGACGTAGGACCAGGTCGCCAACTTGTAAGGTCCTTGGGCAAATCGATTTGACCGCGTGCCTACGAAGAGCTTGTAGGTAGACGGCGGATCGCAGCAATGCCCACTCGCGTGTCTCTTCAGCGAGGTCGAGGAGACGCTCGAGCTCTTGGTCGACGCTATCGACTAAGTGCACTCTTTGGGAACCCAGCACAATTTCAGCAGGCAATATGGCCTCTGCACCATAGACGAGCTGGAAAGGGGTTTCGCCCGTAGCTCGGCTCGTCATAGTGCGAACTGACCAGAGGACAAAAGGGAGCCCGTCCACCCACAATTGGCCGTGCTGGCTGAGGTTTTTGAAAACCCTCTTTTTGATCCCCTGAAGGATTTGGCCATTTGCTCGTTCGGCCGCTCCGTTGCTCTGTGGATGAGCCACAGAGGCGCGGAACCTTTGTCTGATGTCCTCATGATGAGCTTGAAACAGTTCACTAGTGAACTGAGTGCCATTATCCGTGATGAGGCGATCGGGGACTCCGAAACAGCGTCACCATGTTACTGCGAAAAAATCTCCTAGCTACTTGAGTCGAAATAGTTGATACAAGTTCGGCCTCGATCCACTTAGTAAAAGTGTCGACGGCCATGAGTGTAACATCCTGAAAAAATGAAATTAAATAAAAAATAAATATTTTGAATTTGAAAATTATAATTTCTGAGTTTTCTTGGTATTATTGGTTTTATTTGAATCTTTGTTGGAATTTTGCATTGCATGAAAAATCAAATAAAGAGAATTAATGAATGGGTAATGGTAAAAAGATAAAAAGATAAAAGTAAAATCTTGGAAAATTTATATTAAAGATTTTAACCCTCAGGTAAACTTTTTACCTAGTAAATTTAATTTTTACTGCATGGTAAAAATATTAGTAATAATGGAAAAGACAAACTTTGACTAGAAATAGTGTATCATCCGAATTAATGAAAAATATTAAGAGTTTATCTGAAGCTGACAAAATTACCAAAGCACCCTTGATAAATAATTTACCTCTGGTAAAAATATCAAGAATTTACCAGGTTTGATAAGCCTCCAAATAATTCAAAAATAGAAAACCAATAAAGTTGTAAATAGCAATGTCAGAATTTTTATAATTTAAATAATGAAGATAAAATTCTGAAAATTTTGCAGAAGCATTATTTTCTCAAATTCATCTGAAAAACAAAGTTTAAAAAATAAAAAGATCCATTGGGATACTTTAATAAATCAATAACAGAATTGGAATTTCTGTGCATTATTCATTGTCAGAATTTTAATAAAATATATACAAGGAATTTTTATCTGAAAATCAACTCTTATCTTCTCCTGGCCAACCTCTGTAAAAATTTTTGTAAAAACCTAAGTCGGTTTGGATACAAAAACCTCTGCGGCAAGTTGACCTCAGCACTGTGAACCGTCCTTCTTACCATGACCGTTGGATCTCCACCTGTCATCCATCCAGCGCAACCACAATCCAGCCTTTCTTCCTCCTCTCTCCGTGTTCTCCTGCGCACGTAGAGACGATCGGCAGCGCCAGCCTCTTCAGCCCATTGTCTTCAACTTCCAGCCAACGATATCCCGAAGCAAAATCCGCGCCTAGTCCTCTGTGCATTGCGTCACCCTCTCACCGTAGGTGAGCCAGCAAAGCTTGACCTTACCACCAACTCCTCCACGCAGCTATGCCCTGCAATCCACGGCCATCTCCTCGAGAGCTGCGACTCAGTGAAGCGCTGAAATTCATCGTGATCTCCTCGGCAAAGACATGCGGCGCCGCCATCTCCCCTTGCGTTCAAATCCTGCTCGCACCGCCTCATCTGCCTATTTAAGCACAGCTAGCCTTCAGTTAGCTCCTCAACGCATCACCATTCTCCTTCGCCTACCCAAAACCAGAACACCACCATAGCCTTCTTCTTCCCCGTCGTGTTCAACGAAACCGAAAGAGGGCAAACTTCAAATTCCATTGAATCAATAAGTCATACTCAAACTCATCCGAGTTGAAGTTACACCGTGACCCCTGGAGCACACCTCTGACCTCAATCGAAGCTCATCTTCTCCGGTGAGCCATGCACAGCACTCCCTTTTCCCTCCATTGCCACAAGCTTCAAGCTCAGAGCCACTGGAAATTCCAGTGATACAATCATCCATTTTCAAATTAAATTGAACCTTAGCATCCCCAAACTCTACTGATCAAAAGCCCCCAAACATCTTCATCTTCTTACATGCAAAATGTCGCCGCCACCGTGAGCCCATCTCTTCCATGGCCGGCCGACGAGGGCAGAGCTCCTCGGTGTATCTCCGGCTGAGCCAAGCCCAACAAACGGAATCACTGTGTTGCCCTGATGCTAAAATCGGAACCCATTCCAGCTCAGCCACCGTGGTTCTTCCCCTCCACCGTCCGCCATTAGAGCCGCCGCTTGGAACTCGGGCGTGCACTTCTCTGGTAACTCTTCCACCAAATTAGTTCCTTCTCCGGATGCGCGTCGTCGAGCTTAACCTTCCCCCGCCGTTTGAAGACCGCCGGAGCACCGTCGCCATTCAACCCAAGCCGGCCCCCTGTTCTCTGCCTCTACGTGGTGGGGCCAGGGAGTCAGCAGCCTTAGGTAGAAGAAGAACAAAACCAAAAGATACCTTCTCTATTGGTAAAGCGCATTCTTAATTTTTCATTCAATTTCCTGGCCGGAATACATTCAATTATTAATAATTTGTGCATTTTTAGTTAGAAACCAGTGAAATAAATTTATATATTTACCTAAAATCAGAAAGGTTCTAGATATACAAAAATATTAAATTCTTGAACTATAAAACAATTAATTGAATTAAACTTTGATTATAACCTCATTATGGTCTTCATATTAAATCTGTGGCCAATAAGTCATAAAACAATAAAATAAATTTTTATATGATGATAATATCAAGATAAATTCAAATATACAAAAATATTGAATTTTTATATTACGAACAATTATTTAAATTTAAGATGAGGTGAACTCACTATTATGAACATTATTGTACATATGAAAAATATAAATGATAAAATCATAAAATAAATTTTCATATGCCTCTTGAACCATAATAAACTCAAATATGCAAAAACATTTAAATTTTTAACTCAGTTTAAATTAATTACTTGTTAATCATCATTAAACCTTAATATGGCTACTAATAAAAATGAAAGCATAAAAGCTCATAAAATGAGGAAATAATTTGTATTAATTTCCTGAAAATAGTAAGGATCCATGTATGTAAAAATATTGAAGATAAGATTTAATTTGCATCCTTTTAATGAAAGGAAATGTTAATTATAACAATAAGTAAATAGGTAATCTATTGCAATTAAAGTTAAAATAATGCCAAACCAACTTTGAAAGCAGGACCTGAGCTAAGGTATGTGGTTCGTTTTGGGTTATCGGCGGCTAACAATGTTGCAGAGTATGAAGCTCTCCTCATGGGTCTTGAGTTTGCAAAACCTTTGGGCATCGTTAAGTGATAGCCAAAAGCGGCTCCGCTCACGGTCAACGATTCAGCAAAGACCACATGCGCGGGAGACTTCGATGGCCAAAGTATCTCGCCGGCCGCTGTGAAGTGGAGATAGTTCGAACACGGAACTTCGAGGCATGCACCAGGAAAAACAACCCGGCCAGATCTCTGTCCAATCTTGGCTCGTCCGTGTGCGCGATTCCTCGAGCGTCGTCACAGGAGACTTTAAGCGTCGCCGTCAATTTTCGATCGGGGAGGTAAGGCCTTTGTGGAGCACACTCTTCTTTCGGGGCGATGGTCGGTGAGGTCTTCGCGGGGTTACTGCTAGCAAGTGCGCGCCAGGATGCTTTCGTGACATCGTCTATGCATGTCGAGCTCGCCGGTTCCATGCTCGGAACCCGCCCTGAACTCGGTTGTCCGCTCGCTTGGTCCTTCTCGACATGGGGCTCGACATCCTCGGTCCTTTCCACAAGCCGTCGGGGGTAAGAGGTTCTTGTTAAATCGCCATCGACACATTCATGAAGAGGGGCGAGGCCGAGCGTCTCGACCATCGCGGCTCGGGCGGCCGTTAACTTTTCGCTTATTCGTGGCCACGGTATGGGGTTCCATGTAGAATTATCGCGACAATGGGACTAAATTTACATAATTTGTTCGGGAATATTACGAAGACATAGGCACCAAAGTATGCTATGCTTGGGTGTTATCCATGAAAGCAATGGAAGCGATGGCGCGCCAGCAGACGAGATCATCAAAGCGTCAAGAAGCGAGTATCGGATGAGCTCGAATGCCACGGCAGACCTAGGTGGGCGAACTTCCCAAATCTTATGGTCTATTCATTACCCGCTTGTCGGTAGAAGCGGCGAGGTCTACACCCTTCCGCTTGTGTTCGGTTGCAGGCAAATCCGCCTCGGAAGGTCACGCTAGAAGCTCTACTGAGTCGGCAGTCGACCCGGTCGACTTCGAGCAGAAGCGGTCTCTCGACCTTACCACGATAGAAGAAATAAGATCCGTACCTTTGCTCACGATCAGCGCATTACGCAATCTCTCGCAGACATGCGTCCCGTCGATACGACCTAGGAAGCTCCTTGTTGGGGACTTAGTCTGAGTCGGATTCGAGCCCGTCCAACACCAACAAGTTATCGCGATGGGAGGCCCTATAGAGTTGTTTTAACGAGATCGCGCGAGGGCTTCACTGGCTAGTGTTGCTGATGGCGGAGAGCTCTCTAGTTCGTGGAACATGGACCAGCTTCACAAATTCTATCGTAACCCTTTATCTCACATTTCAATAAAGTTGTCGTTCAATTATCATGTTTGGCCTTTCGCCTCATTTTTGTTAAATCATTTTGTGTTTGCAGGAGTTCGGGGCTTCTTTGAGTCCGACCTAGGGGCGGGTGCACTTGCTCTTGGCCCGGCGTCGAGGGCTTAAACTTCACCCCGGGGCGAACTACTTGTGGCGAATCACGCCGCATCGGCGTTCCCCCTGCGCCGGGGAGTTGAACTAGGCACATGCGGGTCCAGCGAGCAAAGCGCAAAGTCGGGACTCTCATGCTGCTCGCCAAAGCAATGATCCTATTACTCTCAAGCCTAAGTTTTTCCCGTGTGCCCATGCTATGCTCCTGTGGGTTTTCTCGATCTTGCGGTCGTGGTCTCTCTGAGCCTCTGTCTTGCGCCCAAGGTCGGCGTCGCTCGACCTTCACCCAACGGGGCACGGCGAGAAAAGGATAAGTACGATTGGGAAAAATTTCTTGATCGGAGAAATGTATGCGCCTTTATCTCCAATTTGATAAGGCCTTTTATTCAATGATCCACGATGGTTTCGCATTCTTTCATTTTTAAATTTTGTGCGGGATCGAGGCTTTTACGAATCCGACCAACGTCTGAGTGCTCTTGGTCTTATGCTCGAATGTCATGACTTAAATTCACCCGATTGGTCGAAAGCGCTCATAAGCGAATCTCTTAGCACTCTGACTCCCCACGTGGCCAGTCGAATCTAGCAATTCGGCACCGATGAGCAAAGCATAAGTCGTGGTCGGGATCGAGAGTCTCACCTAGGAGGCGACCTCGGCGATTCGGTCGAAGGTGAGGAGGCCTCGTGGTTGCGCCCAGTCGGTCTTTGCGACGACAGCCTATGAGGCTAGGCAAGGGTACTCCCTCAAGAAATGCTAAATCAGCCCGTATTCCGAGCAAGCTTCTCTCACTCACGTTCGGCGAGCTTGGCCCTCAAGGTCGATAGCTCGCCTCGGAGTTGAAGGGTTTCGTTAATCGAGTCGGAGGCGGTGGCGCTCGCCTTGAAGCTGGGCAGGCACTCTTGTTTGCTTTGGGCCTCGATCCAGCTTCTCCTCGAGCTCCTTAGCTCTGGCCTCGAGCTTGGCACGGTGGTCGGCAGCCGTCTTCTTCAGACTTCTCCACCTTGGTTTGCTCGACCTCGAAGCACTTTGGCCGGTCGCACACGCTCCTCCTCCGTGGCTGGGGTATTCTCAGCTCCCTTCCCCGCGAAGACCTCGCTCGGATCTTCAACAAGACCCTCATGACCTCGGTAGGATGCAGTCGACTTCCATGGCGTGGTCGCTCCGATCTCGAGGTCGGGCGACCATGGCGCGTCTTGACTGGGGGTCTCGTCTGCGGCGGTTGGGCGCTCTGGTGCCATCTTCGGAGGAGGCCTTGGGGAGAGGCGGCCTGGCGGCGGCCGGTCTCGTGATTTCGTCTTCGCCGGCCGTTCGCGAGGTTTCGTCCCCGGTGGATCGACACCTTCTTCGGACTCGCCGCCATGACCCGGCTCTGGGGACTGCATGGGCCGGTCTGGCCCGATGAACGGCAGCGCCATCCCAAAGGTGGCCCCCTCCTCTTTGGACTCGGGCTCATCTGGGCAGCAGGCGTTGTCGGGATGGGCGAGCATTGTTCCGGGGCTCAAGGTGCATGATGGAGAAAAGACTATAAAGCTAAAACGATAAAAACTTCTGGCGAGAAGAAAGATAGGTACACAGGTCACCGACCTTTGTCTCGCAAAGGGTTGGCGGGTATCTCGGTGTCGGCGTGGCGGCGTCCTTCATCGGATACCGAGCTTGGGGTCCCTAGGCTGCGATGGCTCCAGGTCATTCGGTCATCCGAAGGTCGGAACCCCTCGATCCCCAAGGACCTAAGCTCTGACGGCGCTCGCTGACGTCGTTCTTGCGAAGAAGAAAGATGCCAAAGAGGAAGACTACATAAAGCCCGACAAACTCGGGGGCTCGACCATGAAGGCAGCCTTACAACACAGTGCGCCCCACTCGACGTCACGGCTTCCTTGGAGTCCGGTCGTCGGCTCTGTCGGCAAGGCGACCTCTTACCCGCTTTTTTTCTCACTTGTTCGACCGAACAGCAGCAACATCCTCCTCGTATGTCGAACGGCTCTTGGTGATCTGCGATCATACCCGGGATTGCAGTGTCCATCATCGGAGCCTTTTACGGTCTCCGCTCGACCTCGACCTTGGGCCTGGGGCGTCGGAGATCGTTTCTTCCGTCCAAGCAGGAGGCTCGAGGTCGTCCGCACCTTGTTCCGACCTTGAGCCTCGGGGCTAGGCGGCGAGTGAAGAAACTTGGAAACAAAGTCAACAAGCGGTCAGCAGGTGGCCCCAAGCTCGAGCTCGGGAATGGCATCGCCGACCAAGACTGGTTCTTGTGGACTCGCTCCGACCCGAGGCTCGAGATCGTCAAGACCTCATGATCGGGGGCAAGCGTTTGGCTCCAGCTCGAGAGGACTAGCTCGGGACGAGCCGCGCGCCCTTGGTGGTTACGGATCCATGAATCTGAGTCAAAATTTGTCATGGGCGGCATAATCAGGCGATTACAACCTTCTTCATGTAAATGCGAGACCATGATCTCGGGAATCTCTCTCGGCCGTTTGAGAGCGTTAGAAGGATATAAGGCCTCGCAAGGCATGTAAGCAGAGGAGGTCACGGCAATAGGCCAATAGACATCAACAGGGGCACTCAAGCCCAAAGCTGTAATCATCTCTTTATGCGCACAATTAGTTAATTCCTCGCCTCCGGAGAAAGGCGGGCGTAGAGCTATTACCGCCCTCTGGGGCTCGAACCGATATAACTTCGTTGTGTCATGTTCTCTGTCGTTTTCCTCCGACCTCTCGCCGCATAAGCATAAACCTTCGGTGAGCAAGGTCCGAATTGGGTCCCTTACACACTAACACCCCTCTTCACTTTTGCGGTCGAGGCGATCCCGATCGTCGACAAAAACATTTCTAGATTTGCTTCCCGGTAACACGAAAAATAAATCAAAAATCATGTATAGTATAGTTGGATTTAAATTTGTATTAATTTCCTGAAAATAGTAAGGATCCATGTATGTAAAAATATTGAAGATAAGATTTAATTTGCATCCTTTTAATGAAAGGAAATGTTAATTATAACAATAAGTAAATAGGTAATCTATTGCAATTAAAGTTAAAATAATGCCAAACCAACTTTAAAAGCGCTTACGATCGGGATCGCCAACCGCAAAATGAGGTAGGGTTAATGAGAAGCGGACCACAATGCGCTTTGCTCGAACAGGGAATGAGGTCGAGGAGGTCTATGGTCTGAGCAAGGAGACAAATCTGACGAGACAGAGATTTATCCTGGTTCGAGCAAAGCTAGCCAGGTCTCGCTTTCATTAACCCCTACCTCATTTTTCGCGGGTTGGCGATCCCGATCGCCGACACCGGCGCCACCGAAGGTCTGATGGCTTCGCTTCATCCGAAGGTGCAAAGATCAAGATCTCGGGAGGCATGGCGATCCCGACGGGTCCATTCGACGGCTCAGTTTCGCACGGTTCCCACGCGATGACTCCACGCCCTTGTTTTCGCCTCACCGGTTCATTTCAAGCAATCCTTCAACGATGAGGTGAAACTCTAGATCATGTGCTTCGACGACTCGAGATCGCCAAGCGTTCTCGGCTGAATTCTTATTCTCACCGCTGCTGCCAAAGCTAAGGTATGTGGTTCGTTTTGGGTTATCCAGCTAACAATGTTGCAGAGTATGAAGCTCTCCTCATGGGTCTTCGAGTTTGCAAGGCCACTGGGCATGCGTTAGTCGATAGCCAAAGGGCGGCTCGACTCACGGCCAACTGGGCCAAACAAAGACCACAGGCGCGGAGACTCGATGGCTAAAGTATTCGCCGAGGCGCCGAAGTGGAGAGATAGTTCCGTAACCCGAACTCGTGCATGCACCCAGGAAAAACAACCCCAGCACAGATCTCCTGTCCAATCTTGGCTCGTCCGGTGACGCGATTCCTCCAGGCGTCGTCCTGGAGACTTTGGCGTCGCCGTCAATTTTCGACCGGGGGAGGTAAGGCCTTTGTGGAGCACACTCTTCTTTCAGGACGATGGTCGGTGAGGTCTTCCGCAGGGGGTTCTGCTAGCAACTGCGCTTCAGGATGCTCGTGACATCGTCTATGCATGTCGAGCTCGCCAGTTCCATGCTCGAACCCGCCACTAACTCGGACCGTCCCGCCGCTGGTCCTTCTCGACATGGGGCTCGACATCCTCGGTCCTTTCCACAAGCCGTCGGGGTAAGAGGTTCTTGTTAAATCGCCATCGGCACATTCATGAAGGGGACGAGGCCGAGCCGTCTCGACCATCGCGGCTCGGGCAGCCGTTCGCTTTTTTCGCTTATTCGTGGCCACCAGGTATGGGGTTCCATGTAGAATTATCACTGACAATGGGACTAAATTTACCTGTAAGCTGTTCCAGGAATATTACGAAGACATAGGCACCAAAGTATGCTATGCTTCGGTGGCCCATCCGCAGAAAGCAATGGAGCAATGGCGCGCGCCAACCACGAAGATCATCCAAGGCGTCAAGAAGCTTAGTATCGATGAGCTCGAATGACACGGCCAGACCTAGGTGGACGAACTTCCCACCGTCTTATGGTCTATTCGTACCACTGTCGGCCGAGCAGCAGGGTCTACACCCTTCCGGCTTGTGTTCGGTACCAGAGCCGTCCTGCCTCCAGAGGTCACGCTAGGCTCTACCAGGGTCGGCTTGGTCGACCAGGTCGACTTCGAGCAAGAACGGTCTCTCGACCTTACCCTGATAGAAGAAATAAGATGTCATGCAGTAATCCTTTCACGATCAACGCAGATTACGCAATCTCACGCAGACATGCGTCCCGATCGGTACGACCTAGGAAGCTCCTTGTTGGGGACTTAGTCCTGAGTCGGATTCAGGCTTCGTCCAACACCAACAAGTTATCCCCGCAGTGGGAGGGCCCCTATAGAGTTGTTTTAACAGACGCGGGGGCTTCTGCAAGCTAGTGTTGCCCGATGGCGGAGAGCTCTCTAGTTAAGTGGAACATGGACCAGCTTCACAAATTCTATCGTAACCCTTTATCTCACATTTCAATAAAGTTGTCGCTCAATTATCATGTTTGGCCTTTGCGCCTCATTTTTGTTCATCATTTTGTGTTTGCCAGAGTTCGGGCTTCTTTGAGTCCCGACCTAGGATCGGGTGCACTTACTCTTGGCCCAGCGTCGGGGCTTAAAACTTCACCCCCAGGGGTCGAACTACTTGTAAGCCGAATCACTTCGCATCGACGTTCCCCCTGCGCCAGGGTTCGAACTAGGCCTGTGCCCGGGTCCAACGAGCAAGGCGCAAAGTCGGGACTCACGCGGCTCGCCAAAGCAATGATCCTATTACTCTCAAGCCTAAGTTTTTCCCCGTGTGCCCATGCTATGCTCCCTGTGGGTTTTTTCTCGATCTTGCAGGTCGTGGTCTCTACAGGCCTCTGTCTTGCGCCCAAGGTCGGCGTCGCTCGACCTTCAGCCCAACGGGGGCACGGCCAGAAAAGGATAAGTACACGATTGGGAAAAATTTCTTGATCGGAGAAATGAGTAACGCCTTTATCTCCAATTTCAAGAAGGCCTTTTATTCAACAAATACGATGGTTTACAGATTCTTTTCATTTTTTAAATTTTGTGCGGGATCGAGGTTTTTCTCGAATCCGACCAACGCGGCGAGTGCTCTTGGTCTTATGCTCGAATGTCGCGAGCTTAAATTCACCCCTGGTCGAAGCTGCTATAAGCGAATCTCAAGACTACAGCTCTCCCTGTGGGGTCGAATCCAGCCAATCGGCACCGATGAGCAAAGCATAAGTCGTGGTGGGATCCGAGAGTCTCACCTAGAGCGACCTCTGGCGGCTGTTGTCGAAGGTTCTGAGGTTCCTGTGGTTGCGCCTGTGTCGGTCTTTGCTGCGACCACTGCCACAATGGCTAGGCAAGGTACTCCCTCAAGAAATGCTAAATCACCAGATTCGAAAGCAAGCTTCTCTCACTCACGTTCATGAAGCTTGGCCCTCAAGGTCGATAGCTTCGCCTCGGAGTTGAAGGGTTTCGCTGGTCGAGCCTGAGGCGCGGTGGCGCTCGCCTTGAAGTCGGGCAGGGCACTCTTCACGCTTGGGTGGCTCGATCCGGCTTCTCCTCGAGCTCCTTAGCTCGGCCTCGAGCTTGGCACCTGGTCCTGCACTGCCTCTTCTTCTCCACCTTGGTTTGTTCGACTCAAGCACTTTGGCGGTCGCAGACACGCTCCTCCTCCGTGGTCGGGTATTCTCGGCTCCCTTCCAAGAACCTCGCTCGGATCTTCAACAAGACTCCTCCTCACGACCTCACCGGATGCGGTCGACTTCCATGGTCTGGTCGCCCGATCTCCGAGGTCTGGATCGACCATGGCAGATCTTGCCCTGGGGGTCTCTCTGCTCAGGGCGGCTGGAGCGCCTGGTGCCATCTTCTGAGGAGGCCTTGCAGGGAGGCGCCTGCCTCTACGCTCCCTGGCCTCATTGATTCGTCTTCATCGGCCGCTCGCGAGGTTTCGTCCCGCAGCCGATCGACACCTTCTTCCGGACTCGCCGATCATGACGACGCCTGGGCTGCATGGACGCGGTCTCCCGCCCGATGAACGACGCGGGCGCCATCCCAAAGGTGGCCCCCCTCCTCTTTGGACTCGGGCTCATCCCGGCAACCGCAGGCGTTGTCGGGATGGGCGAGCATTGAGCTCGGGGGCTCAAGGTCTGTGATGGAGAAAAGACTATAAAGCTAAAGACAGTAAAAACTACGCGGCAGAAAGAAAGATAGGTACCTAGGTCACCGACCTTTGTCTCGCAAAGGGTTGGCGGGTATCTCGGTGTCCCGAGGGCGTGGCGGCGTCCCTTCGTCGGATACAACCCGAGCTTGGGGTCCCTAGGCTGCGATGGCTCCGTGTCATTCGGTCATCCGAAGGTCTAACCCCTCGCCCCCAAGGACCTAAGCTCGACGGCGCCGCAAAGACTGCGTCGTTGCTGCGAAGGAAAGAAAAAACATTTCTAGATTTGCTTCCCGGTAACACCTGAAAAATAAATCAAAAATCATGTATAGTATAGTTGGAAATTAAGTTTAAATCTTGGCCGATTTAAGGTTCCCAATATGATCGTTTAGACCAATTCGACTGTAGATAAAATAACCTGTCTAAATGCTAAAACTTATAAAACTAGTTCAGAAATACTTTACAAAGTTCATACTACCATATTCTATAAAAATAACATTATTTAATTAAGGATTGCATAATAATCTTATTAATTCAAAAACCTTAAGTGATAATCATACGCTTCATATTCTTGCCGATTCCGTATAACGTAAACTTCATAAATGCCATACAAGCTTTTTCAGCGACAAATAAAATGTCACATCTAAATCCTAAAACTTATGAAATTAGCTTAGTAACACCCTCCAAAGTATGAATTACCATAATACGAAGAAATAACCTCATTTCATTATACTTTGCATATGAATCTTGTTAGCAGAATAACCTAAAGTGTTATGATTCTAGACTTAATAAACTGAATAAACGAACTAGGTAATAATAAAGGAATTTGTAGTTAAGTTATTTGTATCACCAGAACCTTCTTAAATATCATGTAAATAAGGCTAGTAGCCTAAATCAATATGTTAACTTTTTATAACTAAAATATTAATTAAATGTTGCTTTGAATCTGAATCCTAATTTAAAGGTAAGAATTCACCCTAAACCTGAAATGATCATATCTATTTAATCTTAAACAATTTTTGCATCTTGAATTCAATATTATAAATACAAGAATACATAATTCAGCTTCTTAAATTCGTAAAGTAAAAATAGACAACATATAAAAGTAAGTTGTCCTCCGATCAAACTTCAAAGCTAATATCAATGTAAAGTTTAATCATTTAAAACATGAGAAATTGAAATCATCTAATCCAAACCACAGCCATGCCTGCTTTCTGTAGATTGTCTTTATTTGACTTTCTATCTATTTTCTTTTTGCCCTTATTGAAATATGTTATTTGCTATATTTCTGTTGATCGACGTGTAGAACTCAACATCTCCGATAGCATCGCCGCCTTCATCAATCGTAGCCTCGACTTCATCGTAAGCAGTGAATAAGCAAGGCAAGTACCCCTTTGATCATATTGATCCCAGTATTTATTTTCCTTTTGTTTATCAAATGGTTTCATGCATACGTTTACTTTATGCAAATTTGCTATTTTGTGGTATTGGTAGATATACCTTTTGTCTCACAAAACCTCCTTGATATGTATGACATGTGAACCTTGATAACCATAGATTAAAGAATAGGCATTACTTAATGTCATCATGGGTATATGCGATTACATAATCATGCTTAGCCATGCTTTAGAATCAACAAGGTTGATGATCAGATCAAAATTGTTTCCTGAAAATATTGGATAAGGCACTGTTGGTTGCTGGTATTTTGATTAAAAACCCAAAATAAATCTATGATTTTGACGCGGGTGATTATTGGCAATAGCCAGTTGTGCAAAGGGAATTGCACGTAGTGTAGAGTGAAGTGTCGCCCGTATCAGATTAAGGACCGAACAATGGGACGCTATAGATCCAAGAAATCCGTGCAAACCACAAGTTTTGTTATGGGGCATCCTTAAACCAATTAAGTTATCTAGTTTAATTTTGCATTTTGGAAGGCCGAAGTAGTACGGGCTCTCCTTTTTAGGTTTGCTCGACGGGGTGCCCTCACCAAGGTGTTGGGAGCCACACTTTCTAATACAACGGTGTACGCCATACTTGGGAAGTTCCAACATTTCTATGCTCCGAGTTTTTCTATCATAGTATGGGTTTCACGTCCCGTCGCTGGTGCAAAGTTAACCTAGGTAATGTAAAGGTTTTCGTCATGAACATTCTGGCCACACGCTAAAAGTGCGTGAAATATGCGGTAAAAAGAAAAGGTCATGACTTGTGGAAAAAGTTGTACACCTCTGCAGAGTGTAAATCTAATCAATTAGCCGTGCCCACGGTCATGGGCACTTGGTGAAGTCATTCCAATGTTAGATGTTTTATTATTTTCAAAAGGGTTGGTTTCATTTGTTGTGCAATTGTTGCTTTATGTCAAAGGGCCGACATTGATGGATTTCAGGATTTGGATGATTCGTCGCTCACGTCATGGAGGACTGTGAGTGTTACTTGTGCTTTACTTATTTGCTATCAATCAAACTTGCTCTTATAAATTCCATTTGCAAATAACTTGATTTACAATTCAATTTCGCTTTATGCAAATTAACTGTAGTAGCCTCCTTTGACTTAGCCTGCATTTATGCATTTGCAAATACCACCTTAAGTCTTGCGGAGTACGAAAGTACTCACCCTTGCTTAATTTGTGGTTTTTAGGTGGTAAGCTAGTGAAACTTCGAAGGTTTATTTCATCACAGGATGCGGGATCTTCAACATGATCTTTCTAGGGATTTATGCCTCGTCAGTTGCCCGCGGGATGGATGGGCACACTACCAGGCTTTGTTTCTTTTGCTACTACATTCTCTGAGTTGTAAGATTCTTTGTATTACAGTTTCCGCTTAATTAATATAATGTATGGTTGTGATTTCAATTATTGTAAATGTGTGTACTAGCTACTGATCCAGGGACTAGTACTGAGTGCACATGAGATTTCCATTTTTGCATTTATGTAAAAATGGGGGTCGTTACAACAAGCAAGAATTTGCAACCTCTTCGACCACGAGGGAAAGGTCCAAGTATATCGATTCCCCAGGTCAAGAACGGCCATGAGAGCGGGATAGTTTGAAGCGCGTACGCCGGCTGGTGTGCCTTGCGGGCATGGAACTGGCATGCCCGGCAAGTCGCCACGATCGCCCGAGCGTCGGTTAAGGCCGTAATAATAATATCCAAAGGAAGGCTTTGCTCCTGGCGTCCTGAAAGATGAGTGAGCTCCGCACACTCCCTCATGGATATCTCTAAGAAGGAAATTGCCCTCTTCTCGAGATATGCACTTGGAGAGGACTCATAGTGCCCCATTGCGGTATAAGGTGCCCTCGATCAACTTGTATGGAGAGGATCACCTTATAAGCTGGGAATGCTCAGCTTCTTCCTTGGGCAGTGTCCCATGGGCAAGATACTGAACGAATGGTGTCATCCAGTTTGCACCATGCTCGAGGAGGGAGATGTTACCGCACATCTCCGGTGCCTCCTCTACAGAGGGAATGGAGGGCTTGCACAGATGCTTGATGAGCGCCCCTGGCGGGGCGGGCATCTGGGAGGAACCGACTTTGGAGAGGTAGTCGGCCAGGGAATTGTCCAACGACCATCTTCAGGCCTGTCAAGCCCAGTAGCGGGTGGTGCCGGATTCATCCATTTAGCTACGAAGTCTACCAGGATCTGGGATTTGATCGCCGTGCGGGCCGAAAAGTGGATATCGAACTTGGCGAGCTCCATAGCCCACTTCGCTATCCGACCGCCGGCGTCTCGATTTCTTAGGATCTCCCTAAGTGGAAAGTTAGTCGGAACGACGACCTTATGAGCTTGAAAGTAGTGGCGCAGCTTCCTCGATGCCACGAGCAGTGAGTACAAGAGCTTCTAGACCTCAGGGTACCACTCCTTCGGTCCGTACAAGACCTCGCTGACATAGTATATCGGTCGCTGCGCCCCATCTCGTTCGACCGTCAACACCGCGCTTACGGCCTGCGGGTCACTGCAAGGTATAGCAGAAGCGCCTCCCGACCTTGGCATGGTTAAGACAGGTGAGCTGGACAAGTACTACTTTCGCTCCTCGAAGGAGCGGTTGGCTTCTTCCGTCCATGCGAAGCCATCGTGCCTGCGAAGCGCATTGAAGAAAGGCAGCTCGATCGAGAAATAAAGTGACTCAGAGCTGCCATGCGTCCGGTCAGGTCTTGGACCTCCTTTACGCAGCTGGGAGGCTGCATTCTTTCAATGGCTTCGATTTTTTCTGGGTTCGCCCCGATGCCTTGTGGCCCGATCATGTAGCCGAGCACTTTGCCCGCCCTCACCCCAAAGACATACTTTTAGGATTAAGTTTTATTCGATGTCTATTGAGGTTACAAAATGTTTCCTTAAGGTCGGATACATGACACGAGGTGAGCCTACTTTTCACCACAATGTCATCTACATATACCTCCAGATTTCGGACTATCTGATCTGGGAAGATCTTCTGCATTAGGCGCTGGAAGGTTGCTCCAGCGTTCCTCAGATCGAAAGACATGGTCGTGTAGCAGAACGTGTCGAACGACATAATGAAGGAAGTTTTCTCTTCATCTTCAGGGGATAGGCTGATCTGGTGATAGCCCGAGTAAGCATCCAGAAAGTTCATCACCTGGGCTTCTGCCGTCGTGTCGACCAACTGGTCTATACGCGGCAGCGGGAAGTTATCTTTGTGACAGATGGCGTTCAGGCCAGTGTGGTCGATGCACATGCGCCACTTGCCGCCCTTCTTCTTGACAATGACCAGGATCACCAACCATTCCAAATGTTCGACTTCCCAGATGAAGTCGGCCTTGAGGAGTTTGTCGAGTTCATCCCGGATGATTGCTTGTTTCTCGGGGAAACGCTGAGCTTCGGCGGGCGACCTTTTATCGGGCGAGCAGCTAGCCTATGCTCAATTACTTCCCTTGGTTCTCCGGGTATGTCGAACGGTTCCCAGGCGAACACGCCTGTGCTCTTCCGGAGGAAAGTAATGAGCTCGAGTTCCTATTTGGGATCTAAGAAAGATCCCAAATGTAAGACCTTGGTCGGATCCGCGCTACTCAGCGGGACCGCCTTGGTTTCTCCTCTGGATTGGAGGGCAACTCTTGGCTGGGAATTCATCGGCCCTTGGTCGGGGCTGCATTAAGGCAGCTGCCCGACCATGTCAAGCGACTTCTCGTCACAGTTCAAGACCTCCTTTTGGTCTCCCCTAATGGCGATGACACCTTTCGGGCTGGGAACCTTCAGACACTGGTAAGCGTGATGCGTAGCAGCCATGAACTTAGAGAGAGCCAGCCTGCCGAGGATGGCATTGTAGGCCGACTTGAAGTCAACAACCTCGAACGTGATCATCTCGGTTCGGAAGTTGCTTGGGTTCCCGAACGTGACGGGCAAAACGATCTGGCCAAGGGGCTCGACCGAGGTGCCCGGAACGATCCCGAAGAATGGGACCACTATACTCTTGATCTTGGACCGAGGAACTTGCATCTCGTCCAGGACCTTGGCAGATATGAGATCCAGGGAGCTCCCACCGTCGATGAGAACCCGCCCCACCTTAGTGTTGCTGATGGTCGAGCTCACGACCAACGGGAGCTTCTGAGGCTTGGTCATTCCAAGGGGACAATCATCCTTGGAGAAAGTAATGGACATCTCGAACCACCTAAGCTGCTGCACGGGGGGCTTGCCCTGGGCAATGTGGTATACCTCCAGTGCTACCTCCATCAGGTCCCTGCGGGACTTATACGCCGAGGAGCCCCCGAATATAACCGCTATGTGGTTATGGGGCTCCTGGTACTCCACGTCGTCGTCTTCGTCCGTGGGACCTTTACCCTTACTGCTCTCCCCTTTTCCTGGGAGCGTAGGCATGGGGCCCTTGCCGTTGTAAAACTTCTCCGGGCGGAGCGCCTAGGTTCGACAATTGCGAAGGTCATGCCCGTATGCTTGATGAAGCAGGCAAAAGCGGTCGTCTGAAGGCACACTTCGGCCTTCGCGACCTTGGTCGTTGCGCCATTGAGGTGGCCGGCTCCTCCCCCGGACTGCTGGGCCGGCGGGGCCCGCGGCGGGTGATGCTCGATGGCCGCCACCACGCTCGGCACAGACGACCTCTTCTTCTTCTTGATCTTCTTCTCTATGGAGCTCGGATATTTCTTGCTCGTGGAGCCTTCTAGGCCCGGCTGAGGCGGCAGCTTGCCCTCGTCCAGCATTCTTTTCCATTGGACCGCTTGTCGTCGTTCGCATAACGGTCAGCCATACGGAACAACTCGTTGGCCGTCAGATCTGGGTGAATCTCTAGATCCTACGTGAAGCGGACGTCCTGAACTCCGAACTTGAAAGCCCGGACGACCGCTTCATCCGAAATGCTCGGAATGGAATTCCTCACCTTGATGAACCTTTGGACAAAGGGCCTCAAGGACTCTTTTTCAGTCTGGATCAAACACTCGAGGTTGCGCTCCTTGCCCGGGCGAGTGTAGCAGCTCTGGAAATTCGCCCGGAGCGCTTCACTGAGTTGCCTCCACGAGCGGATCGACCCCTCCTTCTGGTTGAAGAGCCACGTCCTAGCGGAACCGTCTAGGACCGTGGGGAGGAAGTTAGCCATAACTCCCTCATCCCCTCCAGCTGCCAGAATTGTGGTGGAGTAGATCGAGAGGAACTCATCCAGATTTTGAGTTCCGTTGAACCTCTCGATGTGACCGAGCTTGAACTTGCTTGGCCACGAGACGTCACGGAGGGATGCTGAGAAGGCCCGTCACCCAAATGCCGGGCTGTCATGATGACCCCTCCGGGCGTGGTGACCATGGCGGTCAGCGTCGCGATGGTCCCCTATACGCAAACCAAGGCGAGAGAACACTCCCCCATATCGGTGCGGCAAAAACCGTCCCGATGAACACTCGGTATGCCCGTAACCAGACCGAGCGTGCCCTCGATCCCACGAGGCCGTCCAGGAACTGCTCGAACGTCCTCACAACACCGATCATGCTTCCTGTGGCCCTCCCGAGCAGGACTTTGGGAGACGCCGCGACGGGAGCGAACAGGGGAATGATTTTTATCGTCCCGGGAAACACTCCGAGCCTCTTCACCGCCAAGGGACCCTGAAAGCCTCATGTCGGCGGCGGCAAGTTTTTCCAGATTCTTAGCCACGACTGCGCCCATGGCCTCCAGGTCCGCCTGACCGAGGAAGTTTCGAAAGTTTCGCACGACCGTCGCCATGGCCCACAGCCGCTCGGCGCTCTGGGGAGCGAGAGGGGGTGATCTTGGCCGGCGATCGCACGCATGCTCCGGAGAGCGGTGCTCGCGAAAATTTTCGCAAGCTGAATCCTCAGCCCTGACGTCCGCCTTTCCCACGAGTTTGGCGATAGATGCTCGCCAGGGTCCTGTCCAGGGACGCCTCCGGACGATTCTTGGCCACCTCGTGTCGATGATGACGAGCAGCCCCCAAGGATTCGACCTCGGCATCTTCTTTTCTTCCCGCCATATTGACGTTGCGGGAGTACTGGGACCGCGAGGGCGACATCATGGTGTCCCCGCGTGACGCGGTCCCATGACTGAGCTCAGGACGGCCAGGAATGTCTAGACCATCGCAGAGATTGTCATACTCCTCCTCACTAGTGAGGGAATCACGCTGCAAGCGGAGGAAATGCTCTCGCGCCGCAGCCACCGGGGAAAGACTCCCAAACTCGGTGTGGCCCTATGGGTCAGCCACACCAGCTACGCCTTCATCGGCATAGTACATGTCGTCGTCCACAACGTTGTCGAAGACGCAGAGGTCCTGACCATCCTGAGAATTCGACATCCTCAGGGATTCTTCACAAAAGGACTCAGTCGCTCCCCACGGACGGCACCAGCTGTCGACGATTCGGGAACGGATCCCCCGCCGAGCTTACTTGTTGAATGAGGGATCAACCAGGCCCCCTTTTCCGCGAAGGGTTTGGCATCTAAGGGCCTGTCGAGCTAGGAGGATGGTCGGACGGTTCAAAATGAGACAACAGACAAGAGTCTTTTTATCCTGGTTTGAGCCTCTCATGAAGGAGATAACGACCCTACGTCCAGTGGCTCCACTACTGCCGAAGAATGATTTACAGGGTGCTTGCTCGGGAGCGTCGAGCTTCTCTCTTCTCTCCACTTCTTACAAATATGCTTGGGTGTTTCTTTTCTTTTACAGTCTGTCCTCCTGAGGGCCCTCCCTCTAAACGCTACATACAACGGGGTATTTATAGACGATTACAGTCTTACATCATTTATAACTGAATGACATGCCACTACTGTGCCCGGACGTGGGTGTAACTACTGCTCTTGCTTTTCGCCATGCCGTGACGTGGGCATAGTGGGCTTAGAATGTGGCCATACGGTCCTTCGAGCCGCCGAGTGATTAATGCCACATCGTTTTCGTGGGTCGTGCCCAACCTGCCGATCATGCGCGAGATCTTCCTTCAGCCTTGGTCGTCCACCGCACCCCTCCGAGCAGGCACGCTCGGGAGACAGAGGAACATACTCGGGGACGAGCTTGATCGTGGTCGGGGCAGACCCATAGGTCGATCGGCCCGAAGGTCTTCCTTAGGGACACCGTCCAAGGGTAGGCATAGTCAGCCGCCGATCGGCTGCCAGGGTACGGTGGTCTTCATGGGAGTTACCCAATCCCCGACAATCACCAACATCAGTTAGATTCTCATGCTCACTTTGTGAGCCGTTAGATTCATGAAATTTAATATCATAGGTTTCTTCTACTAAGCTAGTTAAATTATTAAATACTCTATAAGCCTTAGACTTAGCAGAATAACCTAACATAAAATCAGTGTCACACATCCTTTGAAATTTACCCAAGTGTGTCCTCTTTTTGAAGATGTACACTTTGCATTCGAACACACGAAAGTAGAAGATGTTTGGCTGCCTCCCCACCAGTAGCTCATATGGTGTCTTCTTGAGTAGTCGATGGAGATAGAGATGGTTGATGGTATGGCATGCAGTGTTGATGGCTTCGGCCCAGAAAGCATCCAGAGTGCCATACTCATCTATTATAGTCCTTGCTATCTTGATGACTGTTCTATTTCTTCTTTCAACCACACTATTTTGTTGAGGGGTGTAAGTAGCTGAAAGTTCATGCTTTATGCCTAACTCATCACAATACTCAATAATATTAGTATTAACAAACTTGGATCCATTGTCACTTCTTATTTTCTTGATGGGGCAATCAAATTTATTTTGGCCCCTATTTGCAAAAGTTTTAAAAAAATTTCAACTTCGCTTTTATTTGGCAAAAAGAATACCCAAGTAAAACGAGAGAAATCATCCACTATTACTAAACAATAAGAATTCCCACCTATACTAGCATATGTAGTGGGACCAAACACATCCATATGCAAGAGCTCTAAGGGTCTAGTGGTGGACATGATGCTTTTGATGGGATGAGAGTTAGCTACTTGTTTGCCTGCTTAACAAGCACTATAGAGCTTATCTTTTTCAAACTTAACATCTTTTAAGCCCATGACTAGCTCATTTTTGAGCCTTTTAAGGTTAGACATACTTACATGCCCAAGACGCATATGCCAAAGTCAACCAAGGGAGACTTTAGTTAGTAGGCAAGTTGAGATGCATAAGGAGTTAGAGTTAAAATCAACAAGATAAATATTTTGAAATCTAAAACCTTTGAAAATAACCTTTTCGCTTTTATCAAAAACAGTTACCCTATCATTTGAGAAGACATAATGGAATCCAAGATCACATAATTGAGCAACCGAAAGTATTTTGAAATTTAAAGAATCTATAAGGAGAACATTTTCAATTAAATGATCATTGAAGATAGCAATTTTACTAATACCCTTTACCTTTCTCTTGCTATTATCTCCAAAAGTGATCTTGTGGTTGGGATCATTTTCTCCTTCAATTGAGGTGAACATCCTTGAGATCCCGGTCATGTGTTGAGTGCATCCACTGTCAATCACCCAATGCTGGCCTCCACTTTTGTAATTCACCTAGACAATGAAGTTCATTCTTGATTTTAGGTACCCAAATACTTTTGGGTCCTTTGGTATTAGTTTCAACAATTTTGAGGCCAAAAGGATTTGTAAGCAAAGATTTAGGCACCCAAATGGCTTTAAGCTTCTTATCAAGGTTAGAGGGGCCAACATATTTCACATTCACCCCTAAAATCTTTAAAGAGCATATAATGAGCATCAACCATGCAACCTCTTTTTACTCTAGCATGCAGGGCACTAGCAAGAGTACAATCTATTGAAGCATATTTATATTTATGATAATAATAACATTGAATACCCTTCTTGACAAAATTTAATTTGGATTCGGTCAATCCACTTTTCTTAGGCAAATCCTTATGCTTATAGCCTAATCCTTTGTTGCCTAAGATGACCCTTTGCTCCACAAGGATTTTGTCGAGAGTAGTACTACCAAGGAAACATTTTTCTAACCCTTTATCAAATCTGGCTACTTTGGATTTTAGCTCATTATTTTCTATCATGAGTTCCCTAGGACACAAAGCATTTTTGCAATTTTTATTATATGTGCTAATTGAGCTAGATGCAACAGATGAGCTAGAGACACAGTTTTCATCATTAAGCAAATCACAAACAATAGATATATCACATGAAGAAACAGCCTTGGATCTGCTAACATGCATCTCATTATCTATTTCTAGCTCACAATATCTATTGAGCAAGTCATTATGATTATTAACAAGTAAAGCATGTTTGGCACTTAAGGAATCATGAGATTTAACAAACAAGGCATGATTAGCAACCAAATCATTATGAGCATATGTAAATTTTTCAAGTTTAGCAACAGGCTCATTATAGCTAGTCTCTAATTTATCATACTTGTCTTGTAGCATATCATTTTTATCATTTAAGCTAGTAATAGTTTTCTTTAGAGTTTTATCCAAATTAGCTTTAGTATGCAAGGTATTATTAAGCTTTTCAATTATATCAACTAGCTCATCATAGAAGAAAGAGTCATTTACCTTGTTTTCATCATGTTTTGCCATAAGGCAAAGTTGAAAAGAAGGCGGAGGTGGTGTAGACTCATCAAGAGCAAGTCCGGCTAGGCCTTTGGATCTTGTATCATCATCGGAGGAGGACTCATCACTTGAGCTTTCCTCATCGGTGATCCATTCACCAATGTGAGCCTCACCCTTCCCTTTCTTTGAATGCTTCTTCGAATGGCCCTTCTTAAAATACTTCTTGTGCTTGTCATGGACCTTCTCATCTTCATCGTCATTTTTGCTCTTGTTTTTGCCCATCTTCTTGCTCTTGTTGGGGCACCAGGCAGCAATGTGACCCTTCTCATTACACTCAAAGTAAGTGATATTTGAAAATGGTTTTTTCTTGGATTAGTGAGAAATTGTCTTCCCTTTATCTTTGGTGTTGACCCTCCTCATGATCTTGTTAGTCTTTCTCATGAGTAGAGCCAAATGCTTTACATCGTCATGTTCCTCATAGCTGGACTCCTCATCATCTTCATCATCGAAGGAATCTTGCACCTTCTCCTTGGCCTTGAGAGCAATGGACTTCTTCTTGGGAGCATCCTCATCAGCCAAGGTGAGCTCATGGGCTAAAATCTTGCCCAAAAGCTCAGTGGGAGTAAGCTTCTTGAGATCACCACTGTTGAACAAGTAGGTGATCAAGTTGTGGTACGCTCGGGGCAGCATCCTTATCATTTTCCTGCACACTTCAATATCAGGGATTTTAGTTCCTAGGCCCTTTAGTTCATTAACAATGGGATTAAGCCTAGAAAACGTATCATTGGCATTCTCATGAGAAAGTATCTTAAATTGATCAATTTTTTCTCTAAATACAAAATACTTTTCCTCCTTCATTCACATCAGAGGTACCCTCATGAATTTCTTGCAAGGTGATCCAAATATCATAAGCTGTAGCCAGATTGTTTATTCTATCAAAAACTTCTATACTAAGATAAGAGAATATAGCATTTCTAGTTTGAGCATCATATTGCATATTTTGGATCTCACTAGGAGTGGGATCTCCTAAAACAGATTGCCATTCGGGTATGATCTGTGGAGGCAGCGGTCTCTCTGTGACCCTCCACACATCATACCCTACGGCCTCTAAATAACATTTCATCCAAATTTTTCAATAAGTATAATTTGTACCATCAAAAACAGGTACTCTACCTACACTAACTGTAGAAGACCCATTTCCTTCGGCCATTACCAAAGCTAATTAAGCTAAACAAGGAAAACTCACTCTGATACCACTTGAAAGGATCGAGTTGGCCTAGAGGGGGGTGAATAGGCAACTTTTAAAAATTTTAAGTTCAAGTAATAGTCTTTAGCACTAGTTAAAATGAACCCAAGAACTTAAATACTGAAGATCCAAAATATTCTACAGGAAAGCACATATAACACAAGAGTAGCAAGAACTTAGCACACTTGAGGGCAAAGATCAACAGTAGGAAATAAATAGAGAAATGCAGAAACTGAAAGTAACAAGGGGAGACACAAAGGATTTTTTCCCATAGTTCAGAGACAAGCTCCTACTCCAAGTTAGAGCACTTTTGATGAAGTATTGCTCCCCTAAAGCTAGTCGCAGTAGCTTTGGTCTCCACTAGTGTGACTCTTTCACCACTCCGGTGAGGTGAGTCCTAACCTCTCACAACAATGGTGGCCTTCCACAATCCCTTTTGGATAGGTCACACCAACACTTCCTCCAAATCGTCTAGGAATGCTTAGTTTCAAGAGTAATAGACTATTCACAAGCTCTGTCCCTTAGTTCACTAGCACAATACTAATTAGATTAAGCTTGGAGTAAGAACACTTAGAAAATGTAGAATTTGAGTTTAGAAGTGAAGCACGGTCTCCTTGATGGATTGAGAGCTCTAAGGTGCTAAAAGATCAAGGAGATGAAAAATCTTACCATGGAATACTCTGGCAGAGCTTATATAGCCAATTGAATAGTAGCTAGCCGTTACACCTGCCAGAGTAGCCGTTGGACATGTCAGATTGTCAAAAACAAGCTAAACTCAACGGCTACAGACTTAGCTTGATTAAACCTCACAAACTGCACTTTGTACTCTGAACCAAGAATTCAGAAAAGAGCATTCGCGTCGGACTAAGCTAGCTAGGTATGTCGTACATAGGCTTTGGAGATATATTGAGTTCAATGTGAGAATTGGGAATTGCCTATTTGCTTTAGATCAACATTGATGGGTCCGCTGTTAAAGGAATTTTAGACAAACCTTGATCCGGCGAACTTTTGAATGCAAGAGAAAATAACCGAGAGATATGCATTTCTTCTGGACTAAGAAAAAGGTTGGTCCAGTGTAAACATGAGTTGGCGCCGAATTTGATTTAGAGTCAGTGGAAGATGGCTCGGTGTAAAATACATACGCTCGGTTTGATTTTTGTAAGGATAACTTTCAGCGCCGGATAGAAAAGGCATGGTCCGGTGAAAACTTATCTTGCACCGGACTAACTTTCAGATCTGATCAGGTTAGTCTGGCGTGAATGGAATGCACTCAGTTTGATATTTGTCTGAGTGGATTTTAGCGTCGGATTGAAAAGGCAAGGTCTAGCGTAGACTTAGTTTGCACCGGACTGATTATCAGAGGAGATAGGGTTGGTCTGGCGTCAAAGAGATTTGGCTGAGATATCGCCAGACTAAAGAGTGAAAGAAGTTTTTGGGTCCGGTGTCAATGAAATTTAGTTGAGTGAATGCCGGACTAAGGAATAGAATGAGGTTTTTGGGTCCGACGTGAAAGGCATACTAACTGTTTGGGTAAAGGATTGATCTCAGAGGAAAATATGTTTGATATGACCTTGTCTCCAAGCAATCTAAATGACTTAGCCTATGAACCAAGGTTCTCACTTGTGTATGGTCCCCCTTTATAGTACGACAAAATACAAAAAACCTTAGCTACTTGGTTTGAATCATCTCTCAAGCCAAAACTAGCAACAAGAGTCCTTAATCTTGACCTTTTTTTTGCTTGATGACTTCTTAGACTTCCAACTAAAGAATCCTTATCACCAAGTGGTCATTAACTTGATTATCAACACCAAAACCCCATAATCATATATAATTAAAAATTTGGAGGCCTAGATGCTATCACCTTCTCGCCCTCATCCCCTGGTTGCTGGCGGCCTCCTTGAGGGGCACCGTTCGGCCATCATACACCTCAAAACCCTCACCTACCTCCTCCTCCTCTAAATCATCGTAGTACTCTTCCTCATCATCCTCCTTGTAATTGACCCCATCCTTGTACACCTCCGGGGTGCCCTAGTCGTTGTGGTTGGGCCCGATTTGTGCCTTGGGGGGGCTCCTCCCCTCCTCGAACCCCTCATCATCGCTAGCCTACCTGTGCCGCATCGAGGGGAGCAACATGTCATTGGGATCTCTCACGTACTCCTCCTCCTCCATCCCCTCCCCCATCTCTGTCGCCTCCTTGTGCTTAGGCGTCAGCGGCATAGCGGGGGCTTGTCGGGTGTGGCGGCAGGATGCTCCGACTGTGCGTCCAAGAGGGGCAGGTCGTCCATGGGCTAGCAAAGCAACCATAGATTTGGCTGCGATGTGGTGAGATTTTTTCTCTTGTGTGGGTTTGGTTTTATGGGGAGAGGCGAGAGAGTTCAAATCAAAGGAGGAAGTGATGAGCGAGCACGGGGCAGCAGGGCGAGTTGTGGAACGCTGAACAGAACGAAAATCCCCTTCCATCTCAGCCGTTCATATCAGATCCAACGGATTAGGTACTCTGGAGGAGAACAGATGACCGCTACCAACTTCTAATTAAAAGTAGTAGAGAAAATTTTTTAAAGTACAACTCCAAAAGAATATCACCATTGACACATGGTATTTTTTATGAAGTGTATATTTGGTAGAATCATGTAGGATCTTAGATTCCATGATTTGATCCTATAATGTGATCAAACAGGACTCACATTTGGAGAACATAAAAATTGGCACCTTAGTTGTGATTGCCTTGAGGTACTTGCTCCTCGCCGCCTTGGGAGTGCACGACCAGAGGCTCCCACCGTCACTCCAGAACGTGTCCCGCGCCGCCACGACCGTGAGTTTGACATCCTCCGCTGTAGCCGCTGGGATGTCACCTTCACCAACCCACAAGAATCGAAAGTAGAAGTCAGCACGGCACTAGCTGCAATAGTGATCAAGGGAGAAGGCTGGGAAATCCCCTTCCGTCTCAACCATTTATGCCAAATCCAATAGACCAGGTACTCTAGAGAAGAATAGACAACCGCTACCAACTTCTAATTAGAAGCAGTAGAGATATAGTTTGCAGTTTATCATGATTTGCTCTCTTGTTCATTTTTTAGTTGTGTCAAGATTCGTGCACAAGTGCAACCAGGGTCATTCAACCACTTAGGCCTTATTTGAATGAGCTGAGATGATCCCGACCCAGTAGCACCGCCCTCCCACCATCACCACCACTGTGGCGGATGGCAGTGCAAAGGTAGCGCTCGTGGAAAATAATTCTATAGGACTCCGGTCCTATGGTGCTACTTTGTGTCATACTTTGGATATGGTATAGTCCAAGATTTTAAATTGTAATTTTCACAGCTTCGCAGCAAAGTCCCAAAAAAACTACAGCAGCTATGTCTAGCTATTGTGGAAACTATCATTCATTGTATTTTCAGTATTAAAAGACTTTTAAAAAATTAAATATGTGTATAATATAATTTACCTCCAAATAAATCATAAAAACATGATACTTTAGAAGCTGCTAATATTTTTAATAATAAGAATATGAGTCAAGTCCGGAATCAACAAACATACTAATATATACCTAAAAGACCATAAATGATAACCATATAATAATATTCTTAACAATAAGTACTTAATCACCAAGAAATATGGATGGATTATTGAAAAAGGTGGAGATGAGATCTTTTACTAGGTTTTCTTATAGTTCAAGTTTATAAGAGATGTATTTGGGTGTTTTAGTAATGTTGTATTTCAAAATAGATCCAGAGTTTATACCCATAGGTACCTATGTAGGATAGTGGAGCTATCGCTAGCTACAAACTACGTCAAATAACAAAGATATCGATCGCTAGTTATAACGCTTGTAGCTAATATAGCGAAACCACTGGTACATCCTCCAAATTAACCACCTTCACACTGCTGATCATCAACTAACCATCACGGACTGCGGTAGCATGCACTTCCACCTTTTCACCACTAGGGTTTTCTAAGGTCACCATTCTTTGGCCACAATCTAAAACAGCCTTATGTTTTGACAGCCAATCCATCCCTAAGATAACATCTAAGGTTTGGGTATCTAACAAGATGAGATTCGCTAGGAACTCTATCCCATTCATAAGCAACTTAACTCCTAAACACCCAAGGTTAGATTGAAGTTCCGATCCTAGGGTTTGTACTAGAAGCACACATTTAAGATTCTTAACGGCGAATCCATTCTTCAATGCAAAACTCCGAGAAACAAACGAATGCGAAGCTCCAGAATCAAATAAAAGCAGAGGCAGATCTTGAGTTAACTAGGAACTTACCCAATACGACATCCGATGCCTCCTGAGCTCCATCAGCAGTGATGTGGTTGATCCTTCCACGCACGGTCGTCTGAGGCGACGCTCCTGACTGCGCTGGCACTCGATTTCCTCCTCACTTTGGGGTCTTAGGTGAGGTCTTTGCTCAAGTTGAAGCGGACTGGTGTAATTCCTCCTTTCTTCGGACATTTGTTGGCAAAATGCCCAGGCTCATGGCATGAAAAGCACCTTCTAGCATCGGGCTGTTGACTTCTTGATCCTGCATTGCCCATTGGTGCTGGAGTCTGAAAATTCTGACTAGCGGGGCGCGGTGTTGGGACTGGTGCTTGCTTTCGTAATCAGGTGAATCTCGCAAGCTAGCGAGGTGTCATCCTCAACCTGAGATGATTTGGCCACCCTGCCTGACTAGCCATCCTGCGCTTGCGGTCCTCACCCAACTCCTTGCGCTTATCATCAAGAATCAAAGCCTTATTGACCAACTCCTGAAAGTCAGGGAAAGTGTGGGTGATCAAGCCCTGCGATCTGAGTTTAGCCCTTGAGAAAGCGGGACTGCCTGGCCTTATCCGTAGCCACATCCTCAGGTGCATAGCGTGCCAACTGAGTAAACTTATTTAGATACTCCACCACTGACTGGCCTCCTTGCTTCAAAGCCCTAAACTCCTCCTTAAGATCCATCATTCCTTCTGGCACATGATACTGGCGAAAAGCAGTTGAAAATTCCTCCCATGTGATTTCCTGCGGGGCTTCATGCGCTGCGCAGTAGTTTTCCCACCATTCTGCAGCGGTTCCTTCTAAGCGGTGCGAAGCATACAACACCCTCTCATTGCCCTCACATTGCGTGATGTGCGCTTCTTCTCCATGGTTCTCAACCAATCATCGACCTCAATGGATTGACATTGCACGAGAATGTCGGAGGACGAGTTCTCATGAAATCAGCCAACTTGGAGTGGTTACGTGGCCGTTGTTGCCTTGTCTTTGCGTTCTCGGTAGCTTGGCCACCAGATTTCTGCATTTTTGCATCATCGCTCGCATAAGCCGGGTGCAGGCCGCCGTAAAAGCTCCCAAGTTCGCATATCCACCGGAGGTCTTGGGTGCTGATGTGTACCATCATGGTCATTCCGGCGGAGACCACTTCCTAACGCTCCATTGTTGCCGCGAGTATTCACCATCTGTTTAGGTTAGGAGGGGGTAGAAGTAGTACATATGAGATATAAGAATCTCTAACGCGGGGAAAACAGGTTTAACCCAAACTTTATCATTTTATTAAATAACTTGGTATGGTTGCTTACATAAGCCTAAAAGCTTTGCAACACATACTGCACACACAGCAAACAATAAGATCCAAACTAAACACTCAACCTTAACGTCTATTACAATTGGTAATGCTATCTTATGGACGCGACTCAACATTCGAATCTCAATTTAATCCTAAATCTCTCATCCGTCGAAGTCTGACTCCGGGTCGGGGTCGTGTAGCTCCATCTCCGGCTCTGGCTCAAGTCCAAATAATGCATCCTCCAACTCATGGATTCTCCGGAGAGACTGATCTAAGACCTCTTGAAGCCGAGCTTCCGCATCCCTGGCTTCGTTACGAGTTCTTCGCAGCTCCAGAACCATATCGTCGAGGGCATCCTCCTGAGCAATGACATATCTCACCAGGTGGGTAACTGTGGCGTCTTCCTCTACTATCGGCGCTCGGTCAAAACGGTTGTCTCGGCGTGGATGATGTCGGAACACAGTGCCTTCCAACTCTCGGGGGTAGGTACGAGCAAGCTGTCTCATCGCCAAACGTGCTGCCGCTTGGATCTCGGCCTCGGGTGTAGATCTTCTGATGGTGATGTGGATGGAATGATTTCCTCTTGCCCTTGCTCGTGCGTAGATCGTAATCTGAACCCTCCAGCCAACGTCGAGTCCGGCACGTACTATGGTCTCCCCTCGGTAGATCGACCTGTCGAAGCCTCCGAGCATCCTCATCATGCGCCATAGTTCTGCTGCGTAACCTCCTTCCTGCTCTCCGTACTCTTGGACCATCCTCATCTATTCAAAATGGAAATAGATAAGTCCACCATGCTCAATGGCCTTGGAAAATCATAATTTCAGCAAAGGTGAGGAGCAGAGAATGAGAAGAGTCAAGAGTGTTGTTTTAGTCCAGTTTATGGTTTTTCTTTTAGAAAATAGTTTTGGACACTCTACCAACTAGGGTCAAGACCTACAATCATTATGCTCTGATACCACCTCTGTAGTGACCCGAATTCACCAATTCGGATCCACCGTGTATGCCGCACTATTCCTAGGATCAATGCTAGTGCACACGGCTTAACATCGGTAAGCATCACATCATACACAACAAGAATAACAATAAAACTTCATTTATTTAATATAACTAGTGTATGATCTTATGATCACTTACATTTATTCGGCCTCATAGGGCGAGACTAAGATAAAATAAGACAAATGCAGCGGAAAATCGTAGAAGACGTAGTGACTCATCAGTACACCACAGGCGACTGACAAGGCTTGGCCTAGTGACTCGCGTCCACCTGAAAGTCCTCCTCAAGCACAGGCGATGACTCCTCCACTGTGGTTGGTTTGTAAGCAAGGGTGAGTACACCAACACGTACTCAACAAGTTGTGCACAGAATGCAATTCTATCATAGCTATATGCAGGCTTATTCCAAAGGAATGGCTAAGGGGTTCATTTGCAGTAAAGCAGCATTTAAGAACAAATACAGTATATAGATTGAAAAGACAGTAAAACAAATAATAACAAGTAAATAGATTCAGTGATTCTCAAATAAACCCAAGTTCCTCATCCTAAACCAAGTTCCTTTATCCACATGGCATCCCGCCATCCCATCCAGTTGTTCATTTTAATTAACTACCCCTTGACTGTAATCCCCGAGCATTGCTCAATCCCGTGAGCACGGCTATCCGAATAGATTGTACACTCTGCAGAGGTTATGCACTTCACCCACACGATATAACCATGCACCACACAGGCGAACGGTTATAACAAAGCCTTTACAATGCATCCTCTTAACCCGTGCTACCCGCTAAGGTTTCAACAACGAAGACTACGCCACAACAGGCCCCCTCTTGCGCCATGTGAGTTTCCCCGTACACCGGACTCACACCACCATGATAGCACTTAAGTTAAGCATTTGCAAATTAGTCACTAAGGTGCCCCCATAACAGACGTGGGGTCGCAAGTTTGACTCAGTCAAAGGCTCGCAAGGTTAAGTCCTTAGGGTTGATTAAAGCAAGACATACACACACCCTTAGCTCCACTGAGCCCACCCCGCACACACCGCCCTTCCACTTGCTTCAATCTAAAGTGATTACCCTCCGGTTGGTTACCAAGCACCACGTGCTCTTCACAAATCAACATTGTTGCGTGACTCATTGTCACAACAACTCAATCTCTTTGTGCGACCACACATGGCCCACAAGTTATCATCATTGTTCCATATTCCATTAGTCAAGATTATTAAGCAATATTTCATTAGCATGTGATGATGTGGCATGGCTAAGCAATTCTATTCCGTTCTAACCATCCATGTTGATTTTCTATTAACCAACTATAATTAACCAACTTAGGGTGACAAGTGGATCATGGCATACAATTTAACAAGGTAGGGTGTAATTCAATAGGGTATAATATCTAAATCCCAATCTAGGTCAAAATCATTTGTACTCATAAAATAACAAGTGATAAAGTAAACCAACATAGCATGCAGTCTAATTTATGGGTGCAACATGATCAAAGCACAACTTGCCTTCGTTAAGCTCCTGATCCTGGTCTGAAAATAATTCTTGAGCTGTGAAATCCCCTTCCGAAGCTTCGCACAATTCAACGTCTACGCGAATCAAGAGAGAAAAGCAAATAAAAACCAAAATCAAAGAGCAAACAAATTCAAAAATTCAAATAAAAGCCACCATTAGAAAGATCTTAATTTTACAAATTTTTAGGAATTTGAATCACCTCAATCGGAGTTCGTATGCAAAAGTTATTGCAATTTTGAAGTTTGAAAATCCTGAAAATACCCTAATATTCATAAATCCGAATTTGTTGAAATATTCTTATAAAGGAAATTCTGATTTTTCGCTGGCCGACACGTGTACCGGTGAGCTTGTGACTCTGACAGCTAGGCCCGCGTTGTCAGTGTGTGTGCACACGCGTGCAGGCGACTCAGCGCCACGCGACGCCACCTCAGCGCCACACCAGCAATGCGGCCCACGTGGCGCCACGTGTCAGCATATTATCACGCCACCTCGGGCGCGCAAGACGGCCTAAGTGCGCGGCGGGCGCGGCGGTGAAGACACCTACCGGCTCACCTCGTCGTCGCGGATCTTGTGACGCGGCTGGTTTCCTCTCTTGGTCACCGGAGCAGCGGCGGCGCGGCGTTTTTCTCCGGCGTCGACAGCCCCTTCGGTGATTTCCCCTCTCCGGTGGTGCTCGTGAAAGCAATGGCGCAGACGGTGTCTCGAAGTTACGCGGCGGATAGGCTCGGTTTGGGGCTTCGACGACGGCTGAACGGCGGTGAATCGGCGATGAAAGTCTTGCGGCGGCGCTCACGAAAACCTTGGATTGCGGCGGCTGTGCGGCAATTCGACGGAGAAAGCTAGCACTGGTGGATGCGTTCTGGGATGGAGAACCTTGGGGTGCGGACGGGGGCTTTTATAGCCTCGGCATGTGCGCAAGGATGGAAGGCGAAGCAAATCCGTGGTGGAGACGGCGTGCGGCGGCGATTTGGAAACTGAATCGGGACGATGAACGGGAACCGTCCGTTCAGCAACGAGCGGTCACGATTAGATCCGAAGTGATATGATCTGATCCGCCCTTTCCAAAACCGACGGACACGATCTAGCCTTTCCAAAATAACGCGACGTGGGCTTGACGGACCGCACAGCGCAGGCCGAATGCACGCACAGTGTGGGCTAGGCCCAACACTGTTCAAGGAGATTTTCCAGGGTTTTCTCAATTTAATTAATCCGAGAAAATAAATTGATTTATTTAAAATAGTAAAAATATTTTATAAATTCCAAGAAAATTCCCCAAAATACTCTGAGACATTCTAGTCTTAAATAAAATATTTTCATAAAAACTTTATTTTAAGTTTATGTATTTATAATTAATCTTTGTTAGAAAGCAATATTATTTAATCCAAAATAAATCAAATAAATCTCAGAAAATCCAAATAAATCCAGAAAAATCACAAAAATCACAAATTGCATTAAAATAATATTAATTAATTAAAAAGGCTAAAAATTTGGGATGTTACAGAAAAATGCTACAAAAGATGATGAAACAATAAGAATGTAGTGATTTGGAGCACGCGCTTTGATTTCTAGCTTGCTGCCTGTCGCCAAACGCCATTTATATGGGGCCTCTCCATTAGCGACAATCCTCACTACAGTCGCATCACCACATCTGTCGGGTCAAGGAAGCCTTGGTGTTTATTGCCCCCGGTGTATTTTTATTGCAAAATTGGCTATTGCGGTATTGGCCTCTGAACTGTGGCGGTCTGGTAGCACAGTAGGTGATCTATCATGAAGACCTAATCAAGCCGCCGCACAATCTTTTGTTGATGTGCTGCCACGAACCTCCTGTGTTATCAGACCATGGTAAAAGGCAAATGTCGCCTGTCGTTGTAACCACGGTCGAGAGGGGTCAAATCTGAAAAAAAATGATTGGGGTGGAACCAAATCCAGCAGAAAAACAAACGATGACGGAGGCCAAATCCGGACTAGCTTCGAACTATCAGTGCATCATATTTTGATGAGGATAATTATGAAAATTTATAGACATGCATGTAAATTTTAAGAGATATAGGGCTGCTTTGTGAAAGCTGCTGGTTGAGCCCACAGCTAATGCATAGCTCCGCCACTTAGATCAGCTACTTGCAAACAAATTAATGAGATCCACAAAGATCAGCTACCCCGCAATCATAAGTTGTAGAAATTATGAAGATAAACTGACCGGTTTGATGAACACTAAATGACCAAATTGACTACCCTCGTTACATGCTAACACCGGTTACTTACGGCACGTTTGATTTGATGCTCATGGTTGCTGTACACTGTTCTGCTTTCAAATTTTTCAGCAAGACTGTTTTTGTTGGCTTTCTAGTTATATCTTTTCTTTTTAAAAAAAATCATAAATCGTAGTCAATTCGTGTGCGACTCAATGCTTGATCAAGAACCAAATAACTATATTCATTCAAACTAACTAAATAAGCGCCCTCAATTCTTTGAGTAAATTTCATAAAACTACACATATTTTGGTATAACTATAAAAATACACACATTTCAGTTCATATTTTACATGACTGCACATACAGGTAAAGGCAAATATCGCCTGTCGTTGTAACCACGGTCGAGAGGGGTCAAATCTGAAAAAAATGATTGGGGTGGAACCAAATCCAGCAGAAAAACAAACGATGATGGGGCCAAATCCGGACTAGCTTCGAACTATCAGTACATCATATTTTGATGAGGATAATTATGCAGATTTTTATGGACATGCATGTAAATTTTAAGAGCTGTAGGGCTGCTTTGTGAAAGCTGCTGGTTGACCCCACAGCTAATGCATAGCTCCGCCACTTAGATCAGCTACTTGCAAACAAAATGAGATCCACAAACATCAGCTACCCCGCAATCTTGCAAACAAAATGAGATCCACAAAGATCAGCTACCCCGCAATCATAAGTTGTAGAAATTATGAAGATAAACTGACCGGTTTGATGAACACTAAATGACCAAATTGACTACCCTCGTTACATGCTAACACCGCACTACAACACATCGGGCTTCGATGGCACCTATAAATGCCTTTAAAACCTTATAAATGCCTTAAAAAGATTTTAGATGGCGTTTACATGGCGTCAAGAAAAATAGCGTCAGGAAAAGTAATTGGCGGCACTTAATTATCAACGGCGTTTATAAGTGCCGTGGAAGACTCTAACCCGGCGTTTATAAGTGCCGGGGTTCCCTCTATCATGGCACTTTATAAGTGCCGGGATTCTCTCTATTTATGGCATTTACAAGCGCCGGGTTTTATCTAGCATGACGCTTATAAGCGCCGAGGATCTCTCTATTTATAAGTGCCGGGGCGGCGTTTATAAGCGCCGTGGAAGACTCTAACCCGGCGTTTATAAACGCCGGTATAGAGTGGAATTCCCCGGCGTTTATAAGCGTCGTGGTAGACTCTAACCCAGCGTTTATAAACGCCGGAGAATTAAATGCCTCGAATGATAAAAAACGCCGGCTTTAGCCTTATTAGGAGCGTTTAGATTAAACGCCGGGTAAAATAAACGCCGAGAAATCTATGTTATCTTGTAGTGCCGGTTACTTACGGCACGTTTGATTTGATGCTCATGGTTGCTGTACACTGTTCTGCTTTCAAATTTTTCAGCAAGACTGTTTTTGTTGGCTTTCTAGTTATATCTTTTCCTTCTTTTTTTTTTAAAAAAAATCATAAATCGTAGTCAATTCGTGTGCGACTCAATGCTTGATCAAGAACCAAATAACTATATTCATTCAAACTAACTAAATAAGCTCCCCCAATTCTTTTTTGAGTAAATTTCATAAAACTACACATATTTTGGTATAACTATAAAAAATACACACATTTCAGCTCATATTTTACATGACTGCACATACTTTAGTATAATGTTTCAATGCGAACTTCACATCCGTTGATTCCGGTTAAATGCAACGGAATAATTGACATGTAAGACTCGCCTACCAGTGACAAAAATGTGTGTAGTACAAAAATATGTGTAGTTTTATGATACTTTTGTTAAAATATGTGTAGTTTTGAGACATTACTAAAACTAATTAAAGGAAATTTCAGTTTTTTTATAAAAAAATACATGTTATAGATTATGAAGTATGCAAAATAAAATTGGTGACAATTCTAGTCCAAATTATGTAGCATTGCAAGTCATTCTAGTATTAGCACCAAATCAAAGTGAAAATTTCAAAACAAATTGTGAAGGTGGTTCTTTAAGACACAAACCTCCTTTTTATAATTCGAAGTTGAAATCCAATGTTTGTTAGAAGAAACAAAGAAAGGAAATCCTTCACAAAATATACTGTAAAGGAAAATATAAAAATATAAAAATATAAAAACAAAAGGTTATATTTACAAGAAATGTATCTTATCTCATATCGAGTTTAAACTTAAATTTTAAATAGAGCATAATTATTTTCTTTTGAACAGGACTGCAATATTAAATCATAGCAACAAGAGTTTTATATACTCATGGGAAAGCTTTTAAAAAACAAAAATCATATCGGAGCACTCAGATAAATATTATTATTTTTGGCAAATTTCATTTATTTTTTCAAAATTGTTAGAAGACTACATACTTCATAAAACAACATATATCAGGTGAATCCCACGTGTCAATTTCACTGACAGGATATCAGATTCTGTTGCATTTACCAGAAATCAACAAATGTGTAGCTCATGGAAACGTTATGCCTATTACGTGCAGTTCTATGAAAATACGAATTGAAATATGTAGTTTTCTTGTTGTTGTGCCAACACATAGGTAGTTTCGTGGAATTTATTTTTTTCTTTTTAGAATCAGTCTAGATAATTTTGGACTATTCTGCCATTGGATAGTACCAAGATTCGACTGTGACCAACCTCCTCCTTCACCGCCCTTCATCGTCACCCCACTTTGCCACACTAGAAATTATTGCTTATCTAGCCTCATGAACTTTTTTTTTATTAATCTAGCCTCCCCCTCCCTGCCCGCTAAAGTGCTTAGCGAGCGGGGGAGCAAGAGCTTCGCGCTACCGAACCGCTACAACAGTGCTCGCTGATGCTAGTGCCCTCTTGCACCCGTGCCCACTACTATGGTCTCCGCGCACGGCAGAGGACACGTGTCGTCTGCGCCTTCCATGGTGGGGGAGCCATTTTTGTAAAAGAAAAAAAGTACGTTGAGGCTAGATTTGCTAAAAACGGTGTCTAAGAGGCTAGATCTGAATGATGTTTGCCACATTATAGCCGTTACCTATCGTTGTGCCTCTACCACCTCTTCTTTCCTTTGTTGACAGGCTTTGATGAACCTTAAACACTGACTCTACCTAATTTTGACATAGGGTGAAAACTGGTCGAATATCTCCTGTCCATTCCAGAACTGGATCCAGTTCAAACCAAATTCGGGACCGAATTTAACTATCCGGTCAGATCCAGGACCGAATCCGAATACTTGAATCCGGATTCAGGATCGGATCCAGAGTATCCAATATCTGGTAAATACGGAACGGGATCCGGATATTCAGATTTTTCCTATTTGGATGCAATACGGAACGGGATCCGGATATTCAGATTTTTCCTATTTGGATATCCAGATTTTTCCTATTCGGATATCAGTAAAACCCAGCCCATTTATATTAACAATTAGTTGATTCTATTGATCCTGAAGTAGCATATTCTTTCTGCGACATCTATTGAGTTTGATTGATATATAACTTATTATTATAGTCATATACTCGTATGGTTTTAATTCAATATATATTACTCTATATATGTGTGCATTATCTGTATATCTTTATCCGTTTCCGACCCGAATACGTCACATATCGATCTTGTATTCGTATCCCGAATAATCCGGATCCATATCCGGTTTCGAATCTAAGGAAAAAAATATGGGTTAGGATACAAGAAGAGTAAAATCCATCCGTATCCGATCCGTTTTCACCCCAATTTCAATGTTATAATATGGTGGTATTTGATTCAGATCCAACGGCTAAAACAATACCTTTTTTTTCATTAACAGGTACACGGTGTTTATCAAAACTTTTTTTTAATTAATTGACGGACGCTGGATCACTAGTGTGATCAAACCAGAACTGATAGTGCTGGTTGGTGCGCAGCAAGCTTCACCGGACAGAGATAAAAGGGGAAGGGAGGGAGATCTTGGCAGGGCAGCAAGCCAGCGACACCCTCGCGTGACGGCTTTATCGTCTTCCCCGCCCCTCCTCTTCGTCGTGCGTTCCGCCGACTCCTCCTCCTCGTCCTGTCTCTGCGCTACCGGTCACAGTAGAGCCTCGCATTTCGCGGACCACGTCCTCCTATCGACGCCAGCCCGCGCCCATCTGCCTGAGGTGAGGTGACTGGCCATCCTGAAAACTTGCGTGGCATTGCATGCCAGGTGCTTGATTCTTTGCCTCCCCACCTTTCCTCTTTGTTAATTCTGTGGCAATTCTTTCAAGGATGTCAGATACGGTGCTTACCTTCACCTTTTTCTAATCACAAAGAGTATTCTCCCCTAATTGTTGATTTCGCTTTTTAAGGATTTCTCTGCTTCCCTCCCTCGGTTTCTAGATCGATCTGGCCTCCCAAGTTTTACCTCCTTCCTCAAGTTTTTACTAGAGGCCTAATGGGATTGACAAAATATTTAGTTTCTTTTATCTATATTGCGCTCTGTTTAGATCTCTTTCTTTTGGAAATACAGTCCGGTCTATAATTAGGATTTGAGTGCACAATTGTGTGTGTGTGTGTTTTTTGGCCTACATTGCATTCTGTCATTTGATTGGTGCGAATCTGGTTACATTGTGCATACAAGAATTTGCTGCTCTCTATTGGTTTTAGAAGATTATAGTATAGTGGGAGGAGGCCGATTATTGTAAATGTGCCTCGGTTCAACATTCTGAGTACTGTTTCTTCTCTTAATATTGTAAAAAAAAATGTTTGATATAATACAAGCCATGTGCTGCTTTGAATATTGTATTATTATTTGAATATAAGGGGTTCATTTTTTGATAAAAATTTCAGTCATAAAATGGTACAAACCATACTAAATAGTAGTCGTAGTGGCTGCTATTGCGCTAGCAGGGTTTAGGTTGGAATATATATAGTGGCAGCTATAGCGGAGATAGCGGGTGCTATTGTAGTTATAGCAGCCAATATAGCAGTTTTAGCGATGTTTCATGTTTTTATGCAAATTTGTTGCAATATACATATATACTCTTTATTCTCATACTTTGGTACATAGTATCTATTCCATATTAGTTTGACACAAGATATAATTTAAGTATACATGTAAAACTCAAAATTATCATTATTATTTAAAATATGCAATGGGAATATAGTTTCTGCTGTATCGCCCGATCTCCGCTGCACTGGAGCCAATCCTCTACCTTTGATGCATAGACCCAGATACATCGACACACGATTCGCCATTTCTCCAAATATATATATTCTATTTTTCTACTTATTTATCAAACTGAAATAATGTAAGTGTAAGCTAGGAATATATACCTCAGCCTTTGCAACTTCACTTCTAAGCTGAGCAAGAGTAAGTACCGTCACCTTAGAACAGATCTTTCAATCACCATTTGTAATTTTCAGTAAGTGCGCTTTGACCTAGAGTAGCTCCTGATGTTAACATATTTGCATCTTCATTTCATATATCCTCTAGATAGACCACCCTTATCTAGAACATCAATATGGTTCTACAATAGAGTCTTGATGTTGGTGTTTTGTTCCTCTCGGATGGCTAGGATTACCCTTTAGGTGGCTGAGGTGGACTGGGCTGTGTCATTATATATGTCAAATACGTGTTGATGAAATGTCAAAGCCGTGTCAAACATTAAATTATTTATTTTGTCTATCTATTGTCTAATACGTGATTGATACGTGTCGAGCGGCATGTCGGTGTCGTATCCAAGCCGGACACTGATATGGCACCAAACCAATGTGTCAGTGCTACATAGTCCGCTACAAGTCTGCTATCTGAGCGGATGGAACTTTGGTCATACTTTTGATTTGCTTGAATAGGAAATAACACGGAATATTTTGTCATGCACTTGTAAATTGAGCTTCGTTCACATATGTGCACCGTTTATTTTTGTGTTGCATATGAAAATTTGAACTTTGCTGTGTTGTTTTGCATGATTGCATTTCTTTTCACAGTTCAGTAGCTTGCATTTAGATCCTGGACTCCTGTTTTCCATGAAATGGATGCAGTTTCCCATTTATGTTGTGATCTGAGACTGATTTGCTTGGTTCAATTTGTGATGGTAAATCAACAATGACAACTATAACAATTAAATCTTCTTCTTGAACTGCAAGAACTATATTATGTTCCCACTGTTCAAAAGACTATATTTCAAGTTATCGATTAATATGGGCTATATCATGTGAACAATTTGTATCTACGATGCTGTTTGATTTTTCATCCTGTTATCAAGTCTAATCCTTTTAAACTATTTTACTTTTACAATAGGGTCTCAGAAGTAACAACTCAGAGGATATGGCAGTGCCCTATACACCTAAGAACATCCTCATTACAGGAGCTGCTGGGTTCATCGCCTCCCATGTCACAAACCGCATTGTCCGGAACTACCCTGATTACAAGATTGTGATCCTCGACAAGCTTGACTACTGCTCTAATCTGAAGAACCTGCTCCCTGCCAGCTCATCACCAAACTTCAAGTTTGTCAAGGGGGATATTGCGAGCGCTGATCTTGTCAACTTCCTCCTTGTCACAGAGAACATTGATACTATAATGCACTTTGCGGCCCAAACACATGTTGACAATTCATTTGGGAACTCCTTTGAATTCACCAAGAATAATATTTATGGTACCCATGTCCTTCTTGAGGCCTGCAAGCTCACCGGCCAGATCAAGAGGTTCATCCATGTTAGCACTGATGAGGTCTATGGGGAGACTGATGAGGATGCAGTGGTTGGCAACCATGAGGCATCACAGTTGCTCCCCACAAATCCCTATTCAGCCACTAAAGCTGGAGCAGAGATGCTTGTTATGGCATATGGGCGATCGTATGGTTTGCCGGTTATTACTACTCGGGGAAATAATGTGTATGGTCCTAATCAGTTCCCTGAGAAGCTTATCCCCAAGTTCATTCTCTTGGCTATGAGTGGAAAGCCCCTCCCAATTCATGGTGATGGATCCAATGTCCGGAGCTACCTTTATTGTGAGGATGTTGCTGAGGCTTTTGAGGTTATTCTTCATCGTGGAGAAGTTGGACATGTTTACAATATCGGAACGAAGAAAGAGAGGACTGTCATTGATGTGGCAAAGGATGTCTGCAAGCTTTTTAATCTGGAAGCTGACAAAGTCATTCAATTTGTTGATAACAGACCTTTCAATGATCAGAGGTACTTCTTGGATGATCAGAAGCTCAAGAGCCTTGGGTGGTCTGAGCGCACTACATGGGAGGAGGGCCTGAGGAAGACAATGGATTGGTATGTAGCTAATTCTGACTATTGGGGTGATGTTTCTGGTGCATTGTTGCCTCATCCGAGGACATTGATGATGCCTGGGTCTGAGGGCTCTGAGGAAATTAAAGGAATGCTGAACCTGTTTACCAATAATCAGACGAAGATGGTGGCTCCAACATCAAAGGGTGCTTCTCCAACTCATCCTCTCAAGTTCTTGATATATGGTCGGACAAGATGGATTGGTGGGCTTCTTGGAAAAATATGTGAGAAGCAAGGAATTCCATATGAATATGGAAAAGGTCGCTTGGAAGAGCGCTCTTCACTCATCCTGGATATCCAAACTGTTAAGCCAACACATGTCTTCAATGCTGTTGGTGTTACTGGCAGACCCAGTGTTGATTGGTGCGAGTCTCACAAGCCAGAAACCATACACACCAATGTTGTGGGCACCTTGACTCTAGCTGATGTGTGTAGGGAGCATGGGTTATTGATGATGAACTATACCACTGGGTGCATATTTGAAAATGATGCAAATCAGCCTGAGGGGTCAGGCATTGATTTCAAAGAAGAAGATAAGCCAAATTTTACTGGTTCATTCTACTCGAAGACCAAGGCAATGGTAATTGCTGGTTTCCCTTGCAATGATTGATTGTACTACTCCATATACATCTTTTTGTTGTGATCTTTACTCTTAAGTTGGTAATTTTAAGTTGCAAATGGTCAAAGAAACTTCTGATTATTTCCTCCTTGGATAATGCAGGTTGAGGAACTGCTGAAGGAGTATGATAATGTCTGCTCCCTGCGAGTCCAGATGCCAATATCCTCTGACCTAAACAATCCACGCAATTTCATCACAAAGATTAGTTGTTACACTAAGGTGATAAACATTCCAAACAGCATGACTATATTGGATGAGCTTTTGCCAATTTCAATTGAGATGGCAAAAAGGAACTTGCGGGGCATCTGGAACTTCGGCAATCCTGGCATAGTTAGCCACAATGAGGTTTTGGACATGTACAAGAAGTACATTGATCCTAGCTTCAAGTGGACAAACTTCACACTCGAAGAACAGGCCAAGGTCATTGTTGCGCCTCGGAGCAACAACGAGATCGATGTAACAAAGCTGAAGAACGAGTTTCCTGAGCTGCTACCAATCAAAGATTCGATGATCAAGTATGTTTTTGAGCCCAACAGGAAGGTCCCAGCAAATTGAAGGCAGGTCCCAGCAAATTGAAGGCAGAACAGTTGATATAGAAAGTATACCAACCATTATAAGCTTTTAGGAAACATTCATCACAGTTACTCATTAGACCGTTTCTCCATATACTTACCAGCATATTCATATTATAGATTTACAGCACTGTATGAACTATATATTTGGCAATCTTTCGACGACAAAAAGATAATTGTCCAATTTGTTATAGAGAGCTACTTGATGAGTTCAAATGCTCAGTTTGTGTGTACCACGTTTGTTCTGTCAAGAAATGAATCTCCATTCTCGTTGATACTCTTTAATCACCTTTTATTTTCTGGGTCAATGACCTTGTGTCCTGTGACTTTGAAGTGTCGTTCTATACATTTTTCCCTGTGTCCTGCGTCCCGTGACATTGAAGTGTTGTCCTATACATTTTTCCTTGTGTCCTGTGTCCAGTGACTTTGAAGTGTTGCTCTACACATTTTTCCTTGTGTCCTGTGATTCTGGTCAATCTCCATTTTTCCTTGTGACTTTGTAATGTTGCTCTACGTATCACAGCTGCCACCAATTTATTAAACAATGTTAGCAATTTAATTCTCAAAGCACTTATTTTCCCCAGGTGATGCTAATAAACTTAAGAAGTTACACCCAATATTTTAATCCGAGGACTTGAAAGCAATCAGTTTTTCCTTCCTTTCTATCGTCCTCTTTTTTAAAAAAAATCAACACAGCAGCTTATAGAACCAGATAGCACTTTCTGTTTGAGCTAAATGACATCATGATAGCATAAAGTCTAAAGGTAACTGCGTATGTTCCTGAAAAATAAGAAAGTATAAAGGCTAATAAGACTTGAAGACCAGGCAGAATCTTTGTTCCAGATTGGCCTACGATGGTGGCAATGCCATGCAGAGAAATGTGATAGAACTGACCTGCACATGACATTTCTTCAACTTTTACAGCCATTTAAGGCACCAAGTTTTTCCTTAATTGCTTTGGCCTAACCCTATAGCTGGCTTTCTTGGAGTATCTTGGTGCGATGGTGCCGGACAAACTGAAGGACACAATGCTAGCACGAGCACTAGTCACAGCACACCCCATTGTTTCTACAACAGAGTCCTAACTTCTTTCAGGTGGCAGCAGCAGCGTGGGATTTAGACTAGCTTGTCGTGCCGTCGTAGATTGGTAGGGTTGTTTACTCTTGAAATCATGAAATGGAAAGAAATCATTTGCAGTTCTATGGGAAGTTTGGCAGGCGACTCCTTTGAGAACATCTCTTTTTCAGGTCAAAGAAGGGAATGTGAATGTAGGCTCCTTTTAGCCTGATGATATTGCAAAGTTCCTTAAAGTACACATGTTCAGGATGGCACTGAGGCAGCAGGCAGGTGTGTAGATCCAAACAAACTTCCATTTCCATTTTTAAAACCTCTAATTCTTGTGAGGTTTTTAAGCTCACTAGTTAATTGCCTGTGCTTTGCTACAGACTAAAAATATTACACAGTACTTCGAGTCACCGTCGTCGGGCTTGGCTTACGACAAGCCCTCGTCTCCGACGCGACACTTGACAGAGCTCCACTGTCACCCCCGTTACACTTTCGCCGTCGTGCTCGGCTTGTGCCGCGGGCCGCGGCCTCAGCTTTGCCACCACTCTTAGTCAAGCTTTGGTGTGGTCACTACTAGCACAATCACTCACGCTACCAAAACTTAAGCACAATTGGATACTCCTTTTGGTCACAAAAAAAATTATTGTTTTGGGATTCATACAGTTAGCTTTCTATCTTTATATAACATTTTGATTGGTTACATGACATTCTTTTGTGACCAGAAGAGTACATCAACATCAGCAACCTGCATCTCTTAGATCTCTACCAGCAAGTCCATTAAAGCGTTAAACAGTATTGTACCTTTCAAATCCAAATTGTCGTTCATTGACTGCTTCATGTGTTGCCCCAACAGTAAGATGTCCGTACCCTGAAGAACAATCATTGAAAAATATGGACACTACAACAAATGTTGTACAGGAGAAGCATCAGTTTCCAGTTAGATTAATTATGATCCATAAGTAGCTGGATTTATGGTCCATAAGAACCATTTAAATGACACTGATTAGTCATACTAGGGTTTTAGTATACATTCTTTCGTAAAGCTTTTCAAGGGAGCTCAGCCCTTCCATTTCAGCTAGAAGGAATACACCCTTAATACAAATTATGGTAAGACAAGCGAAATGGTAAATAAAACAAGTCCAACCAAAACTTATGCCATCCCAACCTCTAGTAAAATGAAATAGAAATGGACTCCATGGAGAGGCTACAGAAATTCCATTGTGCAATCTCATTTTGTATAGGAATGGACTCCATGGAGAGGCTACAGGAATTCCATTGTGTAATCTCATCTTGTATATCCAAACCAAAAGCCGAACAATTTGTAAGCCTCATCGCCACGACCAAAGGCTTTATCCTTCCAAGTAAATACTAATACCAGTGGACTGCAAAGCCTCTACTATTCTTACCATCCTTAGAATATTGACCTGATCAAGATAAATACACTTATATAATCACTACAAAAGATACCTAAAAAAGTAAATAATAAGAAAGTTGAGTAAACAATTTCAATCAAATTATCTGAACGAACGAATTTTGCATGTGCGCATGCATGAGACAGGACTGCAGAAGTACTCATCAATGCTCGATTTTCTTCAACACAGATGATAAGCCATGGTCTGGACACATGAAATTTTGGAACTGACAATTCCTTTTTTATTATTTTGAGACCAAAAGCTTTTCCTTTCCTTCTGTCCTATCTACAAGATGGAAAATCGTAATAATTTCTTTTGCACTGTATATGAATTTTTTTGGCATATGCTTGAAAGGAGCATGCCATAGTTTCAAGGACATCTGCCATCCTAAGCACAAACACAGCCACCATCCATTAGTGCCCAGCCATCAGCACTTAGCTACTGGCTTGTGCCTCAGCACAGTTACATGGCTTGCTGACCTGAGTCCACTGGGGAAAGGTCCTGGAAACAAACTTTTGAACTGGTTACAGTAATACACATATTGCATATTTTAGACTAAAACAAATTTCTTACATGCACTTCTAAACTGGTTACTGCGACCAAGGTTTCAAATTTCATTTTTAGATCACATCTCGGAGGCGGCTGAAATCCGAAATTTCTTAATTTCAACCGAAATCTAGACGAAATTCAAAAGGCAAATTTGAAATCCCATAAATTTGAAATCGAAATTTTGGTGATTTACAACCTCCTTTGAAATGGTCTCCCAAGGCTAGAAAAAATTAGAAAAAAAATATTTTGGTACTCAGTGGGCTGTCCAGCTCAATCGGTAGAGAGCGCAAGGTCTTAGACCACTAGTCGTGGGTTCGAGTTCCAGTGTGCTCTACCATCGACGAAGCATTTTTTTTTGCTCTAACAGCGGCATAAAAAAATGTTGGATTCAGGATTCAAACCCGCAACCTTAAACTTCAAGCCACTATCCGCTCTACAAGAGGCAACTGAGCTAGCGTAGTTTCTTGAGTTCATTGCAAAAGTTTTATATGTACTCCTTATAAATGGCATTATAATTATCCAAATATTGGCGTCAAATCTGGTCCAACAGAACTAAAAACCGGTCTAAAAAACATGAATTTCGAATTTCATTTTTTTTCAAATTTTTTTATTCCGCCAGGATATGGAATTCATGTTTTTTGCCCCACCGAAATCTCGTCCCCGGCCGAAATACGAAATCTTAGGAAAAATTTTCAAAATTTCACCGGGATTTTGGACCTTGACCGTGACACACTACAATTCATCAATAAGCTCCAGAAGTAAACAAATCGGGGCCATTGATAAGATAAGCACCTTGATCGTATATTTGCATAAAATTGGCGGTAGATCAACTAACTACTAACAAACCGCATATTGAACCTTTCCCAATCAAGAACAACCTTGAACTAATGCAAGTGGCATGCCAATGTAGTCAGCTGAATTTAGAAACAATTAATTGGATGATTATACTTTGCATAAAATTCAGACACTTATTCCTCTCAGGAAGTGTAAACAACAAAAGGTAACTTTACAGAAGAATAGGTGATGAGATCAGAAATATGCCACTTTTGGGGTGGCCATACCTTAATGCGGACTGGCGGCCATATTTGGGCTGCATTGTCCGCATCCAGCGCAAGGACGCTGGCAATTTGTGGCGGCCAACATCAGGACGGCCGTGATGGCCAGATCTGGTGTCTTGGTGGCGTTGTCTGCTGAGCCAGATAGAAGGAGTGCCAGTCGCTGCACCGGCGCAGGCTAGACAGCGAGCAGCAAGGAGGCAGCGTTCGGGGAGGGGAGGGATGGTGGACCATCCGGGCGGCAGCGATGGCAGGCACAACGGCGTGAGGAGAGGACTGCCGCGGTGCGACAGCGACGAGCGTGACGTTGTTGGAGAGGGATGCGCGGCAACCGACGGTGAGCCATAGGGGCGACAGCGGCAGCGCTATGGGATGGTGGCGCTAGAAGTCGACACGCACCTTGACAAGCTAGCTCTAGGGAGATGTGTCAGGTTTGGAAAACTACGCTTTTGCCGGGTAGCGGCTATATAATTTTGGTACATACACCTAGACATGTCTCTTGATGTGATACTGAATGAGATAGATGAAACGTTCACTGCCTGGAACTTACTGCTAGCCGTCGTGTTTCGGCGAGCAAGGGGGATGCTTGGCCTGGTCAAATCATGAACATCACAATCAGAGTCAGAGAATGCATTAGTGACCTGCAAGAGGAGCTAGAGAGGAAGCTGCATGAGCAAATTCTTATCGCGAACACCGTGAGTAAGAATTGCAGGAAGCCGTGTCTCAATTTCCCGTCAGCCCACTGATTTTCCGTGCGTCTAGGGCCAGGGAAAAAAAACTCAAAACTCATAAGTAGTATGAACTCGGCTAGTTAGAAGTACGGCTCAAACTCGGCTTGTAAAATAAACGAGTCGAGCCGGCTGTCTAGCTTATTATCTTAACAAGTTGAATCTGAGCTAACTTACAAGCCACTTGTTGTTAAGGCTTGATTGAATATTCACTGTGGTGATTTTTGATGTAAAAGACTTTCTTTAGATAAATGCTTAAATTATATATGTCCATGTAACCATGTTAGGTTGGAATATAATTGTTAGGATCGTTAATTGGTTCCTTACTAACTATCTATGCTTTACTTGTATGCTGGATAATTAGTTACGATTTCATTTATATAGTCATTCTGTTGCATGTATGTGTTAATATGTGTTATGTGCTTACAACGTGGCTTAACTTAGCTCCTGACTAATTACGTTAGCTCACGTGACTTAAGTTAACTTAGTTTATTTTAACTTAAGTGGCTCTCAAGCTACTCACGAGCCGCTTGAGCTTTTTATTGAGTCGAGCCAAGCTGAGTTTTTTCCCCGCTTGCGCGCGTTTTTTCCCGCGTGTCGCCCACTCGTCAGCTTGCCGTGCGCGAGAACTTCACTTTCTACGCTAGGAAACCACGGAAGCAAGCTTCAGCGCTAGCCGCTTCTACGACGTGGTAGCCCTGCCCGCTTGTTTTGTTTTAAAAAAAAGCAGAGATGCTAATACAATAAAGGCACGTACTACCAGTCGAACGTCTGATTTTTTATTTTTTTTCGGACGCTCGCGAAACATTTTTTTTCTACGCGTGTAACATTTGTTACCAACGCGTGTAACATTTTTTTTGAACGCTTGCAACATCCTTTTACTGTAGCAAATTTCACTGTTTGTCGAAGGAAAATGTTGCACACGTTAGTAGAAAATATTGCACGCGTAAAAAAAAATATTGCGGAGTGTTAGGACGTCCGATACTAACATTACCGTACAATAAACCTTTCCATTTGGAACAAGAGAGAGTGAGGCGTGAAAGGACGTATGGCCCACATGTCAGCATCTGAGCCACCGCTCGGAAAGGATCCTATGCATTAAGACCAAATGCAGAGGTGCTACAGTCTGCATTAGGGCCATGTGCCCACGTCTCCACCGTCGGATCAGCAAGGAACGCCTAAGATGTTAGGGTAAAATGCCTGCCGTACTAAATAGTGAATGCTACGGTTCCGACAATGCTTGTACAGTACTACTAGCATCCGTAGCCTTTGATATTGATCAATGGTTGGATAACTGATGCATATCATTGTACCATGGTAAATTTTGTTCACATATGTAGGTGATTGGTTTTTCACTGAGATCCTCCTTGGATGAGTGATAATTTCTTGAGATAAAACATTCTAATAAAATACCCCTAATCCAAACACCTTCTAAATGGTAGATGCGATGGCTAGGCACTGTACAGAGTTCATCTCCTTTGTACTTGATTTTTGGGAAAGAAGAATGCATAGGAAGGAAGGCAAAAAGAAAACCATCAGCAAAAAAAAGTTTCTGAATTGGCTTGGGCCTATCCTTATGGCTCCTTTCTGATTCTACTCCGACTCTTTTGATTCTAATCTTCTAAAGAATCAGGAGTACTTTCTGAAAGTATTCGGATTGCTGGTTGGCTCTAGATTCTTGAAAAAAGGGATTCTAAAGGAATTGTCTAGTTTGCCCTTGTGTGTAAAACCTGAGTTGTATTTATAACTTGACCCTTTGTATTTTTAGAAAACAACCTTCTTCAGACTGCCTGAATTTCTTCTCTGAAGAAGCCGAATAATCTTCCTTGTTGACAATCTGCAGTACTACGTTGTAGGAAAAAATACAGCACGGGAGTATTCAGAGTTGTCTTCTGAATATTGCCGGTAACATCTGAAAACGCATAGCAACAGTGCAACAACAAAAAACAGTAGACGACTGGAATCAGCAAAAACACAAATCAGAGTTTAGGTGCTGCTCAAAAACTTCCCGTAGCTTTTCTGGTTTTTCTCCTCTATTACTTATACTGTTAGAGATTACAGAGTATAATTGAATTCAGTTACATATTTCAATCCGGATTGCTATAACCAACTTGGACTCTAATTCAAACACCAAACTCCAGCCGAGACAAAACTCCTGTGCTTTGTCCGACAACGTAACTCAGGGTGCCAATACAAAACTCCGACTCTGCAACTAGTTCCATAAAAAACCTTAACAGAGAAAACCCAAACAAACTGGACTTTGAACTTGGACCTTCCAAGCTAGACTCTGAACTTCAACTGCACTGGACTTCATGCACAAGATTAATCTCAATAGTATTTGTGCAGATTATTTATGAGATATGAGAAAATAAAACTAGAATCATGCAATATATTGAGGAAACTTATCAACATGTTCAACAAATAACTCACACACTATCATAGTTTTTTCATCAACTTTAAATGGGTATGTTATGGGCACGACTTCGGAGATTGTAATTATGCGCCGGATACGGGGCACGGTGGTCGGATTGGCGCCGTGCCGGCGCCGTGGCGACGAACACAAGGGTTTCGCAGCAATTAGCTGCGAACGGCAATAGATGACGAGAAGCAGGAAAAGTAATTCTCTGTTTCTTATCCTTTATTCCTTGCTCTTCCTCTGGCTTAAATAGCCAATCGTTCACAACATAAGGAAAGTAAATAAAAGCAACAAACCGACTCTTATTACTACTGGACTCCTAAACGGACTCATTAAGCCCTTGCCCTTGTCAGGTTCGGTTCCGGCGTGTATAGTGCTGACCGAACCTGACATCACCTCCTCTCAAAACAGCTCGTCATGAGTTGGAATTGAGTATTCTGTTGAAATTCTTCCACATGCTCCCATGTCGCCTGTTCTGCTGGAATATCCTTCCAGCGAATGAGTGCTTGGCGCTGACCACGCACGACGCGTCCCTTGATTGCTGCCTCCGGGACTGGAATTGCTCGGCCGTGAACCAACGGAGGTAGGGGCGCCAAAACCTGTGGTGGCGTGCCATGGAACTTCTTGAGCAGCCCAACGTGGAAGACATCATGAATACGAGTAGTGGCAGGAAGCCGGAGACGATATGCAACTATCCCTACTCGTTGCACCACTTGATAAGGACCGTAGAAGCGCGGGCTGAGCTTGCCACGAGTTATATTGGGAAGAGAAGACCCCAGGCGAGGAGCAATACGAAGCCAGACCCAATCATCAACCTCAAAATGAATCTCACGATGGTTGCGATTATAGTATGAAGCAGCAACTTCTTGGGCTTGCAAAATACGGTCACGCACCTCTGCCAGAAATTCGTCGCGGTCTAGCATCTGAGACTCGACCGCTGGAGTTCGTGCTTCCCCTTTGATATATGAGCGCATGCTTGGCGGATCGCGACCATAGACAACTCTGAATGGCGTGGTCTTCAAGGATGTTTGGAAGGACGTATTGTAGCAATATTCGCCCAAGGCAACCGGCCGAATCCTTTGTTTTGACGATCCCCAGTGAAACACAAGCAAATACATTGCGATAATCTTGTTGGTCACTTCGACCGCCATCCGACCGAGGATGGTAGGTCATACTCATGTGAAGACGGCGGCGGCGTGAGTTGGAATAATTCTTGCCAAAAATTGCTTGTAAAGACCACATCACGATCAGTCACAATCGAGGAGGGAATGCCGTGGAGGCGGACTACAGTGTCGAAGAAGACCCGATTGACCGAAGCGGCTGTGTATGGGTGAGCCAATGGAATAAAATGTGCCGCTTTCGAGAAACGATCAACCACTGTTAGAATGATCGTCTTCCCATTTGACTTCGGCAGTCCTTCAATAAAATCCATAGCGATATCGGACCAAACCGTGTGGGGTACTTGGAGAGGCTGGAGAAGTCCCCCGGGATGTAAATGCTCTGTTTTGTTTTGTTGGCACACCAAACAATCCTTAATAAAAGCCTGAAGTAGCTGTCGTGCTCTTGGGATATGGAAATCTGCTCGTACACGTTGCAATGTCTTCTGAACTCCCTCATGACCGAGCGTATGACAGTCAGCGAAAATTTTGGTCGTGAAGGGGGACGACGAAGGAACAAAAATGCGGCCTTTGTACAAGATGAGGCCATCACAGATTGTCCACGGTTCCAGTAAGCTGCCGTGTTGGATACCTTGCAGGGTAGTCGCCCAGGTAGTGTCACCCGGAAGTTCACGGCGCAGGTCATCAAAGATATGCAGGGAGGGGCCACTAAGAGCCGTAAGGGCGGCATCAGTGGACATGCTGTCACGCCGAGATAGAGCATCAGCCACGGTATTAAGCCGGCCTGGTCGATATTCCACCGAAAAATCAAATCCCACCAATTTGCTCACCCATTGATGTTGTGGGATAGTAGACAATCGCTGATCCAAGAGGAACTTCAAAGCGTAATGGTGCATGCGGACGAGAAACGGACGCCCCACACATAAGGACTTGATAATGACGAATCGCTTGGACTAAGCCGATGAGTTCCGCTCATCTGTGGCGAAGTTTAATATGACGAGTGCGAAGGCCGACTAAAAAAGCAATGGGGCGAATTACGATGTAGGACCGCTCCAAATCCCGACCCCGAGGCATCGCATTCAATGATGAAGGGGCGTCCAAAATCTGGTAGTTGAAGGACTGGTGCTGATGCCAAAGCTTGTTTAAGTGAAGAGAATGCCCCAGTCGCGTCCGAAGTCCAAGAGAAAGCCTCTTTGCGCAAAAGACGTGTAAGAGGTGCTGCAATGGTCCCATAGTTCTGAATGAATCGTCTATAGTAACCCGCCAGTCCCAAGAAAGCACGAACAGCCCGAACAGTGGTAGGAACTGGCCAATCCTCGACAGCCGTCACTTTTTGGCGATCCATGGTGACACCCTCGGTCGATATGACATGACCAAGATATGCGACCGAGGTAGTACCGAAAGAGCATTTGGGGCGTTTTAATACCAATCCATGTCTTGATAACTCCTGTAATACTGTACGAACATGACAGAGGTGTTCGGCCCATGACGGACTATAGATAAGGATATCATCAAAAAATACCAGCACGAAGCGGCGAAGAAAGGGGCCGAGAACGTCATTCATAAGTGCACGAAAGGTTCTTGGGAGCGTTGGTCAAGCCAAGCGGCATCACCAAGAACTCAAAATGCCCATGATGTGTGCGGAAGGTCATCTTGTGGGCGTCATCGGGATGCATGCGCACTTGATGATAGCCGGAGCGAAGGTCCAATTTAGTGAAAAATCGCGCACCTTTTAATTCATCCAGAAGCTCTTCGACCACCGGTATTGGAAATTTGTCTTTGATAGTCTTGTCGTTAAGGACCCGATAGTCAACGCAGAATCGCCATGTGTTATCTTTCTTACGGACCAACAGTACCGGTGATGAAAATGCCGAGGTGCCGATCACGGATGATGCCTCGTAGTAGCATCTCGCGGCATTGTGATTCTAACTCATCTTTCTGCAGTTGTGGGTATCGATAGGGCCGTCTGACGGCTCTCGAGATCTCCCGGCGATGAGGTGAATCCGATGGTCATAGCTTCGGGACGGTGGAAGACCTGGTTGTTCCGCAAAAACCTCCTGGTATTCAGTCAGTAAAGCCTCCATAAGATCTGGTGGCGAAGTTGTCATGGTCACCAGGGAGGGTTGACGCGGTGACACCCCATGAAGCTGCACCTGGTGATCTCCTCGCCAAAACGTCATAGTGAGATGTTGAAAATCCCAAGTGATGGGCCCCAGGGTCTGTAGCCACTGAATGCCCAGCACCACATCGACGCCTGGTATTGGGAGAACGTAGAGATCGATGATGAAGTCATGGTTGTCGATTCCGAGTGAAACTTGGCGACATGCACCGCTGCTGTTGATCCGTTCACCATTGGCCACCGCTACCCGGAAGGGAGATGTCGCTGCAGATACCACAACACTTGCCTTGGTCGCTGTGTGTTCGGATATGAAGTTGTGGGTAGAGTTGGAGTCGACGAGCGCGACGAATTTGTGATTGCCAATGCGGACCAAAAGTCGCATCGTGCGGCCGACGGCGATGCCGGTCAGAGCGAGCAAAGAGATGGATGGATCTTCACCCGGCTCGTGGCTGTCCCCTGTATGATCATCATCAGGAATTACCTCTAACCCAAAGAGCTGCTGACAGGAATGCCCGGGCACATATTTTTCATCACAATTGTAACACAATCCCAGGCGGCGTCGTTCCTCCATCTGTGTTCGGTTGAGTTTCTTGATAAATTTGGGTCCAGGCGTACTGGTGGCGCCCTCTTCTCTTGGGACTTCTCTGTCAGATCGCCAAGACCGACCGTGGTAGGCGACTTGGTAGATTGAAATTTTTTGTCTTCCGCTCTTGAAGATGAATGCGCCCTCCTCCAAATCCACTTGTTGCAGACGCTCATGAGCCCGAGCTAAACTCATCGCCATGGCCAAAGATTGCGGTGCAGCTAAGTCGACCGCAATCGCGATCTTCTCCTTGAGGCCTGCCGTGAACATTTGGATCTTTTGGTCGGCTCGGAGGTTCGCTCGGGGAAGGAGTGCCTCAAATTCCCTCTGGTATTGTGGCACGGTCCCTGTTTGACGAAGCTGCTTGATCTCCGCGAGGTGATTGCGCCGTGTTGGGGGCCCGAAGCGAAGATTGACGAGGTCCTTGAAGTGCGGCCAGGTGAGTGCTCCCATCTCCTCTTCCAGGAGCATGTACCCTTCTTTGGGCTTCCGCAGCAGATGGTACGCCGCGTCTTGACTTTGTCGCCTTCCGCCGTGTGTTGGCCACGGAAGAACAATTCGCAAGAGTTTAGCCAGTGGAGTGGATCGTCGGCGCCTTCGTATGTCGCAAAATCCCATCGATGGGGCTTTGGAGGTCGACCGTCTGGTGTAGCCAAAAACCCCCCGTGCAAGCCCGTAGAAGATGTCGCGCCCCGCCCGCCGCCCTGTGCCGCCGCCTTCACTAGGGACCCGGCGGCGGTGGAACGTAAACCGTGGGATCCACCCCTGTTCCTTTTTCACCGCCTCCCATCGATGTGCTCAGCAGTTCATCCACCTTGGCGATGCGAGCGTCGTGGCGGTCCAGCCGCGTAGTGAGGGTGGCGAACTCAGCCGTGTGGCCGTCCTGAACCAACGCCATGTCCTCCAGTTTCCGAAAAATTTGGTCAATCTTGTCCGCCAAAGTGCGCCCCTCGTCGCCGTCCATGGTCTCGATACCAAGATGTTATGGGCACGACGGAGATTGTAATTATCTTGCGGATCTGAGGCACGGTGGTCGGATTAGCGCCGTCTTGCGCCGTGGCGATTTAACACAAGGGTTTCGCAACAATTAGCTATGAACGGCAATAGATGACGAGAAGCAGGAAAAGTAATTCTCTGTTTCTTATCCTTTATTCCTTGCTCTTCCTCTGGCTTAAATAGCCAATCATTCACAACATAAGGAAAGTAAATAAAAGCAACAAACCGACTCTTATTACTACTGGACTCCTAAACGGACTCATTAAGCCCTTGCCCTTGTCAGGTTCGGTTCCGGCGTGTATAGTCCTGACCGAACCTGATAGGGTACTTGAATGATTTTCAGCACTAACTTGTTCAACAAATAATTCGCACACTATCCTAATTTTCTCATCGGTCCACTTAGCATTTCCTGCCACCTGCATTAGACCATATGTCATATACCCGACTTCATGAGGAAACTCATCAACATGTTAGTTTCTCTTTAGCATTGTTTTATTGATTGATAAGGTAGAGAGATCATCAGTGTATTGTAAAACAATATCATTTTAATAAAAAAAAATAAAAGAATAACACAACACACTGAATACCCTTCAGTTTATCAAACATTCTTCCTCTAGTTTTGAGACTTGTTGAAGGTTGCTTGATGAGACTATAATACACACTAACCCAGCACTTCATTACCGAGCACGAGAGTTCTAATCTCTCTCAGTTCAACACTTCACATCACAGCAGGACCTGCATCTATATGCGAGGCAATACACACAGGATTTTCAATTCTCAATAAGTATTGTTTTTGTTTCTATAGGTGATTGGGCACACCTGTTGGTGGACCACTAGCTAGCTTTGCTCTATCAACGTCCAATTCACTAGATCCAATTTATGCTGCTTTAATTTTTTTTGTCAAATATATTGACTTTATTTTACATCACCAAGCAAGCAACCAGAACTTATCATTTATACTGACTTCATATGGTTGCTTGACAGACGAAGCCATTAACCAAGGCATGCTTATAAAGGGCCTTGGTTTATTGGCCTTAAACGCTGATAAGATCATTCAGACAAGTCTCATCCAAGTTAAACACCATCTTCTTTCTTGTAGAGGTAGCAACCGAGAAAAAAGATAGTTTTGTTTCATTTGGCACGACAAGAACCAGTATGCTGCGGTTCATCAGCTTATCTGAAAAGCCTATCTTCTCCTTTGTGCTCCTAATCGGAGAAATTTTTTTAGGCTATCATGTTCCTGCTCACCAAAAGCTCAGCAATTACCTCAGTCCATGGTCTTATTTGACCGAAAGCTCAGCAATTTGTTCATCCACAACACAAATTGCATTCACAACCATACCAACCCAGCTAGGCCAAATTGCCTTAGATCTGGAAATTTGGGGGGATTAGGGCTACAGGGTATTGGTAGCTAACCTTTGGGGAAGGAGTATGACGTGCGTGTAGGGTTGCCTCTAGCTATCAAGGTCGCCGCCGACGATGACAAGTTGCCGCTCGCCACTGTGGACGCCGGGACACCGTGGACGCCGGGGCGTGGTCACCTCTACTGGGCTGAATAGAGAGATAAGGATGCGAATGAGGGGTTTGGGGGCTAGGTGAAATGGGAGGGTAGGGTATATCTGTGGCATTTCATGGGTAAATATCAGCAATTTCAAGGGGGCATTCCAACCGAATCCAACCAGCTCCCCGCCACAATCCAACCAAAGGTTGCTCCGCGCCTCCGCCCGTCTAGTTCATTTCAGTGGAGCGCTCCGCCCGGATCCCAGAATCCAACGGAAACAACTTGCTGTGTTCGGCTGGTGGGTACTGTGATCCGTCTAGAAGTTGTAAATTGTCTGATACATGTGATGTAACTAGATCCGAGCTATATCTCCACTCTTCCATCCGCACTCTTAGTTAGATCTGGACATTGAGTTGGATTTTTTTAACCAAACCGTGACATGGTATTGGCACATATGTGTACGACACAGCACGTTTGCATAGGTTATGTTTGGATCGGCATAGCACGAGACAAGCTTAAAGCAGACATGGCAAGCGGCAGAGCGCTCTACCACATTATTGCGTTATGCTGTGGCTCGTCCTACGATCGACACCTTTTGTGGTCTTGCATTCAAACAAAGGAGAGACGACAGAGATGCTAAAAGATAGAGAGTTGATGCTGGAGTGTATATGCTCATTGACATCAAGCACAAGCACTGAGCGGTTCCGCACTGAGGTACTCCACACTGAGTGTAAAGTTTTTAACGTTACAGTAACTTTATATTTGTTGAAGATTGAATAAAATTTAGTTCTTTTTCACTAACATTTGTGTTCACTACCTCAATTCAGTATGTCTCTGACTTCTTTCCTATTGTTGCAATAGTGTAAATGGACCGTGCTTAGATCAGCATGACACAAAGCTAATATGAATTGCAAATAGATCGTGCCTGAGCTCACCGAGAACGAGCCGAGCTGACTGAACAGTGATGATATGGTATTGTTTAGACATGCGGTCGGACGAGTGATGTCCCGAAGAATTTTTTTTCCCCTCAAAAAGAAGTACTAAAATCTTACATGACTTGTAAGCTGAATCGTCAACCACTAGTTCGGCCAAACACACACTCTAGGCCTTGTTTAGATAAAGCTGGGAGCCTAGGCTAGGCCAGGATCCTAATCCTCTCCGCGGAAGTGCACTAACTTCTCCTTTTCGTATGGACCGACCAGAATTTTGCCCCATCCAAATAAGGTCCCAATTTCCTGGCTTTTACATATGTTGATATGTACTAGTACTTATTAGCTCACAACAATATGAGCTATTTTTCTGGAAATTGCCATTAGGGGTGTAAACAGGTCGGGTACGGGTGGGTAGTAGATCATCTTATACTCTACCTTATTATTTTTTTTCTCGAGATGCGAATGCAGGTGCGTGTAGTAAAAATCGGGTAGAAGTAGGTACGGTAGATAGCGGTAGAAATCGGGTTCCGGGTGTAGGGTCGAGGATGCGCCTAGAGGGGGGGTGAATAGGCGTTTTACGAAATTAATCGCTCACTAAAATCGATCGCTCTAATCAACCCCTATGTCAAAACCTAATCAATTATAATGCGGAAGCGATAAACTCGGTTTTGACAATTAAGGCCTAAATCAACTAGGCTCACTATGTGCACTAACTAAATTATGTCTCTATGTATAAATTGCTAAATTGATCAAACAATTAATACTAAGCAATTCTCATTCAATCAATCAATAATATGCAAAAGGTAAATACTTGAATGTAAAGAGACAAGGGACAACCGATGTTTTTCGTGGTGTTCGGAGACTTGCGGTCTCCCTAGTCCACGTTGAGGCAAGCCCACACTTGGACCGGCCCGCTCAAGCACTGCCTCTTTCCACTAGTCGTGGTTTTTCACGCCGCGCGAGGCTCAACCCGAACCTTCACAAACTTGGGGGCTTCTCACACCTCGAGAGCTCCGCAAGACGACGCCCACGCCGTCTAGAAGTCGGCAACCTCCAAGAGTAACAAGCCGCTCCTTCGCTTGAACCTCACCGAGCACAACACCTGCGCTCCCGGTGATCACCAAGTGCAACACATGCACAAGGACCTCACTCAAGTGCAACACATGCACAAGAGTCTCTCAAATCACTTCCTAATTGCAACACATGCAATTAGTCTTACTCTTAAGCTCAAGAATCAAATGGGAGTGTGCAACACATGCAATACCTCACCCAAAACCTCAAACACAAAGAACAACGCCAAAGAACACTTGCCCCTAAGCCCCCAAGGGGTATATATAGCCCACAAGAAAACTAGCCGTTTGGGGGTAAAATGGGCTAAACAAAAGTGCGGTACTACAGCCCTCTAAGAGGCAGTAGTACCGCCTCACTCCAACAGTCGCCCAACGCCATAATCCGATTACTCAGCCCGAGGCGCAGTAGTATCAAGATTTATGATACTACCGCTCCCATCGAAGCAGTGAGTGCCGCCACGCACACCAAAGAAAACATCGCCATCGGAAAATAGCAAGGCACTATATGCGGTAGATTATCAAGATTGCGGTACTACCGCTCAAACATCGCAGTAGTCTTGGCCTCAGAGAAAGACCAGATTGAACTCCAAATCCTTTTCTCCAAAAACCAAACTTATTCTTTGAGCCACAAAGATGATCAACACATGATCATACACACGTGCAAAACACATTTGCACCAACTTAGCTCATGCTCAAAGAATTCAAACCAAATTGCGAAAACACATTTCACAACCAACTCAAGATCTATTTGCAAAACGTATTAAGCAAATCAAACCCGAGTTTATGAGATTAATTCCCCTAGCCATGTGAAGGTCAACACGAGACCCAGTCAACTTGCCAACACCCGTTGCAAGCCCTACTCACATGCTCTCGAATTCGGACTCATAAACCTCGGTTTATTCGCACAACGAACTTGCAAATAACGCAATAAACACATTTCATGCTTGAGCACTACTCTTTGCAACACATACAAAAGTCTAGCTCCAAGCAACATCAAATCAAGATGCATGAACTCTCTAATTGCAACACATGCAATTCTCTAGTCCCATGCAACACCAAAACCAAACATCAACTAAACCACATCGCACGTATGAGCTCTTTACTCGCAACACATGCAAGCCTCTAGCTCCATACAAACACACAAATACCAAATCAACCATATGTGCTCTCTACTCACAACACATGCGAGCCTCTAGCACATACACAACCATAAACACAAAAACCAAGCTTGAGCTCTCTCCTTTTGCAACACATGCAAAACTTAGCTCCAAGCAAACACGAGTTTTAGAAAGATAGTTTTGCGAACCAAAACGTGAAGCTTTAACTAATGAAACACATGCAAAAGTGAACTTCACACAAAAGCCAACGCACTAGCTTATCACTTCTTGCAACACATGCAAATCAAAGCATTATGCGAAAACCAAATGCAACCAAGCATAAGTTTAACCCATTCGCAACACATGCCAAATGGTTAACCCATATGCAAAAACCAAATCAAATAAGATTTGAGCTTGAGTGAACGCGGAATGAGATCACCAACACATGATGAAGCTCAAGCAAAGGGAACGACCCCTCTTAATAGCACGGCGATAAAACCTTAGACTCAAAGACTACAAAAGTCCTTAGCCTATCTAATTATACCTTCGCCGCCGCGCACAAGCAATCCCCTTTGGGGTCTTTATGATCTTCACTTTGATACTCCCCCGGGATCATCTCTCGACTCCTCTTTGGGATCCACTCTTGATGCCCATCAACTCATGATACCGTCCTTGTCCCGTTCTCAATCATCCTTGGACTTAACCTAACTCAATCACAACTCATAGAATAGTTAGTCCAAGATGCATGGTTGTCTCAATTACCTTTTGCACTCCATTAACACATAATGGATGCCTTTAGATCAATTGAGCACAACCCTAAATCAATAGAAATGATTTAAGTGTGTCTTAAGTACAATAATGCAACTCATGCTTTATTATACTTAAGAACTATTCATTTGTCCTCAATTAATCACGGAACACCATCAACACATGATGAAGTGTTCGTTAATGATTAACAAGACAAATGAACTCAATTTAAATTATCATTTAAATTGATATGAGTATATATTAACTACACAAGTTTTCATATACTCATGTTGATGAAAAGTAATGATCCATTATATGTCAATTGTATGGAAATGATCATTACTCTAGATCATCAACTATAGAATACAGCCCACATGTATATGTGCATAAATATGATTGACTTGGAGACAATATGCACATATTCAAATTTATCGTATTGGAGTATATCCTATATTACCATGAGTATACTTTAACTAGGCAATTCAAATATATACTCAAGGATTTAGTTTCTTTGTCTTGATCCTTATATGTGTAAATAAAGAATAGATCAATACAAAGAGACTTTCAAGTTAAACTACAAACTCCCCCTAAGTATGTGCATCCATGTAATGTATGGATTGAGAAACATGATGCACATTTTGTGGTTAATATAATGGGGACATTCATACTTTAACTTGAATCCAAAGTATGTAATTAATACTATAATGAATATGCATACATACCTCGGGTTTTCCATTTTTCAATGCGATGAGACTAAACAAAGATATTCTAAATAAACATGTTAGTCTCGATATAAGATTGTCATTAATAACACTATCGCATTATGGGATAAACTTAATATTGGATTTGTCATTAACACAAGATTAGATTTGTCATTAACACCAAAACCATAACTAATGAAGGTTGAACTTACACCGGGTAGTGTACGGATGGGTATAATACAGATAACGGGTACTTTATCGGGTTGTAGACGAAATACCTAGGATCAAAACATGCGATGAAAACAATCCAACTATCACACTAGTACATCACATAATACAATAGATAATGCCATATAGTCTAACAAACATACATAGTCCAACAAAGAGTTCAAATAGTACATAATCAAACATATGGAGTTCAATAAATACACAAAGTCCAATACATAAAGTGAAATTCACATACATAGTTCAACACATAGTTGAATTGGAGGAGAGGAACTTGGGGCAATCCCAAAGGAATAGGAAGCAATAACAATAGTTTTGGACAACGTGAAATCATAAGCGTTTGTAGTCTAGGAAATCAGGTCATGTGCTTCTCCTTCTTGTTTAGGTTGATAGCAAATAGAACATAATTGAGACATTTACCTTGTCAGAATTTTCAAAATTTTCTTGAGTGTGATCATAATCTTAAATTTTTATGAGAGATTATTAATTTCATTAGTATCATTATATAAAATTTTAAAAATTTTATAACATAGTTTGGATAATTTTTCATTTCGTTCAAATTTGTCGATAAGCCATTTAACAGGACAGTAGTACTGTTCGAATTTTTAAAACTTCATGACATTTGATCATCATCTGAAAATTTTATGACAATATTATAGATATATCAGGACCATCCACAAAAAAATTCAAAAATTTATAACCTCGTTCGTTCTAATTTTCATTCGGTTCAAACTCGTCGGTCAGCGTTTTATCAGGATAGTAGCAATGTTTGAATTTTTAAAAATTCCTCAAATTTTATAATCACATGAAAATTTAATGAGAACATCTCTGGTGTGTCAGGAACCACCAAAAAAACTTTCAAATTTTTTTGACATCGTTTGGACTATTTTTTGGTCAGTGCAATTTCGTCGAAATTTCGAGAATTAGTAGTACCCGCTGGATACCCGAATTGTGAAAATTATCCGGGTACCCGTACCCGACCCGTACCCTCCGGGTATTGCCGATCCCGTACCCTACCCGAACCCGAACCTAACCTACCTGGTACTACCTGCACCGTGCCGGCGGGTAGTGTAAAATAGTTTTCCATTAGGGTAATTTTGCATCTGGGTATGGGTACGGGTCGGGTATTACCCGACCCATTTACACCCCTAATTGCCATTTCATTACGGACGTCCGCAATAATAAAATCAAAAGTATAGTTGTTATAACATTATGATATCTTCATCTACTAAACCGTATTAAGCACGAATTTCGACCCCCCGACAATAGCGAAAACAACAAAAAACCACTCGATCAAATGATATGAAAATTCAAACCATTTGATATCTGGTTAAACAGGCTAGCAAATTTTGTGGTAAATGAATGAAAACCGCTCGAAAATACTAAAAAATTGAGCGGTTTTTGGCAAAAACCGCCAAAAACCGAAGCTAGTTGAAACAATGGAAAAATATTTAAAAATGAAAAATTGCAAAAAAAATATTGTAACATTTGTAAAAGTCCATTAAAGGCCAAAAAAGGAAAAATATAAGAAATATATAAAAAAGTATGTAAAAACATGAAAAAAAATTCCAGTATAATTTCTCCTAAATATGAAAAAATTTCGACATGACTTTTGCTATATTTTAGACAATTGCAAGTTGTAAATTAGGCATTTAGCAATAATATGTCAACAAATAATCTTTCATCTCAATACTACTTATATATCAATTCAACAAGTGCAAAAATAGGCATTCATATAATCACATACCAATACCATTCATATATAAACACTATTTACATTTCAATACCTTACAGAAATTGCTTGTGTAAATAATTTACAAGGAATTGCATGTATCAAATTGCACGTTGTACAACAAAATAAGTATAGAATATAACTAGTGGTACAGAGTACAACTTTCATATTAAAGTTTTGGTAGTTCATACATGCATACAACGAGAAGTAAGCTTTTCAATATTGGATAACATTAACTTTAACCATAGCAAGATATTTTATGTGTATACAAATATCGCTACTTGAACAAATAGTACCATTTTCAGGTGTTGTTCATTGCTACTAAATATACTTCAACTAATGTTGCTACTAAATATAATTGAACAAATTTTGGTACTAAATATACTCCAACTAATATTGCTATCAAATATAATTGAACAAATATTGGTACTAAATATACTTCAACAAATATTGCTACTAAATATAATTCAATAAATATTGCTCTGAATATACTTCAACAAGTATTGCTACTTGATATAATTGAACAAATATTGCTACTTGACGTACTTCAACACATATTACTACTTGGCATACTTGAACAAATATTGCTACTAAATATAATTGAACAAATATTGTTACTAGAATATGTTTAAGTAAATATTACTACTTGACATACTTGCATAAATATTTCTACTAAATATAATTGAACAAATATTGTTACTAAAATATGTTGAAGTAAATATTGCTACTTGACATACTTGAACAAATATTGCTACTAAAAATACTTCTAATTTTTTTATTTTGGATTTTCTAATTTCTACATTTTGAATGGCTCAAAAATGTCTCCAAACTTCATTTTTCAAAAAAATATTCACACCAGAGGTTGTAAAGCAATTAATACTAATTTTAGGATATTTATGGATATATTTTTCCAAATTTTTTGAATATGAATTTGAACTTGACCAGTAAACCGAGTTGTTTTTCTTTTTGTACCGGAGCGGTACGATCGAAAATTTTGGTTTTCGACTGGTTTACCGCGGTTTTGTTAACCTTGACCATAGCACAATAAATTTTTACATTAGTGGCTACCCATCATAATTCCATATCTCATTAAATCAAGATTATTATATTTCATCACATGATATGATCCATCGTATAACTAAGCATGTTTAAGCATAGCTATGGTAACCCAATGTTGATAATACAAATTATGTCTAACTATTAATATCTCAACCTAGGGTAACAATGAATATATAGAATTCAATAATCAAAATGGTATAATGACAAGTATGTATTTAGCTACGCCTAGTAAATAATCATTTGTATTGAAGTAGCATGCAATTTGTATGAAATAAAAATACTTTTGCAAATATAGATTCAACATGATCAAAGCTTATAACTTGCCTTATTCATATACTGTTGTTGTTGAGTCTTGATCTTCAAATCTTTCATTCACTCTTTAGTTATCAGTATCTACCAGAAAAGAAAGCAAGAAATAAAAACTGAGAGAAAATGAGTGACTGACAAGTGGGACCTACGAATTTCTAGTTTTTTGAAATTAATAGAAATTCAGGAAAAAGCTCAAAGGCTGACATGTGGGGCTATGGTCTATGAACAAAGTCCTTGGATTAGATTTGATCCACGATAGACTGGGTTCGTGGGAATAAGGACTAACAAGCGGGGCCTATAGGTCATAGAGATATAGTTTGGATCTAGCCACGCGGACGGTTGACGCGGATGACACGACTATGAGGGAGATGAGTTGATGGGTGGCATGGTTGTACATGTGGATGGCCAGATAGATAGGGATGGCGATTGACTCCGACGACAGCGAGAATCATGCAAGGAAGAGATGGATCTGGGCAAACTTAGCAAGGGGAAAAGGATGACGTGAGTGGTTTTGGCAGATAGCGATTACAACGGCCAGCGCTAGAGAAGAAAGCGACGAAGTAGCGGGGCTTGTGGCGATGACGAACTCTAGTGAGTCTATGGGGAAAAGGATGTGAGCATCGTGTAGAATGCGATGTGGAGAAGCTAGGAAGGTAGATGGTGGTGGTGGAGACTCACCGGCTGAGGTGTTAATCTGGCATTGAAGGGCAACGGTAGCGCAAGCTTCCCGAGCTCAATTCAGCGTGGAGACGGTGCAATCGATCCAGGGTTTCAAAGGAGGAGGATGAGGCGATCCTCGTGATGCAGGCAAGCTCAGGTTTTATACCTAGCGCGAGGTAACATGGCTTGCGGAAGGGTGGCATGCGGGATTTGCGTAGCTAGGCTAGGCTAGCTAGGGAGCTGGGCCCAAGAGATGGGCCGCAAGAACGGGCTAGTAGGTAGGGGACCCGGGGAAAGAATTGGGTCAGTCGGGATTTGGCCCCAGGGAAAAGAAGAAAAGGAAAATGAATTATGAATTAAGAAAATACCATAAATTCAAATAAATTTAACTAAATAGCAAACAAGATCCAAAAATTCTCAATAAATACAGAAAAATTTCTTACAGTACAAGGAACCTAACTAAAACTGAATTTCTTTTATTTGATGTATAGACTAGTTTAATTAAATATTTTATTTTAGAAAATTGTAATTAAGCTTTATTTTATTGAGAAAATCTAAATAATTCTTTTTATTTTTAAAACTTTCCAAAGTGCAAAAATTAAAGTGTTATATTAAGAATAGCTTGTAACACCGCGGCACCTCGTGTCCCGAATGTTACACCCTCAAGCACCAACATACAACCAAACAACCCAAAATTTCTAAAAAAAATCAGCATGACCTCTACGCAATTAGAGCAAAACAACACAACAATAATATAATAGCAATCACGACATAACCGTTTGAGCGTAAATAACAAAGAAGAGCAAATATAATATACAACAACCGTAGTACTATACTTAGTGAGTGAAGTAAAACAAAATGATAACCACATAATGAATCACATGAACAATTTAAAATACATGAGCTCAACCGAACATATCATCATACAACCATAACTACACATAAGCAAGCTAGTGTAACACTCCGGCATCTCACATGCCCTGAATGCCACAACATCATACTATTTTGCCAAGACTTAATCAATTTGCATATAAATTTAAGTAAGACTTCTCCTCTTTTAACCGCTCCAACCAAACTAATCAACTACTAGAGCAATCGACAAATGAACCTTAATAGTAACATATGCATAACCAAATAACCTTTCACATAGCCAATTTTATTAAACATATTCCAAGGTTGGGAGAGTCTAAATTTAATCAAATGATCTATTCAAGATTAAGTACTAGAGAACATTGAAGAGTGATATGCTACAACATAAGCTCAACCACAACGAAATAAATCAATTGTACTCAAATTTCAACAAGCATGATACATGACAAGTCACTTCTAATAATAAACAATGAACCATAACAAGCTAGCAACCTAAGAATTCTCCGAGCTCAACTAAAAATTTCAGCAGCACCTTGTTATAAACTGGGTCACAAAACAAGGATAGTAATAACATCAACTAACTATTTTACACTATAATTTCAGCAAGTATCCATTTCTAACTTTAAACAATAACCATGTAGTGACCCGAATTCACCAATTCGGATCCACCGTGTATGCCGCACTATTCCCAGGATCAACGCTAGTGTACACGGCTTAACATCGGTAAGCATCACATCATACACAACGATAATAACAATAAGACTTCATTTATTTAATATAACTGGTGTATGATCTTATGATCACTTACATTTATTCGGCCTCATAGGGCAAGACTAAGATAAACTAAGACGAATGCAGCGGAAAATCGTAGAAGACGTAGTGACTCATCAGTACACCACAGGCGACCGACAAGGCTTGGCCTAGTGACTCGCGTCCACCTGAAAGTCCTCCTCAAGCACAGGCGAAGACTCCTCCACTGTTGTTGGTTGTTAAGCAAGGGTGAGTACACCAACACGTACTCAACAAGTTGTGCACAGAATGCAATTCTATTATAACTATATGCAGGCTTATTCCAAGGGAATGGCTAAGTGGCTCATAAGCAGTAAGCAGCATTTTCAAACGTAAGCAATATGTAGATTGAAAAGACAGTAAAACAAATAATAACAAGTAAGTAGATTCAGTGATTCTCAAATAAACCCAAGTTCTCCATCCTAAATCAAGTTTCATTATCCACATGGCATCCTGCCATCCCATCCGATTGATAAGTTTTAATTAACTACCCTTGATTGTAATTCCCGAGCATTGCTCAATCTAGTGAGCACGGCTATCCGAATAGATTGTACACTCTGCAGAGGTTATGCACTTTACCCACACGATATAACCATGCACCACACAAAGTGACGATTATAACAAAGCCTTTACAATGCATCCTCTTAACCCGGTGCTACCGCTAAGGTTTCAACGAAGGGCTAAAACCACCGCAACAGGCCCCCTCTTGCGCCATGTGAGTTTCCTCCGTAATACCCGGACTCACACCACCAAGATAGCACTTAAGTTAAGCATTTGCAAATTAGTCACTAAGGTGCCCCATATGAGCGATGTGGTACGCAAGTTTGACTCAGGTCAAAGGCTCGCAAGGTTAAGTCCTTAAGATTGATTAAAGCAAGACATACACATACCCTTTGCCCATCGAGCCCACCTTGGCACCCTTGCCCCTTCCACTTGCTTCAATCTAAAGTGATTATCTCCCGGTTGGTTACCAAGCACCACGTGCTCTTCACAAATCAACATCGTTATGACTCATTGCCACAACAACTCAATCTCTTTGTGCGACCACACATGGCCCACAAGTTATCATCATTGTTCCATATTCCATTAGTCAAGATTATTAAGCAATATTCCATGAGCATGTGATGACGTGGCATGGCTAAGCAATTCTATGTCGTTCTAACCATCCATGTTGATTTTCTATTAACCAACTATAATTAACCAACCTAGGGTGACAAGTGGATCATGGCATACAAATTAACAAGGTAGGGTGTAATTCAATAGGATATAATATCTAAATCCCAATCTAGGTCAAAATCATTTGTACTCATAAAATAACAAGTGATAAAGTAAACCAAAATAGCATGCAATCTAATTTATGGGTGCAACATGATCAAAGCACAACTTGCCTTCGTTAAGCTCCTGATTCGGTGCGAGAATAATTCTGAGTTGTGAAATCCTTAGAAGCCTCGCTGCAGTTCAACGTCTACGCGAATCGAGAGAGAAAAGCAAATAAAAACCAAAATCATAGAGCAAACAAATTCAAAAATTCAAATAAAAGCCACTATTAGAAATATCTCAATTTTTCAAATTTTTAGGAATTTGAATCACCTCAATCCGAGTTCAGTATCACGAAAGTTATAAGGTTTTGAAGTTTGGAAAAATCCTGAAAATACCACGAAAATAGAAATTCGAATTTAGCGAATTATTTTATAAAGGAATTTCCGGTTTTTCCGACGTCAGCCGACATGTGCTTACGTGTACAGCCACGTAATGCCAGCTCGATGCCACCTCGGTGCCACACGGGCGACTCCGTCTACGTGGCGCCACGTGTCAGCGTTTTATCAACCTACCTCGACCGGTGACGTGGACGATTGCCGAACGCACGATGACGATCCGTCGGTTAGCAGAACTCCCGAACGGCAATGGCTGGCGGCGGCGAGTTCTTCCCGGAGCCAAGGACGACGACCAACCCGGCGGCACTCTAGTGCTTCCCGGCGATCAACGAACGGCGGCACAGATACAACTCGACACGGCGACCTCGAATCCGCAACCTTCTCGGTGGGAGAGTTACTCGGCGACGTCGTAGGCCCGGCGCAACCTCCACGGAACTCCGGCGACGGCGCACGACTGCTATGGTGACTATAACACCCTAGCACTCGCATGCCTGGAATGCTACACCACACACCACTTCTAACAACACTTTAACTATTTAAAGCTTGATCTAAGAACAAATAAAGCACACATGGCATAAGAAGCTAATGACTCTCTGTAACACCCCGGCTCCACATTGAGCCCCGAATGCTACTAACTTCCAAACTCACTAACAATTTTTTTTGCAACATCTGTAACACCCCGGAGCCAACCACACCGCGAGTGCTACTAAGACCTCTAATAACACTAGCGGAGGACAATTCTAAGGCAATTAAAAAGCTTAACGGATTTGCTAGAAATTTCGGCATGACCTCTCTAGAAGTAGAGGTCATCCACTCAGCAGACAAATAAACAACAGTTATACGATAATCACAATACTAGTCATCCAAGATGACACATACTAGCAGAAGCATAAAGGAATTATCACACAACCAACTAGTAAATACCAATTCCGCAACAACAAATAACATAATTACAACACTAGCTAAGTCCAGACACTATATTCATTTTAGGTGGGTTGAAGGTGACCGAAGTCGTGATTGTGTCTCTACACCCATCTCGGCGCGACAACTTCAAGGTACCTAAAAAAACAAATGACAAACAAGCGTGAGTTCGAAAACTCAGCAAAGTGCATCAAATCAACAACAAGATTAGAACTTTCATATGAATCAACCAATACATGAAACAAAGTATATCAATACATTTACCTCGTTGCGTATCTCACATACATACCTCATTAAACTTCTTTGGATGGATCCACGACTCCATCCCAACTCCTCACATTTCCATTAAACACCCAAACTTATCATAGAACATAACACACACATAATTCATCCACATGATTCAATATGCAAGCTCAAGAATATCTCATCTCATTCACAATTTATCAACCATATGATGCATTATGCTCATGAATGTCTCATTTCATTCACAATCTTCATACATATGATGCATCATGCATGCTCATTTCATTAGCACATACCGGTATTGCAGTGCACACCGTCGGTGTGCACCTCCTCCCTCCATCCCGTGGAGGGTGCCTACTCTCTTGACTCGCTCCCATACAACCGCATGTATGGGACTACGAGTAGGACTTTCGTGTTCACTACGTGTGAACACAGAGGCCCTCATCGAATGGGACGCCTCTTCCATCATGAATGCTTAAATGCAATATTCATGACAAGATGCAATTTACAATCGTTACTAGCATTTGCATAACCACAACCATAACATGCATCCATTCCTTATTTCAATTCTTAGGATGTCATTCATGCCAATCTAATCAAATTCCAAACTAGTCACATGGTAAAGCAAACATCATTCCTACCATGCTAGTTTAACATGACAACAGCCATTTCATAACGCTACCAATAATTCACATCGCAATACACTTGCCTTAACCGCGAGGGGGGGGGGTGGCAAGAGGAAGAAGCCGGACCCGAGGCTACTTCACCTGAAAAGGAACCACACATTCGCATACACAGCTCAAAAACTAAACAAGGTCAACTTCATAATACGAAACTACGCCCTAATCCAAAATGACTCCCAAAACCTAATTAAACGAAAACTGGACAGAAATTACTAAAACGAACACATCTTCCAATTGGTTAATCCGAAATTTCGAGTTCTTGTATTTTACATAACCACAAGAGAATGATCTACATGTATGGTACAACCATTCATTAAGGAGAGGCCTCAAAGGCCCTCAATTTATGTTCTCTAACTTAGCCACAAATCTGAACTTGATACAGATTTCAGATTTCATGGTAGCAACTTCTAAATAGCATAACTTTTGATTGGCTAAAGGAAACGTAGTGCTCTTTGGCTCTAAATGACAACAAGAGACTAATCTACCATTTCCCCATAGCCAATACTGCAGGAGATGCTCCAACAACTCCCAGATTACAGATGAACAGAGGAAAATTGCAGTCTCTCAAGTTCTGGACAGCAAGCAATGAAAATAGCATAATTCATAATTGGCTTGGCCAATTCTTGTGATCTTGAGCTCTACAGAAACTTAAGAGAACTAGCTACAACTTTCTTTACACTCAAGGTTTAGGAGATGGCTGTAAAAGCCTCAAATCGATCCATGAACTTCAACCCCAATTTCTGAACTTCCAGAAAAAAACAGATTTCTGGACAACAAGATCAAAACCACATAACTTTTGCTTCTTGAATGCAAATGTAGCAAACAAATCATTTTTATCAATCTACAGAGAAAACCCTAGATATCTCTAGGCAAACAAAAAAACCATACTAACCTGCATCTAGATCAAATCAACTGATGAACATCACAACCATCACTGTCCACACAACCAGGACAGAGATCACTAAACATAGCATAACTTTTAAATGGCTGGATGGATTTTAGTGTTCTTGGTCTCAAATTAAAGGTAAGGGAAAGATCTACAACTTTCTAAGCAATTGAAAATCCAGATAACGCCTCTAAGGCCCTCGAAATGCAGCTCCAATGGCCGGCCAGAACACAGTCCGAAACAGAAAATTTCTTCCCTCCACTTGGGATCTAGTTTCCCCCCAAAAATTTCGACCCTAGGCACTCTAGAAACCTACTAACCAGACCAAAGCTCCAAGATCTCAGCTCACCACGAAAATAATGGAGGTTTTTCCCTACTCACCAAGTGAAGGAAGATGAAGGAGAGGGAGAGCTCGGGTGGAGGAGATGCTGGCCGGCAGCAAGGAAGAGGAGCAGGGCGCCGGCCAACCTTGGGGGAGGAGCTCCCTTGCTGCTGCTGGCCAACCTTGGGGAAGGAGCTCCCTTGCTGCAGCTGAATGGGGAGAAAAGGAATGGAGTTTATGCTGCTGCTGCTCTCCCACAAGAAAGGAGGAGAAGAAACCAAAGAGGAGGAAAAAAAATGCTGCTTTAAGTGAGAGAGAAGAAACCAAAGCCACACTTAAGTAATCCCTCTCTCACTCTCTCTCTCTCTAGAAATACACCTCAAATAAATTTAAGATGCAATAAAATATTTTCCACAAATAAATAAAAAAAATTTAAACATGTTAAAAACAACCATTTTGCAAATTAAGAAAATTGAAGATCAACCGTAAAATCAATTACGGCAACACAAAAGATTAATCTCAGGCGCGGTATTACAGTGACTCTCCGATGTGGCGTGAGGAGCGGATCTGGCGGCTCAAGGTGAGTTCGGGAGGGTCGGGATCCTTTATACCCGTGAGTGCGCTAAACAAGGAAGGTTTGAGGCGGCGTGCGGTGTCCGGCTCGATCCGGCGAGGAGTCCGAGTTGGGGACGACGAACGGAGCCGTCGATCAAGATCCGTGACGACGCTTAGGGTTTCCTATTTGGTAGCGGTGTGACGAAGGCCGTTGGATCTTGATCCAGCGATCGAGGTTAACTCCTCCGTTCCTATTCAGCCCGCACGATAGATGGGCGGCCCGTTCTTATTCTTTCCATTTTAACCCGAATTTCCTATTTTAAATAATCCGATTAATTGCTTTGATTTATTTAAGGCATCAAAATTACTCTAAAAATTCGAAAAATTCTCACAAATATTTTGAGACTTCTGATCTTAAATAAAATATTTTCACAAAAGCTTTATTTTGCAAATCCCTTTTTATAATTATTTCTTAACAAAAGATAATGCATTTTAATTCAAAATAATTCAAATAATTCTCAGAAAATCCAATAAAATCCAGAAAAATCATAGAAATCATAAATAGCAATGAAATAATATTATTTAATTAAAAAGCTGAAATTTTGGGATGTTACAAACCATCAACCACCAGCTATAAACAATGGTGGAAACATAAACAATAACAACCACAACACTTTACATGAACCCAAGCAATAAGCCAAACCGATTAAAACCAATCAAGAAGGTATTCCCTAGTATTAATTCATGTATGAATCTATCTGTTTATTCAAAGGTTAAGCATGCTCAAGAGCTAACTGCAACAAGAGGGCAAAGTGATGTTCGGTTTCATGATGTGCTACTCCCTCCCCATCATGCCGGTCTTACAGTACCTAAAAACATTAAAAAAATAAGTGTGAGTCCAAAACTTAGCAAAATACATCGAATGACAATATCATAAGCATTTAACATAGTTAAAATGATAACATAACAATTTTTCTTAATTGAATTCATCAAGCATATAAAACAATAAAGCCATCGCCAGTTACCACTTTCACTTCATTGCTCACCTTCACTGAGTCTATGCCTCAATAACATACTCGCTGATTACACATACCTCATTAGACATCTTTGGATGAGTCCACGGCCACATCCCAAATCTATACATTACCACCAACTCAATAATCATCATTAGCGATGCAATGCAATGACATACATTCATGTTTTCATACTCAAATGCACCCTTTATAGCCTATACTAGTATAGCTTAGGTACACACCCATCGGTGTCACAACCTTCGGTTCCCTTCCATCCCTGTAGAGGGGCCTACTCTTACTGTCTCGCTCCTATACATCCCTATGGATGGGACTACAAGGTAGGTCTTCTCAAGAGCACTCCGGATTAGTCATATGACCTCATATGACTTTCTCACTGATCTGACTCATCCATCTTTTCATGTCATGGATGCAAATGATGCAACATAATATTTTAATATGTTCATTCGCCATGCAATCATAATATCACATATCCAACCACTTTTGGCATTTAGTTATCATAAGAGAAATATTAATCATATTCAGTGTTCAAAAATTCGGTACTTGGCGGCGATATTGCGGCCGATATTGCAGTTGGCGGCTATAAACGCAATGAATTCAGCCTTTGGCGGCCTGTTTGGCGGTTGGGCCGAAATTGCAGTCCTTGGCGGGTCTTGGCGGTCCTTGGCGCTCCTTGGAGGGCGTGGCGGCTGGCACAAAATTATGAGAGAGACCATTTTGATCTACTGTTTACATGACCTGATGACCATGATTGAAAGATTCACGTCGTCGCCCACAAAATAAGGTACACTAAGTCACTAATATAGTATTTACTACTTAGTTTATTACTTGATTAATTGAGTAGCATATGTTCAAGTATTTTAGTTTAATATTCTACTTTGATATTTGACGTCTTGCAATTTGCAAATAACTAGAAAAGAAAACTAAAAAATTTTATTCATAATAAAATCAATAATATATATGAATTATATTAATTCTCGACCGCCAAGGGTCGAAACGTCGAGACCCACAATTGCACCGCAAATACGGCCTTGGCGCTTGGCGGTGCCTAACCGCCACGAATCCGTCGAGCGAACTCTTGAACACTGATCATATTACAATAAGGAGTTGGTTACTTATTCAATTTAATACATTACTCATCTCAATCTTTAGCATTCACATGATATACTTGCCTTTTTTTACCCTCGATGAATGGAGTGGTGTGAGGTTGAGGCCACTTCCGAGATCACACCTTCTGTAATAAACATATAAATGTATTCATCTCAAAATAATGCAACCACGGTTCAAGAGTCAAACGTAACAATTTCGCTCCTATACTTAACCCCGCTTTGCTTTCACACATGAAGAATCAAAATCTATTCCTTGCTGTCCCGATAACAGAAATGCTACTAATTCTAACCCAAAAACCCTAACAATGGAAGCATGGACTATAGGTGAGCTACTAAAGCTTACTCTCAATCTTCTATTTGCTTAACAAGACCAAAGACTCAAATTAGCAAACCCAGCCTAACCCTAGTTTTTCAGCAAGCTACCATTCAGGATAGTCACCTTCAAATAAGCATAACTTCTAGCATACAATTTCAAATTCAGTAACCAAGGACATTTCTGGAATTAGCAGGAAATTTTCTAACTTTCTCTAGGTATTGAGATCATTTGATTCGGCCTCTAGCTATCCCTAAAATGTTAATTTCACAACCTTTACCCAAATGACGAGACTTGTGCTGCCCAAAAAACAGAACTTCTTCCAAATATCTAGATCCACCATTTCCCCCCAAATCCACCAAATCCCCAAACCCTTGAACAAGCAAAACTAGTAGGGCTCCTCCTCAACACAGCAATCAAGCCAACCCTTAAAAAAATTACATTCACTTCCCTCTAGGAGGAAGAAGGAGGAGGAGTTTGGCCAGGACAGGGAGGAGGCGCCATGGGGGGAGAGCTACTGTAGGGGCGGCACAGCAAGGAGGAGGAGCCATGGGGCAGAGCTGATGCAGGGGAGAGGAGGAGGCGCCATGGGAGGAAGTGAGCCAGGAGGGAGGCGCAGCAAGGAGACTCACCAGAGATTTGTTGAGGGAAAAAGGAATTAGGTGGGGGGAAAAGAAGTAGGTGGGATTTTGGTGGGGGAACCCCTCTCCAAAGGGCCACAACCCACCACCTAAAGCCCACAGACAAGTCCTCAAGAACCCGAAACCGACTGCATGGCTGACCCACTCTAACTGGGATTTTTTTTCTTAACCTGGGAAAAAGAAATGATCTGTGATATTATGTAGCCTATGGGCACCTATAGTCTTGTTATCACTTGTCACAGAGAAATGGAGATCAAACAAAGCTCAACACCTCACTTGGTAAAGCTTATGTGAGCTTTAAGACCCAATCTGCTAGATTTTACCTATATTTTTCACATTTAGACTTTAGGTAGAATATAAAAATCTTTTTATTAATATAGAAATTAAATTATTTCTTGTGAAGTTCCTACGTTTCAACGGTGGCATTTATCCCTTAATCAAGAAGGCAAAGCTCTTTTTAGCCCTTGAACACATTTTTTTTAAAAATCTAGACCTTGCATGATTTTTGTTTTTCAAAAATAGCCCCTCCCTAACCACGAAAGGTGTAAAAAGTGATATGTGTCAACTACCATTTCCGTGTATTGTGGTAGGTGGTCTGGCCCACAGTAAGACGCGATGTTGAGCCAGTGAATAGCAGCAAGACTAGTCTGTTGCCACATTGTCGTGCTTAGGGTGCTTGGCACCTTGCTGCAGAGTTGGGGTCACGGTGTGCCATCCGTCTACTACTGTGGTCGGCCGGTCTCCTATAGGTTCAGGACCTCATCATGGTTATAAGAACGTGATAAATGACATATATCACTTGCTGACATTGCTATGATCATGAAGGGTGCTATTTTTTAATTATAAATATAAGGGATCAGATTTGAAAAAAGTGTCAATGGTCAATTAAGGGTTGGCTTCTTGAATCAAACCCATCCAGATTCATATCGCATGTCACTTTGAGTCTGTTTGGTTCAAGGATAAAGGGTGGATGGGATAGAACTATCCATCCTGGTAAAGATGAAGCTATCCAAGTTCATATTTGGTTAAGGGGATGAGAGATGGATGAGACGAGCCAAATTTTTATTTAGTCGGAGGGATGAGAGTTGAATGGTGAATAGAATAAGAGTTTAAATTTAAAGGGATGGGATAGGTGAGACGAAAGTTAGATGAATATGTCTAGCCAATTTTATAAGAGGAGCATCTACATGACGAATGAAAAAGAAGGATAATGGGCTTTGCCCCTTGAACCAAACAACATCTTTTATGTATTGCTAGTACATGCCTTCATGTTCCAGCGACACCTTTTGCAACTGTCTCTAGACCACACGTCCCGGTGCAACCATCGAATAATTACAAATTTTATAATGTTTTTAGAATGCGTGGTCGTCATTTAGAGAGAGAAAATAGAGTGCCGAAGTAGCAGTATTCCAGTATAATTTGAAGCACCGTAAAATCAACGGATGCAAAAGGTCGACAGGGGCACCTGATGCGATGGGTGAACGGACGATGGACGGATCGTGCACCGATGGAGCAGGTTAGTTTACGATACCGACTCGATTCGAAAAATCGGCCATCCGTCGTTACTGATTTTCATTTAAAATTGATTAAAAATCAATAAAAACAGAACAATTTATGCAGTCAAATGATTTTAATTCGGTGGTCAAACAACAGAAAAAATGAAAACTTACTGATTTATTCGATTTTCGATCGATTTTCAACATACTCAAGGACCGGTATGTGAAAACATATCATAGACGATTATAATAAAAAGCCATATAGGATATGAGGTTATCACAATCGGTTTCCACTACAAGGATGGATATTTTCCCCGAGTGTTTTCCACACTCGGGATGGGGGTATTATCTAGAGTGTTTTCATATCGTCTGTGATATGAGTTTATCTAGAACCGCTTATGATAAACTTGTATTACATACGGTTCTAATAAGGAACAGAGACATAGTTAGAATTTTACAAAAAATGACAAGCTTGATCATACTTTGAAATTTAAATGTATTATAAATAGTGCCCAAGGATCTTGTAGTAAAATTTACAAAAATATTAGACTTCATTTCATTTAGTACACCTGGAAAATTAAAAACAGCAATTAATGAAAAGGAACAGAGACGATGTTAGATTTTTATAAAAATTAAAAGATTGATCATACTAACTGTATCATAAAAAGTGCCTCAGGATCATGTAGTAAAATTTACAGAAATATTAGACTTCATTAAGTGCCTCTAGAAAAACAAATACAAAAATTAATAAAAAGAAACAGAGACACTATAAGACTTTTATAAAAATTTACAAACTTGATCATGATCTTAAATTTTAAAAGTATCATAAAAAGTTCCCAATGATCATGTATTAAAATTTCTAGAAATATTAGACTTCATTTAGTGCCTCTAGAAAATAAAAAATAGAAAAGTATATACAATAGGGGTGGGCATTTTTAAACCGAAACCGAATTACCGAACTGAACCGAATTGAATTAACCGATTATTTCAGTTTTTTCGGTTTTGGTTCAAATTTTTTGGGTATAATTTGGTTCTTGGTATTCAGATCGGTTTTTTGCTTCCAAGAACCAAAATAACCGGATAATTGAATAGCCATGTACAATACCACTTTTATAATATTCTTCCTAAAGTCACTAAACAATTCGCATGTTCTAATACATTTATGCATATGTTTGATATATTCATATGTTCTATTATGCTTATATCGTAATGACCTACGAATATTGTGCGAGTTTATCCCTACTCTGTGTTGTGATATGTGAAGGACTAAATCTAATCTACCTAGTGTTTATTCATATTTCATTTAACCGAAAATCTGAATTAATTGAACCAAAATATTTTTTAATTCGGTTAGGTTTTTTATTTTAGTCTAAGAAATTCGGTTGCCAGTTTTCAAAAACTGAATTATTTTAAAATTGAAAAAACTGAACAGATCAAACTGAAAAACCAAATGCCCAGTCCTAATATACAAAGACGGTAGCACTATCATAATTTAAAAAAAAATTCATAGATCCGATCATCATCTACAAATTTTACAGCATTATTAGCATTGCCTTAGAACCTCACATAAAAATTTTCAAAAATTTTGGATAAATTTTTTCTATATTTCATATTTTTTAATTTAAATTTGAATTAGATCGGTTTACCGCTTCAATACACTCAAAAATCGTGATTTTTGAACTATTTTTATTCATTTTTCAAACCCTGTGGAGCAGAGCACCAGCCCAGCCGGCAGCCGCCTATCAAGCAAAGCAATCTCGCTCGCCACAAGCTTTTGTTTAAGAAGCCAAAAACTCCTAGGCTGAGTTTGTTTAGGCTGGAGCTTGAGCTTATTTGGCTGGAGCTGGAAGAAGCTGCTGGAGCTGGATGAGGATGGCAATTTTTCGTAAATAATAGTTAAGTTGTAAGGGTACCAGGGAAGTGGGATTTTTAGAAGCTCTAGCCACCCCGAGAAGCATCGTTTTCCTTGCTTCTCTCGCGTAGTGCAAATTGGGCTAGAAGCTTCTTCTCTTCGTCTGGCTAGAAAAAAACTGTTTGTTTTGGCTTGTGGCTTATAGAGGTGTAGAAGCCAAATAAGCCCAAGCTCAAGCCTAAACAAACTGAGCCCTAGAGCAGGGTGAAAAGCCAACAGCCAGCCAACATAGAGGACGTGCCTGGTGTTCGAATATGGCGTAGTTGCCATTATGTTTTGGCGTTTCTTTTATAAATGCTATGTTATAGATCACTAAATATGTGACTTAACTATAACGTTTATGTTATTATTATAAATTATCTTTTGTCATTTAATTGATTGAAACATCAATTTCTTATTTACATAGACAAACAAATGACTATATGTTAATCATATTTTTGCGGATCATGGATATGTGATTGTTTGCACCAGATTTTGGAAATCACGAGAGATCAGTAGAGCCGCACGAATTTGGATAGTACTCGGAGAATCTTTGGAAAGTATGGATGACGAAGGGCAGGTTTCTAGAAGCCGGAGTCCAATTAGGAAACTATAGCCGACTTGAATTAAGTTGTCGTAACCGAGCGGGACTCGGATCGGCTGAATAGTATATAAGGCGCGCCAGGGTTGCTTGAAGGGGACAGCCAATTACATCTCCCAGTTCATATTTCTAGCTTTTAGTCTTTTAGCTTTGGAATCCTCCCTTTGTAAGCCGACATCGATCAATAAAGTTGCGAATCGCCGATTGTTGATCGTTTTTCGATTTGTCTCCAGGTTTGATTTATTCTGTCTTGTTGCGCATCGCCTTTTCAGAATCGATCTGCCTTTACCCTTCTGATTGGTCTTGATCGGCTAATCTGTTTACCCTATTTGATCGGCTTCCTGGCTGGTCCTACTTTAGCCGATTCGTCTACACGGATCGGCTTAGATATCACAAACTCTCCTTATCGATTGCAGGGTCAAATCGATTGGCACGCTCTGCACTTGAACCCGGTGTTCGTCCGGTGTGTTGTAAGCCAGAAACCCTACATCACGTTTTTGGCGTTAACACATTTTTGGCACGTCCAGTGGGACAGATCGAAAAGATGACTGCAGGCAAATCCACCACACCGCTGATGTAAATGCCGATGCCATAATCGTCCCTACTTTGGACGATTTAACTCCAAAACAACGCAAAGAAATTGAAGATCGGAAAGCTGCCTTAGAAGAGTTAATGTTGGGTTGTTATCAGAAAACCCGACGAGGAGTTACACAGAAGATGGCGCTTCCAACATTGAACCCCCTTGGAGAAGCCGGCGTCACGACGAATCCGGTAAGCCGATATATGCCAGCTCAAGCCGAGTTATCTGTTATGATTGAGCAATCTGTGCATCATGCATTAATCAATCAGTCATCGGCATTGGTTACGACCTTGAAGCCGATGATAGAAAACAGCGTAAAGACTATTGCACAAGAGTTGGCATCATCTGGAGGGTTATTAGATTCATTACAGCCGCTCCCAACATATCCAGCATATTCGGTAGCACCAAATACCAGCACAACAAAAGTGTCGGCGCCTGCACCCTCGCTAATGCCGACCCAGCCCACTGTGTTGGCACCAAATCCTCGCCTGAGTCCAGTTACTCATGTTTATGCATATATTGACGCTGCAAAGTTGGATCCATCGGTGTCAGGGACTCACTATGTCCAGTCGGCTCCTCAGCCGATTGAATTAGATAGAAATTATAAACCTCAAGGGCCAACCTAAGTTAGAAATCCAGTTCCACATAAGGTCGTTTCATATGCCGAATTGCCCGAAATTCCAGTTCCCAGAACCGATGGGTACAAGCCGTGGCAACGCCCCTATCCGTCGGCTAAGACAAGCCGACCAACCGAGTTCACACTCGGGGGGCAGGATGCCGTCTATCACGATCGGCCGAACCCTGGTGTTGCATCGGCCAACAACACTAATGTAGGGTCGAGGATGCGCCTAGAGGGGGGGGTGAATAGGCGATTTACAAAATTCGATCGCTCACTAATCAATTCGCTCTAATCAACCCCTATGTCAAAACCTACACAATTATAATGCGGAAGCGATAATCTCGGTTTTGACAATTAAGGCCTAAATCAACTAGGCTCACTAGTGCACTAACTAATTTATGTCTATAAACTAGAATTGCTATATTGAATAAACAATTTACACTAAGCAATTCTAATGCATTCAAGCAATCAATAATATGCAAAGATAAATACTTGAGCGTAAAGAGACAAGGGACAACCGATGTTTTTCCGTGGTGTTCGGAGACTTGGGTCTCCCTAGTCCACGTTGAGGCTAGCCCACACTTGGACCGGCTCCGCTCGAGCACCGCCTCTTTCCACTAGTCGTGATTTTTCACGCTTGCGCGTAGGCTCAACCCGAACCTTCGCAAACTTGCCGGGGCTTCTCACACCTCGAGAGCTCCCGCACACGACGCCTACGCCGTCTAGGAGTCGGCAACCTCCAAGAGTAATAAGCCGCTCCTTCGCTTGAACCTCACCGGGCACAACTAATGCGCTCCGGCGATCACCAAGTGCAACACATGCACAAGGACCTCACTCAAGTGCAACACATGCACAAGAGCTCACTCAAACCACTTCCTAATTGCAACACATGCAATTAGTCTCACTCTTTTGCTCAAAACTCAAATGAGAGTATGCAACACATGCAACACCTCTCCCAAATACTCAAACACAGCACCAACCCGCTTTAAGCCCCCAAGGGTCCTTTTATAGCCCACAAAGAAAAACTAGCCGTTGGGGCAAGAATCCAGCGGCCAAAATCCGGTCGGATAGGACCTCGGCCGTCCGACCGCCCTCACATGCCAAGCGGTCGGAAAACCGACCGTTACATCGATCGCCGCATCCTCGCCCGTGCGCCTGCATGGCCGGTCCAACCGCCTCTCTTCCGGTCTGACCGCCCAACAAAAACAGCCGAACACACTTCTCTGGAAATCACACGCCGCACGGGGGCCGGTCAGACCACTCGGCCGGTCCGACCACTCGCTGGCCGGTCGCACCGCCCGACAAAACCCGAAAAGCGCAGCCACTGGAAAATTTGCACCGAAGGGGGGGGCGGTCTGACCTCCCGGGCGGTTTGACCGCCCAGGGCCCGGTCCAACCGCCCATGGGGCCGGTCAGACCGCCCCTGGCAGGAAAAACTCCAGATTTTCCATAATTTGTTTTTCGACAAATCCAAACGCGATTCTTTGAGCTCCTACATGATCAACACATGATCAAATACTCATGCAAAACATATTTGCACCATTTTAGCTCATGCTCAAAGAACTCGACCAAATTCATGAAAACACATTTCGCCGACAATTCAAAATCTATTTGCAAAATGTATTAAGCAAATCAAACTCGAGTTTATGAGATTAATCCCCCTAGCCATGTGAAGGTCAACACAAGACCGGTCAACTTGCCAACACCGTTGCAAGCCCCACTCACATGCTCTCGGGATTCGGACTCATAAACCTCGGTTTATTCGCACAATGAACTTGCAAATAACGCAATAAACACATTTCATGCTTGAGCACTACTCTTTGCAACACATGCAAAAGTCTAGCTCAAGCAACATTAAATCAAGGTGCATGAACTCTCCAATTGCAACACATGCAATTCTTTAGTTCAATGCAACCACAAATCAAACTTCGACTAAAACCAAAACCATATGTATGAGCTCTTTACTACGCAACACATGCAAGCCTCTAGCTCCATACAAACACATAAACACCAAATCATGCTTGAGCTCTCTCCTTTTGCAACACATGCAAAACTTAGCACCAAACAACCACACGGTTTTAGAAAGATTGTTTTATGAACCAAAAGCGTGAAGCTTCAACTAATGCAACACATGCAAAAGTGAACTCCACGCATAAAAGCCAACGCACTAGCTTATCCTATTTGCAACACATGCAAATCAAAGCATATCTGAAAACCAAATACAACCAAGCATAAGTTTAACCCATTCGCAACACATGCCAAATGGTTAACCCTCATGCAAAAACCAAATCCAAATGGTTTGAGCTCGAGTGAGCGCGAATGAGATCACCAACACATGATGAAGCTCAAGCTAGGGCGACCCTCTTAATAGCACGGCGATAAAAACCTTAGACTCAAAGACTATAAAGTCCTTAGCCTATCTAATTATACCTTCACCGCCGCGCGCAAGCAATCCCCTTTGGGGTCTTTATGATCATCACTTTGATACTCCCCCGGGATATCCACTCGACTCCACTTCGGGATCCATTCTTGACGCCCATCAACTCATGATGCCGTCCTTGTCCCGTTCTCATCATCTCATCCATCTTTGGACCTAACTCAAACATAACTCAAGAAACTTGTTAGTCCAAGATGCATGGTTGTCTCAATTATCTCTTGCACTCCATTAACACATAATGGATGCCTTTAGATCAATTGAGCACAACCTAAATCAATTGAAATGATTGTAAATGTGTCTTAAGTATAATAATGCAACTCATGCTTTATTATACTTAAGAACTATTCATTTGTCCTCAATTAATCACGAAACACCATCAACACATGATGAAGTGTTCGTTAATAATTAATTAAGACAAATGAACTCAATTTAAATTATCATTTAAATTGATATGAGTATATATTAACTACACAAGTTTTCATATACTCATGTTGATGGAAAGTAATGATCCATTATATGTAAATTGTATGGAAATGATCATTACTCTAGATCATCAACTATAGAATACACTCCACATGTATATGTGCATAAATATGATTGACTTGGAGATAATATGCACATATTCAATTTGATCGTATTGGAGTATATCCTATATTACCATGAGTATACTTATAACTAGGCAATTCGAATATATACTCAAAGATTTAGTTTCTTTGTCTTGATCCTTATATGTGTCAATAACGAATTGATCAATACAAAGAGACTTTCAAGTTAAACTACAAACTCCCCCTAAATATGTGCATCCATGTAATATATGGATTGAGAAACATAATGCACATTTTGTGGTTAATATAACGGGGACATTCATATTTCAACTTGACTCCAAAGTATGCAATTAATATTAGAATGAATATGCAAACATACCTTGGGTTTTCCATTTTTCAATGCGATGAGACTAAACAAAGATATTCTAAAACAAACATGTTAGTCTCGATATAAGATTGTCATTAATAACAATATCGCATTAGGGGATAACCTTAATATTGGATTTGACATTAACACAAGATTAGATTTGTCATTAACACCAAAACCATAACTAATTGAAGGTTGAACTTACAACTAATTGGGCCGAACAAATTTCTATGGTCTTGAGAGATCAATTTGAATTGCAACCCAAGGGGAAAACGATCAGCTATAAAAAGCCGTACCCAGATTATATTGACCGTATGCCATACCCCCATAATTTTAGAATCCCTGATTTTGCAAAATTTTCAGGGGATGACTCGGTCACTACCTTGGAACACGTTGGACGGTTTATCGCCCGATCTTGGTGAAGCTGCTTTCGATCCGATGGATTAAAAATTAGACTCTTTCCTTTGTCATTATCGAGGCGCTTTTACTTGGTTTACAAATCGCCTCCAAATTCGGTCCATTTCTGGAACGATTTAGAGAGTCGATTTCATGAATACTTTTTCTCTGGCAGTTTAGAATTAAGGATTTCAGACTTGAGCGTTGTCCGGCAAAAATTTGGTGAATCGGCTTCTGATTATATTAAAAGATTTAGAGAAGTACGAAATCGATGCTTCAGTGTAATACTGCTTGATAACCAACTAGCCGATTTAGCATTTCAAGGGCTAATTCCCCCACTTAAGGAGAAACTTGCTGGGCAGGAGTTCACTGATTTAAGTCATCTACTTCATCGCGTATCGGCACAGGAAAGCTGATATTTAAGTAAATAATTCAAGGATAAAATTAGGCTAAACGGCAATGGCTAGGAAAAGGCTAAAATAAACATGGTCGAGTATAGTTCAAGTGAAACCTCTAAAGATGAAGCAGACGTAAATATAGCCGAATGGGTGAAACCACTTGTCTGTTCGTGGCTCAAGCCGACGAAGAGTAAGCCGGAGGTTAAGTACGCTTTTGATGTATCTAAGTGTGACCGTATATTCGATATGTTATTACAAGAAAAGCTGATACGACTGCCAGAAGGGCATACCATACCGTCGGCCGATGAAATTAAAAAGTGACGATACTGTAAGTAGCATCATTCTTTTTCTCATAACACTAATGATTGCAACATCTTTCGACAACAGATACAAGCAGCCATTGAAGATGGCTGGCTCAAGTTCGCAGAAGAACCAGCCATGGAAGTTGACGTCAATCCTTTCCGATAAACATGGTTTAATGTTCAGGCAAAGGAAAAGAGATTGTCGACGAAAAACCTAAAATAACACGACAAGTCGATATTCAGGCTAGCTCAAAAGGAGAAACACTGAAGCTCATAATCGGCTCATTACAAATAGAGGCCGACCAAGATGGAAAAAAATTCGAGGACAGTTAAACCAAAAGGAGAACTGCAGGTAGGACAATGGTATAAAGCCGAGCGGTCTCCACCTCAAAAATCAGTATTCAAGCCTAAACCAACCTTCTCACAATTGCTTGAGAAATATGAGAAAATAAGTTATCGACAGAAGCAGCAATCTCGCCGACCGATAACTTGTATCGGCCGAACAGTGTGTTTCGGCCCGATAACTTGTATCAGCCAGACAACACAGAAAGAGATCACCAGAAGTGTCCTTTTTGGCAATTTTATTGGGAAAGGGGTATGGCATTGCCTTCATCAAGATCATGCCCCATGGAACATTACCCACAAAAAGATTGGCCAAGGCAAACGGTGAAAGAGCGGCTATCTGACACAGCGCCGAGTCGGACAGAGTCATGGCACAGAAAGCCGATAAAGGAAAGGTTGGGTGCGCTGAATGAAGATGAAAAGGTCAAACCTACAAAAAATCTGGCTGGTAAGATTCGCAAGTCGATTGGGCCTAAACCCAGGTGGTGCCCAACAGGACTTAGCTGATCTCAACAAAGACGGCTTCAGCGCCTAAGGACGCAAGAGATAAGGGAAGCTGAAGAAGAAAAATAGAGGGATGAAACATTCAACGAATTACGGCCAATAAAAATTGTCAAAAAGGAATGGAAGAGAAAAGAGCAAGCCGATAATGATTCGGACTCCGATGATTTGCTGTCACCAATAATTCGAGATGACACCCCTCCCATGGATATCAACATGGTTTTTACTTTACCAGCCGAGTTCAGGATCAAATCCGAATCGGCTAAAGAGACGTTCGCCCAACTATGCTTGGGTGCACAGGATGCGGTGTTCGAAAAACCGCAAGATCCTCGTCGGCATTTAAAGCGTTGATTCGAAAAGGTATATCAACGAAAGCCGATATCCGGGATGTTAGTAGATGGAGGAGCTCTTGTGAACTGATGCGCTCACCACCGCAAGAAGTTAGGCAAAACCGATGAAGATCGATAAAAACGAACATAGTACTAAATGATTTCACAGGAGACCCTACTGAAGCAAAGGGGGTAATGGTTACAGAATTAACCGTCGGTAGCAAAACTTTGTCGACCGCATTTTTTGTAATTGAAGCAAAGGGAAACTACAGTGTGCTCCTTGGACGCGATTGGATACATGCCAATTGCTGCATACCATCAACCATGCATCAGCTGCTAGTACAATGGAATGGAGATGAAGTTGAGGTTGTTTCAGCCGATACATCGGCTTATATTGCTATGGCAAGTTCCAATGCGAATTGGCCGCATGAAGAAGCGGAGTGTATATCGGGTAAGACATTAGACGATTGCGACTTTATATGTATTGGTAAGTCAGGGTTGATGCCGATCAGTGTTAAGCCAGGCACATTTGATCGGGCAAACGAAGTTCTTAGAAGATGGGGACAGAAATGATTAAAGTGTTGCAAGACAAGGCGAGGAGTTATCGGCATGCGATAAATTCTTGTGAAGCCATTGAAGATTTCCAGGACGAAAAATTAGGTCAAGGTTTCACTTCTGCCGATATGTTGAAGAAGTCGATATAGGAGAAGGCGATAGAAAGAGACCAACTTTTGTAAGTGCAAAGCTAGGTATAGAATACAAAAACAAGTTAGTCGAAATACTTAGGAATTATAGAGATTGTTTTGCCTGGGAGTATTATGAGATGCCTGGATTAAGCCGACAACTAGTGGAACATCGGCTGCCTATAAAGACGGGATATCGGCCATATAAACAGCCTTCTCGACGTTTTAATCCAGAATTGTACAATGTAATAAAAGAAGAAATTGAGAGGTTGTTGGAGGCCAAATTTATAAGGCCTTGCCGATATGCTGAGTGTGTGTCTAACATTGTTCCTGTCATGAAAAAGAACGGTAAGCTTCGGGTATGTGTTGACTTCAGGGATTTAAACAAGGCTACGCCAAAAGATGAATACCCAATGCCTATAGCCGATATGCTCATCGATGCTGCATCAGGTAATAAGATTATTAATTTTCTTGATGGGAATGCTGGATATAACCAGATATTAATGGCAGAAGCCGATGTCCCTAAAATTGCTTTCAGATGCCCTGGCGCTTTGGGGTTGTACGAATGGACTGTGATGACATTCGACTTGAAAAATGCGGGTGCTACTTATCAGCGAGCGATGAATTTGATTTTTCATGATCTAATCGGCCACATTGTCGAAATATATATTGACGATGTGGTGGTAAAATCTAAAGAAGATTGGCAACATTTGGCCGATTTAGAAAGAGTGCTTCAAAACACAAGGGCTCATGGGTTAAAGATGAACCCTTTGAAGTGCGCATTTGGCGTGTCGGCCGAACAATTCCTCGAGTTTATGGTTCACCAGAGGGGCATTGAAGTCAACCAAACAAGGGTCAAGGCCATAATGGATACGAAACCGCCGACATGCAAGAATGAGTTACAGAAGCTGATTGGCAAAATTAATTACTTAAGACGATTCATTTCAAATCTGTCTGGTAGAATCCGAGCTTTTACGCCGTTACTAAAGTTAAAAGATAATCAGAATTTCATATGGGGAGCCGACCAGCAAAAGGCCTTCGATAATATAAAACAGTACTTGGCGTCGCCACCAGTCTTGGCCGCACCACGAAAGGGAATTCCATTCAGGCTGTACGTATCGGCTGAAAGCGAGACCATCGGAGCTGTGTTGGCGCAAGAAGTCGATGGCAGAGAGCGAGTGATATTTTACTTAAGCCGACGACTCTTAGAACCTGAAACCAGTTACCCGCCGATAGAAAAATTATGCCTATCTTTATACTTTGCTTGTACAAAATTAAGGCATTATATATTGGCATCGACTTGTGTAATAGTGTGCAAAACCGATATCATCAAATACATACTGTTTGCGCCAATTTTGAGAGGACAACTTGGGAAATGGGCTTACGCTCTAACCGAGTTCGACCTACAATATGAATCGGCTAAAACTGTTAAAGGTCAAGCAATAGCCGACTTCATTACAGGACATGATACCATGGCAGGAATAGTCGATGTAACCCCTTGGCAGTTGTATTTCGATGGATCAGTCTGCCAAGAAGGGAGTGGGATAGGCGTGGTGTTGATTTCGCCAAAAGGGCGTAATATTGAATTCACATATCGGCTTAATAGCCGATGTTCTAATAACCAAGCCGAATACGAAGCCTTGCTCAAAGGCCTCCAACTGTTAGAAAGTATCGGAGTAAGTGATGTGGAGGCCTATGGTGACTCATTGTTGATCATTCAACAAGTTAAAGGGGAATTCCGATGCAATGATGGAGTATTATCAAAATACCTGGGTATTTCCTTGACATTATCAGCACATTCACATCGTTCTGCATCGATCATGTCCCTAGGGAAATGAATTGCAAAGCCAATGCGTTTGCTCAAGCAGCATCAGGCTATAAAAGAGACAGCCGATATGAGGCATTTGACCTAATCGACAAAACGGTGCTGTGTGTTGACAACACCGACTAGAGGGAAAAGATAAAAACCTATCTAACAAATCCATCAAGGCCTACTGAACGAAAGGTATGACAGCAAGCATTGAAATACGTTTTGTTGGAAGGAGAGTTGTATTATCGGACAATGGAAGGGTTGCTTTTAAGATGTTTGGGCGATGAAGAGGCGAAAGTGGCTATGGGAGAAGTTCATGAAGGGATTTGCGGATCGCATCAGTCGGCCTATAAAATGAAGTGGATATTAAAATGAACAGGATATTTTTGGCCGACGATGTTGGAAGATTGTTTCAAGTACTATAAAGGGTGTCAAAGTTGTCAAAAATTCGGGAATGTACAACTCGCACCAGCATCGGCTTTGCATCCGATTATCAAGCCCTGGCCGTTCAGAGGATGGGGAATAGATGTAATCGGCCAAATATTCCCAGCAACGAGCAAAGGCCATAAGTTTATCCTTGCAGCCACGAATTATTTCTCAAAATGGGTAGAAGCCGTTCCACTCAAAAAGGTTACCAGCGTAGAAGCTATCGGCTTTGTTAATGAACACATCGTGCATCGATTCGGTATTCCTCAGACTATTATAACCGATCAAGGGACGGTGTTCATGTCTAACGAGTTTAAAATTATGCGAAAGTCGGGTATCGGTCGCTTAACTCGTCACCATATTACGCTCAGGCTAATGGGCAAGCCGAGTCCTCCAACAAAACTCTGATCAAACTGATTAAAAGGAAAATCGATGAAAGGCCTCGAAATTGGCATACTACGTTGTCGGAATCCCTATGGGCTTATCGGCTAGCGTTTCACGGATCGACTAAGCTATCACCATATCAGTTGGTGTATGGACAGGAAGCCGTGTTACCTGTAGAAATAAACATTGAGTCAATGCGGGTAGAAATGCAAAATAATCTATCGGCCGACGAATACAGAGAATTGATGCTATACAACTTAGATGATTTGGCAGAGTTAAGACTGGTTACACTAAATTGGCTAGAGAAGAATAAGAGAAGAGTGGCAAGAGCATATAACAAGAAAGTCATACCGAAATCGTTCAATGAAGCCGATCTAGTATGGAAAACAATATTGCCGATCGGTTCTAAAGATAATCGGTTTGGTAAGTGGTCGCCAACGTGGGAGGGGCCTTATAAGATAAATCGGTTTGTTGGCGGAAATGCATATATACTTGAGACATTAGAAGGAAACATATTTCCTAAAGCAATCAATGGGAGATATTTAAAGAAATATTATCCTAGCATATGGATTGGAGCATGAACCATCGAAGGATAAATATAAAATCGGTTAGACAACCGATTGAAAGTATTGCAAGGAGTACAACAAAAGCAACATTGTTTTAAGACAATCACATCAACACATTACAAAATTACATGCCTGACCTAGGAATTCTAGCCCCTAAGGCCGACAGTTGTAGGGTCGAGGATGCGCCTAGAGGGGGGGTGAATAGGCGTTTTACAAAATTAATCGCTCACTAAAATCGATCGCTCTAATACATCCTTAAGTCAAAACCTAATCAAAGATATATGCGGAAGTGATAAATAGGTTTTGACAATTAAAGCCTAAATCAACTAGGCTCACTAGTGCACTAACTAAATTATGTCTCTACACAAGAATTGCTAAATTGATCAACTAAATAATACTAGCAATTCTAATTCAAGCAATTGATAAATATTCAATAATGTAAAGTGCTTGAATATAAATAAGACAAGAGACAACCGATATTTTTCCGTGGTGTTCGGAGACTTGCGGTCTCCCTAGTCCACGTTGAGGCAAGCCAACCACTTGGACCGGCTCCGCTCGAGCACCGCCTCTTTCCACTAGTCGTGGTTTTTCACGCTTGCGTAGGCTCAACCCGAACCTTCACAAACTTGCCGGGCTTCTCACACCTTGAGAGCTCCAGCAAGACGCCGCCACGCCAGTCTAGGAGTCGGCAACCTCCAAGAGTAATAAGCCGCTCCTTTCTTGAACCTCACCGGGCACAACAAATGCGCTCCTCGGTGATCACCAAGTGCAACACATACACAAGGACCTCACTCAAGTGCAACACATGCACAAGAGCCTCTCAAACCACTCACTAATTGCAACACATGCAATTAGCCTCACTCTTAAGCTCAAGAGGCAAAGGGAGAAAGAGCAACACATGCAAAACACTCCCACACACACCAACCTCCCTCTAAGCCCCCAAGGGGTATTTATAGCCCCACAAGAAAACTAGCCGTTTGAGGGAATTCGGGCAAAATCAACAAAACCCGGTTGGACGGACCTCTCCCGTCCGACCGCTCCTCCAGAACAGCGGTCGGATTTTGGCCAGTTGACGGCGGTCAAGCGCACCACGGCCGATCCAACCGCTCGTCCGGTCCGACCGCATGGCACCGGTTGCACCGCCCATGCAAACGCTGCAAGACAATGAAAACAACCTCTCTGGAAAACACACGCCGCGCTCCAGCCGGTCGGACCGCACGGCCGGTCCAACCGACCGCCGGCCGGTTGCACCGCCCGTAGGCCGGTCGCACCGCCCAGGGGCCGGTCACACCGCCCCTGGCAGACAAACTCCGTTTTCTTTCGCGCGATCTTTTCCGAACAACCAAAAACCATTCTTTGAGCTTCTCGGTGATCAACACATGATCAAATACCCGTGCAAAACACATTTGCACCAAATCAACCCATGCTCAAAGAATTCAAACCAAATTGCAAAAACACATTTCGCAATCAACTCAAAATCTATTTGCAAAACGTATTAAGCAAATCAAACTCGAGTTTATGAGATTAATCCCCCTAGCCATGTGAAGGTCAACACGAGACCCAGTCAACTTGCCAACACCCGTTGCAAGCCCTACTCACATGCTCTCGGAATTCCGGACTCATAAACTTCAGTTTATTCGCACAACGAACTTGCAAATACCGCAATAAACACATTTCATGCTTGAGCACTACTCTTTGCAACACATGCAAAAGTCTAGCTCCAAGCAACATTAAATCAATATGCATGAACTCTCTAATTTGCAACACATGCAATTCTCTAGTTCCATGCAACACCAAAACCAAACTTCAACTAAAACCAATTCACATGTATGAGCTCTTTACTCGCAACACATGCAAGTCTCTAGCTCCATACAAAACCACAAACACAAATTCGTGCTTGAGCTCTCTCCTTTTGCAACACATGCAAAACTTAGCTCCAAGCAACCACACGGTTTTAAGAAAGATTGTTTTGCGAAACCAAAACATGAAGCTTCAACTAATGCAACACATGCAAAAGTGAACTTCACGCAAAAGCCAACGCACTAGCTTATCCTATTTGCAACACATGCAAATCAAAGCATTATGCGAAAACCAAATGCAACCAAGCATAAGTTTAACCCATTCGCAACACATGCCAAATGGTTAACCCTCATGCAAAAACCAAATCAAACTATGATTTGAGCTTGAGTGAACGCGGATTGAGATCACCAACACATGATGAAGCTCAAACAAAGGGAACGACCCCTCTTAATAGCACGGCGATAAAACCTTAGACTCAAAGACTATAAAGTCCTTAGCCTATCTAATTATACCTTCGCCGCCGCGCGCAAGCAATCCCCTTTGGGGTCTTTATGATCTTCGCATATCTGCTCCCCCGGGATATCACTCGACTCCTCTTCGGGATCCACTCTTGACGCCCATCAACTCATGATGCCGTCCTTGTCCCGTTCTCAATTATCTCTTGGACTTAACCTAACTCAAATCACAACTCATAAAATAGTTAGTCCAAGATGCACGGTTGTCTCAATTATCTCTTGCACTCCATTAACACATAATGGATGCCTTTAGATCAATTGAGCACAACCTAAATCAATTTGAATGATTAAATGTATCTTAAGTACAAGGATGCAACACATGCTTCAATATACTTAAGAACTATTCATTTGTCCCCAATTAATTACGGAACACCATCAACACATGATGAAATGTTCTTTAATGATTAATAAGACAAATGAACTCAATTTAAATTATCATTTAAATTGATATGAGTATATATTAACTACACAAGTTTTCATATACTCATGTTGATGAAAAGTAATGATCCATTATGTGTAGGTTATATGGAAATGATCATTACTCTAAGTCATCAACTATAGAATAAACCCCACATGTATATGTGCATAAATATAATTGACTTGAAGATAATATGCACATATTCAATTTGATTATATTGGAGTATATCCTATATTACCATGAGTATACTTATAACTAGGCAATTCAAATATATACTCAAGGATTTAGTTTCTTTGTCTTGATCCTTATGTGTGTCAATAACGAATCGATCAATACAAAGAGACTTTCAAGTTAAACTACAAACTCCTCCTAAATATGTGCATCCATGTAATATGTGGATTGAGAAACATAATGCACATTTTGTGGTTAATATAATGGGGACATTCATATTTCAACTTGACTCCAAAGTATGCAACTAATACTAGAATGAATATGCAAACATACCTTGGGTTTTCCATTTTTCAATGCGATGAGACTAATCAAAGATATTCTAAATAAACAAGTTAGTCTCAATATAAGATTTGTCATTAATAACAAAATCACATTAAATGGATAATCGCAATATTAGATTTGTCATTAACACCAAAACCATAACTAATGAAGGTTGAACTTACAATGATCATGCATGACTTTGGCCAATGTTTACAGAACGCAGTAGATGATGTTTTCATCGGCCTTAATCTTCTTAGAACCTTTGGGATGATTGTTGCTAATTGATCCTTGACCTTCGCCACGGTGAAGCCTATGTCATTCTTCTGATTCTTCAGAGATGTCGCCATGGCTGTTACTAAAGCAAGGCCATTGGCAAGTTGCTCGTTTACCTTAGCCAATTCCTCTTCGAGTTGCTTCTTCGTCAATTCGAGTTTTTGCACGGAGGACTTGGCGGCCCTAAGAGAGGCAGAGTCTTCATCATATTTCTTTTTCTTAGCCTTCGTGATCGGCGATCAACTCAAATCAACGAGACGCCGATCGGTACGCTTGGGCTTCTCACTGAGCCATCCTGGTTTTCGCCGCTTCTACCTCTGCCCTTCTTTCGTCTATATGGCAGACATTCAGAATGGCTTTCATGGCTTCAGGCGGAAGATCGGCTTCAACGACGGCCATCGCATCCCGAATAAGTCGTGCGTTGGCGAATGTCCGCCTCGGTTGAGAAATTGCGATGAAGCGATTCAGTTTCTCCTGCATATTTGGGCCCGATTGAACGACCGCAGCTGATGCCTTCTGAGAGACATCAATGATGTTGCAAATGTCTGCTACATTTTCATCAGGGGCAATCACTTCCGGATCGGCTAGCTCATCCAAAGTAAAGTCGAGCAAGTCATCAGGGTCCGTTGGCTCTTCTAGCGCAGGTGCCTGAGGGGTCGGCTGAGGAGGCGAAGGAGCAGGAAGCCGTGCTGGAGAAGGCGGTATCGGAGGGCTAGCAGCAGGGGCATCTTGAAGATCGGCCAAAATACCAGCGGCTTGCGAAGACGTCGCTAGCTGAAATCGATAAAAAGTGCGTCAGGAATCAGTATAAAAGATTCTCCGATATAAAAGGGTAAAGCAAAAAAGATTTACCTCTGCAAGGGCCGATGCGTGAAGCTCTCGGCACTCTGTTCTGCGCGCTTTTGGCGGCGGACTGGAACTTTTGTCGACTTGGGTTTCTCTGCGGAAAATTAATAATAGGAAGTCAGCAGCTGGGCGGCAATAAGGAAGAGAACAATTATCGGTTACAAGTACTTACTGGGGAGTCGGCCTTTTTCGAGCTCCGAGAGTGATGGGCTCTGAATACGGAGGTTACCGGAAGAATAACCAGTTAAGCCGGTAGCCTGATTTGGCCTTTTCCCTTTAGGACCACCAGCCAAGGGATCAGCGACGGTTTGATTTTCAGCTGCGGCATTCTGAAAAAGAAAAAAGGGGTAATAAGAAAATCAGTGGTTAGAGCACGTAGGCAGGAATTTAGGCGCAAAGTATAAAGAAATAAGCCGATACCTCTACAGCTACAGATGAGTTAGTATAACCTGATGAGCTGGAAGAATTGGAGCTATCTTCGCTCGAACTGCTGCTGCTAGAGGAAACTACCGTCGGCTCATGAAGTCCGGTAGGAATTTCTCTATAATGACCGACGGCGCGCAATTCAGATAAAGGGCTTCTGATATAGGTGCCCACCAAGCAGAAAATTGGCTAGCGCGGCGGGAGTTCAGAAAAAAGTGCGAAAGATTGATAACTTGGAACTCGTCGGCTATCTCCGAAATTATTTCAGCCGCGGTCGCATTTGTCATCCTGGCCCTTTGTTGAAGGCGGCAAGAGGCGGAACAAGGTACTACTTGGCGAAACCGGTGATGGGCATACACGAAGGTGGTAAAACTCGTCTGACAATTTGAAATGTTCTATTACGGGGAGTTCAAGCCGACGTGAAGAATGCAAGGAGATATGAAGACCCGATACAACTCTAAAGTCGATGCTGGCATCGAGGAGCTATCAGCATCTAAATGAAGGAATGAAGGCCACTGAAAATCGGCATCATTACTGTAGGGAAAGAAGTCTTGTTGGCCAAAAGTAGTGTTATCTAAGTGCAGAAAAAATGACAAGTACTTCTTGAAGTCAACTGGGGTAATTCTGATGTCACCACTAGTACACATCACAAGTCTTTCTCCGTGCGATCGGCTGGCTCTGTATTGAGGAGTAGTGCCTTCAGGGTAGTCTTCACGAGGAAAGGCCGAACCTTCCGACAGTTCTGGAATCAGTGATCGGCTAAAAATGCTGTAAAGCTATAATTGAATAAACCATAATGGGCCTCCTATGTTGCTCACAACAAATTGAGCAAACCCAGAGAAAAGCCGACTTCTAATAACATGCATCATCTGGTAAACAGCGCCAAGAAGCATTTTTCCAAGTGCAAGCCGACGGCCACCTACCAGCTGCTCTGCCACGAACTGGAATACTTGTGTTGGACCCAAAGAAGCTCCACAGAATACAAACCGATCCAGCCACAGGTTCAGAAAAGCTACATGTTCCTCGTCCGATACCAGGCCGTTTATCTTATTGTTGTGCTGGATATACTTTGACCATCCTTCGCCTTTTGATCGGATTAGTTTGAGTCTTGGCTTGCCGCTAAAAGCCGATATCTAGTCTCCATCTGGCCGAAGGCAACATAGCTCAGCTACGTCTAGAAGGGTTGGGCCGATGGGGCCAGTTCGGTATAGGAAGGCATTAAGGGTGTCTGACTAGAAATAGCAAGCCGTGGCCACTAAGGGCTCATTGGCTTCTGGGTTTGCTAGACTAAGTGGAAGACACTCGGCTATGCCCATTCTCTCCCATTCAGATCTCTTTTGGGCTGACACTCGGATGTACCAGCTCCTCCATCCCTTAAGAGCTGTCGGCCAGGCTCTAAAACTCTTTCTCCATTCTACTATGTTGTAACCTTTAGCCGATAAAGGGAGTCTAGGGATTTCTTCGTTAATAACTGTGTCAGCGGTTGAATCTCCTACTGGCCCTAGATAATATTGATCGTCACTTTCTGGGATTGGAATCAGTACCTTCGAAGAATCCATTCAGCCGATGAAGAAGGTGGGAAGCCGATCGAAGAAGGAAAGCCGATTGAAGATGGTTTGAAAGCTGGAAAGCGTGAAAATGACCGTGGGGGTCCCGCATATATATAGTACGGTGAAAAGAGAAAAGTGGCAGGAAATGAATTCGAGGCGACACGTGCAATTAAACCGCACTGAGATTTTTACGGCGCAATTAATGCAGTAGTTACTGGAGCAATTCGTTAACTGACGAGGAAGAAGCCGATGGATAAAGAAGCCGATGTATTTTTGAAAGATAACAAGTTATTTTCTAAAAATGGGGGGCACATGTTTGCACCAGATTTTGGAAATCCCGAGAGATCAGTAGAGCCGCACGAATTTGGATAGTACTCGGAGAATCTTTGGAAAGTCTGGATGACGAAGGGCAGGTTTCTAGAAGCCGGAGTCCAATTAGGAAACTATAGCCGACTTGGATTAAGTTGTCGTAACCGAGCGGGACTCGGATCGGCTGATGAGTATATAAGGCGCGCCAGGGTTGCTTGAAGGGGACAGCCAATTACATCTTCCAGTTCATATTTCTAGCTTTTAGTATTTTAGCTTTGGAATCCTCCCTTTGTAAGCCGACATCGATGAATAAAGTTGTGAATCGCCGATTGTTGATCGTTTTTCGATTTGTCTCCAGGTTTGATTTATTCTGTCTTGTTGCGCATTGCCTTTTCAGAATCGATCTGCCTTTACCCTTCTGATTGGTCTTGATCGGCTAATCTGTTTACCCTATTTGATCGGCTTCCTAGCTGGTCCTACTTTAGCCGATTCGTCTACACGGATCGGCTTAGATCTCACAAACTCTCCTTATCGATTGCAGGGTCAAATCGATTGGCACGCTCTGCACTTGAACCCGGTGTTCGTCCGGTGTGTTGTAAGCCAGAAACCCTACATCACGTTTTTGACGTCAACAGTGATATACACACAAATAAATGGATAATGTGTTGGTAAACGTGTTATTGGCTATACCTATTACGAAACACCGTATTAAGTGTTACATGTGTGTTATCGGTTAGTTTCATATAATGTTTGTGATTGATCCTCTAACTTGAGGCATACATGGATCTCAGTATGAGGATTATATTATTTGATATTACTATTCGCGATTCGTGATAAGATAATTATATTAGTCATACTCGGAAATGTGTTGACACATGTAGAGGACAAAGATTTCTTATGGTCACAAATAAAATTGACTAAAGAATGTGTATGGCCATGTTGGAGCAGTTGAGGTGTCAACCGCTTGCTTTATTTAGTCTAGTTTTAGAGATTCGAGAAATAATAGATTAAATAGAATAAGGACGACAAATATCTTGCCTTAGGTCTAATCTTGATATTTGTGAGTGACAAAAATGATTGAACATATATTCATTGATGGCTTTATCAGATAAATGATATCTATGTGCTCTGAAAAATCAAAATGTCATTGCTTGGTTAGGATTATTTGAATCTGTAATAGAAAACCTATATAATTTGGATTAATGTATTACAAGTTAAATACGGAGTCAGTTTGGATAAAGATTTGAATTGATAAAGATTTTCTCAAAACCTATTCGTTTACGAAACAGAGAAACAACTAAGACTTGTCTTATTTTAACTCCTCAGTTATAAACTTATAACTAAATATACACTTGGGCTACATAGGGATAACAAAGTTGAGATAATAATCATATGGAGCCAAACGATGCTACTGCTAGATCGACGTGCTAATGTGATCTGACATGCTCTTTTTTCGTTGCTATGAAGTCTCACCTGCACGTTTAGTGACGCTGAATCCATTATCTATAATTTTAATCATATGCAGCAAGATTTCTGAATTGAGAGGGACGATTTTTTTTTTAAAAAAAAATTGATTTGGGGTTGCTACCCTTATTTCCCTACGGGTGGCGTCGCGTCAGGACGCACGCACGTGCAGCCAAGCGCTGGGGCCCTCACGCGACGACAGCGAGCAAGCGGTGCACGCAGCAGGCTAGTTTTCAGACAGGCAGTTAGAATTACTTGGCAGTTTTGCGCGGTACGAACGCCGTTACGTAAAATTTGGTCTGATAATTATTTATAAAAAAATAGATCTGAGGATATAAAAGTGAATTCATTTTTTTCTAGAGTTTTCTAAAAAATGAGCTAGCTAGAAATTATTGGCAAATTTATGGTATCACGGGTCATCTTTGTATAGTGCGGAACCGTTAGGAGTCGTCGTCGAATCTGTGAAAACGTGAGTTTTTTCGTAATTTTGTTTTTTTTTAAAAAAAAAAGGTTGCTAGGAGCCATCGTGAATATGCGGATTGTTAGGACCGTCGTTGAATCTATGGAATCACGTGCTCCTATTTTTTTGGAAAACCAATGCGAAAACATGGGATTCTTTTCTCGTGTAATTTTGGTTTTCTTGTTTTTTTTTAAAAAAAAAGGGTTGCTGGGAGAAGTCGTCGAATCTGCAGATTACTATAAACCGTCGGTAAATCTGTGGGCCTTTTTTTTAAATGCGATGAGATATAAACGTAATTTTGTTTTTTTAGATCAATTCAGCTAAAAAACGTTTTTGAGACTTAAACATAATTTCATTTTTTCTCGATATATTTTATTAAAAATCGATGTGAGGACTTGATCGTAATCCGTGTGGGACCTAAACGTATTTGTGATTTTTTCGGGTCTATTTTTTTTTAGAAAAAACCGATAAAAAGATTTAAACGTAATTTCTAATTTTTTTAAAAAAAAATTACGAGAAAGTGGCGTGGCATCCTAAGAGAACGCCAATATCTCCAGCTTTATATAAAGGAACTAGGCGGTAGAAGTGCTATTGCACGCCGCGTCTTTATATGGCGGGGAAAAAATCGACAAAAGGGCGTAAACACGATTTCCAATATATTTCTCACTCAAAAAAAGCAATGAAACTAAGTTCTACGGGAAAAAATAGAGAGTAGCGTCTTGACGCCAGCAGTGTTAATGTAGGCGAGGGAAAAATCGGTAAACGACAAACGCGATTTTCCAAATATTTCTCACAATCAAAAAGCAATGAAACCGAGCTACGGGGAAAAAATAAAGAGTTAGAGTTGTAGAAATATCTCTTTCATTTAATTATCTGGGAAATATCGGGAGACCGAGGTGGGAAAACGAGGTGGAAAAAGCAGTCTAGAGGAAAAGAGTGAAGAATTATTAGTAGCGACAATTTTTTTGAGTTGTACACATATTTACGTGACGAAAACATTTTTTCGGCTAAAGCGGAGAAAGGACTGGCGTGATGACATGACCTTCCTAGAGATGCACACATATTTACGGTGGCGAAAACATTTTTTCCGAAAAACGGAGAAAGGACCTAGGCGTGAGGGCGAGGACCTATTTATTACGTTTTTGGACCTATCCGCTATCTTGAAAAATTAGAAAAGGGCATATCTACGATTTAAATTTAGTGGGGTCTTTTTCCAGAAAGTACCGCCATGAGGACGAATCTTGAAAAAAACTAAAAATCTTCCTCTCACAAAAAATCGCGGAGGACCGATCCAGTAATTTAGAGGACCTATCCGTAATTTGGAGAATCATGGGGGCTTTTCACAAGAAAAAAAAATTGACGCGTGGATGTCACGGGCTCTCATGGATTCGAGCGTGCATTATAAGGCACTAGCGAATAACAGCTTACGTCGCGTCGCGCATGGCGATCTAATGTGAAAAATCTGAGAAATTTGATAGTATTTTCGGTTTTCATATATTTTTTTTAAAAAAAATAGGTCGGTAGGGCCCGTCAGCAAATCCATGAGCTGTTATAAACCTTTGACGAATCTGTATTTTTTTTAAGAAAACCGCGGTTAGGACCTGTCAGCGAATCTATGGGTCACTATAAATTTTGACAAATCTGCATGTTTTAGAAAATAGTGGTTGTTTTCTTGTGTAATTCGGGAAATTTGGTCTTATTTTCGGTTTTCGTATTTGTTTTAAAAAATGGGTGTCGTTAGGACCTGTTGGGGGAATCTATAGGCTGCTATAAACCTTCGACAAATTTGTGTGTTTTTTTTAGAAAACCGTGGTTACGACTCGTTGGCAAATCCATGGGTTGCTATAAACCTTCGACGAATCTGTGTTTTTTTTAATTGTAGAGAGACCTAAAGTTTTTTTCCCGGAGTCCGTTCCGCTAAAAACCACTGGGAGGACCTAAATGTAAACTGCAGAGGGACCAAAACGTAATTTTGATATTTTTCGGATCTATTTTATTAAAAAACCACCGAAGGACCTAAACGCAATTTTCAATTCTTCGGAGGACCTTTCCGCAAGGAGGGGTGAGGTGGCACCCCTAAATAGCCTCCAATCCTCTCCACTTTAATATATAGCACTAGGTAGAAAAGCGCTTCTGACACGGTTGAATTCGATAGCATGCGTTCGGAAAAATAAACTTTTTATTTTCGCAAAACCACCAAGGTCAAAAATAGTCCAGAGGAAAAAGGAAAAAAAATATCAGAGATGACAACCTTCTTTTGTCGAGCCTAATACTCTACATGTTCGCTGAGTAATAATACATGTTCGCAAAATCACCCATCGGTGAAAAATAGTCTAGAAAAAAGGGCAAAAAATCTTTGATGAATCTGTGTTTTTGTGACCAAAACATGCTTTAGGGTTTTTGGGTGACGAAAACAATTTTTCCGAGTTTTTTGTTGCGTTTGTTAAAAAAAGGGTCGTTAGGGCTTGCGGGTGAATCCACGGTCGCTATAAATCTTGAGACGAATCTACTTTTTAAAAAAAGACCCCATGATTATGACTCGTTGGCAAATCCATAAGTTGATATAAACCTTCGATGAATCCGTGTTTTTTTGGTGACGAAAACATTGTTTTCGTTTTTTTTTGTGCTAAAACTTTTTTTTCGGTTTTTTTTGTTGCGTTTGTTAAAAAAAATGGATCGTTAGGACCCACCGGCGAATCTGCGGGACGAAAACATTGTTTCCGTTTTTTTGGGTGCTGAAAACATTTTTTTCGTTTTTTTTGTTGCGTTTGTTAAAAAAAAATGGGTCGTTAGGACCCACCGGCGCATCCACTGGTCGCTATAAATCTGCGGATTTTTTTCGTTTTTTTTGTTGCGTTTGTTAAAAAAAATGGGTCGTTAGGACCCACCGGCGAATCCACTGGTCGCTATAAATCTGCGGAGGAGCCTACATTTTTTTAAAAAAAAAACCGCGATTACGACCCGTTGGCAAATTCATAAGTTGCTTATGCCTTCGATGAATCTGTGTTTTTTGCGACGGAAACATTTTTTCCGGGTTTTTTGGGTGGCGAAAACATTTTTTCCGGTTTTTAACGTGGCGAAAACATTTTTTCGGGTGAAAAGCGGAGAAAGGATCTCGAACGTAAAAGTAGGGACTGGTTGTTATTTTTTTGGACCTGTTAGCTATCTGAAAAAATTAGAAAAGGGCTTGTTCGCGATTTGAAATTAACGGGAGGCTTTTAGTAAATTATCGGACGAGGACCTAAACGCGAAGGGAAAAAATTTTTCTTGTCTCACAAAAAATCGCGAAGGACCTATCCGTAATTTCGAAGAACCGGAGGGGGTTTTTCGCAAAAATCCAAGGCGCCAGGTGGACACCCCGGCTGCTCGGGCAGTCTCCCGCTTATAAGGGAGTTGATATACATATCCATCGACTAACATCCTACATTCGAAACGGCCGGGCATAAATGGTTGGATGGATTTTGCACATGCCATGTAGGACTAGCAAGCTCGTCTCTCAAGGGTGCACAATTGCTGCGAGAAAATTGACGTTTTACCATTATTATTTTGTGAACTCGCGCTTTTACCACTGATTCTATAACGCTCGCGCTTTTGCACCTCATCTCGGGCAAACTTTGCACATTTGCCATTTTCTCTATTTTACGCATTTTCGAGCTTTTTCTCAGGTTTTTGCCGAGCGAACTTCCGGTTTTGCCCCTGGACCACGTTAGAAGAACCGAAGAAGGGCTTCATTTAGCTTGCCTACCACTTCATGGCGTAGGCAATTTTGAGATAATGTTTGGAATGCAAAAATCATCTGGAAATTCAAGAAAATTAACACTTCCGACAAAATTTAAACATTCCAAACAAGAACCGAATGCTAGAACTAACACTGTACATTATATACCGATATGATTTTTAAGAGGAGAGATATAAGCATGTGTAGCCAGTAGTTTTCTATGAACATAATTCCCCTGTGCTTCTTCTTTCCAATGTTTTCGGATTTTTTTCGGAGCGCACAACTTTCACCATCCTTTCCAATTGCCGACTAGACTACTCCCAAATTACAAATGAGAAGGAAAACAAACGTACTTAAAAACGATGATCAAGTGTGAAAACACAGAAAGCAAAACCAAAATGTTTTCCATCAATTAATCACCGGTCCTTCTTGAAGCTGGCGTCACTGCCCTGGCCGTTCGCCGACGCCGTGTCGTCCACCGGCACAACACCGCCGTCCTTGCGGCTCCTGATCTTGATAAGCCCGTACAGCTTCTTGAACTCCCTCATCGGCGCGTCCTTCGCGAACCCCCCGCCGCCCCTCGGGGCATGATCTCGCCGAGCTCGGCAGGGCTGAGGCGCGCGCCAGCGTGGAAGCCCTCCTCCACCTGCGGGTACAGCTTGTGGTCCTTGAGCCCCAGATAGTTGTTGGCCAGGGCCTTGAACCCCTCGAAGTCGCACATGGTGAAGTGGATATGCACGTCCAACCTCCCCGGCCGCAGCACGGCGGATCCACGCCCTCCTTGCCGTCGCTCATGGTGAACACCATCATCGCTCCTCGCCGCAGCACGACGACAGCCCGTCCATGAAGCTCAGCACCCTCGCCATCCTCGCGCGGGCGTCTCCCGTCACCGCCAGCGCGGTACGGTCGAGATCCTCCACGAGGATGGCGACAGCGGGTGGTGTCCAGGAGCAGCGCGCCTGGTCGTCGCAACCGCCGCGGAGACAGGTCGATGTCATAGACGTCGTAGCCAAGAACCTCGCCATCGCCGCGCGAATATGGACTTACCGGTGCGGGTGGGCCGTGAGCAGGTAGCTCGGCGCCACACACGGCCCTAGCCGGTGGTAATCGTAGCCAGCCCTTGAGGAAGCTCTCTAGGTCGGCGCGGACGCTGGCCTTGAGCTCGGGTCCATAGCCACCGTCTCGGCGTGGCGGGTGGGTGAAGCAGCGCCCGATGCCCAAACCTGCCGAGGGCGCCATCACCGCCGGTGTTGGCGTCTGGCCGGCTTCAGCCGGCGCAGCTCCATCTCGTCGGCGACGGACTCGATGTCTTCGCGAGTAAAGCCGTAAGAAGAAGTAATGGTTCGAGCCAGACCAAGCCCTTCTTCGGTTCTTCTAACGTGGCCCAGGGGCAAAATCGGAAATTCGCTCGGCAAAAACCTGAGAAAAAGCTCGAAAATGTGTAAAATGGAGAAAATGGCAAATGTGCAAAGTTTGCCTGAGATGAGGTGCAAAAGCGCGAGCGTCATAGAATCAGTGATAAAAGCGCAAGTCCACAAAATAATAATGGTAAAACGTCAATTTTCTCAATTGGCTGCGGATTCTCCTCTTCAATTTTCCTTTCAAGACGCTCCTCTTCACTCTTCACTGTTTGATATGTAACAGCGCATCGTCCGGAAAATAAAATTAAGGACGGCCACTAGTACGAGATCCCGTGTGTATCCTGCCTGCAGTTCTGTTCTCCTAGGGGAATTTTTTTTAAATAATATTATTTTAATTCGAAATTGCGACATTAATACGTATTTAAAAATTACAGAAATAATATCCGTCGCCAAACCGTTTAGCGATAATAGGTCGTCGCCAAGCGGTTTAGCGATAATAGGGTAGTCGCCAAGCGGTTTGGCGACTATCACTGCATCCAGCGTGTCGGCCGGTGTGATGCCGGTTATCGCCAGATCGAGGAGTAGTCGCCACCGCTCGCGACTACTTAGTAATAGTAAGCCGTTTGGCGACTACTAGTAATCGCCGAGCCGTGTGGCGATTACTAATAATCGCCAGCGGTGTGGCGACTACTCGTGACTAATACTGCTCGCGCGAATCGATCGACAGAGCTCGATCGGAGAAAACAGAGAGCGAGAGCGAAAGGCGTCGTGGAAAAAGAAGAGGGAGAGGAGAGAGAGAGGAAGGGAGAGAGAGCGGTAGAGAGAGAAGCGTGGTAGAGAGAGAGAGAGCGCGGTAGAGAGAGGGAGAGAGAGAGAGGCGCTCGGGAGGAGAGGTGGAGAGAGAGAGAGGAGGGAGGAAGAAGAAGAAGAAAGAAGAGGAGAAGAAGGAAGAAGGAAGAAGAAAGAAAAAAGAAGGTAAATTAAATGGATTTGTAATTTTTTAATTTGATAGTGGCTATTATAAATAATTAGATGTGTAGTTAATATTTTTGTGAATTAGCTATTCAATGTTAGCGATTTAGATTTAGAAATTCAATGTTAGCGAGAATATTAGCGATTTAGATATTCAATGTTAGCGAGAATATTAGCGATTTAGATATTCAATGTTAGTAATATTCTCGGTCAGCGATATTACTTGTTAATTAGTTAATATTCTTGTTAATTAGTGATGAAATTTTGTCCTTTGTAGTTAGATATTCTTGTTAATTAGCGTTGTTTAGTTTAGGTTAGCGATATGACATATTCTGAGTGTTATAAAAATTAATTTTGTTTAGTTAGTGATATTAAATGTTAGCGGTGATCTAGAAATTAATTTTGTTTATGTAAATCCTTGATAATGTCGGATCTGATGAAATTTAGGGTATATTATGGCGGCGGTGAAATAAAAATTGGGCAAAATGGTGTTGATTTGAGCAGTTTTGCGATCACAATGGCGGAACACTTATGTCTGATAGAGTTAGCTTCCGTGATATAAAGCTTTGGTTGACCAAATATTTTTCCTGGATGCAAGTGTTTACTCTGTTACCATTCAAGTCGTATTCCGCAGCGTAGTAAGGGTGACCGGCTCTGTGGGAGTTGAAGAAAATAGATCGGACGTACTTGTGGCGAGAAATGGTTAAGGTGGTGCAAGGGATCTAGCCTTGAATGTGTAATCTTTGGTGCAAAGCGTGCCCTAGAGAAGAGGTGATTATTAGCGGCGTGGTAGCAAAGACGACGGCTACAAATGAACAAGTTCGAGTAGTGGTGCTTGGTGAGGTAGCGGCGGAGGATGATAACAGGATCGGCACCACAGCGGAAGGTCGGGCGAGATGAAGGGGAGGAAATCGAGCAAATTGTTGATCAATTGGAGTTGGTGGACCATATGGAGAGGCAAGATGAAGCTGAAATGTTGGAGTGTGATGATGACATCGGCGAAGATGAGGAAGAGGAGGAGATGATGAAATGCATAGTAATCTTTGAGACAGCGGATGTACCCATCACGGCAGTGGAGCAGGGAAAAACAAAGCTAGTATGGAAGTTTTGTGGGGGCATGAGTCGCGTTGGGAGTATGGTAGCAATGCCGTTAATTTGAATCAAGTTTTATAAACAATTACGAGTTGAAGTTGGCGGTGAAATTTGTGGGCACTATCGCGATGAGAGAGTTCGAGTTGTTTTGTCAGTCTAGATAGATACGAGTGAAGTGCAAAACCGAAGGATGTGAATTCAGTACATGCTTACATGCGAAGTGCGAGACATTTTGGATTGCATCACGAGTAGATGGGCACACATGCGGACTAGAAAATGTTACGGTGAAACACATAACTTGAATCTGGCTGTAATCGCTAGCGTGATGTTCAATGAGATCATCGAAGCGGGACATTGAGTGTTCTTATATTGAAAGCAATCTTGAGAACATTTAAGTACCGGATAAGTTACTCAATGGCTGGCGTCGCGAAGCAAAAGGCATTAGAGAAGAGGTTTGGCACATATGAGGCCGTGTTGTAACCTACCTCGTGTGCTTAATGTCTTGAAGAAACCAAACGAACACGTACACGCTTTTAAAGAAAGAAAGCGGATGGTAAGAGGTCTCGATATTCGTCGAGCTTTCTTTTCTTTGGGTCCTTGCATTGCGTCATTCAGTCTTGCCGTCCATTCTTTGTCGTCGATGGTACTTTCTTGGTAGGGAAATACAAGGGCGATTCTAACGGCAATTGCAATTGATGGGAACAACCACATACTTCCATTGGCCTTTGCATTTGTTGAGGGTGAGAAGGGATAGTGGTGTGGTTTTCGGACATTTGAAGTTCGGGGTAGTTAAGTGATCGATAGCGTGTGCATCATCCATGACCGCCATAAAGGTATCATTTAGGCAATTAAGACTCTCAGAGGACCTTGATGAGCCTTTTCCATGGCGTGACATGCGAGCAGTGGTGCATGAGACATTTGGGAACAAATTTTTCGAGCGGTTCAAGAGTAAGAAGGCGATGAACCTATTTAAGAGGTTATGCAAGCAGAACTAGGCACGTAAGTTCAGCGATATTGGCGAGTTGGACAAGCACACTACCGCCTGATTGAAGAGTGAAGAAGAAACCAAAGAACGCCGAACGATTGCCACCCAAAAGGCTATCACCCCTCGGGCTTCGATCCTCCAAATCTAAGGAGGCGATCGTCAAGAAACATTAAGTGTTTCTCGACTTTGGATAAGCGGAGCCGTTGGAGAAATGGGCATTGCTCCATGACACCTGAGGCGCCCGGGTTAGTATACTAAATTAACATAGTCGTGACGATTGAACAATTAGAGTTATCGTGCTAAGCGATATGTTTGAGCAGGTTCGGTGTCATGACAACGAATATAGCGAGGTTTACAATTGGGTCATCGAGGCTGCGTCGCTACCACTTGTGGCCATCTGGAAGGCATCTGCGCGCATCGTTGGGTACTTCGAGAAAAAGGCATGCGGAGGGTCATCTTGCATGCCACGACATTACAAACGCCCGTCTTGTCTTGTGGATGATGGCCTACATGGAGAGAACGCACCAAGAAAGCTCGGTTTGCATATGGTGCGTAGCCGAGTCATCGAGTACCGCAAGTGACTCTCCGGTGTAAGGGGATTAGGAACCGACGGCGGTTATTACACAGAGGTTAACTTAGGCCAAGGGGCCTTTGGATGGTGTGAATGCACCGCAACAAGCCAAGACTTCTTCATATTCTCTGCTGCATGTGATCATGGCTTGTGGGCAAATTGGGATGAACACGGCGCAATATGTGTCCACTTTCTACTTGAAGGGTCATCTTTGTCAATACAGTCCGGTGAGTTCCGTGGTTTCGAGCACATGGTGATTTCCTTGCCATTAACACAAATGTGCGCATATGTCTCTGGGATGCAAATTTGCGGAGGAGTGCACGAGGCAAGTTGGCGATCCACGATCTAAGCGCATTCGCAATGACATGGATGAATCTGAAGTGGGTGGCCTGTTAGGAGGTGTTCTTAGTCACGGTGAGTACGGGCACAAAACAGCATAATGCACTTAGTGTTATGTATTTAATTATGTAATGTGTATTCAATTGTGTAATATGTACCATTTTATCCTATGTTAGGTATTTGCGAGTATGTTGGACCTTCCATCATGTTTATGTAGTGAATTATGTAATTTGTATTGAATTTGAATATGTATCGTTTTATCTACGATTGTACCTTCGTTATGTTTTTGTATTGAATTGCGTAATATGTTTGTCGTTTGTTTACATTACTAATCATCTTGTTTTCTGTTTACTTGCGAGGATGGAGCACCCAGCCGAGTCACTCCTTGACTCTTCGTTGGACCGACGGCACCGCGTGCGTTAAATCCACACCACAGGGCCTTGAGCACGTGCCTCTGCTGCGAGTTCGTGTGCAGCCGAGACCTTGGCGGCTCCACCCGACCTTTTTACGCCGGTGAGTTGCACTACATTTACATGTTTCATTGCCGCACAATTGCATTTCTTCTAACAATTGAATTTACATGTCGATAGGTTGTACGTCTTTGGGTTGCTTCCCTCGCTTTCGCATGATCGAGTCCTCACCGAGGGGCGTGGCCGTGGTGAGGATCTGCGGAGGGCGGCAACGGTCCCAGGCGGTCATGGCGTTTCTGTTCGACCGAGCCTACTGTCTTGTCTAGTGGACCGTTGGCGCCCGGAGACGCACACTTTCCACCTGCCGTTCGGGGAGGTGACGGTCACCCTGCAGGACGTCGCCATGCTTACAGGGTTGCCGATCGCTGGGGCACCGATCGGACCCTCGGTGGCTCCTGCGGAGTGGCAGGCTGACCTGCAGGAGAGGTTCGCCGGAGTGGCTCACACTAACCCGGCGATACCCCTCGCTAGGAAGAAGCACGGGCCGTTGAGGAGGTGGCTGGCCCAGTTCGAGGTGAGTGCTTGTACGTGTATATGTTATTCTAATTTTTTGTAACATTATTAACATATTACTATATGTTAATTGTCACAGGTGCAGCACATGGCGGCGGACCCCACGCGTGCACTGTGGACCCGACACTTGGAGGCCTACACCGCTTTGGTTGTTTAGGATGGTCATGTTCACGACCACGCCACGGAGGCGGCGTCGGCCGACGACGGTGGATAGCCTACGACGGGCTATCGCGAACGCCGTTGACCTGCACCGGTCCCCGGTGTCACGGGGTTGGCGGTTCTGCTTTGCACGCATCAGCGCCCTTTGCGACACGTACGTGAAGTCAACAAGACCGCCAACTTTGACCGATGCCTCTACTCCTCCAGCTTTGGTCGTTCGAGCGCTTCCCAGTGGGTCGACCCTTGGTCTTCCCGCGAGTGTACACCGTCGAGATGTACGGGGGCAGTGGTTGATACCTGCCACGGTGATCTAGCGGACGAAGATTCTACCGTGCCCTTGGCCGAGGATGAGCAGTCTTTGGTACTTTGGGTGGACGGGAGGCGTACCACCCACATCTCGAACAACTTTGCATGGGATAAGCGGGGAACAACCATCTCCGTGGTGCCACTACCGCCCGTAAAAGCCGGACCCGTAGCGCCTCACGGTGTTATGCAACCACCAAGCGGCATCTTGCATTGTGCGAGACGCACGCCCGGTTGTCCAAGCATAAGCCCAACACACACCTCTCGCACCATATAGTGGAGTGCGAGCGAAACAGCAGGCGCGTCTCCGCATGTCTCCGCTAACGGACAACACACCGTAGGTGCAAAGGTTCCTCCTCTCGAAGAAGAAGGGACAAGGGAAAGCGGTAGGCCGAGGTCCGCAAAGACGCAACACATCCTTGACGTTCTTGCAGACCAGCAAGGGAACCGGGTGGTATTAACATAGGGACGCAGGAATCGGGATGACATGCCCGTATGGGAGGCGAAATCACATAAAAAAAAAAAAAATTTAAATGTTACACACCAGACGACGGCATAGGCCACCCAATCGGCGGCAGTTGGGAGCATGCGGATCCCCATGGAGTTCTTTCATAGTAGGGATCGGCGGTGTCCGAGGACAGTCGCAATATTAGAACGGGTCGTAATATGCGAGAAAATGTTTTACATCATTCAGGCTGCACCTCGATAGGCGGAACGATCATTTGTTCCACCATGACGAGCAGTGCTTTCGTTAGTTAGTTAAGTCAAGCAATTTAAATCCTTTGTTGTAATGCCCTTCTAATATAATCTAATCTATTGCTTATTTTCTCATCGGAACTTTCGTGTATGTGCCCTTATATATGTTCAACAAATAATTTAAGTGTTCATAACATGAGTTGTTGTCGACCATAAAATTTTGAAAATTCACATCTATGATGTTCATAATAATAAAATGAAATTTTCAAATGTTAAGTAATAATCAAATTTTATTGTTTGAATTTAAAAACATTGTTCAGATCTTCAAATTATTTGAAATTTTATGGTAATATCACTGATTTATCAGGAACCTCCATAAAAATTTCAAAAATTTTCGACGTCGTGGTTGTCCAATTTAATTTTTATCGCTCGGTGATTCTACCCATGAGTGCCTTTTCGATTTTCGCAACAAATGGCCGGGCCAACGTCGGCTATCTCGCCCATACGTAAGTGGTAGCCCGCATTCGTGAGGGCCGCCTTGAATTTTTCCGTAATTTTGACCGTGTGCGGCCTGCCTGCTGGGCAACGAAAACCCTTAGTGCCCACGATTTCCGTGGTTTAAATGGCCGTAAGTGCCTTTTCCGACTTTCGCAACAAAATGCGGAGGAACGCCCGCTATCTCGCCCATACGTAAGTGGTAGCCCGCCTTCGTGAGGCCGCCTTCATTTATTCCGTCTTTTTTAGACCGTGTCCGCCTATCGTGGGGCTATGAAAATACGCAAGTGAGATGCGTATTACCAACTAACTAAAATAATTCTTCCCGCTTATTACATGACAAGAGTTTTTTAGTTTTTTCGGTTTAATATAACAATTATTGCATAAGCAGTTCACAACAAAATTTACCCAAAAATTAAAAATATATACAGATTATCGCCAAACAGTTGAACGACTACTAGTAGTCACCACACGGCTCGGCGACTACTAGTAGTCGCCAAACGGCTTATTATTACTAAGTAGTCGCCGACGTATGTGGCGACTACTCCTAACTTTGGCGACAATCGATCGTCACCGGTGACACGCTGGATTACGGTATAGTCGCCAAACCGTTTAGCGACTACCTATTATCGCCAAACCGCTTGCGATGACCCTATTATCGCCAAAGCGGTTTGGCGGCCGGATATTATTTCTGCAATTTTTAAATCGTGTATTAATGTCGCAATTTCAATTAAAATAATATTATTTTTAAAAATTCTCTCCGGCGACATACTTAGTCAAGACGCAGTAAGTACATGGATAAGACAGGAAATTCAAATTTGAAAAATTTAAAAAATTATCAAAAGTGTTAAAAAATTTTGTGTACGACCCTGAGACAATGCTAATGATTTTGAAAATTTTTTAGATGATTATCAGACCTGTGTATTTTTTAAAAAATTCTAAGAGTGCTACTTTCTTGGTATATGTTATTCTGTTTTTGATTTTCTAAGGGCACTAAATGAAGTCTAATATTTTTGAATATTTTTGTATGAAGTTCTAGCAATGCTAATGGTGTTGTGAAATTTTTAGATGATGCTCAGACCTGTGTATTTTTTAAAATTTTGAAAGTGCTACTGTCTTTGTATATGCTCTTTTGTTTTTATTTTCTTGGGAAAATAAATGAAGTTCAATATTTTTAAAAATTTTACTACATTATACTTGGGCACTCTTTATACTATTTCTACATTATACTTTTTTCTAATTTCTTCATGAAGAGTTTAATACTGTCGCGTATAATGCTTGGAATATTCCTAGGAAAAAGTCTGCTATTGAAAATTGGCAATATAAAGTTAGGAACTTTCGAAGGGTTACTAAAGGCTGGAGTGTTAATGTTGATGCTGAAATTAGAAAAAAGAAGAAGCTTTTGTTGAAAGAGTTTAATGATATTGATATTCTAGCTGAGTCTAGAACTCTTTCTGGTGATGAGGAGAATAGGCTATCCTCGATCAAGCAAGAATTGGGTAAAATTTGGGACATGGAAGAAACGAAAGCTAGACAACGGGCTAGAGAAAAGATATTAAAGAAGGGATAGGAATACTAAATATTTCCATCTTTGTTGCTAATCAAAGGAGAAGGAAAAACTTAATTATCAAGGCTTGATGGTCCCTGCCGGGTCCTGCTCATGATTCCGAGGATATGTTGAATATAGCTTGTGATTACTATAAATCTTTATTTGGATTTGAGCGAAGCCTAATATAAATTTGGGTGAAAATTTTTTTAAAGATAATGAGAAGATTGCTGACTCTGAAAATAAGGCTTTGGAGGCGCCGTTTACTAAAGAAGAAATTAGGAAAGCTGTCTTTGATTCTTATTCAGATGGGGCTCCTGGCCCTGATGGCCTTCCTTTTATTTTTTATCAAAGATATTGGAATATTGTCAAAGACGACCTGTTGGCTTTATTTAGGAGTCTCAAAAATGGTGATTTGGATGTGTTTAGACTTAATTTTGTGATGATTTCCCTAATTCCTAAAGAGAATAACGCTAGAAGTATTAAGCAATTTAGACCCATCAGTCTTTTAAATTGTAGTTACAAAATTATTACTAAGGTGTTGACTAATCGTTTAAGCGTCATTAGTGACAGAATTATTATGAATAATCAAACTGCTTTCATTAAAAATCGTTATATTCTTGAGAGTGTGGGTACTGCTCATGAGGTGATTCATAAGATTCACAAGGATGGTGAAGAAGGTCTTATCCTTAAGCTGGACTTTGAAAAAGCGTATGATAAGGTGAACTGGAGTTTTTTACTTGACATTCTGGTCAAAAGAGGTTTTGGGGTTAAATGGCAATCTTGGATTTTCTCTATTCTATATAAAGGCTCTGTTGGAGTGAAAATTAATAATGTTGAAAGTAAATTTTTCGGACTAATAAAGGCTTGAGGCAGAGGATCCTCTTTCTCTATCCTTTTTAATCTAGTTCTTGATGTGTTTGCTAGATTATTAGTTAAAGCTGCTAATAATGGTCTAATAAAAGGTTTATGTGATGACTTTTGTCCGAGAGGTATAATCGGTTTGCAATATCACGGACGATACCATTCTTTTCTTGAAGAAAAGCGAGAACTTTGTGCTCCATCTTAAGTGATTCTGATTTGTTTTGAACAAATGTCGGGGATGAAATTAATTTTCATAAGAGTGAGTTGATTTCTATGGGTTGTGATAACAATGACATTGTTAAATTTGCTTGATATCTTTTCTTTGTAAGGTTGGTTCCTTTCCCATTAAATATCTCGGCATTCCCTTCATCATGATACCATTAAGAGGAGGATATTCAAAATCTCATTGATAAAATTAGAAAAGAGTTCTTTGGTTGAGAGGAAAGTTGCTCTCTTATATTGGTCGATTAGTCTGATTAAATCTTGCTTAGCTAGTATCCGGTTTATTTGCTTCGTTTTCAAATTCCTAAATGGGCTTTAAATCTTATTAACTCTCATATGGCTAATTGTCTCGGAATGATTCACGAAGGACATAATAAGTTGCATCTAGCTAATTGGCACCTTATTATTGTATGGAAAAGAGTTTTGGTGGTTTGGGAGTGCCAAATATTAGAGATTTAAATATGTGCCTTCTAGCCTCGTGGATCAAAAGATATTATAATAGTGAGAATAAGTTATGGAAGGATTTTATCAATTATAAATATAATGTTGAAAACCCCAATATCTTTGTGTCGACTCGGCTCATTCATCTGCTTTTTGGAAGGGGTTACAGGCGATGCAAGCTACCAAATTTGAGTACAGATGGTATGTCGGGAATGGTACTAAAGTTAGGTTTTGGGAAGACATACGGTTCGGTAATTGGGATTTGTATTTGATAGTTAATGAAAAAGGCCATACAATTCTGATTTGTGGGATGGTTCTAATATTAAGTGTACTTTTAGGAGGACTTTTTACGAGAATATGATGATTAGGTGGTTTGAACTAGTCGAAGTGGCTAATACTTTAAGGCTTTGAATGAGGATGATGCTTTGGTTTGGCAATATAATAGCAATGGGGTTTATTACGTCAAATCACTTTATGTTATCATGAATTTTAGAGGTGTGCTTCCGGTCTTTATTCCTGCAATTTGGCGTTTGATTGTCCCCCTAAAATTCATTTGTTTCTTTGGCTTGTTTCTTACAATAAAATAATGACGAGAGATAATTTCTTTGAAAAGAGTGTGGATAAAGGTGTTGGTTGTAGTCTTTGTGATGAGCACAGAAGCGATGGGTCATGTTTTCTTTGAGTGTGTTGTAGCTAAGAATATCTGGTGCTTAATTAATGAGTTCTTTAATATGAATATTGGCGTCAATTATGAATCGTGGCTCGATTGTGGCTTAATAACGATAGAAATGCTGCCTTAAATACCATTTGTGCAGCTGCCTTATGGAGTCTTTGGAATAATAGAAATAATATGGTTTTAGTTTTCGGTGTTGGATAAATGTAAAACTCATTTGGAGAAGAATACTCATATACTTGAGGGGCTGGAGACTTGTTCAAGGAAATATGGTGGCAGGCTCGTCGCTTTTCAGTATCTGGAGGATTGATTCAAGCTCCGCTCCTTTGGGCTCAAGTGAATTCTTGATATAGAGAGCAGATGAAGGGCGATGCTCGTGTTGCAAAACCGCTGAATTTGAGAACCGTGCGAGACTTTATTGACAATCTCTGGAGGGCAAAAAGTAGCTTTGAAGTTCTTTGTATGAAGTCTTCTTGAGTGAAGTATGTCTGCGTCCTTGGTGGAAAGATCACGAAGGAGTGTGTCTGGCGTTTTTTTTTTTGTATGCATTTTGACCTGTGAGGTGTCTTCTTTGAGGGCTTAATGAGGTTTTGTTTCGGCTTTTGTGATGCTGCCGGAAGGGTCTTGTAGCGTGAGTTATAGTCGTTTCTTTGGTCACTACCTTCAAAAAGGTCATCGATGGCGGTTGAAATCGCCATCGATGGCGATTTCGAACCGCCCGCATTTAGTGCCATCGATAATCCGGGATTATCGGTGGCGGTTCTAAACGCCACGGATAACATTATTTGTAGCGGTTTTGGCTAGAACCGTCATCGATAATTCATGATATCGATGGCGTTCTAGCCAAAAAACCGTCAACTAACACTACTCGATGGCGGTTTTGGCTCGAACCGTCAGCGATATCATGATTATCGATGACGGTTCTGGCAAAACCGTCATCGATAGTGCTAATGTCGATGGCGGTTTTGGCTAGAACCGTCACCGATAGTCGACCGAGAAAATAAAAAGCGACATTTGTGGCTAGCCTCGGCATGCTAGCCATGCCCTCTGTCTGAAAAAATAATCACAGCACAATAGTGTCTTTGGATTGTTGGAAAAGATGAGCGTAAATACATCCAAGCGGGTTTTGAGCAAAGAAATACTTACCATTCTATCATGAAAACACTTCTCGAGAAAGACATAATTTTGAAAGGTGTATGCATACCTCGTGGTGGGCATAGAAAGCATCGAGTATGTTGAAATGATCGGGACCAACATCTGTTGTGGAGGTGTGGTAGGCCACCCGAGCTCAATGAAAATAATGAGATGTCTCAATTAAGCGATCCCATGTGAACTCTGAAAATAAGTTGAGATAGCCAACCTTTTACGATGGTGATAGTAAAAGCGAATCGAGAATACGATGTAATTTTTGTCGAAGAGAGTAATATAGTGCGAAGTTCATGATGTACATACTAGTTCTGTTATATGAATACATGAGCTAAAATACAAAAACATACCTAGAACTACGATGTAAAATCCAACTTGGGAGCTTGAGTATGGCATCTTAAGATGAAATGAAAGCAATTCATGGCTAAAGCACTTAAGGATGTGTCACTAAGATTCATGGCTAACTTTGTGCACGCGGCACTCTTCTGAGAACATCAACCATTTTAAGTGGGCTTCTTGGCGTCGTTCTTTGCGATGGCATTTGGCTTGAGTCCATCACTTTTTGTTCCTTAGTGCTCTCGAAATAATTCAAGTCCCTAGAATATGCACATCATCGGCGGTGATTCGATATCAAGACCGAAATCATCTGGACAAAAACATCTGAAAGAAAGAATATTACCTTCTTTGGGTTCTTTTCAGATTGAGCCAGTCTGAAAGTTTGAGTTTTTCATTGGCTCCTGTGGAATGAGCAGAGATGGATCATCACAAAAAAAAAAACTCTACATGATAAGGTCACCTAAATGACCGTGCACACACTAATCACCTTGTATATATGATCGGCTCACTGAAAAAACTTGGCATTTATTAGTCTTTTATACCTCCCGCTATTTGGCAGAGGTACCATATGCCTGACATTAGTCGCATCCTATCAATAAACACAAGAGGTCAGGCAAAGAAAATTTCAGCATGCCATGGGTCACTAATATTCATGAGCACGTTTATGGAATCCACCTTATTGTCAAATAACCGGATTTTCTCTTCACGATAATGATAATAAAATGCTTAGGATAATCAAATGGTTTTGACAAAGTTTCTAAGCAACGATTATAGGATGCTCAAACTCACCAATCCAGCTACCATTTGATGGATTGATTCAATGTCAATGCCAATTTTAGAAAGGTCAACTTTAACATCATTGACTGTGCATATACAACAGAACTACATGAATGCTTACAACACAAAAATGTTCCGAGCATTAATACAAATTTCACTATTCCTCACAAAAGCACACAAAAATGTGCGTTCAAGACTATTTAAAAGTAGGAAGTTTACAACAAAATGGCGGTAACTATCTAGAGAAAAAAAAACATGAAGAGACCATTTAAAAGTAGGAAGTTTACAACAAAATGGCGGTAACTATCTACTTAAAAAAAGAATAGTGATGAGATGTAATATAATTCAGACACAACCGTCAATTATCAAATGCATGGCTTATTTATAGCGCATAAAATTAAGAGGTTTGAAGGATCCAACCTTCTTATTTGGTTTCTTCTTTTGTCTTTGCCGGTTTATAATTGCTGACTCCATAATCTTCAAGCACTGCATCAAAATCGATGAGTGACAAGTGAAACAAAAAGCATTAATGGAAACACAAAACATTAATTGAAACATGAGCCAAGCGGGGTCAGAGCAACAACATAGGTAGATGCTAGATACTTACTTTCCTCAAGTAGTGTCATACTTGCAAATTTTACCATCTGAGTCAGGACAAGTGCATGTTTGTCGGTTCAATTGTAGTTGTCAACTTGAATTTGTTCTCCAAGCCTTCTTCCTTAGCTATGTTCATATTTTCCTCATGCCACAAAATTCCACAATGTCTCTTGGATTATTAACAAAATACAAGACATGCCACATAACGCATAGCAGAAATCAAAATAATTAAACCATACTCATACTACAAGTTTGCATCATTTTCATACATCCAAATCGATAAACCATGACACGCACCACAAAGTCCAGGATAGATAGTATAAAGAACCATGACAACAGAGCTCACAAATCTGAGGAAAATGAGGTAATCCCATGTAAAATCACAAAGAAGAAAGAAGAAAAGTAAGGATCATTGCACGAAGTAAGTCATTTCAAGAATTAAAGAAAAGGAAGAAAGAGTTATTTACACTTTGTAATGAAAAAAAATTGAAGTAACAAAAGCCTAAACTAGTTTCCTAAACTAGAAGCCTACTGGTCTTGGAGGTTGGAGACACGTGATGTGAGAAATGAGTATGGAGGAGTGGATCGTTGTTGTCTTCGTCATAAAATTCACTGTTTTTGTTGAGTACTTCCTTCATGATGAAGTAAGTGAGCTGGTACTGAATGGCTTGGATTTGAGCGAAGCAATCCTACGTGAAGCGACTTGGTATTTGTAAGTATGAAAAACAAATTAAGAGAGTATATAGAAATTGAGTGTACGAATCGATGTGTCATGTCTGCATGGTGACCTCCACGTCATTGTCTTTTATTGTGCAACTTAAGATTTCGCGCATGTCTTGGCACAGAAGTACCCACATAAATTTGTTCCTTGCGCTCGCTTGTGACATCTGAAAATCGAATGAGCTAAGATGTCGTCGAATGAGCTATTTACTATGAAGTACGATATAAGAATATTCCTTGCGTGCGTCTTAGGAAAGTTAGTACGGATTGTAAGGGATTTTTGTATGGCGGTGTCTCGTGCTCTTGACAATATCTTTTGAATGCCTCATTTATTAAACGTGTCATCACTTCATAGTCTGCTTTAGGTTTATCCGGTGGATTCATGATCGACATCTTGCTCTTATGCGGATGAATTACTACGAGAATCGAGTGGAATCTGGATGCCATAGCCATTAGTCCTTACGTTAGAGTACATACGAAATCAGCGAGTAATTTAACTAGCTAGTGAGGAACTTACTTAAAATTGTATGGTACAAGTATAAACTCCTTGTCTTGTAGTTTAAGCAAAGCTTTATAGGCGTACTCCTCGACCTCCTTTGGTACTCTCGATTTCTTCTTGGCAAACCGTTCCTAGGGTCGAGGAATCCCCCTTGGTTCTTCGTAGTTCCTTCATCTCGTATCTATATACGAAATAGTTAGACATGACATTTATCGGTTATTACGTGAATGTAGACCAAGATTGATATATTAGACACTTACGATGTCCGCATCTCAAAAACATATGTCGAGGCGTCGTGATAGAACAAGTTGTGCAAGTTATCGAATTCTATTAAGAAGTAGCCAAAGCCCTCGTGGTGAAAATGTTCCTCACGGAAAAGCTGCATTGATCACCTTGAGAGTATGTCTTGGTTGGATCGCTCCATGTACCATGCATGTAATGTTGCATCATGGGTGTTAGGCTGCTTAACCGAATCGGTGACTAAGGGCTTCCCTACCTCGAATTTCAATCTTGGTTGATTATCTTGTTCATCGACTTCCCTTGCCCTTACTTTTTCCACGACATCATACTCGGTCTGGCTTCCCTGATCTAGGCGATCTGACTTTGTCTAATGTGCCATTTTTGGGATCGGGGTTGTAGGTTTGTCCTTTGAAGTACCGAGTGTTCTGAGTTTCTGCGTTGGAGTACTAACAATGGCCATCTTTATGGGGTCCTCAATGGATTTCTTTTCTACCTCATCTTGCTTCTTCACCGCTTCACTCTCACGTGCTCATGACGGATCTTGGCGGATTGTATCAAGCAGAGAGGCCGGCAAAGGCATGATCCAAGACGATGTCGAGAGAGGTGCCTTGCATGGTCAAGATGATGTCACGCTTGCGCTCTTGGATGAATGAGTGGGCGGCACCTCCCGAGTTGTTATCTCGTCATTGGCGGTTTTCTAGCCTAATATCGCAAAGCGTGCAACTACTGGTGTCCACGGACCTTTGCATAACTGGCGCTATCGGGGCAATGTGTAGGACACCCCTTCTTAGCGCGGATAAGCTACCTCAGTAGCGACTTTCAGAAATATGTTCATCAGGCACGTGATGGTGTCTGCGACTTCGGGCTTCTTAGTCTTCCTCGTCGTCGGCGTGTTGCAAATGAAGTGGAGGCCTCGGGAACAGCGGTGGAGGCCTCGGGAGCAATGGGTGGAGGCCTCAACAACCGAGTGGTTGGGTGGAGGGTAAGTACACCTTTCGGGCTCTCCTCCATTATAGGCTCGGGCCGGGTCCATTAGAACTACTCAATAGAAAGGGAGATATTTGAGAGAGGAAAGAAAATATGTACTAACGATAGAATAACTAAGTGTATCATATTGAATTAGCACAATCGAGGAAAATATGTACTAAGCGAGGAATAAGATAGAAGATGTACTAAGCGAGGGCTATATTAGATCCTTAAAGTGCTCCGTCCATGGCTCATTTCGAGTCAAATGGAATAAGATAGAAGATGTGCTAAGATAGAAGATGTACTAGCGAGGACTAAATTAGATCCTTAAAGTGCATGTCCATGGCTCATTTAGTCACAAATGGAATAATCCACTAATAACAAGAATGACATAGATAAGATAGAACTTAGCAATTACAAAGACAATTAACCTCGTGATTTGTTTACTATTTTTCTATAGTATTAGTGAACAAGAAAAGACAAGTACTATGGTTCCTACATGGCGAGTCTTGAACACTAAGGTTGGAGTATTTGGTTTTATTCTCTATAAAGTGGATATTTCTCTCTCTCCATATCTAGTTTTATGTGGTTAATGAATACGATAGAAGATGTACTAGCCGAGTGTATCATATTGAATTAGCACACAATCGGAGATATCAACATAGACAAAATAATGCTTAGCAACATAGAGAGGAGATATGAATGATTTGCTCTCAGATTTAGGGTTTGGATGAAAATAAGAATTTTCACCACAATCATAAATGGGCTAACAAATTATTTAGTGACTAGGGCCTTGAACCCTTACCACCTTAGCATGCACAATTAAAGAGTTGTTCAGAATTTCTTTGTTAAATATCTATGATCAGATTGATATGACATAGTTCAACAATTACTTCTACCACGACAAGTGAATTACCGGTGAACAATTATCTCTAACTATTGAATCAGCGAGATACTAAATATCAGCAGTTCAGAATTAACAAACAAGCCGACTAACCACAAGAGAGTATACTTATCGAGAATATCAGCGGTGATGTAAACAACACTCTCAAGCATGTTATTCCACCACGGTGAGAAAATGTGCGATTCTTGACTATAAAAATGCCTTGATTTTCCAAGGAGGGTAGGAAAGTATCATCCTTTGATATGCACGAAAGAAAATTAACTACTTAGATGCCATATGGATATGAAAAAACAATTTGAAGCATGTTGTTCTACCAGTTCAAGGCCCAAGACACATAATAATTGTTCTTATCATTCTTAACCCAATATCATCATAGAACAAGTGCAAACCTTCAGCCAACAAGAACAAGTGCAGAACCACCAGGAAGATGAGCTCAACTAACATCATGCACATGAAGCTCAACTAACATCAGCCAACAAGAACAAGTCCATCTCGATAATTTTACAATTTCTATTTGCAGTACATAACCACCAGGAAAATTTGCATAAAAGCAACAAATAGAAATGATTCATGTAATGCAAGGTAACAAATTACGGTGAGACACAATGTACCCATCAAATTCACGACCATTAAAATCAGAAAATTCATGATAGCACATGGTGGCGGTACTGAAGTTCACATCAATTCGTGAAGAGCATACGCACTTACTAATGGTGTGTGCATCCAAAAAACGAATCATTCTCATATTAAAACCGATGGCAATTACACATCATCAAATCGGGGACAACGGGCCTACCACAAATTCAATATCGACATCCAGCAAAATTGGTAAAAATAAAAGGTATTTACGCACTCGGGGTGATGAAAGAATTTCTAACATATAATGAGTGATGACCAATTTCAGTATCATCAATTTCCGGATATTAAGCATATCTTTGAGGCTAGAACCTAAAATACCATATTATAAAATCCAAAGCTGAACCATCATGCCGGAAGGAAAGCATACCAAGATAAACCTAGATTGCACCTAAATGTAACAACTTCAGCGAGTCACGAGACTAAAATGCTTAAGTTTTAATGCACGCTTAAGCAACCGGTTCAAAATTATGTTCAGATAGTTTAGTAAATGAAGTTGCTACCAAAACAACATATCATCTGAAGTTAAAGTCTATTTTCTATAGAACACCTTTTACATTTCATATACCAACTTGTAGTTTCTATATCTCTTCTTTATGACAGAAGAATCTTCAGGAGGAACCTTTTAAATTGTCCGGGGCATTTTTATGTTAGGTGGAACACTTATGTCATCACTTCACCCAAGATCTAAAAAATTCCTTGTCATTACCTTTTGTTCGAAGGTAAATGGATCTTGAATGAACACAAAAATAAGCATAAAGCCATTCTTACTAAATGTAGAACAACCAATGATTATGTGCTTTACTTATTTGTATTAAACTTGGTGAATGAATTTAATTCCCAAAACAAGAATGACAAGCATTATTCGAAACAATATGTGTAGCACTTGGAGTAGCGATTTAGACTTCAATAGGAATAAGCATAACCAAATTTTGCCTTAGTTCATGAAATAAGCGCATAGTAAATTCAGTACCATCACGAATTTATGAATTAAGCGCATTGTAAACTTGGAGTTTATGAATGAACTGCATAGTAAAATCGAAGTACCATCACGAAATTTTGCCTCATATAATTTCGGCGGAAGGAAGGACACTATCTAACTGAAACCATTAAATCAGATTCGGATTAACCTCTGACACTACTCCAAGTGCAAAAAAGAACGTAAACTTGAATCACCATCTATTATCAACAGTTTGTGCGGTTCACAGGCCTACGGATCTAATTTGTGTCAGTCAAGCTTCATCGGTTCGGTTCTAAAACTTATTGTCAAAACCATGAATAGGTTGCTGAACTTCTCACATTTGCATGAGCCAATTAATCAGCTTACAGGTAGGGTTGGAGGGGCGCCTTGAGTGGGAGGGCGTTGGAGGCGCGCGCATTTGGAGGGGCGGGCATGGGTGGGGAGGCATTGGGAGGAGCCTTCGTCTCTTGGTATTGGCAAAGATCTTGGAGGAGCCTTCGTCTTGGTGCGTAGTCTTGCGAGCTAGGTCACATAGTGGAGGAAGCGAAATTTGCGAGAGAAGGTAGCATGTGGTATATGTAGAGTATATCTGTGGCGGTTAAGAACAATAAGCAATCACGGATAAACGTTTTATCTGTGGCGGTTATTGTTCTTAACGCCACAGATAGCGTTTATCTGTGACGATTATTGTTCTTAACTTACAGATACTCCCTCCCACGCCATAGATCTGAGATGACAATCATAATAAACTCCGGGAAGCATGCATAACTCTAAAAAGCTGCAGAAATCATAATAAACCATGTTGCATATGACAATACATGATTTTTTTTCTTCCATACATTAATACATATGAAGCATGTATAACATAAGTCCTACAAGCATTTAAATGTTTATATCCTAGAGCACATAAAAATGAGATTTGAAGTTTGAAGTTTTCTCATCAAAATCATGCATATTTATTTCCTATTAATTCCACGTAAATGTACATTTCTTACATCACATTTCCATTACTCCATACAAATGGCGACATGTTGCCATTACTCCTAACTAATTATTTTCTTTCACAATTTGGCCTTCGTTGTGATCATCGCGATGATAGGTAACTTCTTGAGTGATTTCTTCCTCGGGCACGATCTTTATGCGCTTGCGAAAGGAGGCAACTCATCAAGCTGGTTGTACTCTTCCTCATCACGACATTCTCAACTCCAACGATCCTTCTTTTTCCTTGCGAGAACTACATGGCGCTTCTTATCTGTAGAGATCGATTATGTAGAATACTTGTGCTACTTGATTCATGAAGTACGAATGGTTAAATCTCTGTATCAGACATGTTCGATGTCCTGCGATGAGTAAGCCATACTTGTCCACCTTGACACCATTAAGGAGTCGTACCCAATGACATCGAAACACCGGATCTTGAAAATCACGATAGTCCAGCTCCCAAATCTCCTCTATGAACCCGTAGTAGATGCTCTTACGTCTTTGCTGTGTTGTCGTGAGGCATCTATCTGGACACCCTATTTTGGTAAGTGCTCTTGCTATCCTAAGCTCTCGTGTAAAATGTATATCCATTGATGTCATATCCTTGCCATGTCGTGATTGTACACGAAGGCCCTTTTGCCAACCACCTCAATGTAACACTCGTTTCTTCACCGGACATGTGCTCCCTAAACCAATGGTGAACAAGCGATTGTGCTCTTTTGTTATCCAAATCTCGACTTTCCTCGGTTTTCCCTCCTTAGCTTACCCTTGTGTATGTCCATATCACGGGCACACGTCAAGTATTTGTTGCAATCTTGTGAAATGGGCTTGTTGAACAAAATATTATCGTAAGAATTTGTAGATTTCTTTCCTATTACACCTTTCCCACCTAGCCTACCCTCATGGCGAGACACAGCACTCCTACGGTTCGACCTCCTCCATGTAATCGACCGAGAACTCAATAATCTCCTCGGTTGCATAACCTTCTACAATTGAGCCTTCCTAGAGATCGATTACGTACATATTTCTTGAGAACACCCATATACCTTTCAAATGGGTACATCGATGCAGAATCTGAGGGCATAAATATTTATCTCATTGACAAGGTGAACAATGAGATGAACCATGATATCAAAAATGATGGGGAAAATACATCTCCGTGGCACGAGTCTTTACCACATCGGCTGAAGTTCATAAAGTCCAACGGGATCGATGACCTTCAGTGAAATCGTGTTGAAGAAGGAACACAACCTCGTGATTGACTCTCGGACCTTGTCGGGCAAAACACCTCTAATTACAGCGAGGAGCATTTGTGTCATCATCACATGACAATCATGAGACTTCATGCGATTAACTTCAAATCTTTCGCCGATACGGTTTCTTGATGTTTGCGGAGTATGCAGGACGGAACTTTCACACCATGCAAGCACTTGCGAGTTACATTTTCTCTTTCTTACTCAAAGTGTAGCAAATCGGGGAAGGTAAAAGTCGGCCTTTCCAGTGTCTTGAGGATGTAGCTCGGCTCGATTTTCATGTCTTCGAGATCCCTTCGTGCCTTGATCCATCCTTTGTTTTGCTAGGAATATTCAAGAAAAGACCAACCACTTGTTGTCACATACATTCTTCTCTACATGCATGGCGTCGTCACGATGTCGAACTTCCAAGTCCTTCGAGAGGGTAAGTCCCAAAAGATGGATCTCTTCTTCCGCGTGGTCTTCTTAGTATGGGACGCGATGTATTATCGATACTCCTTTCCAAGTACAACATTAAGATCCCTAACCATATCATACACCTCTTCCCCACGAAGACGCCTTGGAGCTAAACCGTCCTCCTTTGTCCCGTCGAATTGTTTCTTCATATTGCGGTGCGGATGATTCTCTGAAGGAACCTCCGATGTGACGATGTACCTTATTTTCCTCGAGTTGTTGAGCCACACACTAGCGGTTTCATCCATGCACTGGGCATGCTTTCGCTCCTTTATAATGCGGTCGGACAGGTTACCAAGCGCGGAAAATCATTGATGGTGCGAGAACAACAATGCGCGTAGAGTGAAGTACTCTCGTTTGTACTCGTCCCATACTGTACACCTTCGTTCCACAATATCACAAGATCTTCCACCAATGGTTGTAGGTATACATCAATATCGTTGCAGGTTGTCTCGGCCCTTGGATAAGCAAGGACATCATAATGTACTTTCGCTTCATACACAACCAGGTGGAAGGTTGTATATACACGAGTCACGGGCCAAGTGCTATGAATCTTTGCTCATGTTACCGAAAGGATTCATTCCATCCGTACTCAAGCCAAACCTTACATTCCTCGGTTCATTTCGAAGTTCTCTGAAGAGTCTATCGATGGTTCTCCTTTGGCGAGAATCGGTAGGGTGTCTCGATTTTCCATCCCTCTTACGGTCTTCTCGAGTGCCATCGCATTAATTTGGCGTGCTTTTTGTTTCCAAATAAGCGCTTCAAGCGAGGTATTACTTGGCAAATACCACACCACTTTTGCGGAGCTCCTTTCTTCACCTCGATAACCCATTGCCATCGCCCTTACGCTTGTATCGCGGCGCTTTGCACACGGACATACATGAATGTCCGCATAGTCTTTGCGATAGAGTATCTGATCGTTTGGACAAGCATGTATTCTTTCTACTTCCAATCCCAAGGGACATACAACCTTCTTAGCTAGATCGTGGTTTTAGGCAACACGTTTCCCTTAGGCGATATGTCCGCTAAGAGATGTAACAACGCCGTGAAACTCTTGTCGGACCAACCATTGGCGCCTTCAATTTCAGCAGCGAGCACCGTGTGCAACTTTGTGTATTCCTCCTTACAACAGGGAACAAAGGTTTCTCCGAATCCTCCATTAAACCCTTGAATTGATTAAACTCTCTCTGACTAGTGTAGTTCTCTTCTACATCGCGCAACATTTGAGCCAGACTATTGTCGTCATCGACGACCAACCTATCCTCATCGGATCCATAACTGATGTCAGCTGCCACATTGCCGGCTCCGTCGTCGTCGACGTTATCACGTTGAAGTATGATCTCCTCTTCACCGTGCCTTGTCCAACATGTATAGCCAGGTACAAAACCCCTCCGGATCAAGTGCAAATGGATATGGTTTTTGTTCGAAAACATCTTCTCATTCTTGCAATCAATGCATGGACAGTGTATGTACTCCGTCTTCTTTTGCAAAATTTGTTCTCCTCGGTGCCCTTAGAAAAACAGATACACCGTCGATATA